>CM068995.1:12231967-13481967 GCA_035357415.1 Ophraella communa | reverse complement strand
GTTGGAGACGAGACTACCTCAGAAAAATAAAAAAAAATGAGGACAGAAAATAAGAACATTTATTATTTAGACGAAACGTGGGTTAATGAAGGGCATACTGTAGGGAGAGTTTGGAACGACAAAACTATAAAAACATCTCGACAAGCATTTCTGGAAGCATATTCAACTGGTTTCAAGAAACCAACAGGTAAGGGTCGACGACTAATTGTTACTCATATAGGTAGTATGCATTGATTTCTTAAGGAGGGTTTACTTCTGTTTGAATCAAAAAAGACCTGTGATTATCACGAAGAGATGAACGGAGACGTGCTTGAAGAATATTTAGAACAGATGATTGAATTCATACTTAAAAATTCAGTAATTGTGAAGGACAATGCAAGTTACCATTCTAGATTAGTTGAACGTTTACCAACTAAATGGAGGAAAGATGAAATTGCAATGTGGTTAACTTCTAAGAATTTAATCTTTGACGATACAATGACAAAAGCAGAATTATTAGCACTTACTAACATTAATAAAAAAAATTATAAAAAATATGTCATTGTCATGTCACCTACCTATCATTGCGAGCTAAATCCGATAGAATTAGTATGGGCCGAAGTTAAAGGTAAGGTTGCTCGAAATAATACAACTTTTAAATTGTCAGATATTATAAAAATCTTTTTCATAAATCAATATCCGAAGTGACGACTGAACATTGGCAAAAATGTCTTAATCACGTTATGGATATCGAGAATAATATGTGGGAGCTTGATCGTATAATAGCAGTATAGAACCATAATATCATAATATCTCTCGGATCGGATGACAATTCGTCTGAAAGTTTATTTTACATTTTAACTATTTAACGTGAAGAGGATAGAGCTATTAGAATTTCATTATCTGAAACATTTTTTGATATTTTAATATTCTTTACAATATTAAATTTATATTATTAACAATAACTTGATTACAGGAAGCAGTCATGAGTAGTCGATTAACAAAATCATCAAGAAATTGAATAAGAAAACGTGTCAAAACAAAACTCAAAAGGTAGATTCAAGAAAATCTAGTTTTCATCAAGCTGTATTTGCTCATTGACCGAGAAGTTTATAACCAATTCAACCAAATGTTCTTATTATGGATATTTCTTTGGATTATAATAAAAGTGTTTAAAATAGAAAACACATAGATAAATAAAAGAGTAATACGATAATTTTTATGCGGTGTACAATATCAAACATTTTTTAGGGTTAAATGCCATTAATGTTCAGTTTACCATTTACCTACATATTACCACAACTGTAACTTGTATCTCATTACCTTTTTGGAATACTTAGTAAGAATTCGGTTATTGACCAATAATACTATTATCATTATTGGATTAAAAAAATACTTCATTTTGCTGTTGGCCAAAAATATTTTTCATTTTATAAAGAAGAGCTATGTTAGTATTTTTAAAATATTGTGACTGATTGTTTGGTAACTGAATTATTGATAGAATATTTTTGATATATTTCTTCGTTGTCTGTCTTTGCCTACGCCATCTAGAACATTAAAACATGTGGTCAGATGTGTCTATATATGTGCACGTCACGTCATGGCATATTCTTCTGCATATTCATCCTCATTTCATAGATTTCGTTGTAAAAGATAATCCATAGTGTCGAGGCCTATTTCCGATCCTTGTGGCACTCCACAGATAATCTTGAATAATCACCTACCTTAAACCTAAACTAACATAACTTTTTAAAGGACAATATTTTTGAGATAGTCCCAATTCAAAGTAATTAATATATTAGAATTAGTCAAGAAGCATATACTAATAAAATATTAGAAAAATTCGGCATGATGAATTGCAAAACAGTGGTTACTCCAATAATAAAGGAGGGATCGGTGGTACAGGAATTAAATAAGGAAGAAAACAATGTGCCTTATAGACAAGCGTTGGGTGCACTAATTTATCTCATGACTGGCACTCGGTCCCACATCACCTTTGCAGTGGGAGTAGTTTCTAGAAAACTTGTATATCCAATTCATACAGACTGGATAAAAGTTAAACAAATTTTTCGCTACCTTACAGGAACAACAAATTATGGTATTGTATATAAACCAAGTTTAAAAGATCATTTAATTGGTTACAGTGAGGCAGATCATGCTGGAGATTGAACCACAGGAAGATCTACAACGAGAGTTATTTGTATGTTTGCTGTGACTAACTGATTGTAACAATTGACAAGATATATGACAGGAGAGAAAATCGTGTTTATCTGTAATAAACAAACAAGACCTCTATTCTTGACGGTGATAGAATAGAACAGCCAATAGAAAGTGGGCGTGGTTCTATTGAAAATGCCAAAACCGTATTCTTGAAATTCGTTCTCTCACTGTACCGATAGAAGAGTTGCTCCCCGAGAGAACAATTACTTCTATTGGTTATTTTTAAAGGAACCGCTATAACACCAAGAGAAGGTGTTAGAGATTTTTATTTTCGAACCAAAAATATAGAAGTAATTTCTTTCATAAACCAAACACAACCAAACAACAAATTAAACTAACAAAAATGATAGAATATTTTGTTTAGTGTTTTACTCCTTATTTGATAAAGTGTTAATCAGAGAACAAAAATATCGATATGTTTATCTCTTTTTAATGACAACAAATAAGAGAGAGATAAGTTTCTCGGTTAATATTAAAGCATATCGACAACATCGCAAATTTTCTACCAATCTTATTGAAACACGTCATTTATGACGTATGTAACCATTAAATTTAAATTTCAAAAGCCGATTATGGCTAGAGGATTAATTTTATAAAAATTTTATTTGTACAGTTGAACCACTAAAAACATATTTTATAAGATGCAAATATAAAAAAAATCACTAACTAGTCCATTATTGGACTAGGAGAAAACAAAAGTTCTCAATGAGAGGGGATGTTGATGTAGACAGTACTATAGTGGCTGACAATGTTCAGTAGCTATTTCCAGAGAAGGATTGTTACATTGAACGTTTATTTTTTTCACATAATAGGTTAATAATGGTTTACAATAAATATTACAAAATAACTCTGTTTTCGTAAAATTTGGGTATAGGGAATGCTTAACAAAAATTAAAGTTACATAATCGAATATTCTATTTATGATATAAAATACAGGGTGTTCCATTTGAAAGAAGACAGAAAATGAAAGGTTCGAGTTATCGTCCACCCTGTATACAAAAGGGAAAATAATGAATATTTAATAGAATACTTTGATATTGTATCACATTACGAAACTCTGTTAGGCAAAATACTTTTTTTTCTTCAACGTACAATAAGATACAGAGCGTTAATTTACCTACGATTTTCACACAAACGTGTCCATAACTTCTAAAGGACTCTGTATAACGTATCAAAACCCAATATCAAAATCTTCAAAAAAATGTGAGCAGTCCGAATTCGGTGTAATATACAGGGGTTCCCATTTAAAAAATCATATGTTTGGTTTGTAACGGAGTTATATAACACTCTGTACAGTTTAAGGTAATTTCAAAATATGGACCCTAAAGAAATCTACTATTTTTTTATATCTTCTAAAACAACCCATATATCGAACTTTGTCGTTCGGTTGGTGCACACTATATAAATTAAAAAATTTCGAATGTTTTCAGTTCCAAATACCTCATTGTTTGTATCAGCATCATGATTTCTTCAATATTTAACAAATTTTGAAATTTTCAATTGCCATAACGCACAATAATTATAAAATGCACTTAAACGTTTTATAATCCAATTTTAACTTCCTCTAATAAATCAACTAAATTTATAATATGTATATTTATTAAAGTTTCCAAAAATACTTCATAAATTGCACCAATCTCTATATGTTTACATGTCTTGTATAAAGACCTCATAACTCTAAAAATAAATAACATTTTGTATTTTATCAAACTCTCAAGTAACAGATACTTATTTACAATCTGTTTTGGATCCAAATTAAAACTGATGGTTTTTGGAAATAAATAATAATTTTATGAACTCTATAATAAAAAGTTACTATTTTAAAAGGAAACATTCGATTTTATCATGCAGTGAAATATTTTGTGATCAAGTTACTAAAGTAGTGCAGGCTTATATATTACACAGCTTTCTTGGAACTTACTTATCAACCTTTTTATAATTTTTAAACAATTTGATAACGCTCAGAAGATTAAAAAATAAAACTATTTAACAAAGCAAAACAACGGCAAACCTTAGAACGTAAACTTTGTTTGATGTTCTAAGCGGTAAATGTGACGTGCCAAAGAATTCAGGAGCCATTATTGCTTTGACGTGTTTGCTTAACTAAATAAAAACAGACAAAACTTAAATAATATAAGAAAATTGACCAAAAATGCAATTCTTTTAACGGAAAATGTAGGTTATTACTCTGTATTACAAAGCAGATTACGGTATATGATTTGACAAACCAAAAAAAGTACTAAAATTAGCTTGACCTCATCGTTTTTCGAAACGAAATCGATTGGTATGTATTTGACAGACCCAAGTAGGGTACCAAGGAGGGACGAAATCGCCTACTGTGTGAATAACAAGTTGTCAAAAGTTATAAAAACATTACATTACATAAAGTAAGGGTTAGTTTAGTACCTACAAGACTAAGCTGTGTTCATATATATCGATACCATTAGTAGTCCAGTCAGATTAGATAACTTTTTCATCTAATTTCAAATTCATTTCCTCCGCAGATATTTCGTGTGTGCAGAAAAATTTAATATGTCTGCCTTTATTTACTTGGTAACCGCTGTTCATTTTTTATTTATAAAGCAAATCAACCATGTTAAGAATAAATCAAGTAACATAATTTTTTCACAGCAGTCTACATGACATCCTAATAAAATGATCAAATATGTCATTTCAGTTTCTTATTTTAATGCGTTTAAAACCAAAGGCAGTATGAAAAAAAATATAGTACGATACACGTCCGTGAACCTAACCTAACCTAACCTAACCTTACCTAACCTAACCTAACCTAACCTAACCTAACCTAACCTAACCTAACCTAACCTAACCTAACCTAACCTAACCTAACCTAACCTAACCTAACCTAACCTAACCTAACCTAACCTAACCTAACCTAACCTAACCTAACCTAACCTAACCTAACCTAACCTAACCTAATCTAACCTAACCTAACCTAACCAAAGGCAGTATGAAAAAAAAATATAGTACGATACACGTCCGTGAAGTGATTATTACGGTACTCGATTAGATATTCTTGACTCGGCTCCTTCGTCGCCTCGTCTATAAACATCTATCTCGTGTAATAAGTCACTTCCCGGAGTTGTAAATAACTATTACAAGGTAAGGTTCAACTTTACGAAAAAAACAGATGAATACTTTTTTGGAAAGATTTTGGAGGTCTCCAAAAAATAATCCTTGAGTTTTTTCGACAAAATACATTATAACCGAGATATTACAAGAAAACCATAATTTTTCAACTTAATTTGCTAATAATTTTTGCTTATAGACGAATGCGGATTTGAAATAAGTGATTTGCGGAAAAAATACTAAAAAATATGTAAGATTGAAATTAACATTAAATAGCTCGCTATATAGAGTTGTACCGTTTTATTGATCATTTAACGCACAAAAACACATCATCTGTTACCGAAATATATTTTCTTTTGTAGTTTATTTCGTACAATTTAATGGTGTAATTACTGTTTTCATTTTATAAAAAAATTAAACAATTTTTTTGAGAACTGAAAATGTTATGGTTGCAAAACTCTTTACATTTCTGCATTTGTTTTGAAAATTTTTAACAGTACATAATATATGTTTTATTTTATTTTTCAACAAATTGAAGTTAAAACAAAAAAAATTAGACCCACAGGAATTTTGTACGATAAAAGTAACAAGTTAAATATTTTCAAAAATTACAAATATTTCTACTTGAGAAAATTCGTGGTTATTTGAGACACCAAAATGTACACTTTCACCAAATTTCATAAAAATTGGAAGACTTTTCATTTGTAACAATAACATTGGCGCCCCTTTTTGGGGCGCCTTTTTGTAAACTTGCTAGTCCCAAAAAAGCAGAGAGCCAATTTGTAACTATATACTCTTTAAAAAAACAGATCCCGGCTATGAGACTCTCTCAAGGAGTGGTTCGTCTCCAAGTTAATGCCTACTATAGAAAGGATTGGTGGTATATAAGGGTTAAGGGCGCCACTATATTTTTATACGTTTACAATTAAACAACTGAAACTACACAAAGAAACTAAGGTGAAAAAGATAGAAACACCTTGTAATTAAACTGAATTTGAGGGTATGCCTCTCCCTACTAGCGGATTATATCTCCGTACTAGCGGTTATCTCCATACTAGGGTAGCGTGGCGGGCTGTATCTGTGATACAACCAGAGAAATGGATTGTCTAAATTTTGCAGACAACTTGTCACTAAGGGTTGCTTGGACGAAAAGGAATGAAACGAGGTGTTTGCTCTAATTTATAGCAGTATTGACAGAGGTTTCCGGTTGCGCTCGTTGGTAAAGGTTCTGTTTCGGGTACGTTCTATTGTAGGGGTATAACGATGATAAGGTTGTGTCTAATATACAGTGGGTCAGAGTTTATTTTAGGGTTCGGACGGTAAACTATAAGGAAAGGTAGCATGGCGCTAGACATGTTACACTTTAAATAAAAGATTATAAATCAGATCAATGGTTTTCTGTATTTTCGTCGGAAAATTTGAGGTTATGTAAGAAAATGTATTCTATAAAAGTTTTAGATCTATTTATGATCTACAACTTTTCCATTTAACATTTTTCATTTAAACATCATTTCGACGGAAATGACAGTAATCGACAATCATCGTGTTTAACCGTTTTTCACCCCTTTCACCCTCCCAAATCCAAGGGACATAAATCCAGTGGTGGAATATATACCTTGTTTGTGTATTTATAAGCCACTTTACCACTTCCACCAGCCCGATTTTAGATATTATTTTTTTTCTAACTGTACTATAACGTTTAACATTGACTGATAAATTAAATATTTTAAACACGTTTAAGATGTATTTCATGGTTTTAATTCTATTTTTGGGAAACATATCCCTATAACGATAAAGTTTATGTGCTTTAAGATAACATTTTTTCAAATGTGAAACTTCTCCGATTTTGTATTCATTAAAAAACTTTTTGGGGTTGAGTAAAACAATTTTCTTGCCTAAACCATTAAAAATAAATTCCAGATAGACGCCGTTATCATCTAAAGAATTCGTTTAAGGTGTCAAGCGAGAAATATGACCTACTGAAAATTCTTCAAGTCAAAAGATTAATTGTTCGCCCATAATGCATCGTCCGCCATTCTTTTGTGATAAAAATTAAGTGGGTGTTTAAGTCGTTAATATTTCGTACCAGGAACATAAAAAAATATACCAACGTATGGTAATTAGTAAATTGACTTAAGATTATTAAGCATAAATTAAATATCATGTCTAGACATTTCTTAAAATAGAGATGGTTTTGAATATCGACGAAGTCGGTCGCCATCACGTTTTCTATTGGAATGTAATTTAATGTCCGTTGGGGCATATAGCCCAGGAAGTAGTTGTTTTTCATAGAAAACGGTAAAGCTTGGTATGGAAACTATTAAGTATATATTATAACTACATGACAACGACTGTAAAATTTGAATGGGAAGTTGATGAAATTTTTAAGATTTAAATATTGATCAATTTCCTTAATGTTTAATAAAATATCATTAAGGAAATGATTCCAATTTCTCATCATTGTCTCAACTCAACGACAACGTTTATTAATTTACTTAGTAAAAGGCCACCTTTGTGGCATTAAATTTGTGGAGTTAAATAAAAAGGTTGAATGGTTGATTTGTTTGAGCTCACAAAATCTTCGGATATTAAAGTCATCCTAATTCCATTTTTAATAAGCAAAAGCTTTCGCTAAAGTCTGGAGAGACTACTCTTTGTTTAGAGGATTATTGGAGCTTTAAAAATAAAAGGAAATAAAATTAATAAAACTATTTGGCCACATACCATCAAAGGTTAGTACCAAAAGTATGTGATCACACAATATTTAGGCCATTTATTTTCTATTTATTCTTCTTCTTCAAAGTACTTGTTGTCTTTTTGGCATATCTACTACAAATAGGAATCTAGAACTAATATTGGCTCCACCGTTAACTTGAAGCATCATCTGGCGCTATATTGATTTGTCCAGGGCCATTTTCATCATAAAAACAGATTTCTCATAAAATATACAACCTTGGATATTGCTGACCCACCATTCAAACCTCACATTGAGGGATTTTGGTTTACCTCCACCTCAACCAGATGGGCTATTAGCTAGGGAATCTGCTTATGTTAGTCATTGTGAGCAATCAATGTAGAGTGGATTTACACAAGTAAGATATTTCTGATCTGCATACTAATTTCCACATTTTTGTGATTGTGACCCAGATTCTAAAAACAGTAAACCTCTTTGTTATGAACTTTTATTATTGATATCTTTTTAAATAATATACTGTCAATCAATATATTGTAAGTGACCAATAATTATTAACATTAAAAACTTACCTTAAAATATAAAACCATTGTACAGCGAATAGTACTTTACTTACTACTCGTAAATAATCCAATTCAATATTTGTATTTCCTCAAAAAAAAGTAACTAAATTAATATAAGTATATTTAATAATCTCAAGCTAGTTATTAATAATATACACTTATCTGTTGCAAAACCCATTTATTTGGATAGAATCTATTATCAACTAAGCAGTTGGTTTGTTACGAATAGTACAACAAATATATTTAGAAAGTACACCCCCAAAATGGTAACAATTTGGTTTGGTTATTAAGGTAACGATATTAAGTTACAATGTCAACACAATTTTTAAGAAATAAACAACAAAGCCCTAGGAATTCAGCAACCTCTTAATTGATAGTCACTAGCGGCATTTTTATTTGGCATTGCATACTTTTACTATCACCAACCTTCAATGTACAATAATATTACGTGCTATTTATAAAAAATTTATAATCACCGCGTTTGCATACAAAACATTGAAGGGAATGAGGAATTAATTCCAAATATAATGCACACCAAGGATTTCATTCAATAACTCCAGTTAAAGCTGAAATAAAAATGAGATCGAATGTGTAAACAAAGACAAATCAATTACAAAGAATATTTACAATTTTTATGTGTTCCAAGGTGAAATTCCGTAACCAGTTTAGTTCAGTTAACTTATTCACTTTAAATGGGACATCCTGTATGTTTTTGCAGATTTTAAAAGGACTTGTTATTTTTAATTCATACATTTGCAAAAAACTACTTGAACATCCAACCTCACGCTTACACACCAATGACATCCAAATACTACACACTTGTCATTAAAACAAAATTTAGATTTTCTAGAAGAACTTGAAATAAAAAGATATCTAGCAGATCAACAATTTAAAGTTGTTAATGAACAAATAAATCTTGGAAGTTCTCCACTATTAAACTGTTTACTTTGATTAAGTCTTTATTTTATATATAGATAAGATATAAATGTAATACAAATATATTGTTATTGAAGGGAAACACAAAAACAATATCACAGATTTTTATTTTTAATTCAATAACGACTAGTTTCGGCCTTTTAGAAGGCCATCATCAGGCTAGAAAAAACAGGATCACGTTCAACGGTTACTAGATCATTGCAACGTTTTAATGCAACTTGAATGGTAAAAAATTTGTCAAACATTTGCCAAAAACCGCAAGACCACGGAGTGCATGAAAGAAATTATTAAGCTCTAAATATTGCAATTAATTTAGAGAAATTACCTCAAACTTCCATAACAAATTTGGCACTTAACCACGTTCTGTAAGGAAAATATTGAAAATGGAAAAATATCATGTAGTATACAATTGGTTCAACAATTGTCAGATGATGATTTTGAACGACGGCTGGATTTTTTTGCTTAAATGAAATAGTCAACCGCCATAACTGTAGGTATTGGTCAAATAAGCATCCTCATTGGATTAGTGAAGCACATACTCAGCATTCACAAAAGTTGAATGTTTGGATGGGAATTGTTCAAAATAGGCGGAAATTTGAATGAAGACAAGTATTTAAATTTACTATTTAAATATTTAATTTTTTGCGCATCCCTACTATGATCGGGATTTTTAGGGGTGAATTTTCCAAATTGATGGATCTGACGTAGAGGATTCATAGAGTGGCCCGCTCGTTCTCCGGACCTCAACCCGTTGGATTTGTTTCTTTTCTAAAATCACGTGTTTACGTTAGGAGATCAACAAGCTTGCAGGATTTGAGACAACGAATAATTGTGAACTAATACGTGGAGAAATCTTGCAGACTCACAAATTTATTTATAAGCTTGCACGTTTTCAGAAGGTGAACGGCGAGCATTTTCATTACCTCTTTGAAATGATGTTCTTTTAAAACCTTTTAAAACATATAGGGTGTCCCATTTAAAGTAAATTAGTTAAGGGTATTTCCAGTGAAACCGGAAGTGGAGTAGTAACAAAAAATATGGCATCATATGACTTTCGCGTCACTGCACTTGCATGCAAAGTTTCATAAATATTGTTCTTTTCGTTTCAAAGATATTTGATTGGTTCCATACTTTATCCCAATTAATTACAATTACCCTGTAAAAAAACGTTTTTAACTTAAAAATTAAAAGTTTTCCTTTTCAACCGAACGTTTGTATCACTGCGTATCTAATTCTAAGAAAAATGTTGCTAATCTAAATTTACATAGGTTCTTCGAGTGATTTATGTTTGTTACCCAACTAATAACCAGTTATGAGCTTAATTCTAAATTCCATCATGGCCGACAGTTAATAATTTCAGAAGATAAAATTAGCATACAAAAGACTACAAGATTGTCTTAAGACATCATCTAAATTGTTGAATTTCAAATCTTCAATGGCGTCTCGCATTTATAGTTGATTACATAATTTTAGTATTCTGGAGTTACAGGAGGCTATTTGTCTAGATTTATACTTTCTTACATTACGTATTAAAGAGAAATTGTACTTTTCTTTATTTTCGCAAATATTTCAGTTAGTTGTCAGTGGTCAAAGTGAACTCATTAATTTGACCGCAGTGCTTTTTTTCAATGTTATTAATGAGAGAAAATTTGCAGTATGTATCATTATTAAACCCCTTCTTTGGAGTTGATAATTAATTTTCAACGCCTTAACTTTTTTTAACTAAGCAAGCTAGCGCATGTACAGAGGGTAGCAGATATAGGAGTCACAGGAGCGTTAAGAACAACATCCACAACAGCGCTTGATCTCCTCCTGGGGTTACCGCTTACACACTCAAAGCAGCAGAACCATAAAACCCAGGAAGCCCCGTCAGCATTTGTACGGGTAGCCACGCCCCTATAATGGCGATATGTAGCTCCTGGACTAGGCACGACACTTTTTTTTTTTGGGCTGAGATAGGAAACTTCGATGGGTCCTTATCCAGAACCCAAGTGTTGGACTCACCCTGCCCAGTGAGCACTTGGGTCAAAAAGTAGTTTACCTCCCCAAACTCTCGGTCCATCCACTCACTCCTACTCCCAATCGTCCTTTTTAATGCACCTTCATATCCTTCCCACTTTCTCACCATTTCCTCCTCCATCCAATCCTGAGCTTCCTCTTTTGTGGCACCCTTCCACCGCTGCCTCTTTGCCCTAGCCATCAGGTCCAAAGGGTATGACCTTGACAGCACAACTGCTGCGCTAATGCACCCACTGTCCTGTACCCTGTACCACTCTCAACAAAATCTCCCTCTGCAACCAACCCCTCACCCACTCCAAGCCTCAACAACGCGCTCAACACCGCTCCCTTGCTGACACTATTAAACGCGTTCCCCACATGGAAAAACACTAGTAGTGTCAGCTTCTTGTTTCTCCAGCTGCCCTCCCTAGCCTTTTCAGCCAAATCCACCACCCTACCTAGCGCTGAGACACTAGTCTAAGAATGCGCACATACCTTAGAGCAAATGGCTTCAGGACGACACATAACCCTACTTTGGGTATCCAATAATAGAGGTATAGTAGGCAACGAGGGGGCAGAACCGACAAATCTTGCTACGGATCTACGTATCCGAGCCAATAATAGGGCTAAGCACATCACAAACCTCAACTCTGCTTAAGGAATAATCGGAGAGAGAATTAGAAAAATAATGGACTAAGTGCAGCGGCCCTAAGCAGGCGGAACAAACAATCGCCTCCCCTGACAAAGCGAGGACAACGTGGTTTTTGGACAAAATCAGATCTCAGCTACCCCTGCTTGTCGGTGTCCTTACTGAAAAACTGTGGACTTAGAAGACGTCTATACCTCGAAGACGCAGACTGTCCAAGCTGTAGGGAGGAGGAAACTTCTTACCACTTCTTGGGTGAGGTTTACGCACAACTAAGACAAGAAATTTTTGTTGTGCGAAGCATCGAGGAAGATACCTACACACCCTTCGTCCAAAGCACGTCATGGTTTTCATGGTTTTTGGGGGGTCACCAAACGAGAACCTAGGGTATGGCAAAAA
This sequence comes from Ophraella communa, assembly GCA_035357415.1. Taxonomy (NCBI): domain Eukaryota; kingdom Metazoa; phylum Arthropoda; class Insecta; order Coleoptera; family Chrysomelidae; genus Ophraella; species Ophraella communa. The sequence continues at coordinate 13,469,447 of CM068995.1, read as the reverse complement.
AGGCCGGAATGGTCTACTTGCCATTCATCAGCCACCCCGGCCATTACAATAATTCATTGGTTATTTAATAACAATACACATCCCATCTCTAGAAGTAATAATAGTATATTAAACAACGCATTTCATATGGAATTCTGTTATGACACGAGTTCAAGTTTAAAAAACGAATCGCGAAGCGATGAGTTTTTTAAAGAAGGAGTGTCACAACAGCCATATGAAATAAGTTGTTTATAATATTTTTTATATTTTGCCCTTTTTACCAGTTTTTAAATTAATTTTTTATTTTTATGTGATTACGAAAATTTTTATTTTAAAAAGTATGTCGGCAGCACTGTGTAATTTATAAAATTTGACAGTTGTGACATTTAAATTATCAAATGTTAATGTTTTAAAATATTTTAAAATGAATAATATACCAATAATAATATATTATATAAGTAAAATATTATATTCATATTCACAGATACTTTCTTAAAGAACAATATAAAATTAATAAATTGCTATTAGCCACAAATGTCATTGTCAACAGTCTTGCCTTTAGATACCTACTTCACTCATGTCGCCAACCATATAAAACAAAAATTTGCGTGCGTAAAAGTTACATTACGATACGCAAATGCGTTTTATAATGAAGATTTTTATAAGTGCAAAATATAAAAAATATCTATACAGTGCGTCCATAAAGTAACGCATAGATTCATTATTGAATGAATAAAATTAAAAATTCCCAAAGCAAGTTGATTTTTTATTTCAATTTACTATTGTTTCAAATCATTATCTAATATACAGGGTTATCACCATTTTTTCAAATGGAACCCCCCCTTTTTTTAATTTCCAAATTGCCTTTGCTGAGCTGATTCCAAAAATGTGTAATATGTTTCTTCAAATTTGTACAGGGTGGACAAAAATGCAAAAAAAGTAATACGTTACTGAATGCAATAAACAAATTATGTAGTTATGCAATTAATGTGATACACTTCCAAAAACAAACAACGACAATTTACAATAAATGTTCAGTTTGCTCTCCATTGACCGTTAGACAATGACTGAACCAGGCATTAGGTACTTTCGTCTCTAACATTATGTAGCATAGCGGGAGTTATGCTCTGTATTTCTTGTCTGATTCGGTCTTGTAGTTGAGGGATATTTCCAGGTTTGTTTAAGTAGACTTTAGATTTTAAATAACCCCATAAAAACAAGTCTAAAGGGCTCAGATCAGGTGATCTAGCAGGCCATTCCACTGGTCCCCTTCTTCCTATCCACCTTTGTGGAAAAGTTGTGTTTAAAAAATAGCGCAAAGCTACTGCGAAATTTGGCGGTGCGCCATCCTGTTGAAACCAGATTCTGCGGTCTACATTAGTGGGTATTTAAATATCAGGAAAAAGCTGAATCAGATCAGGAATTAATGTATATTGTAGGAAATGCAGATATAATGCTCCTGTTAAGTTTTCATCAAAAAAATATGGACCAATAATTGTATTTCTCACAATACCAGCCCATACGTTAGTTTTTTGTCGTCTTTGCGTATGGTACTCTTGCATCCAGTGTGGATTTTCATCAAACCAATAACGGGTTTTTGCCGGTTAACATGACCGTTCAAATAAAACGTTGCCTCGTCCGAAAATAAGACGTTATTGTTATTTTGGTTCATCATATACTCGCAGAATTCAGTTCTTCGGTCAAAGTCGTCTTCAGCCTTCATGGATGAGACGTACTTTATAAGGATGGTATTTTACCTTTTTGAAAATGTTTGATACTGAAGACTTTCCAATACCAAAATTCCTAGATAATCCTGGCACTGTACAGTGTGGATTTTCTACAGCCGACAAAATGATGATCAATTTTTGGTCTACCTTGCTTTGCTGCATCCCTCACATGTCCTAATTCTCTGTATTTTCGCTCTATTCTACTTACCGTAGATTGTGAAATAGGTTCACGATCTGGGTGCATTTTATGGAATAATCGGCATACCTCTTGTTGAGTCCGCATCTTATCGCCAATACCAATAATCATTAATATTTCAATCCTGTCACTTTTGGTTAAAGGCATTTTGTAAAAAAAGTTCACGAACGAACCTTCTCTAAAGCGTTAACAATACGAAACTGTGCTTCAATGTTTTTGACATTGTTGTCAAATAAAAAGAATGGTAAAAAATAATGCCAAATAAAAAGATTTTTATAGCTGTAAGATACAATTATTAAGAATAATGCTGGATGTTCTTGATACTTTATCAAAATAGTTGTATAACAATACGTATTTTCATTTAATGTCTTTATTACGTTTAATCGTTATTTTCATTACTTTGTCATTAAATTTTTGCATTTTTGCCCACCCTGTGCCAATTTTAAACAACATATTATACATTTTTGGAATCAGCTCAGCAAAGGCAATTTAGAAATTGAAAAAAAGGGGGGATTCCATTTGAAAAAAATGGTGATGACGTCATTACAAGAAAGTGGTTCACCCTGTATATTAGATTATGATTTGAAACAATAGTAAATTGAAATCAAAAATCGACCTGTTTTGGGAATTTCTAATTTTTTTGTTCTTTTTAATGAATTTATGTGTTACTTTATGGGCGCACTGTAAATAATTTAACAAGTTTTCTTTTCTCATTTCCAAAATTTATCAGCAAAGAAAAGTTAAATAATCAAAGTTAATAATCCCTCTTTATGTATTTAAAACAAAAATTCTAACCTATGTTCAATCAAGAGAAATAACTGAGACACACCTCTTCCAATTGCCCGGCAGATATATATTTAATATAGAGGAGATAAAGCAGAAGCAGTATTTTTATTTTAATTATATAACTTGAGGTGGTCCGTCGGAGGTTCGTATCGCCTTAAACCGAAATTAAAAAGTAGATAAGATTTGGCAATTAAAAAAATAATAAAAAATTTTGTGGGGATTTAAAAAAGTGATCGTTTCTCGCTAATTTCGATTACTATTTATTACTACTCAATCTCAACTCAAACTGTCAAAGATATGAATTAATTAATAGCGGATGACGCTGTATAAAACCAACATTTTGTACAAATCTTCGTAACTATATACCTAGGTAAAAAGTGTTGCCGTACCATAGCATCAAAAATTAGAATACCATACAAGTAATACCCAAAGTGTTTGTAACACATGATTGAACCGTATCACAAAACGAAGGAAACCAGAGAACGCAGGTGCGCATAATAAAGAAGAAGAGCGAAAATTTGGAGGACGTGCTCTTTCTCACTTGTTATGCATCAAACCGTAGAGTTTGACCTTCGACCAAAAGTCATGGGCGTATCCAAAAACCAGTTTACGATAACGAATGTATTTATTTTTTTTAATGAAGTAATATTTTGTTCAAACTAAAACTTGTAGAGTCGTTATTATGCCTACACTCAGTAAACTACTAAATCTTTGGTTTAACCATAAAGTTTTTATTTTACTGATTTAACACAAGGCAAAAATCGAGTTATTTTTTATAAGTAAATTATTTTTTCGTCAAATACAAATATCTTTTATCATATTTATTTCCAAACCGAGTTTTTTCTGCTGCGAGTTTCCCTTACATCATTAAAAATATCAATATCGATTAATATCATTTAAAACACAAAAAATGAAATGTGAAAACAAAAGTACCTACATTAAAAAAATCTGGTGTTTACAAAATTAATTGTCCAAAATGTAATGCAGTATATATAGGTCAAACATCCCTTAGGGCTAATAACCTATAGGCTTTAATATTGTTATGTCTTATTACTTCCACACTTGGTCTAGCCCTAATTAACATCAGGTACCTAGCTACAAACAAACAAAATGTAACTTCAATATGTCAATCTGACGATGCTAGTTTTTAGCGAAACAGTTTAAAAAAAGTTTAAAAAAGCAATTTTTTAAATAAATAGTGTTGAAAAAGTTCTATTTTAAAATGTTCTTAGTAAGATTGACTTCCACAAAGTAAAGGTTACCACAATCAATTTCCTTAAATCATTTTTGTAATCTTGTTGTCGTTTAATTGCAAAGCCTTTTGATTTCAGTTTGGTTACAGGATTATAGCATCAACTTGGTTGAAATGTTTGTTTAGTGTTATTCTCAATTTTGTAGAATCTTTGAAGGATTGTACCAGTAATAGGGTAGTTGACAGTAAGACAAATATTAAGAGATTTTGGGGTTAATAGCCTGGTCGAGAAGTCATTTAAATCGGATTTGGGTTACACCTCGGGTTACACCGATCCGAAAAATCTGATTTTGGTGTCAATCGATTCGAAATGACAAATATAAAAATGTTCCTGAATATCAAAATCCGTTTTAAAAAATTTCCTATTGTTATTAACAATTTAAGATTTTAAAAAAAGGGGGTTTACATTTTTGCCAATAACTCATAAACTATAAAAGCTAGAACAAAAAACTGAACGGATTCTTAAAGGGCAGAAAATTTCCAACAATTCCCGAATTGTAGCTCAATTATTTATAGGTCTAAATTAATGTTGAAAATGGCTTAAAAAACGGGCGGCGCGTGACCGTCGCAATGACCAAATGACATAAATTATTTTTTTCAATAAGCAAATATTAATAAAAAAAATTTAAATAATTCTAGCACTAACAGAACATATCAGAGAACAAATTTCTGCAGTCAAAAAATGTTTTCCGTTATTTATAAAATTTAATTAAAAACTTTAAATTCGTTACTGTGAGTAAAATAAAAACACAAAAATGTTTTAACCCTTGGAATCCTTTATCATAAAGCTACTGAACAAAGTTACATAATAAAATTTTTAAATTTTTAAAAATTGAAATTGTTATTAACAAGCAAAGTGAACAAATGCGATTTTAGATGTCAAAAATTTAAATTTTTTTAAACAATTGTTTACAGTCGTTTTTAATACGCTATAGACAATATAAATCCGATTTTTTTAAATGTTAGTGACCAATTGTTTAAAAAAATTTTATAAACAAATGGCTTATTTAACAATTTTTAAAAAAAATTTTTTTGCCATTCTATTGAATGATTTTTTAAAAAAAAATTTTTTTCAAAAAATTTCCTAATTATTAATTAACGTTTTTATTTATTAACAATTGTTTAAATTTAATATTAAGAAATGAAAAAATCATTTTTCTCTTCTCTACAAAATGGTATTTTTTTCGAATTTGTCAGTTAAACATTTAATTGTTTATTAACTAAACAATTTGTTATAAACAATTGCATCAACAATTAATATTTTTTTTTATATTTTGCACTTATAAAAATCTTCATTATAAAACGTATTTGCGTATCGTAATGTAACTTTTACGCACGCAAATTTTTGTTTTAAATTTTCGTTCTTTAAAAAACTCATCGCTTCGCGATTCGTTTTTTAAACTTGAACTCGTGTCATAACAGAATTCCATATGAAATGCGTTGTTTAATATACTATTATAATACCTCACAACATACTGAATACCGAGCTGAATACCATAGTATACGTGTTTAAAAAGTTTTTAAAAAAACGTGGAAAAACATTTTCAATAACTTGTTTGGTGGTAAGATTAGGGTCATATCCGAGAAGAATAACCTATTTTGTATAAAATTAAGGACGAGATTAAGGATCTTAATAATAAAAAGAGTTGCGGGGTTCGAGATTTATTCTATATTTGATAGACACAGGAAACAAAAAAACGCTGTTGTTTTTATCTAGGTTTTTGATGTAAAGGATTACTTATATTACATTATTATACTATTTTTATTTTCATTTATTTATTGACAATGATCTATTATCGAATATTCCATTTTACAGTAGAAGATACATGCCCTTTTGAATAGATATGAGCAACTATTTTTTAAAATAACCAGACAAAGTTAACACACTGTATTTATCTATAATTAAGCGGTTGTATTCCAATAAGAAAAAAACACCAGACACGTTACTACAAATATCACTACCTAACAGCACCAATTTATCTGGGGAATAAAATACAGCTTGGTTGAAATTTGATGAGACCACGAAAAAAGTAGCCCCTACTAATCGAACCCACCTGCTCACCTGTACGCCGAAGTACAGTGCATCACAAAATTTTAAGTAGCAGGTATTAGTTCCAGATTATATTCTAAGCCACATTTGTGAATAAAAATATGTGTTCTTGATAATATTAACATTTTTAGTTAATATCAATGCAATTGATTGTATTAACCTTTACTTTGTTGAAGTCCATCTTACTAAGAATCTTAAAAATAGAACTTTTTAAAACAAAACAGCTAGTTTTTAGCGAAACGGCTGTCATTGAATTTAAAAAAGCAATTTTTTGAATAAATAGTGAAAGTTTTGATAAAAAAGTTCTATTTTTAATGTTCTTTACATCAATGCCATAATATTATTTGCAAATACTGTAATTACTATTTCTGTGAAATTGAATCTTTTCAATTCGTCTCTAAAGCGTTCTTAGAAAGTGAACAATAATTATTTTCACCTGTCAGACGATCACATTTCAAAAAGGTGTTCAAAATTAGGAAAAGGTAATAAAACTAACGCTTTTTTAATCGTGATAGTCACGTTCTGTTATCGTAAAACTTCATGTTTACAATATTTCTATGAAAGACTAATCCGTTTTCTTCAAAATTTTAAATTTACAGGTAAAACAGGTAGAGAAACTATTAGTAACCGTAATAATAGTAATCATAATAAACTTTGGAAAGATATAAAAAATCTGCAGAGCTGGACTACCAGGAGTTGACCATTAAACATATTTTTATTAAATTCAATGATACCTTTTTATTACATATTTAATATTAAAATTTCTAATTTAGAAATCATTTACTGAAAGTTATTTTTTCGGCCTAGTCCGGGAAGAGTTACATCGTTGTTGTCATTATGAATATGATATTTTGGTATATCTATGATTTTGATAAATGCAGTTGAACATTACCATAGCAATTTTGATTTTCGAAAGTTTGCATGATTTTTGGTCGCAAATGTCTCAATAACTATGAAAAACAGCAGCGATAGTGAGTTTGAAAATGTGCTTTACGAAATTTCTAATGCAGCTAGGGTTGCCAGGCGTCCGGCTAAAGCCGTACATAGGTAGGCTTTTACATTACGTGTTCGCATAAATTAAATGGTGTTCGGCTTTTGGTAGGCTTTTTACATTTGTCAACCAGTGATGCACATGGCCAACACGAACAACGTTAAAATTGACGATAGCAAATGTTTTGACCAACCAAAAAACCTTAAATCTTTCCAAAACAATAAAAAAGAGGACCTTTAGTTCAAGAAGCAGTTGGCACAAGAAATGGGTAGTTTATTTTAAATCGAAGAATACTTCAAATTGCTTTTCCGAATTTCTTACTCTGACAATTTTATTTGGCCATTCCAGGACATAACGCAATGTAGTTGGGGTAAAATGCGTCGACTATTTACCCGCCAGATTAAATCACGTCTACATAGAAGTATTAATGTCTAATTAGGTTGAGAACCAAGGTTACATTTTCGCACCCTAAGGTATAATTAAGGAAGTTTACAAACTGGCTCTTTATATATCACGTATGGTGAAGCTAAAAATACATTTTGAATTAAACTACTTGGTAGAAAAATACGTTAGACTATTGTTTGGTTCAAATAATTTTGTTTTAAATTGGATTTCCGACAAGCTGTATAAAAAAAAAATAAAACAGAGGCTCCGTAAAGGTTACAAATGTACCTCCATTTGACTCGCCGTTAGCAACTCAACACAGTATAATTCAATATGTTCAGGTCGTTTATTTTTGGCATACGTTTAATTATTTTAATGATGTAAAATTTTTAAATAACTTTTTAAAAATACGCACATTTTAAATTGTACACTCCTATATAAAGTATATAAAGAAAGGTCCAGATTTCAATAGAAAAGTTCAATGGTAGTGTCAACTCAATTACTTAATAGTTTTTTATATTAATATAATATAATAAATGTTGAGATAAAACTGTATGTATATGTATTTGTTGCACCTGGTAGTTCTTAGTTATGTATGCAAATAATTTCAAACTCTAAGCTTTATTATTCTTAGTAAGAGGGACTTCCACATAGTAAGGATTAGTACAACAAATGTAATTCAATATTTTTACCGAGATTTCGATTTATATTAATTAAGTTCGATTTAAAGTTGTTAACCGCTACATACCAAACCAAGATGTTACACTACAAATTGCAAACTAATTAAAATTCTGTGCAAGAGCTGTTTCTTTATATAAAAAATATGTTGGGCGTTCGAACATATATTATGTAAAAATTTAATGGACTATCGAATACTCGATCGAATATAATTATTATTTGATAACTGAATAGGACGGTAATAAAGATGTAAAATGAAATATTTTGGCAGTGGGTACAGCATTAATTAATTAAAAAATTAATGTCAAAAAACCCAATACTCAGAACATTAAAAGATTAAACTTCTTAACGAAACTTCCACTTTTATTTTAAAAATTGCTTTTTAAAAACTGAATGACAGCTGTTTCGGTAGAATTCGCATTGTCAGATTGACATATTAAAGCGAGTAGGTATTAAAGTTACATTTTGTTTTATTTCAAGGTTACCTGATTTTGATTAACTAGTGTTAAGACAAGACCTTCCATACCATATATGGAAGCTCGTATGGAAGTAATGACAAATATTAAAGCCTAGATGTTATTAGCCGAGTTATTAGCTTTAAGGGATAATCCTGGATGTATTCCTGTCTAAGATCAGTACAACTGTGCAATGTGCAATATACTCGGCAATATATGATCTTTATAATAAATTGATATATTTGTGTTACATTTAAGTCTTACCTATGTACCTATAAAATGAAGACTCAATCAAAGTAAGCAGTTTAATAGTGGAGAACTTCCAAGATTTATTAGTTCATTAACAGCTTTAAATTTGTGGTTTTGCCAGATGTCTTTTTATTTGGAATTCTTCAAAGAAATCTAAATTATGTTTTTTATCACAAATGTGTAGTATTGGAATGTCATTGGTGTGTATGAGTGAGTCTTGATGTTCAAGTAGGTGACTTATCTGGTTGTTTTTTTCTATATGCTCTTAAGTGTTCATTGAATTTTCGTTAAAAAGTTTAATTTTTTAATGTTTAATGTGAACTTCCACATAGTAAGGGTTGATAAAATAAATTTCCAAAGTCAGTATATTTCAGACTTGATTACAAAACAATATTTAACATTATTAATTTAGTAAAACAATATTTAACTACTTAAGCATGAGTTCTGAAAAACTTTTTATTAAAGTCCAAAGTATAAAAGTCATCAAAATTGTACAGTACCTTGTATATTTATTGACTTATTAAGTCTAAATAGGCATAAATGCGAGGAAAACAACGTATACATGTGGGAAAGATGATAATTATTGTCCATGTTATGCATGCTGTTGATTCTTTTTCTCACTTGTATAAATTTGGTCATGTGATGTAGGCATACGCCTTCTTTATAATATTAAATAGTAGTAGTAGGTAGAAGTTATCCAAAAATATATGTAAGAAGTTCAGAGATGTATATTAAACAATATTTCATTAACGGTCAATATCCTCATTAGCTAATAACCTGGGCAAGAATAAGTAATGCAAAAACGAGATGTTTTAGAAAAACACAAGTATCTAGGGCTAGGGTATACACAGGGTGATTGATTAGTGTGAGGAAGCTCAGTAGATCTATTGCAACCATAGTTTTTTAATAATTGTTAAAAATTATAAAACATATTCGTCTTCATAATATTCGTTAAATCAAATACAGGGTAAGTCAAAATTCAAGTACATTATTTTCTTGGTGTGCCACTATCTTATGGAACACCCTGTAAGATTGTAACTAATTATAAAATATAAACAATATCACAAAATTACCTAATTATTATTATATTCTTTTTGAACGGTCTGCTGTTCTGCAGCCCTAAAATAGAAGTCGTGAGTGTTTATAGAAATAACATTTGCCGTGTTTATCTGTTATATTCATAAACAATAAATGTATGTGAAAAACAGCTTTCAGCTTTCATATTAATTAACAGTATCAAAGACCCCAAGCTAAAAGAGTAATTCTTGAGAACCTTATTATTTATATAGGATATTATGTAGCTGATACCTGAATGTCTGTTATTTGCTAATTGACTTCAAACAATAAGGATTTCTTTAAAACCGTTTGTTAATCTGAACCTAGGTATAATGACCTCTACAGTTTTATTTACCTTTATATTTTCGTGGAATAACTAAACACAATAATTAAAAATATATCCTATATTCTCTTAAAATACTTATTTCTTTGAAAAGAAATTGTTTATATACAATACAATTAGGTATCTCGACCAATTATAATTTCAGATGTGTATAGGTACTTGTTTTAGTTGAATTAGACAAGATTCAGACAGACCTGGATGTAGGTATACGATTTAACTTTTCAATATACCTACCTAATTAAATTAATATTAATTTTTTCACCATTAAATATTACGAAATTTAATTAATTAAAAGGCAAAGATTCCGATTTCGTATGTAAGTTTCTCTCGACTCATCCGGTCTCCTTTCGTTTACATCCACGAGACTCATTGAGAAGTAGAGAAATGAATTTTCTGTGTCATTTCACTCATGCATGCAAGAAGTAATGTTTGATATGCAGGTCGTGTTAAATAGTAGGTAATTAACATATTGAATCAGTTTTTTCATTCTTCATTAACTTTGATTGTAGACTACCGGGAAATTGAAATGCGACTTAGTAGAATTTTCCTATTCTTTGTAAATTATTTCTTTAATTGTAAAACAGAGAAATCTATTAATATTAAGAATGTATCTAAATTTTTGATAATATACCAAGAAGAATTTGTTAGAAAATAAAAACGCTTAATTTTACATATATTCAGAATTTTAGAAAATATATTATTTTGCCTGGAAAAAAAGAATTATAAAATTAGTTTTACTTACACAAAAGGTAGATAATGTAATGTAATCCAAAATTGAATTCTTTAACACTTGTTCACGAAATATAGTTAAACTATCAATTAAACAACGAAATCAACAGGTTCAAAAGAAACAAATGTCACCCCTCACGTCTCACGTTTTCTAAACAAAAGTTGTCACAAGAAAACTAAATCACTGATGAAAATCCAACATGATTATTCAATTTTTTTGAAAACTAAAACAAAACCGGCGATTGGCGGATGTAAATAAACAAACATGCGTCAGTTAGATCGTCAGTTTCAACCAACTAAGTTTATCGTACCAACTCCATAACACAACATAACGTGATATGTATGCGGCTTCTTTTCCTACTCGTATCCGAACCCGAACCTCATTCGACGTTTCAAGAAAGTATAGAGGTATTTATTCACCTTGCATACGGTTATATTTTAACGTGCTGTAAAGATGCATACCTATTATAATATTATATGATTTGAAAACAGAAGTTACTAATAACTTTTTTGGCTGGGATTTAAAATATCCCGTTAAAATATTTTCAACATTCGCTATGTTTTTTCGAAAAGGTAAAGTGTGTTCAACAATATAGTGCCTACAATAAAAGGGGACTGATGGTGAAAATAAACTTCTTAGGTACTTTTATCTCAGGTATTGGCAAGTTTGGGTAAAGAATGCAGGTCATGATTAAATTTGCAAAAATAATGTTATAATAGAAACGCATATTAAAGGATATTCACAATAAAATTTAATAAAAATTTAATATATCAATTCAGTTTCACTGTCACTATAGATAGATATTTTTATTGTATTTAAAGAAATTATAATTCTTATTACAAGAGGTTCAGAGTACAAATAATCAAAAATATAACATATAAGTACATTACAATGCAATTATTAGCTTATATGTATACTCACAAGAACAGTATACTTATTAAACATAAAGAAAAAAAATGGAAACAAGTGACAGAAAAGAAAAAAAATGTTTACTCTTCTAAAGCAAAAGCTCTCAGCTTTAAAATACTGAGAAAATAATTTACAATCTTGGTCAGCTTGCTGAAATCATTTGTGCTCAGAAGATCTGCCAATTCAATTATTGACTTAGGAATTATGAGCATACAGTTTTTTCTTAGTCCATTATACAGGGTGTTTCTTAAGTAATCTAAAATATTATATGAGGCGCTTCGTTACTCAATTTTAAGACGAAAAGTTCATATAAACATGTGTGATAGGTGTTGTCGTTTATGAGATACAGGGTGTTGTACGTGAAATTAATTTTTCTTGGTGACGCTACTGATTTATATTTTTTTATTATTTTATTACAAGCAACATGTGTTAAACATAAAGAAAAAATAATACATTTCAGAGCAAATGTTCAAAATGTCCTCCTCCAGCTAAAATGCAAGAATCCGCTCGATGTCTAATGGATTGTCGAATACGTTCGAAGATACCAGGATTGTTACGAATAACATTACAGCCGTCTATGATACGATTTTGAAGATCTTGTACGTTTAATATCAGTGTTGTGTAAACAAGCGATTTCAAATATCCCCACACACAAAAATCCAGAGGATTGTGTCCAGGTGATCTAGGGGGCCACGGGTGTGGAGATCTTCGTCCGATCCAATGGCCTGGAAAAACATTATTTAAAAACTCGCGTACAATCACTGAAAAATGTGGAGGAGCTCCGTCATGCATGAACCACATGCGCCTTCTAATAATAATAGGTACATCTTCCAAAAGAAGTGGAAGTTCATTTTCTAGAAAATGTTGGTATGTCTCACCGGTTAACCGTACAGGAAGGAAAAATGGTCCAATTAAATAATCATCGATGATGCCAAGCCAAACATGGACCGAAAATGTTTGTTGAAATCGTTTTACACTTATGGTATGTGGATTTACATCTGCCCATATGTGGTCATTATGAAAATTCATAATCCCATGTCTAGAAAAGTTGGCTTCATCCGTAAATAGAATATTGGCCACAAAATTCGGATTGTTCGCGATTTCACGTAAAATCCATTGACAATACTGTATGCGTAATGGATAGTCAGTAGGTAACAAATGTTGAACACGTTGAACGTGATATGGATACAATAAATTATCTTTTAGAATATTCCAAACAGTTTTGTTACTAACATTTACTTCATCTGCAACTTTTCTTGTACTCGTTTCTGGATGTTGGTCAATAATTTGAAGAATCTGGTTTTCCAATTGGGGATTTCTCACAGTTCTGGGTCGTCCAATAATATTCTTCGATTTAGCAAAAGTTCCAGTTTCTTGTAAACGAATATGTAACTTAGTAAACGTATCTGAATATGGTAAACGATTATTTGGATAACGCTGGGCATACGTACGTCTAGCTTCTAAGGCATTACCATTCGCTAATCCGTACAAAAAATGCATATTAGCCATTTCAACATTAGTAAACACTGGCATAGTTATTAACTAAACACAGAATCAATCAAATAAAAATGTACGATTTTTGCGTTGGTTTTCAAATTTGACACTTGTCAACATTATTTCAAAGGCCACTTAGAATAAGCATGTTTTTGCGTATTACTTCTAAAAACCAGTAGCGTCACCGGGAAAAATTAATTTCACGTACAATCAGAACTGACTTATTACAATAAATTCAACACACTGTATCTCATAAACGACAACACCTATCACACATGTTTATATGAACTTTTCGTCTTAAAATTGAGTAACGAAGCGTCCCATATAATATTTTAGATTACTTAAGAAACACCCTGTATATTGGACATTCTGACCACAAATGAATTAAAGTTTCGCTTTCCTGAAGGTTACACAAACTACAGGTGGCATTCATGTGAATGGTATATTTTATATTTTGGTAAATGATCTTAAAAGTATTTAAGTTGCTTATCCTAATTTGGAATATCACTCTAGTTATATATATCGGACAGGTTCTGTGTAAATAAGAAGTATTCTCAGACAAATTCAGATGTTTGTATAACAAAGGATATGAAGAATTAACTACTCTTTGCTTATCTGCAGCAATTAATTTGTTTTTGTAACATTCTAAAATTTTATTTATAAGGCATTTAGAGTTGCTGTGTAAGAATTCTAACCACAGATGGTTACAATTAGCATAGTCAAAAAACTGTTTTATTTGACTCAGGAAATTATATTTTGCTTGTTGACAGTTAAGAGCCTTTATCCTTAGAAAACAATGCTTGGTTAGTGAATGATCATCCATAGCCTTTACTTTATTTAGCCACAGCAACGCCGATTTAAATATAATTCAGTTTCACTGTCACTATCGTCGTCTACACTAATTGAACCGTTGAGAGGAAAAGTGGTGTAAGTAAGTTTTTTTTACAAACCTAGCTAAATGCAGTTTTGGATTCCTGAAACCCTATTTCATCATTTGGAAAAGTGGTTTAAGTCAAAAACACCTGTTAAGATCAATTTAGAAGGCATTGAAAACAAGTCAATAATGAAACAGGTGATATGATTGCAAACAAAAGTGGTGTAAGTCTTACTAGTAAGGAGTTTCAACGTAATGCGGAACTTGCAAGAGAAAAATTAAAGCAAGCTAAAGAAGACACCAAAAAAAATGCCTCAAAGGTGTATGCTTTAACTTTTGATCTTCAAAAAGCTCTTGCATTCCCTACTCTAATGTTCAGTGATAGTTGCGGAGGACAAAACCGTAACATAAAAGCGGCATTGATGTGCATGAAGTTTCTTCAAGAGAAAGGGACCCAATGATGCGGATTTTGGAGTGATCGAGACGTTTTCAAAATGAAGAATAATGAATGTGCCCCAAGATTGGTATGATGCAATCATAAAATCAAAATGAAAGAAGCCCTATTTACTTTAAGTTATGAGAAGAGAGAACATTTATTGTACGGAAAAGCTGGAAAAAGCAATCGCAAGAGGAAGAAAAAACACTCTGGGTCATCCAGTATCTTAGCACAAGATACAATGGCTTCGATACTTAAAAGAATAAACCATACACAATCTTCTAAAAGGAAACTCTTAATTACGACATTGAGTTCTTTGCTATTGACGTTACTCTTGCAAGGAAAGGGAGGAGAGTGGACCACCTTGGTTTTATCCCGTTAGAGCTCTTGTATCCTGGGCAGCGACCAGTGACTGCAGCGAAGAAAAGGGGCATGATTGACTTGTTACCCTACATCCCGCCAAACATGGGTGCTTTACCGGTTTGATAGAAGACTCAAGCGAACCAACTGCAGTAGATGAGACAACTATTATTGACAGACAGTCAGAGTCGGAATTTGACTCTAAGTAAAGTTAATGTGAAGTAAAATAAAGTGTGTTTCTCAAGTATTTTGTTCTATTGATTCCATATTCATTCAAAGGTGTTTGAGGAAAAGTGGTGTAAATCTACATTATTAAATTCAAAATGGTATAAAAATTAAAGAAAAAAATTAATATTACCAAAAAAAGTTAAAAAGGTAGTTGTATTAAACCTTAAATAACCTTGATATGGACAAAAAATTATTATTTTTAATACCTGTGATTTGCAGTTACGATTCTAATAAACCTCTAATTATCTCAAAAGTAAATAGCACTGACTTACACCACTTTTCCTCTCAGCGGCTTAATTATAAGTGGTTCTATGTTAGTATGACATGCCCTGTATGAATCCTCCACTTTTAAAACATGGTTTTTTGTTCTTTTCCAACAATCAGCGTCTGGGTCATCTATATTTTGCAGTATTTCAAACCTAGTTTGGATAAAAGTGTCCATAGGTTTCCAATTGATATCCTTATCTGAGTGGAGCTCCTTAGTCTTGTTTGCAATGATCTGATAGTAGGCACCAAGTTTTCTTCGTACATTTATCACCGTCATCAGTGGTTCTGGAAATACCACTATCGTTTCGTTTTCGTCTCGGATAAATTGGCCTCGAAATGTGAACTCTCACTGATGATTCCGGTATCCCTGTCAAATCGCTGGTTTCTCTTACAGCAGGAGTAAAAGCCCAACCCCTTTGGACCAGCTTCTGATGAACATGTCTGACGATTTCTTTGGCATCAAGGGATAAAACTCGTCGTCGAACAGGAACAGTAACACAGGGCGCCGCTGATGCAGTTTCCCAAGGACGAAACATTTTTCACAAAAATTATTAAACAGCACAGACTAACTCTCACTACGGGAACACAAATATAAATGATTATACTCAACCCAAATTATACAAATACAAGAACCGATCCTGTGTGCAAATTTTGACCATAAGCAGTAAACCGTGACAGGCGATCGCAATAAAAGTGGTTTATTACCATCAGTCCCCTTTTATTGTAGGCACTATATTGTTGACCACATTTTACCCGATTAAGTACGTCCAATATGAACCTCTATGAATCAATAAGGCCGCGCGTCCAGGATAAAGGATCAGATTAGTAAAAAAATGATCAACAGAAATTCTCTTACGCGTCAGCTTAAGGTAAGGTGAATTAATTACATGCTAAAAAGTCTATATTCCACTAATTTGAGAGTGACGTAAAGAAAGGGGAGGGCTACAAAGTTATACAAAAACTGTCAAATGGAAATTCTCCAACTTGGCTAAATTTGTTTTTATTTTAGAGGAAATAATTCAAGGATAACGAAAAATATATAATCTGACGATTTGCACAAGCCGAAATAACAAAATTTTGTTGATAAAGTTTAATTGGCGTAATGCTTATAAACAACAGAGAAGGTGTGACCAAGATAAAACGTAAATATTTACATTCGGACTGCTAGGCACCTCAAAGTTAGCGCTGTTGCCATAATTACTTAGATTTATAATATACAATTATGTATATCCATGATTATAATATACTTATAATATACATTCGCAAAAATTGTTGAAATGAACACTGTATTATACAGTATGTATAGTCTATATAGAAAGGACAAGGAGTAATAAATCATTCATTTAAGTAGATTTCATAGACGTACCAAAATATATTTTAAGAGGGTATACCGTAAGGTACATTTTGTATTGAACGAATGAGTTGCAGCTATGCTAAAGAATATACGATTTAGGTCAGAGGTAACGGGATGTACTAATTTTAATAAAAAAAAGTGATAGAGGTACATAAATTTTAGTTAGTTTGATAAAGAAAGGCAACACAGTTTATTCATAATAGAAAACAAACCAATCTGTAACAATAATTATTTTATATATTTTTGTTCTTTTTGTAAGAAGATTAATTCAAACTTTGAATATTGTCACAAATAAATTACAATAAAATATATTTTTAAAAAATTAATTAAAGTCAAGATAGCAAGATATCGTTACAATTTTTATTAAATTCAAAGAAGCAAAATGAATATTTTTTATTTGTATTACTCCTATATGTAGTGTTTGGGTAATTTTTCTAAGAAATTTTAAATGGCAAGTGGCCTACTGTAATCGGCTTAATACGATTACACCTATTTACAGATTATTCGATTATTGAGAGGGATTTTCCAAACAACCCAGTTTTCTTAGAAACATTATCGAGAATATCATTTTAAAAGAAAGTAGGTACATTAAATCAGTACTTAGTATTAGTTCTTTGAGTAAAGTTATATGAAGTTGTATGGTTTTCATAATATTGTAAACAGTTGGAATATATTTAAAACATTTGTTGAATGTTAATTGTGCAAGTACCAAACAATGTCGATAAGCCAAGGACCATCTAAACGACCAAAAACAGGTCCATTATATATCATTGAAAAACAAGGATCCAAGTGTAAGTGTTGATGATATTGTGGAATTAACGGCTGCTATGTTGTGTGTTGCTAAATCAACAATTTATAGATTACTAAAAGAAAGCAAGAATGGAACTCTTCAACCCCCTAAAACTCCTTCAGGCCGAAAATCAATTGAGATCGATGATTCATTAAAACAAAGACTAAGGCATAAAGTCAATGGATTTTACTTACGAAAGGAAATTCCAACACTTGACAAAATTATGACATCAGTGCAAGAAGATACGGACTATACAAAATTCTCCAGAATGACATTATGCAAACTTTTGAAAGATGTGGGTTTCAGATATACAAAACATAATAGAAAATCTCTCTTGATAGATAAACTGAAAATAGTTTTTTGGAGAAGAGACTATTTAAGAACCATTCGACATCCCAGAGAACAAAATTTGAAAATCTTCTACTTAGACGAAATATGGATAAATGCTGGATATACAGTTTCCAAATCTTGGCAAGATGAAAACGTTAAAAGCGGAAGGCAGGCATTCGTAGAAGGTTTGTCGTTAGGTTTGCAGCCACCATCGGGAAAAGGAAAAATACTTATCATTGTCCATGTTGGAAGTTCTGAAGGTTTTGTTGATGGTGGATTATTAACTTTTATTTCAAAACGCACGGGGAACTATCACGAAGATATGAATGGGGATGTATTCGAGGAATGGTTTGTTCAAATGTTGGATCTGATTCCAAAAGGGGTTGATTGTGTTAACCTTTACTTTGTGAAATTTCATCTTACTAAGAACAATAAAAAACTGAACGGTTAAACTAAACTTCCACTATTTATTCGAAAAATTCGCTTTAACATTCAATTACAGCTGTTTCGCTATAACTAGCATCGTCAGATTGACATATTGAAATTACATTTTTGTTTGTTTGTAACTAGGTACTTGATGTTGCTAAGTAGTTAAGGCTAGACCAAGTAAGGAAGTAATAAGACATAACAATATTAAAGACTAGATGTTATTAGCCCTAAGGGATTATCCTGGATGTATTTCCCTCTAAGATCAGTAAACTGTGCAATGATATAGAAAAACCAGGAAAAAACTATATCATGCTGATCTTTACAATAACTTAATATATTTGTGTTATAATAATGTCTTATCTATGTATAAAATGAATACTCAATCAAAGTAAACAGTTTAATAGTGGAGAACTTCCAAGATTTATTTGTTCATTAACTACTTTAAACTGTTGATCTGCTAGATGTCTTTTAATTTCAAGTTCTTCTAGAAAATCTAAATTTTGTTTTTTATCACAAATGTGTAGTATATGAATGTCATTGGTTTGTATAAGTGAGTTTGGATGTTCCAGTAGGTGTTTTGCATAGTTCGACTTATCTGGTTGTTGTAATCTATATGCTCTTAAGTGTTCATTAAATCTTACTTCAAAATTTCTTTGTTTTTGTAAATACCAGATTTTTTTAATTTTGGTAATTTTGTTTTCACATTTAACAATTTTGTTCCAATATTATTTTGTGTTTTAAATGATATTAATGATGATGTTGCCGAAGATATTATTTTTGAAATTGCATTGGAAATATTTCCACAATATGTAATAATTTTATAGCTTTTAATTTCTTTAGTTTGTTTTGGAAATATTAGTTCTAGTGACACTTTTTGTTCTTTTTTATTAATTAATTTATTTATCAAATGTATTGGATAGCCATTAGATGTAGCTATTTGTTTTATGATCTCAATTTCTTTATTAAAATTATTTTCGTTCATTGGAATTGAAAATGCTCTATGTATCATGGAATTATAAGCTGCTAATTTATGTGATAGTGAATGATTTGAATTATATGGTATGGTTACATCTGTTTGTGTAGGTTTTCTGTATATTGAATAATTTAATGAATTATTAACTTTTTCAATTCTTAAATCTAGAAAATTAATTGAATTGTTTTCTTCAACTTCTAAAGTAAAATTAATTTTAGGATGCAAGGTATTAATATAATTAAAAAATATATCTAACTGCCGCTCGCTACCTACAAAACCTGCTAACACATCATCAACATATCTATACCAAAATACAATATTGTTTTTATAATTTAGAAAACAAAATCTTTAATTCTTTAATGACGGCCGTTTCGCTAAGAAGCATCTTTAGATCAATACTTTATAATACTCTGTTGCAGTTGATGATATTATTTTAATATGTTATTTTATTATCATCAAATAGATAAAATAATAATAAATAATAATATTGTTTATTCATTTAAATAAAGTGTTAAATATAAAAGTGTTTAAACAGATTTGAATGTTGACAAAAATTTACAATAATTACCTATATTTTAAATTACTAGCAGCAATAGGTAGATTAATAACGGGTCTGTTGTTTTTGCGACCCACGGAATTTTGCAATGATTTTTTTTGTTGTTATTTTAACCTAATTCTGTTTAATTTAACTAAATTTACACAAATTTACACTTATTCACAAAATTGTTAAATGTAAAAACAAAATTACCCAAATGGAAAAAATCTGCTGTTTACAAAATTAATTGCCCAAAATGTAATGCTGTATGTATAGGTCAAACACAAAGAAATTTTGATTAAGAACAGTAAACAACTAAACGGTTGAATTAAATTCCTCTTCCCAGGAACCGGGTTCCTTGTTGATGTGGCTTTTTGTAAAACCACAGAAGGGCTCCGGACCAGGAAAGGTGTATTAGCCCCTTCATTGGCGAGTCTATCAGCTTCATTATTACCTATTATCCCCCTGTGACCTGACACTCATATCAAGGTGACCTTGTTGTTTTCTGTCAGTTTCTTAGGGACTTGTTTCATTTCCGGAGCCTTTAAAGCTTAACAGATTTCACCAGCTTGACCAAGCCCATGGCAAAACTACTGCAGAGCCTGTAGCAAAAATGTGGGTCCTGGGAATCTGCATCTATACATTAAGGCAGGTGGAGCATAAAAGCTTCAAACGCACTTAGACCTCATTAGGTCCATTGTACTTCTTCCTGAGTTAGCCTGCGCCTTCGTCTAGCTAACTGTGAGTTTATTATCCACAGTTGCCTTAGTCCGAGCTTGTTGACATTATTTTTATTAGTAGTAGTAGTTTACTGCACGTATGAATGACAGGTAATTTACTTTTGTCATTTTTGTTGGATATTTCTCTTTGCCGGTCAGCTCCGTCTAAACGAGCAGCCAATTTTCAAGAATTCTTAGTAAACTCCACATCCTGCTCAATATTTTATTTTAGATACGTTCGTATAACCAAGTTCGTTTCTTCTGCGTTTTTTATTGATATAATGAAGGGTTTATTAAGTTCAAAGCTGGACGCAACACAGTTCATATTCGTCAGGAAAAGTAAGGTTGTATTCTAAACAGCACCATCTCATTGACACATATTTTCAGGGTTATGATATTTTTTGTCAATCGCATCTTCTATGTCTATGAATACCCCCAAGACGGACTCTTTTATGTCTAATGACTTCTCTATACGTCCCACCAGAAGGTGGACGGCTGTATCAGTTGATCTGCTCGAGGTACACTTATGTTGATTGAGATTAAGTGAAAGCATTACAATCACTTGCAGGTGTAAGACTAATTGGTTGGTATGATTTGGGGGAAGAGTAGTCTGTTCTGCTAGGTTTAGGAAGAAATACCATTCTTCTCTCCAATCCTTTGGAATATATTGCAGAGCAAGTGAAGATCTGCATGTTCCCACCAGTTGAGGCATAAGCAGTTGGTCTGAAAAGAAACCAGTTAAAGCGTATTTTATTTTACAATAATAGTCATATAATATGACGTCTGTATTATTTTAAGAAATAAGGGTGAAGTTCATCTTCTAAAATTAGCAAAACCAATGTATCAAAATAAAAGTTCACATTTCGAGGCCAATTTATCCGAGTCGAAAATTTGATAAGAAGAACTATCTACGCTATGTACGAAAAAAACTTGGTGCCTACTATCAGATCATTGCAAATAAGACTAAGGAGCTCCACTGAGATAAGGATATTAATTGGAAACCTATGGACACTTTTATCCAAACTAGGTTTCAAATACTGCAAAATTGACAAAAAGCAAGTTATTATGGAATCCCAACGGATTAGGCAATGGCGTTTTGAATATTTGACTGCCATAAGTGATTACAGGTCTTTACAAAGACCAATAATCTATTTGGATGAGACCTGGTATGATACCCACGATACACTAGCAAAAGGATGGACCGATGGAACAGTGCGATGCAAATCAAAAGCTCCATCGAACAAAGGGAAACGGATCACGATTATCCATGCTCGATCAGAAGATGGTTTGGACAGAGAGTTTGGGGACTTTCGGCGAAGAACATTCAATATTCTTCGTTGGATTACCACCAAGATACTACAGACGAATTGTTCGAAGATTGTTTCAAAAACACTTTACTGCCAAATATTCCCCCGCATAGTGTCATAGTTATGGACAATGCCAGTTACCATAGTCGCCAATTGAAGAAGGTTCCAGGCTCTTCAAAAACAAAAGCGGAAATCCAGGAATTTATACTCCAAAACAACATGTACTTTGAAGAAGGATATACCAAACGCAGCTTGTAGAGGTTCTAAGGACATTTAACATACAGAAGACGTGCATGTGACAAAATTGCAGCATCCAAAGGACATACAGTTCTTAGTCTTCCTCCTTACTACTGCGTATTCAACCCGATTGAGCTCATGTGGAGAAAATTAAAGAACAAAGTACGGACCCAAAATACTATACTTACATTATGTCCTTCTGTAATTGCATTAATCCGGCAAAATATAGATGACCCAGAGGCTGATGGTTGTTGGAAAGGAACAATAAACCATGTTATAAAAGTGGAGGATTCATACAGGGCATTTCATACTAACAAAGAACCCCTTATAATTAATGTAGACGACGATAGTGAAACTGAATTGATATATTAAATTTTTATTAAATTTTATTGTGAATATCCTTTAATATGCGTTTCTATTTAAAAATTATTTGATCCTGACCTCTTTTCTTTACCCAAACTTGCCAATACCTGAGATAAAAGTACCTAATAAGGTTTATTATCACCATCAGTCCCTTTTTATTGTAGGCACTATATTCTTGAACACACTTTACAGGTATACTCCTATATATTATTCTGCCCCGCTTTAGTAAATCCCGAAATCCCTGCTTGGGCTCCCCTACTATTGTAACATTGTATATAGGTACACAATAGTTAATAGTACAGTTGCCCCCTGAGACAAAAGACAAGATTAAAAAGTAGCAAAGCGAAACAAAGTAAACGATGTGGCAATACATCTCTATGACTACTACATTTGCTCTTATAGCTATAATGAAACTGTTAATATCTGAAAATATCGTGACCAGACACACGACACAAAATTATGGAACCCAAACCGTGACTGCCGTAATTTAATTACTAATGACAGGGGCGCACTTAATAATAACTTAATACCCATATCTTTTTAGAAAAATGCAAAAAGTAATTCGCTTCAGTGCATTATACATTTACAGAAAAATACCACATTTTTAAAGTATCTTATTATTACTTGCTCCACAGCATTTAAATATAACTAAATTATTCTTTTTTTTCTGAGTTTTATATTTGCAATTTTTTATACAGTAACACGTTAACATATTATAAAGTTAGCAGTGTCGAGTATCCAAAAAAACAAAAATTATCATTTCTAAATCTAATGACATTTTTTTCAGAATTTTTAAATTGATTCTGGCAGAACTTTTTGAGTAGTATATCATAGTGCACTGATTATATTTCTTAATTTCTTTTAAATGTCTTATTTTAATACTGCAATGTTAGCTTAATTTTAAGGTTGGATCGGTTTACCACTTCTCGATACTAAAAAAGCACCAATTTGAAGAATACAGCACTAAATGAGTACAAACAGATGTAACCATACCATATCATTCAAATCATCCTATAACACATAAATTAGCAGCTTATAATTCTTTGATACATGGAGCATTTTCAATTCCAATGGACAAAAATCACTTTGATAAAAAAATTGATATCATAAAACAAATATCTACATCTAATGTTAGTTACATTTGATAAATAAATTAACTAATAAGAAATAATAGAAAAGGTCACTAGAACTAAACAAACTAAAGAAATTAAAATTTATAAAATATTACATATTGTGGAAATAATAATAATAATAATAATAATAATAAACGACTTTATTCAAAAGATTTTGATAAGTATTTTTTTTTTCAAAAAGAACACAGAGTTTAATCATTCTCAACGTGGCGAAGTCTGGCTAAGCTACTCCTACTTCCACACTAAGCATGTTAGGTAGCAAAAAAATACATTTACAAAATAAAAAAAGCTAATACAAACTAAAAAAGTAATACAACTAAAAACTAATACAATTTTAAAAATAATATCTTCGGCCACATCAGCATTACACACATCAACTGTGGCCTCACTACTCTTTGGCGAGCTCTGTCTGCAATGGGCCTTAAATATTGCAAAATTGACAAGAGACAAGTAATAATGGAATCCACAAGTTTAATAAACTGGCGTTCTGAATATGTAACTTCAATAAGAAAATACCAGTCTGAAAATCTATGCCAATACTCTACCTTCGCGAGACGTGGTTTGACACGCATGACACCCCTTTCAAAGGATGGTCTGATTCCTCTGATAAGTGTAAAATTGTAAAATAAAAGCACCATCAAATAAAGGGTAGAGAATCACAATCTTACACGCAGGATCAGAACATGGTTGGATCCCAAACGCTATGTGGCTTTCTGCCAAAAATATTAAGGACTCGTGTTGATTATCACGAAGATACGACAGCAGAGCTTTTGGTTTAAAAATTGTCTGTTACCCAACATTCCGCCAAACAACGTTATAGTAATGGACAACGCAAACTATCATAGTCGACAATTGCAAAAAATTCCTGGCTCAAAGAATACGAAATTGGAGATTCAAAACTTCATGGCTGCAAATGACATATATTTTGAGGAAAATTATTCGAAAAAAGAACTTTTACAAGTGCTGCAGTCATTTTCTTTAAAAAAACGTATGTTTGTGATACAATTGCAGAAGAATTGGGACATACAGTGTTACGACTACCTCCCTACTACTGCGTGTCCAATCCCATAGAGCTTATATGGCACCAACTTAAATCGAGTGTGCGCGGAAAAAATACTTCTCCGATTTTAAGTGTTGAATACTCGTACCTTTCTGTAAACTCATTTGCACCAATTATAATTAATTTAGATGAGGATAGCGATAGCTGCACTGAACTAAATATAGAATAGAATTGTAACATTTAAATAAATTACTTGTATATCTCCTATATTATGCAAAATTCAGATTTCTTAAGATCAACCCTGTAGCACATTTGCATCTTTTACCTGATAATTTTCTATACAATGAGATTAAATCTGGTAGTTTACTGCAGTTAATAAGCCACTGTGAAAAATACTATAACATTATTATCCTTTACTCCATACTCTTATTCTATGTAGGTAGTAAGCTCAGACTAAGAATAAATTGGTAGTAAGACTACCTAGACTACCAATATACACATTTTGTTTTTGTATGTACAGCTGAAATAAAAAATGTTATTGCTTTTCTGATATTTTATGGTTTGTGCCAAATTAAAGTTATGAAAGTGGCGATACCAATGATACCATGATGGCTAGACGACCAGCAATACATAATACATGTTTGAAGATTTGCCTATCTTTTGGTATCGACTTAAATTTTATAAGATCACAATAATAGCTACTAGCTTTGTTCGTAGAACGATCAGTAACCGTTTCAAACCGTTTCCAACTGTAAATCGCAAGCGCATTGATTATTTGGCGTTCGAAAATATTTAATGCGCATGAGATTTGCACTTGGAAACCGTTGCTGATCGTTCTACGAACAAAGCTAGTAACTCCAACTCCAACTGCTGTTAAAACCATTTAAATATACAAATGATGACTAGACGACCAGCAATACACTATGTATGAAGAATTGCCTATATTTTACTATCTAATATATTACAATATATATTATCTCCATCTGCTGTTAAAAACATTAAAAAAACCTGTCATAGTGTGTATCCAAAATCCTTACTCATTATTAAATTGCTTTATTTTATGTACAAAATAAATGAATGTTTGCTATGCCATCTACTAGTTACTACTGTTAACTATTTTACAGTTTCAAAATGAGAGTTTTTGTATCTAACTAAAGAGGGCGACACCGATTAAAAATGGACGTCAAAATAGTGTGGAGAAGTGTTTTTCTAATTTTACCTGTGTTCATGTCTCGTAAAATAGAAATCTGCGAGCTGCTGTCAGTGACTCAGTAAACAGCGTTACGTCGCGAATGTTTGCTAAAATTATTCTTACGTTAAAAAACTTGGTATAAACAAAAATCATGACGGTAACAGGAATTTTACCTACATATCAACGATTCGTGAATGGTGTTCCAGTGCCATTTTCAAGACGTTCTTTTCGACCTAGAGAAAAATATGTTGTTTTTTTAGTGATCGTAACATTCGGCTTAATATGTTTTGGCACCTTTTTTTTCTTACCAGAATTTAGGACTGGTGGTACAGCTGAAAGTGTTTATAAAGTGTATGATCAAATTAAGAGAGCTGGACCAGAACTTTTAATTCCTCCTCCTCCTTTAGAAAATATAGGAGAAGCTCCAAAGCTACTAAGACATGAGGGAAACGGTAAGGAAGACCCCCATGTAATAGGTGATAGAGCTAAGCTTAGGGCTAAAATAGAACAGGATGGTGAGTTAAAAGTACTAGAAAGGCCTGATATAGGTAAAGTTAAGACTTCATCTACTGCTAAACATTTCAATGTCGGGGTACCGAAGGGGGTTGAAAACTTAGAAAACTATGTGACTGTTCCTGCAGCCCAAAGCAATCATTATCCTATATTAGTTGGCGGCGAAGATGAGGATCCTGTTGTCAGGGAACGGAGAGATAAGGTTAAAGAGGTAAGCTGGATATAGTTTTTAATAAAATCATTATAACCATCAATAAAGTCCCTTTTTTTAATTGTAAAGTTTCGTTACTTAAAATTACATTTTAAAAAGTTCCGTTGTTATTGCAATTCATTATAATTACATTTTAATGGCATTTAAATTATCATTTGTAATCTCATATCAATTAAGGTTATCTCTATTATAAAAACGAAACTATATAACATCTACTTTTATTTATAGTTTAATCGAGAACTAGAAATAAATCTTAAATATTTACATGTATTGCAATAGATACATTAACGTAACTAATAATAAACAACATGCTTATTTTGTATACATACTTGTTAACATTATGTATATTAAATATTATACATATACAGGTGTTTTTTGCATATAAATATATTAGTATTTTTTATTCTTGGTTATTACAAGTATAAAGTTAAAATTATTGTGATTAAATGTTGGATCTAACCAAGATAAAATTGAAATGTTTTACTTTTTTTTGATCAACTCAATGGATATAACATTTTGAAACCTCTGTATGAACTCAACATTTATCAAATAGGTTATCATCTTTAAAATATAATAATCTACATGTCCTATATTCCTTGTTAGTTTTATAAACATGAGTAGTAATTTATTCTAAAGAAAAATGAATTTAGATAGATAGATAGTTTTAACAATTTTATTACTTTCTTTATTTGGCCAATTTGATACAATTCATTTTCATATTATTTTTATTGTTTACATTCTTCCTTTTAATTTCCTTTATAGTAACTATTGAAAACCTTTTTTACACTTTAAAGAACATTTATTTGCGTTACATTCAAGGTTACACATTCAAATTATCCAGGTGAACATTTTTTGCTGATACTAAAAATGTAGGTACAGCTATTCTTTTATTGATAAACATGACATATAAATTAACCAATATTTTTATTTAAAAGTAATAGTTATTTATGTATCAAGGGCATAATATTCGCGTTTATAGACCGTACAAGTAAGAGCCCAAACAGTTAGGTGAACGGCTGTTAACACGCAAGATCCAATACTATTGGCGCCAGAACTACATACAAAATTTTATGCACGATCAATTTAATGACCATGGATTAATAATGTATCGTCCCATTTTTTGCGAGTAACCCATTGTTGTTATTTAAAGTTGCAAATTTGGACGTTATAATAACAGTTTGTTAATTTTTATAATAAAGTTTATATCTGCTTTAATTTGCTTGCTAGTTTTAAATACAAGGTGGTCCAGAATTGTGTAAATTAATTTTTAGAGGTCATAGTACGTCAAAAAATAAGTAGGTACGTCCACCTTGTTGTTGGCAATAACACAGTCTCCTATAAAAGCAGGGGGATTTTCACTCTAGGTATTAGGTGTACAGTCGGCTTTAGAATAGCATATACATGTTAAATGTGAATTTCGTTTACCTACCGAAGTTATAAAAACGCCCTTCTTAGACAACATAGGAATGGCAATTTTTAAAACGCTTTCATTAAATGGTTTGTTTATTTACAAGGGTCGGTCATGTCCCGAATAAATAGGTTTTTTTCGCATTTTTGCACTGATAAAATAAAAAAAGGGATTTTAATCCCAAACAAACATTTATTATCAAGGGTTCCAAACGGTTCCAAACTAAGTGAAGATGTGGGCGTTGACAACTGTTTAACTGATTTCAAATTTATTATTATTTAAACCGTGATTGGTTATACAGAATAAATAGGCCGTCTATTCAATGTAAGCGATTTGAGTTTGAAAAATGTATATGCTATTCTGAAGCCGATAGTACACTTTTTAGGTATTAAAGGTAATATTAGGTACCTATTAAAAGGTAATATTTAAGAAATAAAAAGAGATAAATGTTTACGCGTAAAGGGTATTAAATAAGGTATTCAAAAATACATAAGTAGTACCTAATTTAAGTAATAAGGTAATAATTTAGGTATTAAGGTATTCATTTAGGTATTAAGGTAATAAGTTAGGTAATTAAGTAATGCTCTAGGTAATAAGGTAATATTATAGATAATAGAGTAATAATTTTAGTACTAATATGATAAAAAGGTATTAGGTGTAGGTGTACACTTTTTGGGTATTAAAGGTAATAGGTATTATTGTGTATTAGTTGGTGATATTATGTATTATCTGGGTAATATTAGGTATTATTTTGGTAATAACTTATTTCTTCTGAATTATTATTAAGTGAAATTTACTTCTACACCTCGTTCTACACTTCTTTGCATAGTACAAGACCCAACAAAGTACTTTTCAGAAATAATCAAATAGGACCGCTCTATCATATGACTTCTTTATATAACACATACAATAGAGACTTTGAAATTGACGTGTTTGATGAACCTCTACTAAAATTCAAACTCAACTTACAGGGTACATTTTATATTAGATAGTGCAATTGCTTGTTATGAGTAATGCTGTGATTCTGCTTTTCATACAATCCTTACCTTTCATTATTTCATTATTCCCTAGCAAGATATTAGTTTTTAATTAAGAATTGACAACTACGATATTGAAATGTCAACACATCAACAACTGACAAACATTATTTTCCTACGACCACATATGAAAGTGCTAGATTGCACACTTATTTGTACTTAAGAAAGTAGCTAATATCAATACACGTATTGAAAAGTAAATATCAATACACGTATTGAAAAGTAAAAAAATATAGTTCTATGATCTGTGACATTTACGTCAAATTTATCAATAGTAAACACTTGAATGACAAAGCAAGGACCATTTAATTTTTTTTTAAATCTTCCTTGTGTCAAATATTGTAGGTATTGTAATTGCCAATACAAATTTTTCTGTATAAAGTAAGAATAAAGAATAAAGTTTCATATAGGGTTTTAAATTTTTAAAAAATAAACATATTTTTATTCAGTATTATTATTTTTATAAAAACACTTTTAGAAAGAAGAACAGTTTATTTTTCTTTTTTATATTGGGTTATGTTCCGTGCATGTGTCGAATGTGGATTTTTGAAGTTATGTTTGTGTTTCTGTTTACAATTATCTTTGCGTCTATTATTATTACATTACTTTTCAATTAATTTCACCAACTGACCATTTTACTTTTAATTTATATAGAGCCCACAAAAAAATTAAAATGTCATTTATCTAATAAAGAATTTTGATGTGAATTCCTGAGAAAGGTGGTTATTTGATTTTAATTAATTATATTTCCATGCAATATATAAACTCCGAGGGGGCCGACACGCCTTATTTTGGTGTACATTATTTCAAAAATTTGAAATATATTTCAAAAATTTCAAATATATTTCAATTATTTCAAATATTTCAAATATTTCAATAATATTTCAAAAATATTTCAAATATTTCAAAAATATTTCAAATATTTCAAATATTTCAATAATATTTCAAAAATATTTCAAAAACATTTCAAAAATATTTCATAAATATTTCAAAAATAAATATTAAATTATTCAGAACGGAAACAATATTGAATTGAAGACGTTCAGAAAGCCAAAAAAAATGTAGAAAAGGCTAAGATTACAGTTTACACTCTTTGAGCTTTGACTGTAAGCTAATAAGTAGTTGACTTGAATCTTTTGCAAGATTTATAGAGAATTAGTTGATGAAAACAAATAAAAGTCTTTCATGGGGTGGTAATCAATAGAAAACGCTTTCTAAACATTGGGCGCGTTCAGCCAAGCTAGAGTTACACAAGCTTTGAGTAAGCGGAGGGCGAATTTGACCGCTTAGTGGCAGCTGTAACAATTTTTTCAGCGAATTTATTTTCCGCTTAGTTGGTGAGCAGTTCGATATGTCAACAACAACAATCAACAATTATAATAACCATTAAGTTAAGTGAAAATTTCTATATTTGATTTTTATTAGTGTATAAAATTTATTAAGGATAATAAAAAACTCTTCGTTTTAACAAAACTTCCAATATTTATTAAAAAATTGCTTTTTTAAAGGCTCAATGACAGCTGTTTCGCTATGAAGCATCGTCAGATTGACATTTAAGTTACATTTTGTTTGTTTGTAGCTAGGTACTTGATGTTAGGTAGTATTAAGGCTAGACCAAGTATGGAAGTAATAAGACATAACAATATTAAAGCCTAGATGTTATTAGCCCTAAGGGATTATCCTGGATGTATTTCCCTCTAAGATCAGTATAACTGTGCAATGATATAGAAAAACCAGGAAAAAACTATATCATGCTGATCTTTACAATAACTTAATATATTTGTGTTACAATTACGTCTTATCTATGTATAAAATGAAGACTCAATCAAAGCAAACACTTTAAAAGTGGAGAACTTCCCAGATTTATTTGTTCATTAACAACTTTAAATTGTGGATCTGCTAGATGTCTTTTTATTTCAAGTTCTTCAAGGAAATCTAAATTTTGTTTTTTTATTACAAATGTGTAGTATTTGGATGTCATTGGTGTGAAAGAGTGAGGTTGGATGTTCAAGTAGGTGTTTTGCATAATTTGACTTATCTGGTTGTTTTAATCTATATGCTCTTAAATGTTCGTTAAATCTTACTTCAAAATTTCTTTGTGTTTGACCTATATATACAGCATTACACTTTGGACAATTAATTTTGTAAACACCAGATTTTTAATTTAGGTAATTTTGTTTTACATTTAACAATTTTGTACCAACATTATTTTGTGTTTTAAATGATATTATTGCTGATGTTGCCGAAGATATTATTTTTGATATTTTATTGGAAATACTTCCACAATATGTAATATTTTTATAACTTTTAATTTCTTTAGTTTGTTTAGGAAATATTAGTTGTAGTGCCACTTTTTGTTCTTTTATTAATTAATGTATTTATCAAATGAATTGGGTAGCCATTAGATGTAGCTATTTGTTTTATGATATAAATTTCTTTATCAAAGTTAATTTTGTCCATTGGAATTGAAAATGCCCTATGTATCATAGAATTATAAGCTGCTAATTTATGTGTTATAGGATGATTTGAATTATATGGTATGGTTACATCTGTTTGTGTTGGTTTTCTGTATATTGAATAATTTAGTAAATTATTAACTTTTTCAATTTTTAAATCTAGAAAATTAATTGAATTATTTTCTTCAACTTCTAAAGTAAAATTAATTTTAGGATGCAAGGTATTAATATAATTAAAAAATATATCTAATTGTCGTTCACTACCTACAAATCCTGCTAACACATCATCAACATATCTATACCAAAATACAATATTGTTGCATCCTAAAATTAATTTTACTTTAGAAGTTGAAGAAAATAATTCAATTAATTTTCTAGATTTAAAAATTGAAAAAGTTAATAATTTACTAAATTATTCAATATACAGAAAACCAACACAAACAGATGTAACCATACCATATAATTCAAATCATCCTATAACACATAAATTAGCAGCTTATAACTCTATGATACATAGGGCATTTTCAATTCCAATGGACAAAATTAACTTTGATAAAGAAATTTATATCATAAAACAAATAGCTACATCTAATGGCTACCCAATTCATTTGATAAATACATTAATTAATAAAAAAGAACAGAAAGTGGCACTACAACTAATATTTCCTAAACAGACTAAAGAAATTAAAAGTTATAAAAATATTACATATTGTGGAAGTATTTGCAATAAAATATCAAAAATAATATCTTCGGCAACATCAGCAATAATATCATTTAAAACACAAAATAATGTTGGTACAAAATTGTTAAATGTAAAAACAAAATTACCTAAATTAAAAAAATCTGGTGTTTACAAAATTAATTGTCCAAAGTGTAATGCTGTATATATAGGTCAAACACAAAGAAATTTTGAAGTAAGATTTAACGAACATTTAAGAGCATATAGATTAAAACAACCAGATAAGTCAAATTATGCAAAACACCTACTTGAACATCCAACCTCACTCTTTCACACCAATGACATCCAAATACTACACATTTGTAATAAAAAACAAAATTTAGATTTCCTTGAAGAACTTGAAATAAAAGACATCTAGCAGATCCACAATTTAAAGTTGTTAATGAACAAATAAATCTGGGAAGTTCTCCACTTTTAAAGTGTTTGCTTTGATTGAGTCTTCATTTTATACATAGATAAGACGTAATTGTAACACAAATATATTAAGTTATTGTAAAGATCAGCATGATATAGTTTTTCCTGGTTTTTCTATATCATTGCACAGTTATACTGATCTTAGAGGGAAATACATCCAGGATAATCCCTTAGGGCTAATAACATCTAGGCTTTAATATTGTTATGTCTTATTACTTCCATACTTGGTCTAGCCTTAATACTACCTAAACATCAGGTACCTAGCTACAAACAAACAAAATGTAACTTAAATGTCAATCTGACGATGCTTCATAGCGAAACAGCTGTCATTGAGCCTTTAAAAAAGCAATTTTTTAATAAATATTGGAAGTTTTGTTAAAACGAAGAGTTTTTTATTATCCTTAATAAGATGGACTTCCAAAAAGTAAGGGTTAGTACAATCAATTTAAGTATAAAATTTAAATATCCGAGAATACATATGCAACTTTAGAATTTAATGTTGGGGGAAATTTAATAGGTAGAAATTAACTTTATATGATGTATACAAAGACGTTCAGCCACCTTCAAGCGCCTTCACAGAGCGCCACTGCCAGCGCTAACTTTGTGCTAGAGTGGCTGAACAGTCATTTTCTTTGGAACAAAAGCCTACAATAATTTAAAAAGTAAGAAACACAGGCATTTTTTTGTAAATTGTGCTTAAGTAAAATATAATATAAAAAATATTTTTTCTAAAAAAAACAATATTAGTAAATCTTTATCGAGATCTTTATAACTCTAACTAATATACTGATAAATAATACTGTAAAAGTAAATCAGGTAATCATAGTAATTATTTTGTCAATGTTTTGTACTTTTTAATTATATTAACTCTATCACACCTTTTCAAATAAAATGGATGTGTACCAATAAGCTGAATTGGCCCATAAAAAATATACTTTCGATCCACCACTTGAATGTCATCACAATATATTGTAAGAATTTTATTTTGATTCCTTCCTTCATGAGTTCATCATTTTGAATAGCTATCATACGCATCCTAAGTACCAGTTCTTCATGTAATAAACGGCATAATATCTTTGATTTTCTATTTTGATAACTGATTCTTGATCATATTCTGAGTTCTCAGAATTGAACTGTTCTGTGTCAGTATCATCCATTAGAGCAATACTGTTATCGTTTTCCGAGGTCGAATCAGAACCAGAAGTATTAGGAGAGGTAGCAGCAGTGCTGGAAATACTTTCAATTTTTTGAAAAGCATCCACTGAAATTGTTATCTTTCCATTAAATGTATGTATACAGCACAAATAAAATTCGATATCCAAAAACGTATACTAGATATTAGCCAGTACTAGCTCCGTTTTACTTCCTTTTTGTAGCTCGTAAAAAGTGCCTAGACATCCTTACATTCAGAACATTCCTACCGGCAAGCATGGCACAGCTAGACGCTTGTAAAAGTCGCGCGCTGTTGCCAAATTATTTATAAAATAAAAAGTAATACAAGAATATTTCAAATATTTCAACGATATTTAAAAATATTTCAAAAATATTTCAAAAATATTTCAAATATTTCAAATATTTCAAAAATATTTCAAATATTTCAAAAATATTTCAAATATTTCAAAAACATTTCAAATATTTCAAATATTTTGAAATAATTTCAAGTGGGGTGTACATTATTTCAACGTATTTCAACCCGTGTCGGCCCCCTCGATAAACTCGTTTAAATCCTAATTTTTAACATGACTAACAATTAAAATAAATTTAAAATATTTATTATAATAAGAAATATTGGGGTCGTAGGAAAAATCGTGTACACAACGCTTTGGAAAGTGTATTTCTAGCACTCGTTACGTTTCCGCACTCGCCACTACGCGGCTCGTGCTAAACTTCACTTGTGCGTAATACTTCACTTTCCACACTCGTTATGTAATATACTATTACCGATTTGGTTTAATTATATTGGCCTAGTTATCTATAAAGTTTTTACCTATTCGTGACAAAAAATGTTAACAAAACCCAAAATATTGATACTTAGTGAAGAAATTTGAGGTCTGCATTCAGATAATTAAAAATAAAACCATTATTTAAAGTTTGGCGGGATTTTTAAAGTAGAAGAGTTATCATTTTGCTTATTATCCCATGAAAACTGCAAAAGCCGTCGACAAGTGGCTGGATGGACAGAATTGTTTAATTTTATTAATAACTGTTTATATCTCGGTTTATATACTTATACATTAAGCAACTTTTTGTAAAATAATTCTTAATGTTAATACAGTTTGTAATTTTGGATATTCTGATTATAAATAATCCATAAAACACATATAACACGTTTCTTAATAATTTTACATAATTTAGAATACAGTTAACACATTTTTCCACATTATCGAAAAATTAACATAAACGAATACATATTTAAATTGGCTTTTTAAAACCTGTTAAAACTATGTTAGTAAGTAATATCAATAAAAAAAATTATTTTTTGTCGTTAACATTTTTTATTTGTACCTCGATTTGTAGTACATTCTCGTAAGGAATGAAATATTTGCCTTGACCTTAAAGCTTGATCTAGTTTTAATTTGGAACAGCTTTAAGTCTTCCTTTTTTTCCCATTTCATGTGTAAGATGCCTTCATGTTTATTACTATTATTTCTTAATAAAAAAATAAATATTTGTTTTATTCAGAAGAGTCATAATGTTTTACTTAATATTTTTATAATACTGGGTCGTAAAAAGTATGGCATAATTTTAAAAATTGAATTATAGTGTAAAATAAAATACCACATTTTTCAGAATATTTTAATATGAGTATATGGGATCCTTTAGATGTAACAGGTCGGCTGAAAAGTCCCCGGTCTACCATAGTAAAACACAATATTTTGACAAAATTCATTTTTTTTATTCAACATAGTTGCCTTCAAGGGCGATACAGCGATTATAGCCTTCCAACTTTTCGATACCATTTTTGTAGTACTCCTTCGGTTTGTCCTCAAAATAGGCTTCAGTTTCGGCGATTACCTCAGTATCAGAGCCAAATTTTTTTCCCGCGAGCATTCTCTTCAGGTCAGAGAAAAGGAAAAGTCGCTGGGGGCTAGATCTGGAGAATACGGTGGGTGAGGAAGCAATTCGAAGCCCAATTAATGCAATTTTGCCATCGTTTTCGATGATTTGTGACACGGTGCATTGTCTTGATGAAACAACACTTTTTTCTTCTTCATATGGGGCCGTTTTTTCGCGATTTCGGTCTTCAATCGCTCCAATAATGCACAGTAATAGTCGCTGTTGATTGTTTTTCCCTTTTTCCAAATAGTCGATGAACAATATACCGTGTGTATCCCAAAAAACTGAGGCCATAACTTTGCCAGCTGACTGTTGAGTCTTTCCACGCTTTGGTGGCGGTTCACCGGCCGCAGTCCACTCAGCTGACTGTCGATTGGACTCAGGCGTGTAGTGATGGAGCCAAGTTTCATCCATAGTCACATATCGACGCAAAAAATCGGGTTTATTACGACTTAACAGCTGCAAACACTGCTCAGAATCATCAATTCGTTGCTGTTTTTGGCCGATTGTGAGCGCGCGCGGCACCCATTTCGCACAGAGCTTCCGCATACCCAAATATTCGTGAACGATATGTCCAACACGTTCCTTAGATATCTTTAGAGTGTCAGCTATCTCGATCATATTCAGTTTACGGTCACTCAAAATCATTTTGTGGATTTTTTTGATATTTTCGTCGGTAACCACCTCTTTTGGGCGTCCCCAGAACTAGTAGCTCAAATAGTGGCTCTAGTTGAAGATGGACGATCTCAGCAATATGTTGCTGAAGTCATGGGAATCAACCAATCCAGCGTTTCTAGAGGCTTAAGAAGGTTTAGAGAAACTGGAAGTTATAATAGAAGACCAGTTCCAGGACGTCCCAGGTGTACTAATCCTGCAGATGATCGTTATTTAAGAATTCAGACTTTGCGAACTCATCATGTTACAGCCAAGCAACTGCAAAATGTTATCTCTAGAATCCGTAATGTTAGAATATCTGTCAATACGGTTAGAAGCAGATTAAGGAATTTGGGAATCAGATCCAGAATGCCTGTTACTGCTCCATTGTTAACCAGAGCACACCGTGTAGCACGTTTAAGGTTAGCAAGAGAACATGTTAATTGGGATATTAACGATTTACGGATGAATCAAGATTTTTACTTTTTGGATCCGATAGACGTATTCAGTTTATAGATGCGCAGGTTAGCGATTCGCTCAGTGTAACATAAGATAAGCCAGAAATTATGGAGATGGTTCGATTATAGTATGGGGAGGCATCTGTTTTGAAGGCAAAACGGAGTTAATTGTGTTTTGTAGGGGATCACTGACCGCTGATTGGTATATAAGGGAGGTTCTTGAGGAAAATGTAGTGCCATTTGTCCCAATCATTGGAGAGAATTTTATTCTAATGCACGATAATGCTCGCCCGCACGTTGCTACAATAACAATGGATTACCTTCAAAAGGTTGGTCTCTAAATTTTAGATTGGCCAGCAGTTAGTCGAGACCTAAACCCAAACATGTTTGGGACTACCTGGACAGGTGCATAAGAAATCGTAATATCGCTCCAGACAACCTTGATGAGCTGGAAAA
Source organism: Ophraella communa (assembly GCA_035357415.1). NCBI lineage: Eukaryota > Metazoa > Arthropoda > Insecta > Coleoptera > Chrysomelidae > Ophraella > Ophraella communa. The sequence goes on along the minus strand of CM068995.1, from coordinate 13,432,238 downwards.
TGTTTTAATAGAAGAATGGGAAAATTTGGCTTTGGATTACAAGTGACCTGACAGGAATCTTTCCACGGAGAATGAGATATGTTATTAGAGTCACAGGTGGCAATACCAGATAATAAAATGTTAAATTTATCGTTTACATTTTTTATTTTGTTACTTTGTATTATTTCATTTTTCTAGAATAATTGTTATTTTCATTATTTATGCCTATGCCCATTATTTTTTGATTTTTAATTTTAATTAAATAAACTACTTTGAAACATAATTCCATAATTCATTTACTATCTTTTCCCAAAAAAATTCATACTTTTTGTGACGAGTGTAATTTAAATTAACTTCGATTTAAAGTCATGCCAAACATTGTTATAGTGTTAGCGAGAAAATATAATTAGCTATTTTATACAGCAGAAGTTTATTACTATACATTAATAGGACGTTCTATTTTCTAAAACTGATATCAAGCTTCCTGTTTTGTTGCAAATTTTTTATAAATGTATTATTATTAGATTGGCATAATTAATATTAATTATTCTAGACAATAATAAAATTAAGTTAATTATCTTTGGGGTCTTTACAAGGTGATTAACGTTTGTGACAATAGCCCTTTATTATAGAGATTCCAAGTTATTTATATAAATAGAAGGTAGCTGTAAGCTTTGTAATTTAAAAATAGTTACAAATATACAGGGTCTATCAAAATACTTTAGGCGACAATTTCACACTACCTAAGTATGGAAAAATACTCAAGGAAAATGTGGATATTTATGAAAATAAGTTTTTAACTTATAGCTAACTTACAGAAACTACTTTAGTAGACATGTCACCTCCGTTTATACCCGAAGGGTGGTTCACCTATCGAAATGGGTGTACATTTTTTAACAAAGTACTTCGAAGTACATTATCAATACTCGAAGTATACATTAAAAGTACCCGAAGTACATTCGAAGTATCTTAGAAATAGTTGAAGTCTCGGTTGAAGTATACGAAGACGAAGTACATTCTCGAAATACGTTGCCAAAGTACATTAGAAATAATAAAATAATTTAGACAAATAACAGAAAAGTTCGTATACCTACATGATTATTACCCCATCATTGATGAAGTTGATTTATTTTTTAAAAGTAATAATTCAGAAATTGTGAAACAATTTAAATGTCAATTTAATCCACAAGCTGATGTGAAACAGCTTTTGCAACAAATAATGGAGTGTTCCGAATCAAATGAAAAACAAAGATGCATTTCGATATGACAAGACATTAAAACGTTTTTGTACATATTTCTTCTTAATCGGGGGCCGGTTGCTTTAGGACAGTGGTTCTCTTTTTTAATGACGGAACCCTTTTGGAAAGCAAAAAATTTGATGGAACCCTACAATAAAACAATTGTTTTTTTTTATATGTGTATTCTTTATTAATCAGCATAATAAAAGTACAATGTAACAGTTACTAATTATTATTTACTTCACCACTTGCCAAGGACAATAATAGAAAACATTAAAAAAGAAAAAATCTAACTAGTGGGAGGTATGAAACTGTTTTTATTTTTCATCAATTGGTTGTAATCAGGTTTGATGGAAAAAAGTTGGAGTCTCATATCAGCTTCGGCGTCCAGTCTGTTTCGCACAAATATGTAATGGGAACGGGAGAAGAATATCCAGAGCCATTTGGCCTAGTACCGACAGTGAAGAAATGTATAAAACTCAGACAACAGAATACAGCAGGCAGTAAAACAATGAGCACTATTTTCTCGCGCAGCGGACAGAGAGAGGTGTTTTGATTTTTTTTTCTAAATTCTTGCGGAACCTCGACAGGGGTATCATGGAAACTAAGGTTCCGTGGAACACACTTAGAGTATAGCTGCTTTAGGAAACCTTCCATTCAAAACTTAAAAGTTACATACCATCTCTTTCAACAACGAAAAGAATTATAGACAACGAAAACAATGTAATAGAAGGTGAATTTAGTTTACGACCATTTTTAATCAAAAGAAAGGTATTATTCTTTTTAACTTTATGCGGACTGACTTATTTTAATAGCTATAAGCCGACACTTTAAAGCTTAGGGCCGTATTTATACCGACTATTCTGTTCAATCATTTTACTGAAACGCGACATAAAAATGAAGATGTTTACTATTTTTTTAAATTATTTAATTGAAAGGTTCCAACTCACTTATTAATTTATTGATTAGCATTATATAAACTTACTATAATACAAATTAAACAAGGTATAAATTATGATGATAATTTCATTCAAGTATCGCAATATCAGTATCGATCTCATCGTCATCACTACTGTCTACATTTATAATCAATTTATGTACAAGTGTATTTACTTTTACATGATAGGTAAGCTTTTCTTTATTACTTTTGTGCCTCACTCATTTTACTATGTTGTTCAACTTTATATTTATTATTGTTATAGTTCTTGTCTTTACCTTACTGTATCTTTTTATTTTTAGCCTGATGATGGTCTAAGACCAGACTGAAGTCAGCAAACCTCGATTGGAACTCATTTTTTAGTAAATCTATTGCCACGACATATTTATCCACAACGGTACATTTGCAGCTCTTCAGTTTAGGAAAGTGTGTAATATTATATTACGTAACGTGTGTGGTAAATAGCATTTTACGCACGAATGGAATAGTTGCGTAAAATGCTTTACAGCAATAGTTACGTACTATACTTTACCTACGACCTACGACCTACTTGTACCTGCATTAATAATCTTTTTGTTAATAATAATTGAACAAGAGCAACAATAGATGTTTTTAATCATTTTATTGTATAATACTTAATTAAATACTTAACATTAGTGGGTGGAGTTAAATTCATTTCACTATAGTTTACAGTCAAAGCTCAAAGCGTGTAAAGTGTAAACTGTAATCTTGGCCTTTTCTACATTTTTTTTGGCTTTCTGAACTTCTTGAATTCAATCTTTTTTTGCATTCTGAATAATTTAACATTATTTTGAAATATTTTTAAAATATATGAAATATTTTTGAAATAATTGAAATATATTTGAAATTTTTTAAATATATTTCAAATCTTAGCAACTTTTTGTAAAATAATTCCTAATGTTAATACAGTTTGTAATTTTGGATATTCTGATTATAAATATTATAAATAATCCATAAAACACATATAACACGTTTCTTTATACTTTTACATAATTTAGACAAACAAACATACAAACAAGTTATAAGAACAATAAAAAATGGGATGTTTTTTGATAATCGTTTTTTGATAAATAATAACGTGTGCGCATGCGGTCAGACGTCAGACGCATGCGCAGACGCTCAATGTGTAAAAGATTTTAAATATGTCGGTTCAATGTACTTCTTATTGTAGTAATAGTATATTACATAACGAGTGTGGAAAGTGAAGTATTACGCACGAGTGAAGTTTAGCACGAGCCGCGTAGTGGCGAGTGCGGAAAGGTAACGAGTGCAAGAAATACACTTTCCAACGCGTTGTGTACACGATTTTTCCTACGACCCCAATATTTCTTATTATAATAAATATTTTAAATTTATTTATAAAATTTATTTTAATTGTTAGTCATGTTAAAAATTAGGATTTAAACGAGTTTATATATTGCATGGAAATATAATTAATTAAAATCAAATAACCACCTTTCTCAGGAATTCACATCAAAATTCTTTATTAGATAAATGACATTTTAATTTTTTTGTGGGCTCTATAAAAATTAAAAGTAAAATGGTCAGTCGGTGAAATTAATTGAAAAGTAATGTAATAATAATAGACGCAAAGATAATTGTAAACAGAAACACAAACATAACTTCAAAAATCCACATTCGACACATGCACGGAACATAAACACAATATAAAAAAGAAGAATAAACTGTTCTTCTTTCTAAAAGTGTTTTTATAAAAATAATAATACTGAATAAAAATATGTTTATTTTTTAAAAATTTAAAAACCTATAAGAAACTTTTTTCTTTATTCTTACTTTATACAGAAAAATTTGTATTGGCAATTACAATACAATATTTGACACAAGGAAGATTTAAAAAAAATTAAATGGTCCTTGCTTTGACATTTATGTGTTTTTACTATTGATAAATTGGACGTAAATGTCACAGATCATAGAACTATATTTTTTTACTTTTCAATACGTGTATTGATATTTACTTTTCAATACGTGTATTGATATTAGCTACTTTCTTAAGTACCAATAAGTGTGCAATCTAGCACTTTCATATGTGGTCGTAGGAAAAACTCATTTTCGTCCTTTTTAAGTGATTAATTTAGTGTTACTGATCGGTTTCTCGCGTAATATTAACATTTAGTGCATTCTTAATATTTAAAACGGTTTCGTATAGTAGCTGAAGTGAAATTATAGTACAAAACGAGTAAAAAGTGTCTTTTATATGTTATGATTGTATCCACAAGTTGAAACAGCTTTGTAAGTATTTTTAAAAAGTATCTCGGTAAAATTTAATTTTATAAATGTTAAAATAATTAACTTAATTAGATAAAAATACTGTAAAATAATCTGGGAAATTTAATTAAGTAGGTACATTTATATTATGATCCATTTATACAGACAGAAAGTAGGATTATTGGAAACGAATCAAATGTATATTTTCAAATAACTCTAAATATATATTAAATGCAATCTTATATCTAATAAATGTTATCTGCCATTTATATGTAGTATAAAATTATCCTTCAAATATGTAAATAGGAAATTTGGAATAAAATAGCGACGTCTATTGTTGCTAAGTGGTTGCTAGGGAAGCCGTGCGATTATTTTACGTGCGTAAAGAGATACATTACATAGGTTGTAGATTGTGTGTTATTGACGGTTTAGAGGGGTGGTCGAAGGTAAAATCTTTTTTTAACAACTGATTTATCCATAAATATGTTCTTTAGCCCTGAGGGTCGTGGGCCGCGAGAAATTAGCTGACGGGCCGCAGGTTGAAGACCTACGCTTTAGATCATGAATTATTTTGAAACATCTGACCCGTCATCTGGTGTCAAGGTGATGCGTAACATTAACTGTACCTATACAAATTTAGCTCATATTTTCTTCTACTACATCGTTCCATGTTTTGTTAGGTCGTCCCTTTGTTCTTTTTTTTGTTGTCTTTGCTTACCAAATTTTCTATGTTTGTCGGCCATTATCCATTCTTATTAAATGTCCAAACCCTTTAAACTGTTGTCTTTTATAGTCTCTAAAATTGGTTTTATATATCAAGATGTTTTCCCGAGTGTTTTCCTATTACCTCGTTTCTAATTTTATCTATCTTTAATTTGTCCATTACAGCTCTTAAATATTTTATCTCCATTGCCTGTATTTTGCTTTTTTGTTGTTTGTTTAGTATCCAGCTCTCACAACCGAAGATCAATGTTGGTGATCAATGTTGGTCTATAAATGGTTTTATAAACGGTAATTTTTGTTTTTATTGATAATTCTTTTTTTCTTAGAAAAGTATTGTTTGTGTCAAATAATGTTACCTTGTTGCAGCACAACCCTTAAACAATAATGCACCATTCTTTTGCTTAAATATTTTTGGCAGCTCAAACAAATTTACTGGTTTAAATGTTTTAAATAGATGAAAGCAAATGCAAGAATTGGCGCAGAAGTACGATATTGAAATAATAGGATTTTCGGGTGATGGGGAGTCACTATTGCTACTTTTCTAACATGAAGCATGCACCAACTTTTCCGAATGTGAGACAGATTATTTTTAAGATATTGTACAGGTACTAAATTTAAAAATCTGCTATAGAAGTCAAGTACTGTGTTACCAGTTATTAAATTAAATACAAGCCGATACAGCTGACATTTACACTCATCCAAGAGAAGTACCCGAAGTACTTACATAATTGTGACTAGTCTGTATGTTTATAACGTTTTAAAACTACAAAGAGGCAATAACTTAACCATGAGTTTAAAATTTAAGTAATTTTTATTTGTGACATTTATTCAATCGCATTATCATTATTATATACATATACACTTGAAACGCTGAAATATTACCAGTGCGTCATTGTATGTAAGCATACGAATCAAATGAAAAAATTTTAGTCAAAACAAAGTCTAAAATCAGCTCTGCGACCCGAAATAATATGATGTGGCTAATACTCCAACATACGACTTTTCTCTGCAAAGAAATTTTCGTTGACAAAAATATTTTGTAATAAAATTGCTGTTGTAATTAATTGGGGTAATATGATTTTAACAAATGTTATGTTATTCATGTTCTCATTCTTAAAGAAAAATGTTATTTTTAATACTGCAATTAAGGAAATAATACCTATAGGTAGTTTTTTTTATCAGCAGACAAAAATTGTATACACTTTTGTAATTTAACAAAATAATATATTTTTTTTAATACCTCAACAGTTTTCCTATTTACATTAATTAGCCTCAATACGAAAAAAAAGTCATCAACAAAAAGCACAGGTAATATAAATAAAAATTATACCCCCATATGTGTATTCTATTATTATTTATTTAAACAAACCTTACAAACTCTACATACGTTTATGTTAATTACATATAAATTATTAACAGTAAATAAATAACATACCAAACAAAAAAAAATCATATAAAGCGTATAAATAAAATATTAATATATGATATAGAAAATTAAATATGATACCTACTCGTTCTACTGTAAAGAAAATTGTTAGAAAGAGTATATCAAATAAAAAATAAACTTTTTCATAAGTAAACATACAACATCATACAAGAACACAATTCAGAAAATTTCTACTAATAATCACTTTCAGAATCTGAGTTGTTTTCATTTACATTTATAATGATTTTTTCCACGTTAATGTTTATTAAATTTTGTTCTCTTGTAAACCATCCTTCAACAAGCTGTTCGGTGTGTCTTACACAATTTTTCCAAACTTCTTCATTGCAATTTTCTAGTGACTCCTTCCACATGTTTAAAACTTTATTGGTCAAATTTATTGGTAATTGGTCAACTTTTTCATTTCCAGGACTGTTGGAATGTCCTTTAACCCACATAAAGTAGATCGAGATCTACTTTATGTGGGTCCTCCTCAAGGATTTTGACAATAAGGCATTTGTATGGATATGTTTTGTGGTATTCCTTAGAGATAGTAGTGTAGATTGAGAGTCTGACATAATGACGAACTCATTAAATTTTAAAGTGTTCTCGTTAATAAAAACTAAAGCCTGATGGATGGCTAGTAATTCTGCAGTAAAAATTGAACAATTGGAGTGTAATTTAAACTTAAGAGATTGATCATTGTTTTTAATGTACACCGCACATCCAACTCCACTTGGAGACTTTGATCCGTCTGTAAAGATTTTACAGGGATTATTGAACTGTTCTAAATACTTCTGTACCACTACTGAGCACCTTGATGGTACTTCAAACTTGGGGATAAAAACATTACATTTGGAAAACAATATTTTAAAATCAGAATCAAAAAAACTTCGATCACTTATAATGTTAGAAATATGTGAGACGTTGGGAAAACCAATGGCTAGAGTAGGAGAATTCTTGTTTTGCCACCATTTATCAGTTAAATTGGAAATAGACAGAGGTGAAATTTTTTGAAGAAGAGAGTCAATTTTATTTGCTTTGCATTTAAGAACAAATTTTTCAGACAGAGAAACGCGTCTAAGATGTAAGGGAGGTTCACCACATTCACCCTATAAGGTATCTGTTGGCGTAGATTTTAAGGCTCCTAAGGCTAGTCGTAACGCCTTGAATTGATCTCGGTCTAATTTTATGAGACGTGATTTGGTTGCTGTCCCATATAAGAAACATTCATAGTCTAAAATAGATCTCGTGTAGGCTCTATAGAATAGCAAGTTCGTTTTTGGATCGACTCCCCAACCATGTCTGTTAACAACCTTTAATAAATTGAGGCTTTTTTCACATGTAATAAGGCACTTATTGATGTGTTCATTCCAGGTTAGTTTCGAATCCAATGTCATACCCAAATACGTATAATTATTTTGAACCGGTATTATAAAATCGGAAAGATGCAGTCTATCTAAATCTGGTAAACAGTGTCTAGTGAAAAATACGACTGTAGATTTGTTGGCTGTCAGTTCAAATCCTTGTTTATAGGATTGGGTCTTTATAAAATTCATAATGGTATCCAGGGAATACGACAACAATACAAATAATAAACAGGAACAATCAATGATGATAACCAATTGACAGATACCACACTGGTCAATTGAGTAATTGTAAATATACAACATAAATTGATCACAGTTGGTCAATTATATCGCTCTCTCTCTTTTTATGATTCGTAAACACGTCTGTATACATACGTACGTATGTCTTGGATAGAGAAGACAACAGTTTATAATTTAATATTATCTTTTGATATTTATAGAAAAAGGACAGCACAAGAAAAGGTGTCGGTGATATGATCGTTGAATCGTGACGCACGGGTAATCTTTCAGCGATTCAAGTGTAATATACTTTTATCTGATACATTTTTAAACTACTTCACAATCCATTATTAAATGATTACCTTATCAAAATAGGTATATGTATACTTGAAATAAATGAATATTTAATTAAAAAGTTATTTTTTTAAAACAATTTTACAGGTATTTCATTAATATAAATTGATATAAAATTGCATTATAGAATTATGTATTATGACAATTCTATAGCAGTCTATAGACTGCTTAGAGTTGGTGAAAAGTGATTTAATTAAATATATCGATAATGACCGTAATTTCTGGGAGCAATATTTATTTCTTCTTCTTTTTATTCTTAATATTATCATTAATATTGTTTCAAATTGAATTGAAATTATTTGTTTATTGAATAGACCGAAAAAGTCATGACGTCAAATGTTGGTAGTCCTGACATGTTTCTCTTGATGTAATTTATGAAATTTTTAATTTAAACATCAATGATCCAGAGTGTTATGAAGTAAAAAGAAGAAGAAAACTGAAAATGAGACGCTATTAACGAAGATCGACCTGTCTTCTTGATTTCAAGGAGATCGGATTACCATCATGGTTCTCTCCTTTTTTTGATTGTTTTTTACAATCAACTCTGTTTTCTTCTTCGTGTTTTCTTTTTCTACTGTTACTTCATTTTAAATATATATATTTCCTCTAGGATAAAACATTCTTACTTTTTTATGTTTCTCCCTCATTTCACTCCACATGTTATTTTAACCTACACACTTATTAGACTGTATCTTCGTTGATAGCGTCTGATTTTCTGTTTTCTTCTTCTTTTTACTTCATAATTCTCTGGATCATTGATGTTTAAATTTAATATTTCATAAATTAAAACGCTATTTCTGCGTTATACACATACAGGTGAATTTGTGTACGTATTTATTAATAATATGATTTTATAACGATTTGATCTTGCTTGTTTTATTGTAACTTAGACATTTCACGTACTGTTAACGATCTTTTACTTTGTCACTTCAATTTGAAAAGTTTAATCATAAGAATATTAATAATAATAAGTAAACATAGAGTAGGCATATTCCCTACTGCTTGTCGTCGAGACAGATTTGTTTATCCGCAGAGCATTGCCAAACGTTGTGTTTTGTAAGTACAAAGTAGGAAACAAAAACGTAATAGTATAATTTACAACAATTTTAAGAGGAGATTTTCAGTCAGAGAAAATATTCTTTAATATATTTTAATATTCACTTTCTTACCTTTCGATAATACTGATAAAAAAGCTCTGCACCAATTTTATCAAATACCCACACCATGTCAATCAAGCTAGCACCCCCACATTGACTAAATTAAAAAAAAGTAGCCCATAATTAAGAGCGAATTAAAGGCTAATTTGTACTACAAAAATTAAAATTTGTACCACCGCGATAATCGAGAAAAATCGCCTTGAAAATGGGGGGTGCTAGGTTGAGGTCAAGGCAGCACCCCCACTTTGATCGAATTCCAATTTAATTACATCAAAATAAAGGGCATATTAAAGGCTAATTTGTACCACTAAAAGTTCTATATTATTATTTATAATGTCACAAAATAAAATCGAATGCTGTAAATATCGCTGGTCTATAATTTTAGCACCCCCACTTTCGTCTATTCAAAAAGTGAACACACAATATTATAAAACTAATTGCATAGGCCATCCCTGTACTACTGTAATGATTTAAAATCGCTGAATCGATAGAAATTCTCATTAAAACTGGGCTAATTCGGGAAAAGTACTGATTCGGTGTCGTATGAACAGGATCTTAGTTACTGAGAATAGTGGGTTCGGTTGAAAGGAAACCTTTTCTAAATTATGAACGTATTGCTGCAGTCGTCTTATAAAATAAAGGATTACTAATTAACATTGGTAAATTAATAACGCGAACAAATAAAGTGTGGGTGGAATTCAGAAAAATTTTGAACATGTAAAACACTACCCTGTATGCATACATTTCTAATAATAAAAACAATATAAGAAGTGAAATTCTCGGCCTCGAAACGCATAGACCTATGGACAAATTTGAAGATGGCGACGAGATAATAAACAATGATTTAGATTCAAGTGTAAACACCGCTTATGAATCAATTATTCATTATGTGTACACAAATTTGTATAATTTTTTTATTCTCTTTCAATATTTAGTTGAATTAATAAAAATTTGACTAACATTTATATATTATGGTGATACTCTAACCAATTACACGCCGCTGTACGGCTGTGTTTACCTACACCTCTAGATGTCAATTTTATTTTCCATCTCTCTCAATTATAGGTTTATTGCTATTGACTACAAACTGTATGTTATTGTCATACTTCTATGTAACTATTGTAATTCTTCGCTGATACCATTGTTTTCTTTATAACCTGATGATGGTCTAAGGACCGAAACATGTCGCTTTTACAGTTATAAGCGTCTTTTGATTAAAAATTTGGATTGACTTTGAGTTTTATTATATATATATATATTGGCCAAAAACACCCCTAGAGGGGTTATGCCGTACCAAGTGGTACTCTCTAGATCCATTTTTCGGGGTGGATCAATCCCCGATTCTTTGTTTATATTTTATCTGATATTTCTCTCCATATTTTTCTGTCAGCTGCTTTTTCCTTCCACTTGTTAATTCCGGCTGCCTTTAGGTCTTCCTTCACTTCTTGCAACCATTTTGTTCTGGGTCTGCCCCACCTTTTTTTATTCCCTGGTTCCCATTCTAATATTATATTTGTCGTTGCTGTAGTTCCTGCTCTAAAAATGTGTCCTAGCCACCTTACTCTCTGTTGCTTTATTTTCTGAACCACATTTTCCTTTATTTCTTGTTGTATTTACTGATTCGTTCTTCTTCTAAATTAATTTTCATTTATCTTAACTGGTCCCAATATTAATCTAATTGCTTTTCTTTCAACTATTTTTAAATCTTCCTCTTGTTTTTTGGTCATGGTCATTGTTTCTGCAGCATACATTAATATTGGCCTTATAAGGCTTTTATATATTTTGATTTTTGTGTTTTTGCGTATTAATTTGCTCTGTAGTATTTTTTTTATTTGAAGCGATCCACTTCCATAAATCTGTAATCCCCAACTCTAATCATGCCTCCTTCCAACTGCTTATCGATTCTCATTATTTTTGTTTTTCCTTCATTTAATTTTAATCCTACTTTAGATCTTTTTTTTATTATTTCATTCAGCATGTTAGTGCCGTGGATTCTGAGTAGACCTGTGACGTCAAGCGGCGCAGTACACAAATTTGTGTTTGAAAATTGTCCTATTAACTATACTAATAATTGCAGCCCTTACTGATTCATTCTGGTCAGTCCGCCGTTTACGTCGTATTGTCTCTCTCTAATGCACCGCTGCCATTCAGTTGTGCGCAACTATTTACGACGTCACGGGTCTACTCAGAATCCACGGCCTCTAACCATTATTTTTCTATTTTTTGTTATTAAAGCAATGTCATCAGCATAATGCTATTATTTGTCCACCTCCTGATCTTAATGTTCCTTTCTTTATTTTTCTGAGTGTATATTCTAGTGCTAAGTTAAATAATGTTGTTGATAGTGCATCTCCCTGTCTGACACCTTTGTTTATTTCAAATTCTTCAGTCACGCCTGCCCCTGTTTTGATTGTTATTGTCGTTCTTTTCATTGTCATATATATTAATCTTATTAACTTTGGGTGTATTCCTAGATCCTTAAGTGCTATTATGAGATTATTTCTCTTAATTAAGTCAAAGGCCTGTTTGAAATCTATAAATAGTAGTTCTATATCCAATTCGTAAGCATGCGCTTTTTCTATAATTTGTTTGACAGTATGTATTGCGTCTATTGTGGATTTTCCTTGTATAAATCCGCACTGGTACTGCCCCAAAACCTTTGATGTTACTTTTGCTAGCCTTTGTTGTATAAGTGTTGACAGTACTTTGAGTTTTATTACTAGTGTATATCTGTATCATCCACATTTGAGAGATGGATTACGTTTTCAATTTTCACATTTAATTTAACTATATTCCATATATTTAATATTCCTACTATGGACAGTTTCTATAAGTGGAAGGTGTTCCTATTTTGTTAAACAGACAATGTATCATTGGCTCTCTCATTTAGATTTAGTCAGTTCTGCGCATCTTTTGTACGCATGTAGCGAAACAAAAAAAATTCAATTGAATAAATGTGTTTTAGAGATTTCTCAATGATGCGCTGTACGGTTGAAATCTACCAACGCGAAAGAAAAAGAAATATTGTCGTCACCGTAGTGTAGTGATGTTCTTTGCGGTATATTCACACGGGTGTCCAAAGAGCATTAGCGACGCTAGTGGTGAAAAAAAGAAGCTTCATTTTGAACAAAAACAACGACATAATTTGTCAATTTCTACATTGAGTTCGTGCTCCTTGTGTAATCTACATGGTATATAACTTGAAAAACGGTTCGTCTCTTTTTTAGTTTTTTTTATATTAAATTAAATTTGCTTTCAAAAAAATTTGATTTTATCATCGACACCTGCTTTTTTTCAGTATTTTCTTTATTAAATACTGCCAACGTGTTAGTTTAAGTCTGTTGTAGGTATATGAGTTAGCGGTAATCTGTTTCTTTATGTTGGCAAAGAATGGACATTGCCCTTTGCAGCCACGACCCCGCGAAGAACCTTATATGGGGGGCATACCACGATCTGACGATAAGTCTAAAAGGTCAGATCGGGGAATTTTACATTGTTAACTATTACAATTACTCTGAACGTGTCTAAAAATTTTACAGATGAACGACAACGGAAAACATTGACGGAGATTAAACAGGATAATTTTTGTTGGTGTTGCGGATGTACGGTTAACTGGTATAGTCCAAGAGCTAGTAACGCACTGTTACTAGTAGCTACTATCGACATATTGTTGCTATGTACCGGGTGGTCCAATAAGCCGATCTCTCAAGAGAAATCACTAGAAATAACTTTCAAGTTGCTAGATTAACCGCTAGGCGTCGTAACTTGTGAAGAAAACTTGAAAAACCAGTTTTTTTGTGGAATATGCTCATTTATAATGTTAAAAAAGTAAACTAGAAAGAGGCCTAAATTTCGCAGAAAGTTGTTCAAGTACTTTTTTTTATTTTTTCAAATAAAGAGTGGGGAAATGTATTTGTGAATAACTACCTATAAACTAAGTAAATCATCCATTTCTCAAATGTGAGACTCCGTAAATGAAGAAAGGAAAAAGACCAATGTCAATGTCACAAATTATTTATTATTATTAAAGTTTTCTGTTGTTATAAAGCTACTAGTTTCGATCTAACTTTCGGTCTAACATCATCAGGCTATGTATTCTTTTTACCTGATGATGGTCTTTAAATTAGACCGAAACTAGTAGCTTTATAACAATAGAATAACAACAGTATTTTTCCTTTCTTCAAATACCTATAACTTTGGTATGGATCAACCGATTTAAAAGAAATTAGTGTCATTAGAAAAAGTGGGGATGAATTAAATCTACTATAAAACAATTGCAAATTCATTGTCGTGGTCAAAATAGGTATTAACAATAAGATTCTTCTGCTAAAGTAACAACTTTGTGCTGAATTTAGGCCTCTTTATAGTTTACTTATTTAACACTTGGTATATTTGGGAATATTGCACAAAAACTGGTTTTTAAACATTTTTCACAAGATATACCCCCTAGTGGTTAACTTAGAAACTTGAAACTTATTTCCAGCGATTTCTCCTGGGCACTTGTACCAAAGAAATGTTTTCTCCTAAAGTTATAACACGAATAGTTTCTGAGATATAGCCGAGAGATCGGCTTATTGGACCACCCTGTACTACCGTACCGAGGGGGAAACCACCTAACCTAACCTAACCTAACCTAACCTAACCTAACCTAACCTAACCTAACCTAACCTAACCTAACCTAAACTAAACTAACCAAACCAAACCTAACCTAACCTACCCTACCCTAACCTAACCTAACCTAACCTAACCTAACCTAACCTAACCTAAATTCTAAAATATTTTCTTGGAGCAAAAGCGTAACATGTACATTCAAGATCGTGAATATTCGTCACATTCGACTTTGTTAATTAGAGGATGGTAGTAATTTTCAGTATCCTCTTCTACCTAACCACTTTCTTCAGCTGGCCTCCCTAGTTCCTCTAACACACCTTCTTAATTCATTTTAAAGGGAAACTTGTTGTTTTTTGTCATTTTCTTAAGGAGTTACTCATATTATCTTATTGTATACAGAATGTTGCAAATGTATGGAATAAATGCATTATTTCAGAAAAAGACGACTTTTAAAAAAAATCTTAAAACACGTCAATTTTAATTTTTGAATGGCCATCAACTGCTATAGAGGTGTTGGACATTACGCCATGAGTGATGGCGTAATGACGTCATCGACGATTTTTAAAATACAAACCGAGGTCACGTGACAGCTCATTTGAAAGGTCTCCTTATTGCCTTTGCAACAATGTAATCATTTAAATATTTATTTCTACAGAGTTAACTTTGCTAAGTAACATGGAATTACAATAAATATTCATTCACTGAACTAACATACACTAAGGACCGCCACTGGGAATAAAACAAAATAGTGTTATAACGCAAATGAAGAATAGTACTAGCTAGCGCCAATTGGCGCAAATAGCGTGCTCCCCGAACACACCCTTTGACTCCTCATTAGTCGTCAATCATCTGTCAAATAATAGACGTCAAATTTTTACTCACCGAATACGGAACTACGAATAGAAATGAAAGCAAATATACTCCCGCCAAAACTTATTAATATTTTTAACACAACCATTGGATGGCGCTGATCGTTGCGTCTACTCATTTTAATTGTTCTATTTTTCGGAAGAGGTCTCTCTACTAATACTATTAACGACAATACTTTTTAATTTAACAGATCTGTACCAATCTGTATTTGGTGAGAAACAGTTTTAAGAAAATTAAGAAAAGAGACAGTAGTGCTGACAATCAGGAAAAGAGCAGAAGTTTTGTCTTCAGTTTTTTTTTAGTTTTGTTGGTGTATATCATCTTTGGTTTTGTGCTTCCAAATAATTCTGTCCCTAAAACGGATTCAAACTATTAACCCCCCTTATATAAAAGGAAATGTTGTGTACCTACATGTACAAATCGTGAAGGCAAAATGCATCGTTTTCCAAAAAATGAACCAAGTGTGTTTAGTGAGTGGATTTTAAAGATACAGTCTTTAAATTATAAAGACTTGTCAGTTGAAGACATTTATAAAAAATATGTATTTTGTGAGGAACATTTTTCTAGTAACTGTTAAGTTTTAGGTACCAAAAGAGGTCTTATAAGAACAGCAGTTCCAACTTTAAATTTACCTGGTAAGTGAATAAATCAAATTGTAATTTATAAAGAAAGAAAACCTGTACTAGCAGATCATGCAAACGTTTTTATGCTGAAAGGACTGTATAAACAGTGGAAGCAACAGTTAGCTTTTACATTTAGTGAAGGACCTCATAAATCCATGGCATTAAAAAATTTGCTGAAGGTTCTAATCTGCAAATGTCAAAGTATAGGTTTGAAGGTAGTATCGACAGTTTGTGACCAAAGTGAAAATAATGTCGGAGCTATTAGACTGCTAATGAGTGAAACGAAGGAGGAATGCTTAAAAAGAAAAGAAGAGAATAGAAATTTTGGTTTTGTGATCAATGACCAAGAAATTATTCCCATATTTGATATTCCTCATATTTTCAAGTGTTTGAGAAATAATCTTTTAAAACATGACTTGTATTTTAAGCAAAATAAATAAATAAATGATCATTTTTTGATTGTAAACATAATATATATTTATTTTAGTTTCGTTGAAATGTAGCTGTGTATTTTATCGCAGAGTACTTCTTATTGACAGATAGATGGTACTAGATATAAATTTAAGGAATCTGTATTATCGACAATACTTTTTAACACAACCGCTGCTACTCGATGTCGCATACGGATCTAGACAGTTACTAGTTTCTTGCCATTCTATTCGCAGTTCCGTATTCGGTGTTTTTACTCTTCGAGTTTCTTGCCGACATTAATAACAGCGTTTACAAAAATGAAACTAACAGAAACAGAACGAATCGAGATTTTAACCATGATTGGTTATGGACATAGAGTGAGGACTCAGGCAGAAGTTCGTAATTTATTTAATGCTAAATACCCCAATCGCGATCCAATTACTCAATCAACAGTAAGTAAAATTGAAAAAAAGTTAAATATCTTCCCAGAAGTGGTAGAACATCAATATCCGAAGCCAAAAAGCCGGACGTTGTACTGGCGTTTCAAGAAACTCATACCAGTTGTAGGCAGGTCGCACTAGATAATAATGCTAAAAAGGAAGTGGCACCCATACAAAGTACATCTGGTCCAGGAGCTATTAGAAGATGACTGGGTAAAAAAATCGAATTATTCGAAATCGTTATGGAACAATGTAACAGAGATCCGGGTTTCATACAAAAGGTACTTTTTTCAGATGAAGCGTCTTTTATGCTGAACGGTCACGTAAATCGCCAGACATGTCGATATTGGGCAAGTAAAAATCCACATTAGATGGAAGAGTATAGGACACAATATCCCGAGAAGGTGAATGTTTGGGCCGGCATTATAAACAATCAAATTGTAGGGCCATATTTTTTTGAGGAAAACCTAACTGCTGCTAGTTATCTGGAATTTCTTCAAAATTATCTGTTGCCACAGCTGAATTAGCTATTTCCAAACAGAAATGACTTATGGTACCAACAGGATGGGGCTCCCCCGCACTATGGCGTTGAGGTGCGAAATTACCTTAATAACGTTTTCCCAGGAAGGTGGATAGGTAGACAGCAAACATTTCTATCGATGACACCCCAGTTATGTACAATACTATTTGCATTAATTATTTTTAATCTTTACTTGTTGTAGGCTGTGTTTTATTGGGCTTTCTCGTCTTATGCAAGGGTACACAGGAAGTTTTATTCTTATTATCTTTTTAGATTGGCATCTTCGATTCAGTTCGACTCTTAAATTAAAATATCCCGCATAATATAAGCTCGTAATAATAATGCGGTGCATTAAAATCGAAACTATGAGAGATGACGAGATAGGGATGCGGGAGAACGATGAACGGCAACGAATAAAAAATAAATAAATAAATAAATTTTCGCGATGACCGCAACTGACCATTAAGATACCCATCTGAGTGTAAATGTTCGACCAATAAAGGAAATGTGACTGATAACGATGCACAAAATAATCCCGAAGGCCCGTAAATAAGGCTTATATCATTGCATCGTGATCTCTGACCAAACAGGTATCTTAATCGAGCATAACTTGGTTTTTTTGGTAGTGGTATGCGGTTAAGATTTCGTTTTATGAAAAATGTATAGAGGAATAATTAAGAGTGCAACGTTGGATTGGCATCGAGGAGCACTGTTTTCCTACTTAGGCACTATCATATTTTTATCATTGAAATATGATCTCATACCTGTCAAATTATAGGATCATAGAAATATGATCCTGTTCTTCATTTTTAGATATTACATACCTGAGGTAGACACATCATATTTATTAATATGGACACCAATTTTGCTGCGTTTTCCGTTGCTATGAGTGCAATTTTATTAATTGCTATAAAGAAGAGGAAAACTATTAAGAAAAAAACAAAAAACAAAAGACGTATTTGGGTTCGATCATGGATAGCAAGGCGGTCAGAAAGAGGGGTCAATAACACCTTGCTCGAAGAACTTAGATTGGAAGATATAAAGTCATATAAAACATACCTCCGAATGGATGAAGTTGTATTCAATTATATTCAATTATATTATTGGAAAAGGTGGCACCATTAATTTCGAAGCAAGAAACTCATTATAGATGCCCCATCAGTGCAAAGTCAAAATGAATGCCTCCATTAAATTGGAAATGGTCGACATAACCTCCATTTAATTGGGAAATGTCGGATATTTCAAATAATATCTTTATTAGCCTATGGTTATCAATACAATCAAGATTTCAGGTCGTGCTTGAGAAATATGACTCAACAACCATCGCTCATGCTGGAGAGGTTAGATTTAGAGGGTGACCGCAGCTCCATTGACTTTGAAGACGCCATTTTAAAATATGATCATAGACAATTTGAATCATATGTAGTTATTACACTATCACACTTTCTTCATATATCTATGACTCCTACATCTAGGATCCTAGATATATGATAGTGTAATATCAGCCTTAGGAACCGCTGCGCTGGTATCAAAGATACTAAGGGCCGGTTTATTCATCTGTTCAGTAAAGTATCCGTTAGTTATTTGTTCACTAAACTTAAAGGTCACCTGTAAGCAGTTTGTGTTTATTCAACGTATTTTATTCGTTCAGTAGTTACTGAATACTTATCACTACGGGAGATAAGGCAACAGTGTATTTTCTGTGGTTTATGAGACTGACTTTACCTTAGAACAAAAAGATCTTTTTGTTCTAAGGACTCTACTAATGAGTTCTATAGTTTTTTTGACAGATGACATTTTACTCTGCATCAGCTGTGTATCTTGTTTGGTTTTTTCGAGATTTTAAAAGATTATTAGAAGTTTTTAGTTAAATCTGAGGGTTAACAAAAGCTGTTGCAGTGACGGAGTCGGATTGTTTCTAAAAAATTTCATTATTTCCTAAATGGTTTTCTAACATAGTTTACAATAAAATACCCTTTAGATTGGTGTAAAAGTATTTCTTCTATAAAGGCTAAAGTTTGTGCAACCGATTTTTGTGTTAAATGAAATTATACCAATAGTTTAAATTGTCCCATTGGTGAAATCTGTTTTGGCTATTATAAGGTCAGCGATCGTTAATATGGTCAAGAAAAAGATTTATTTCGTCAATAATATCTATTTTAAAAAAATTAAGTAAAAACAGAAAACACGCGAAAAACAATTTTAGGTTGGAATCTCCTCTGTAATTTCTTAATGACAGGTCCAATCGATCTGTAAGTTAAAGTCTTCAGTAGCTTATAATTACTGAAAACTTGGCGTTACTAGGAGATGAATAAACACTTACGGACGACAATCTTCTCAGTAACGCTACCGAACACTTTACTGAAAGGTGAATAAACCGGCCCTAACTAGTTAAAATTTTCTAATTATTTACTTCAGATTATAAGTAGCCTAAATAAAGTCAAACCAAAATAAATTTAATGTTAAAACTATAAAAAAGTGCAACTAATTTCGGTCTTAGACCATAATCAGGCTAAAAATAAAATGATACAGTAAGGTAAGGATTAAGACTATAACAATAAGAACTATAACAATAATAAATAATAATAAGAAAAGCTTACCTGATCATGTAAAAGTCAATGCATTTGTATAATATTAAAAGTTACAATAGTCAAAATATATGAATATGTAAATAAAATATAAAATGTCTTATGCCCGGTTTCACCGACGTCAAATAAATCGACGAATAACTATTCGAAGAATAACATTTATTTTTCGATTAAATTTATTTCTGTTTCAATAACGCTTTTAAAACTCCAAATAGCTATTCGACAAATAAGTTATAATGTAGTAATTTCTTCACGGACTATACTTTTAGGCGCATGCGCAAATCGTTTATTTGCAAGGATTTGTCATAAAACAACATAATTTTACAATATGAGTACGAAACGCGAAAGAAGTAAAAATTATTTAGAAGAAGAAAAGGGGAATCTTCTTACAATAGTGGAAAAATATAAGCAGATTGCAGAAAACAAAAAAACTGATAGCGTTTAGTCACAACAAAAAAAAACATAAATAAGTACATAATATTATTAAAAACATTTTCAAACAATTAAGTTTTGAAAATGTATTTATATCATATATATTGTATATATTAATATTGATTTCGATATTTACCTTTCACAATACATTTTAAATTACATTCAAATTTTTAATTTAGATTGAAACTAATAACGAACATACAAATTCACATAAAGTGAGGTTAACCTGTCACTTTATTGGATGAATAAAAATGTATTTAAATCTTGTAAGCTATCCATAACTCAAATGTGGGTTGAAACACAAAGGTTCAAAAGAAACTCAAAGTCTATCCCACAACTATTTATTAAACGTTGCAACTAGTTTCGGTCCTATAGGACCATCATCAGGCTGAAAGAATTACAAGAAAATAGAAAGAGGATCTTGAAAAGTACAATATCAAGTTACAATACAATACAATTCCTTACAAATTGATAAAAATGACAAGTTGATAATACAGAGAATAGAAAAATTTGTAACAATCAAATGTCAAACAATATTAACAGAATAAACATTGATAATAATACTATGAAACTGCAAATATATTGTTTATATAATAAATCAAAAAATATAATAAGCTTAACAATGTTAAAGTTGAACTTACATTAATTCATATTATAAGAAATAGAAATTCATAAGTTTTAAAAATACCTATGGAAATTATAGCTAATACTGACAGGATGAAAGAGAGTCAAAAACTTTTCACAAAACAATTTAATACTAAAATGCTATTCAAGACAAAATAGTGAGAAAACTTCATTATCGAAAGTAATATAATAAGTAAACAAAACTTACCGTAAAATGTCATGAGATAAAAGAAAACACAGAAGATTAAAACATTATTAGGAGGTAATAGTGAATTTATTATAACATCTCAATATATAGAGACCAATATGGAAAAAGTGGGAACAAAATAATGTTACTTTTAAGTCTAACTCCCGGAGGGAGAAATAGTGGATATAGTGGAATATATCAGGAAAAACTGAAATAGAGGAGATATTTTGAGTAATAGCAAATCCCAAAAATAAGAGTTGCTTATACGATTTAATCGTAGTGAAATTAATTTTGTGAAGGAATTTTGAAAGAAAACTTCTAAAAGAAGTGAACATTTTAAAATTTAAAGTGAAAGTATTTTGAAGTAAATGAGGATCCAAAAGTGGAAACCCATCATTCACATGTGGATGGAAATTCTTAAAAGGAACCTCCAACCAAGAAACTATTCCACAAAGAAATAATAGAGGAATAATTAGAGTAAAAATCATAATTAAATTCCATTAAAATAATGGGATGCAGGAAATTTTCAAAAAATTTTTTGAAAACTATACTGAAATAGACAACACTGACCACTACCATTCAATACCAAAAGTCAACTAATCACAATACATATCATCTCAGACATAAAGAGGAAGTGCATGGAACTAAAGAAAAAAGAGAAAAGATACTTAAAACAGGTACTGTATCATAGAACTATGAAATTCAACATTAAATTGAAGTCTGTATGTCAAATGTTAAAAAAGGAAAATAAGAAGAAAAAGAGTAAAGAAAATCAAGTTCATAGCAAAATATTATTTTTGAGACTAAGGAAAACATAATTTTCAGACGGTCTAAGTTGTTCATTAAGGCAATTAATGTTATCATCTAAAAGAGCTGTATGTATCTCAAGGCTTTCCAGCAAATTCAATCTATAACCCTTATCACAAAAATGCAGTAAGTCAACCTTAAAAAGTTCACGAGAGTGGTTTTCAGATAGAATGTGATTTGCAAAAGATGAAGGAGAATTAAAATGTTCAAATGTTTGGTATTTCTTAATGAAATTAACATGTTCAGAGAGACGTGTTTCAAGTCTACGTCCGCATTGACCAATATAAACTGAATTGCAATCAGCGCAAGAGAGTCTATAAACCCCGGATTTATGCAACTTAGGAATAGGATCTTTATTATGGACTAAAAATGATTTAAGTGAGTTGTCAGTCTTGAAAGCAACCTCAACATCAAACTGTCTAAAAATCTTTTGTATTTTATAGGAAATATTACCAAAGAAGTGAATGGAACCTCTGAAATTTTTAATAGAAGATTCTGTAACATTTAAATTATTGTGAAAGGGTAACTTAAACTTAATAAAGAATTTTAAGTACATTTTTGTATAATGTGTAAAGGATAATTATTGTTAACATCTAATTGCTTAATAACATTTATCTCATCCACAAAACCAGAATTGGAAAGAGGTAAGGAAAAACATCTATGGAAAAGACTATTAAAGACAGCTAATTTATGTGTCATCGGGTGGCAAGAAAAGTAATCTATGAGTCCATCGGTTGTAGTAGGTTTTCTGTAAACTCCAATGTCTAAACAGTGTAAAGTAGAATTTCTCGAAATCATAATATCAAGAAAAGGAATACAATTATTGTATTTGTATTAATTAATATTTGTATTAATTAATTAATGTATTTGCCCGATAATCGACAAATAATTTTTCTGGAGTTTATTCTTAGAATAAACCTTATTTGTCCTTGGTGAAACGCAAATCTGTCAGATTCATTATTAAATAACTTTATTCGACGAACAGGCCGCTATTTATCGTTTGGTGAAACCGGGCATTAATAAATTACGGAGGGAACATAGAGAGACAAAACGGAATTTTTTTAGAAAACAACTAAAAGGTCATAAAAAAGGACGTAAATTAAAGAAGGGATTCAAACATTGTTATACCTAAATGATGTAGGAATATCGAAAGAAGAAATGGTCTGGTTAATATCGAATCAAGACTATTTTTGATGTCTATTGTAGGTTGTTATTCTGAGTTGAGGCGCTCATGAGGTGGTATGGCGGCCATTGGGAATTGTCGGAAAAGTATGGCAAGGTGATTTTCGTGAATGGCGACTCGACGATGATTAGCTAAGCAAAAATTAGGCTGGGTACAAATGGTTGAATTGTTTTATTTAAATTAATTTATTCGCGTCGGTGTGGCGGGCTGTAAGTCACATCCATAAGTATGGCATTACGCTACCGCCTACTTCTTTTTTTTCGACTATCTGAAAATACAAGCATTTTTGTGGAACAAATCGTTCGACACTCGTTATTTATCCGACGCGTTCGATTAACGCCCACGCGATTGGGTCGCCGGTGATCATAATTTTCCTTTTTGCCTTTACGTAATCAGATCCCTGAAGAACCGCCATACTGGTACAAATGACCTAATATTTTGTGTCACCATCTCCCGGTCTAAGTGGTCAAGTTGGGAGTTAGTAAATAGTTAAGAGCAGAATTCTTTTAATTTATAATTACAAATCAGCTATAGAATTTCAGATAAAGGCTCGGAAAATAATATAATGATTTTCTTTTAAAAATGTCAATCAATATATTACTTTATTTCTGAGTATACTAACTGAGGATAGTGTATCCAAGTAGTATTAACAGTTTGAGTGGAATTTTTTATGGAAACATTGGCCCGCACTTAAATGCGGTGATTATTGTCTTGAATAAAACTTTCACTTAAATAACGGAATAACGGAGAGAGCTCCAGTAAACCGCTAAAATATGTTTATAATAGGTATGTTTGTGTGTAAATAATGTACATGCAACAAATATAAATTACTCTAACAGTTGCCAACACAACCGATAAAACATTCGTATTGTTTTCACAGCCGTTAGACACATTTCTATTAAATACTTATATATTTTTAATGTTAACTAATGATAATGTTAACTAGTGTTTAATGAATGAGTTAGCAGCTAGATCGTTAATTTTATTGTATGATTCAAGGACACCTCTAAATATTTTAGTTTTATTTCAATGTAGCTGACAAAACTAAGTATTCACTCTACACCTGATATATTAACAACCTTCTACACACCTCGTTAGATTAAACATACAGTATGATGCAAATGTATGGAATAAATTCATTATTTCAGAAACAGACGACTTTTAAAAATATCTTAAAACACGTCAATTTTAATTTTTGAATGGCCATCAACATCACAGCATCAATGGTTTTCGGAACAACAACTGATGTACAACCTGCACGTCTTGGAGTGAACTACGGCCACGATTGAATTCACCATAAACCATACCATTGATAAACACTGGTCCTTGATGGAGCTTCATCGGCAAAAGTTGAATTAAGTTCATCCATGCACTGCTGCTGAGCTAATCTACGTCGAAAGTTGTAAAAAATAATCGCACGAAAATGCTCACGATTTAATTCCATTTTTGGGCCGAGATGAATCTTTTAAGTTACTATAAACAACACAAATAGCGCCCTTACGTCAAAACGTTCTGAGTACGTATAACCTCAAAAATGTCCAACTTTACGATAGAGCTGTCAGTTGCCAGATTCCAACACCAGGGTTGCCAAATTAAAAGGCAACCCTCGTAGTTGAAAATAAAAAGACAGATAATCAATCAATGATTTCTAAAAATTAATGCTTCAAATTAAATACATATTTCCTGAAAAAATATAAGAGCAATTCAATGAACTAATAGTCAACGATAATGCCAAAACCATCAATCATAATGATTAAAGTGATAATAAAAAATTATACAATACCTAGAGGTATACTTGATCTTTGCAAAATCTATATGGTCTTCAATATATTCCACTATTTGAAGTCAAAATCTTGTCTCAAAATCTTTATTATCCAATTTTTGGAAATAATATCTCTTTCTTAAATCATGTTTAATTAACAATATATCAAAAATTAAAAAATATGTATTCCTTATCTGGGCATAATAAAATATTGAAATCTGAACTAATCGGACTTTACCAGATAAATCCACCAAAATGGGCGATTTATCTTAAATCGCGATCAGTGGATTTAATCCCACTTTTGAACATGATGAAACGTTTCAAAAGGTTAATCTTGATTAGAAGCTCCACTTAAGTGCTAAATCGGGATTAAGACTGTTGGTGAAACTGGTCCTAAGAATTGTTCTGCATCCGAACTGCTCCTCTGGTATTATATTTACTTCTCTTGTCTGGGTTTAAAGAATTCTTAAATGTACATATAATGTTGATGTATACAAGTATCTTAAACATATAAAACAAAGCAATTTACGCGCAGTTAGGCTAGGTTAGGTTCTATGTGAGTGGTCGTGTAACGTCCCTTCCACTGCGACCTGAAAGATCTATTGCGGCTCACCCCTAGGTCTTTCTATCCGCCCTATGCATCTAAAGAAGCTCATCAGGGTCGTTGGTGACACTTCCATGAAGTCATTGGGCTCGAGATGATGCAAATCAAATTTATTGATCCTGATTCTTTCGAGCTCTCGGCAGTTACACAAGATATGCTTCACTGTTTCAGTCTGACAGAATTTGCAGTCTCTGTCAGTCCAATTGTTTTCATATGCCTATTAAGGCGACTGTGTCCAGTTAGTAGTCCTATTATTATTCGTAGGTCCTGTCTACTCTTATTCAGCAGCTCCTGAGACCTCTTTTTAGAGAGATCTGCTACAAATGCCTTTGAGTGCCTTAAACTCTCTAGCTCGAACCAGTAAGAACGTCTCCTCCGATCTACCCAGTTCAATATTGTTCCTCTGGCTACGTTATTCACTGTGCCTAGGAATGGCTCACGGGCCTATAAATATTCCTTCAGTACCTTTCCTGGCTAGAAGGTCCGCTTTTCGTTACCTTCAATGCCGGTATGTCCAGATGCCTAAAGTAAGGTTACTTTGTTATTTTCCCTTAGACGTATCCTGAAGGCACTTCCAAAATAACTCACTTTAGTGCCGCCTGGCTATCCGAAATGGTTTTTATAGTTTTGTTCCTGTAGTCACGCTTAAGCATTTCCTGCAGGCACATCTCCATTGCGAAAACCTCCGCTTGGAAAATTGTGGATAGGTTAACCAAGTTCTGGCTCAGGTCCACCTTTGGTTTCCCTCCATGTACCCCAGCTCTAATACCTCTTTCGGCTTTAGAGCCGTCCGTGTACCAACACTGGTCAGCCATTATAAGATTCGAACTTTTCGTCTGGGAATAGGACGGTAAATGGCTTGTGGTAGTTGTATTTAGGTTGCATTGCATCTGGTACCATTTCCAGTATCGGATGATCTTTTATTATCTCTCCGGCCCTGGCTCTGACACTGCTTTGCCCTGCATCCTGACATTTCACTAGTCTTCTGTATGCACCAGCCATCGCCTCCTTTTCCTTCCAGATGTGGAGTGGAGGAAGATCTATTAAAATTTTTATGGCAGCGGTGGGAGTGGTAGAAATAGCTCCCGTTATGATTAAGCATGCTTGCCGTTGAAGCTTATTCAGCTTCTCCCTGGTGGTCTTTTGCTGACATTTAGCCCACCAGACCGGAACACCATTTAAAAACACTTTAATTAAAAAAGTTTTTCGCTAGGATATTTTAAACATTTCCCATGCATAATTCTTATTAAACAGTTGTGTATTGTTTTTAAAGAATTTTTATATTTATCTCATCTCAAAATAAAATACCATGGGTAATTTGTGATTGCATGACTGCCTAAATTGAAAATCGTAAATTATAAACACAGTTTTAAAAATAAGTGTTTAAAAAATTAGTAATTAGTTTTGATAGCACATTGTTTGCATGTCAACTCCAACTATCTATCAATAAATTAGTAATTAGTTTTGATAACTTACAACAACTTGAATGAACTTTGACTCCAACTTAGCAGGTTGTATCTTTCAACAACCAAAAAGGAAATTCACAAGATGAGGTACTTAACCTAACCTAACCTAACCTAACCAAAAAGGAAATTCACAAGATGAGGTACTTAAACGTTTTTCTTCAGACTCTTTAGCCTGTTAGTCGATGAAAGGAGATAACAATAACAAGATATTTTATAGATTCGGTATCTGTAATTTGAATACCAGACATGATACAGTGTGTAAAAGCCAAATGGAATAAATTCATTATTTCGATTACTGTACATATTTATAGAATAGTATATTGTGAAACAAGTGGAAAAAGTGCTTTTCCCACGTGTTACACACTATACTTTTTCTACGATTGCAACTAAAAAATAAATTATTTGTTGTAATACTTTATTCTAAATTATAGGTAAATAGTTAATGTAAAAAAAATCCTAAAAATTAATTAATTTTATAGTTAATTGGAATGTTTGAACAATTTTTAATAGAATTCCAGGAGTACCACTAGACCCAGACGATGTGGATGGTTCAAAAATTGTATAACTAGTATTAGTATGATTATTAGTCTCACCGGTGATCTCTGTACTATCACTTGTGTGAATAAAATTGTACTTCTTAACATCGAGCACTGGGACCACATTGTGGAAGCCTTTAAAGTTTTAGATAAATGTTCAAAATAAACTAAAAGACGTTTTCAGAAAATGATTTGTTTTCTCCAATCCATGAACTTATCGTACGCTATTTCATACTTCTTTCTGGAAGTTAGTGGTAATAAGTCCAGAGTGACATTTGTTAATTTTTGCAATACATTTAAAAACAATTACATTTTTGGATAGAGAATGAAGACCTTTCAAACGATATATCACACGCCTATACTTCCCAATTAACTGTCACTCAAAGGGGATTGAAGGAAGGGATCACATTTTCACTTTAAAGAATGTCAAGTTATAATTTAAATTTGAAGTGTTTCGGGATTTTTTTAATATAATTTTAATTTAATACCTTGCATCCTAAAATTAATTTTACTTTAGAAGTTGAAGAAAATAATTTAATTAATTTTCTAGATTTAAAAATTGAAAGAGTTAATAATTCATTAAATTATTCAATATACAGAAAACCTACATAAACAGATGTAACCATACCATATAATTCAAATCATCCACTATCAGATAAATTAGCAGCTTATAATTCCATGATACATAGAGCATTATCAATTCCAATGAACAAAAATAATTTTAATAAAGAAATTGAGATCATAAAACAAATAGCTACATCTAATGGCTATCCAATACATTTGATTAATAAATTAATTAATAAGAAAGAACAAAAAGTGTCACTAGAACTAATATTTCCAAAACAAACTAAAGAAATTAAAAGCTATAAAAGTATTACATATTGTGGAAATATTTCGAATGCAATTTCAAAAATAATATCTTCGGCAACATCAGCATTAATATCATTTAAAACACAAAATAGTAATGGAACAAAATTGTTAAATGTGAAAACAAAATTTCCAAAATTAAAAATCTGGTGTTTACAAAATTAATTGTCCAAAATGTAATGCAGTATATATAGGTCAAACACAAAGAAATTTTGAAGTAAGATTTAATGAACACTTAATGAACAACAACCAGATAAGTCGAACTATGCAAAACACCTACTGGAACATCCAAACTCACTTATACACACCAATGACATTCATATACTATACATTTGTGATAAAAAACAAAATTTAGATTTTCTAGAAGAACTTGAAATGAAAAGACATCTAGCAGATCATCAGTTTAAAGTAGTAAATGAACAAATAAATCTTGGAAGTTCTCCACTATTAAACTGTTTACTTTGATTGAGTCTTCATTTTATACATAGATAAGACATTATTGTAACATAAATATATTAAGTTATAGTAAAGATCAGTATGATATAGTGTTTTCCTGGTTTTTCTATATCATTGCACAGTCATAGAGGCAAATACATCCAGGATAATCCCTTAGAGCTAATAACATCTAGGCTTTAATATTGTTATGTCTTACTTCCTTACTTGGTCTAGCCTTAACTCCTTATCAACATCAAGTACCTAGTTACAAACAAGCAAAATGTAATTTCAATATGTCAATCTGACGATGCTAGTTATAGCGAAACAGCTGTAATTGAATTTTAAAGCGAATTTTTCGAATAAATAGTGGAAGTTTAGTTTAACCGTTCAGTTATTTATTGTTCTTAGTATTAATCTTGCTTAAATTATTACGTTCTGTGCGTTCTAAAAAAATATCACACACGTATGTGATATTGCTTTTTCTTTTCATATATTTCCGAACACGTATGCTATTACTAATTTTCGAAATGTCAAAATTAAGTGTCGTTTTCATAGGGGGTCGTACGAAAAATTATGCTTTACCTTGAAGCAAACTCAGTACAGTTATGGATTTTGATAAAGATTCTCAAATTTCTTAAACTCATACGTCAAGATGGTTACAAATCAACAATGTGTTCTAATATTTGGTGATATCTAAATAATTTGAATGGTCTTACAGTTATGCCGCTATATTTACGCTTATTTAAATAAAAAAATCGAAATTAATATTAATATTGTATAGTTATTGTTGCAGATGTACGTGGTCCTTTTTTTTTGGTTCTTTGGTTTGTCGATACGGTAGATTTAATTTCTCGGGCTTCGAGTGGATATCTTGACGTTTGACCGTGACAAGGAACCCACAGAGATTCTTTGAAAATAAAAATAAAAACCGTAACATTGCATTTAAACAAAACACCGTGAATACCGGCTTAAAATTCTCACAGAACATCACCAGCAGCGAATTATTGGATACACAGATAGGCGACGAACCGGTTGATTTGCATTTGCATACATTTGTGTCTTCCTTTTCTCTTTCTTGTCCTGTATTTAAAGTCATAAATCGTGCATTTGTTTTCGTTGATTCTGCAGCTAACATAAAAATTTACCTTTTATTACAACCCAACCAAAACAACCATAATTTTGTTTTTTAACATTCAAAATAATTATATTTAGTGTACACAAGTATTTATTGAGAAGTTTATTATTTTTTGTCATATTTACCTAAAAGATAAATAATAAATAAGATAAATATTTATAAGGTGTTTGTTAACGTTATCCAAATCAACAATATACAATTTTTTTAAACAAAATTACTCACTCCACTTGTTTAAAGTTCTTTGTTTCCTATTAAATAATTTTTTCAAAGGTATTACCACAAGTCCTTAAAATTTTATCGATAAATTTTTAGTGTCGCCGAAAACTTTTTTATTTGGCAAAAATAAGAAAGCAAACTGGAATGTGATAAAATCCGTGTCCGTAATAGGACGATTTCAATATCAAAATAAACAGGTATGGTAATTTTTCCGTTAGTTGGCAATCTCGAATTTTTTCAAATAGGTATTCTGATTGTTCTTATAAGTATTTATTTAATTGCCCATTTTAATTGTAATCTAATTATTTTATTTTTTAACCTTTAATATTTTGGTAAATATCACGTACTTATTACTATATAAAGGACAGAATATTGTCTGTTTTAGTTCTGATGTTTAGTTACAAGTTTTAGTTCTGAAGTTATAGTTTTGATTTTAAATTTCTTTGTAATTTCTGTGTTATAAATAAATTTGTTAGTTCAGTAGAAATATTTGTTTTAAAAAACAAGTTTCTATTATCCTGAACGTAACATGTATGCTCATTAGTTTTTTAATTGTTTCTGAGTGATAAGAACAAAGTTTGTACGACCTTGAAGCCGAAATACGTCGATTATATTTAGCTCGTCTTGTGATACTAAATTAAAATAATACCATTGAGTTTGAAAAAGTAGAAAATTGTTTCCACCTGCACCCAAGGTAAAAAAACTTGACAGTTTCTATACCAAGCTTGACCGTTTTCTATGAAAAAACAACTACTTCCTGAGCTATATGCCCCAACGTACATTGAATTACATTCCAATAGAAAACTGATGGCGACCGACTTTGTCGATACTTAAAACCATCTCTATCGATTTGCAAATCAACGGGAAGAACACTACTCGTAGACCGGTTTCGACATTATTGTGTCTCATCAGTACGAGGTAAGTAGTTCTTCTCATCCCGCAGAGCAGGATACAGAATAATTCTTTTACGACAATACATAAACCGTAAATTGACGATTCGCAAAAGCGCCATCCTACCGTTCACTTGATAAACCAACAGATCAAAGGTAACTGCTAATCGAAAGATAAACAATACATGTCGAAACCAGTCTACGAGTAGTGTTCTTCCTGTTGATTTGCAAATCGATAGAGATGGTTTTAAGTATCGACGGTCGCCATCACGTTTTTTATTTGAATGTAATTCAATGTCTGTTGGGGCATATAGCCCAGGAAGTAGTTGTTTTTTCATAGAAAACGGTCAAGCTTGGCATAGAAACTGTTAAGTTTCTTTGGGTGCAGGTGGAAACAGTTTTCCACTTTTTCAGTTTTTTTATTGACTGCACCTTATTGAAATTATTTCATGTATTGTTTACCATTGAATTTGTTCATTTTTACCAAGATTACCTTTTTGGTGAACAATTGAATAATTGTTAAGTCTAACCTTAATAAAAGTTATGTTTCAAACTACTTCACCTTCCATGAAACACCCTGTATATACTTCAAATGTTGTATACATCCCCTCAAATTTAATTAAATCGACAAATCAAGGAGCCTCGAAATCCTGAATATAATATTTTAATATTTTTCTTTTAGTTATTTAATACCTATTAATAAAGTTTAAAAATTTAAATTTAAAATACATTACATTTTGTATTTGTATAATTATTAATATTAACGATAATTATTTAAGTGAAAAGCTGAGTATTAACTATTCATAAATATTGTAATGTTTTAAAATAATCATAAATACAACTTACCATAATATATGACTTGAATTGAAATAAATTATTAAACATGAATGTAACTTTCGAATCTTTTCATTAAATGATCAATACACCAAAAATTTCTTTATTAGAGCCAATCCAGTAAATCTTAATTCACACAAGAACACAAAACTATCTTGATAAAATGAGTTCATAAGAATGAGCAATAACACCAGTAGTCGATCCAAGATACAAGTCCAAGATCCTATTTTGTTTAAGCTAAAAATAAAAAGTAAATAAGTATTAGAATATGTTAATAATGAATCATAGGAATACAATATTAGTAAGAAACCAACTATATTAGTTATATTAAGTTATTTAGATCAAAATCCAAATAAGTTATAATCAATGTTAAAAATAATAATAAGTTCAATAATGTTTTTTTTTAATAGGTAGTTATAAAATCAGAACAAGTAGGTGTAGGTTATTTAAAAATTATTATATAAGGTAGAGAATATTTAACTGTATTCAGTTAGTAATATAAGGTACAAAAATTTAAACCTCAACAAACTAATTTTAGCTATTAGAGCAAAATAAATAAATCATAGACAATGATTATAATTTGATAAATAAATTTTACTTACCCAAACAATATTTTCAAATTCAATTAAGCATCAAGTGATGAGTCCTGTATTATAATGTATCGGATGATAGTACAAGCCTAGTACTTCCTATGTTCTGGTACATCTCATATTTTGATAGAAATACAATACTTAAGACAGAATCTAAAAGAAAGATATTGAAATTTATTACATGATAGAATAAAACTGTAAGAAAGTGATGTTTTTGTTTACAAGCTAAGACTGTTTAATTAAAGCTTAGTCAAAGACATTATGATTGATAAATCAAGTGGAAAAACACTGTAAATAATGAAGTGGTGATCAAAAACTGTTGATTATAAACTGGAAAGATGTAGTTATAGTGGAAAGACATAAACTTAATATTAGATGATTGATTGATGTTATTATTGGTTATAATTGTATGTTGTTACAAGATAATTAATTTTAAGGGGTTTGTTGATGATTTTATATATTATTAATCCGTTTATTTGATAAATTTTGTAGTTGAATCGTTATGACACATTAGATTTAAAATGTTAATAAAAACTTAAATAAGCGGTGTCATTAAAAAAAAAAAAGGTTATCTGATCATATTAGAAGATGTAAATTTTCAATTTTTGTTAAAATTAATGGCCAAACAGAGATATTTGCTCATAATTGTTAAATTTAATATTGATAATTGTCAAAATGGCCGACATTGTTTACTCCGTAAAGTCAGCTGTTTCAATAAGGAAAGATTGATTTTAAAATTCTAAAAATGTTAACTTATAATGAAATAAGCTATGCAGATTTGATTTATAACAATTATAAGGCCAGAAAATGCTAAATTAAAAATTCAATTTTCTAAAAATTTGAAGTAAATAGGTTAGAAAAAAACAAAACACGCTCAAAAAGATAGCCATTTTTCGATTTTTTGGGCGAGGGTATATAAGCCCATGGAAAATGAAAATCGAGGTCACTCTAAATTCATCAAAAGGCCAATCCACGTCAGTCTATTTTAAAATTATCATAAAAAACAATGGCCGACTACTGTTAAAAAATTAAAGATGGCTGAAATTTAATTTGATCAACTATATAATTTATTTTAAAACAAAACTTATTGGAAAATTGTATATGGAAATTGTGTACTGATTAATAAAATATCATATCCTAAGAAGAAAAAATTAAATATTTTTGACTAACCTGTAATAATAATAAAAAAAAAACCTGAAGAAACCAAGGAGACATAATATCCAGTGGTTATAATCCTTTTTGGTATCCGTCCAAGGAAGTATTCACTCGTCTTGTGAATTATCTACTAGTAAGAATCCGAGTGTGTGAAACCGCTACGAAGAATTTCCATCCTTGACCTTCAGCAACAAGTGAGTTTACGGTATGTGTTTAACTTTATTCACTAATATCACTTTCATAACTCCTATAAAACATTGTAAGTAACATATTTCAATATCTTTAAATAATTTTTTTTAAATAATCTTGATCTGAAAACATTGCATTATTGAGAATTTTATGTCGACTAATAAACATACGCTATTCAGCATCCTCACCCCAGCAAACAACCGTTAAGTATCACGTGTTCTTTTATATGGGGGTTGATGCGCACGAAAATGCCATAGCCGTATCATTGAATAGGTTAAGGGTTTATTGATTCCTTTAGGTAAAGGAAAGGAAATAAATAATAATACTGTAGAATGTTATATTATGAACTGACTACTGGGGTTAAGAGTAACTAATGCTCAGCAATTAATTTAGATATACTAAATTTAAAAATAAATAACAAATAAAATTACATATTTTAAGTTTAATGATATAATTTTTTTTAAACAGAAAAGGATCAATAAAATAAAGAAACTTTAAAGGTGTTTTAAATTGAATAAAGAATAAATAAAAATTGAGACAAAATTAACATAAATTATAGCCCCACAAAACTTTAAAAATAAAAAATTTTAAATTATAAAAACAACAAATTTAATAGCTATATCAATTTAAACTATATTTATACAATCATCACACATTTATCTAATTGTAATTTATTACAATATATTCCCATAAAAATAACTAAATACTACCCGCCAGATATATTCCCATTTTTAACAATAAACACGCTACTGATTACAAGCGTAAGCATAACTTCCGAAAAGTGATACAGCGTTGCAGCACGAGTACGGAACAAAGAGAATCGATTGGTATTTTTTGTCATATTCATAGACACTCTGTTGTAATCATTGCGACAAAGCAAACATAGTTTTATGAAAGGAACATTGCGTCTCCTCTGATAATAGGTCTATGGTTATCATGGCTCGATGTTAATCGAGTTTTAGTCAATATTCGCCAATTAAAATTATTAATGCCGTTTTACCTTAAACCCCTTTTACCAAGTTGGTGTCCTTATTAGTGTCTAAATTTAGCTAGTGAACCATTAAATAATTTTTATTTGTGAATAAATTATATGAGTTTATTTTTGTGCATGTTATAAACAAAGTTCGAATACAAATTGTTGTACGGAAACTAGCAAAAATAAAAGTACGTATATCCCAGCTGGTGCATATTAAGACGAACAACCGTTTTTGATCATTACCTGTACGCTTTACGATCAACTTCGGGCTATAAAGTTTTAAATTTAGACGAAACGTTCCGAAAGTATTAAAGGACGAAAGCTCCTCGATGTTTATAGCTTATAATATCGGAGACGCATGAAAGGCTTAATCTTTCTTGTAGTGCCCGCAGGTTAGTATCAGATAAATTCAACCGCAATAATTACAGTTTCGTAGTATGGACCTTATCAAAAATTATCTCACCAAAAATGTACCAGACATCAATAAAATTACGAAAAAAAGAACGAGAGATTATGATGGTTGATCTGCACTTGTATTGATAACTTTGCAACACAGGCAGATAATTTTTTTCCGTCTTATATGCTGCTGTTACTGTTATGTTATTGTTAAATATTTATTTGCTAGTTGTATTTTTAGAAAAGGGAAATTGTGAAATTTTTATACCTGACGGATAACAGTAGGCGACCCTCTATTTAATTCCTGGTTGGGTTACCTCCTGAGCCAGCCCATTTAGTTCGTTATCCAGCTTACTAATTTGAAGTAGTTGACTACCTCCTTCAGAGAATTTTATGTTGGTTAGTGTTGGTCAGTACTTGTTAAGGTAGAATTTCCGTTTAGTTGAGAGAACTGAGCAGTCACATAGAATGTGATCAACTGTTTCCTCTTCTTGTTCACACCCGCTGCATAGAGGTATGTTACTTAATTTCATTCTTTATAGATGTTTTTGGAGACTCTAGTGACCTTTTGGAATTCCCGTCAATAGTCTGAGTTGTTTTCTGGTTATTTCCAGGAATCTTTTGGCTGTGTACTCATTTGAGTAACTAAGTAACTCCTTTGAAAGTTTACAATCTACTGTGTCTCTCTTTAAATAACAGACGGGATTATGACTTAATTAGGTTAGTTATCATTGACTTTTTTAGGCCTATGGAGGGTTTGGGTCCAAAGGACTTGAATCAAACAGCCTCTCTGGCCAAAGAGTTAGCGTTTTGGTTACCTTCTGAGCTAGCGTGCCAGATAACTGTGACTTTATTGATCACAGTTGCCTTAGTCACGGCTTGGTGACATTCTAGCACTGTTTCCGAAGTTATTTTGAAACTTCTTAAGAGTAGTAGAGCTTGTCTACTGTCAATTAATAAAATTCTAGAGATTAAGCTTGATAAGGTTTATTTGTCACCTAACCCTAACCAGCAGCAATAGTTTCTTCTTTACTGTTGGGCAGTTTCGGTTGAGCCATTCGCCGTTCACTGTATATTTGATTTCTTATTAAATTAACGTCATTAACAGTCATGTGGCTCAAGCAATCTACATTTTCTTTCAACGCACTATGTAATGATTTTGGACGGCCTTTCGGTCAAATTATCCTTAGCCTTTCTTTTGACACTGCTACGCACAATCTGTCTATTAAGCGTCTTGAAAATGTACAAACAGATAAAAGATAAATAGATTTCCTTGGTGCTAAAATGAATGAAGTTGAGATTACGTTACAAAAAAATAATCCGCAAACAGTTCTTTAAAACTATTTATTCTAATACAGTTGACGATATAGATAGATATAAACGGAGATAAAAGAGAAAAAATATGGGTACAGTAAACTTGATATACAGCAATAAACTTATCTTTTAATACTAGTTGACGATCCTTCGCCGCACCTTGGGGTCGCTACAGCACTGTCTAGGTGGTTCAAAATATCTATGGACGATCCCGAGTGGAGGGATGATCTGCCCAAGTTGTAGAGATGATCCAGTTAAAAATGTTCGTGCATAAGAGATCTTAAATTTTCCAATTTGTTAAAGTTTACGGAATCCTCAAATTGAAGAGATGCTTCAAGATTACAAAATTCTTCGAATTTACAAGATGTTTCGAGTTAACTGTATTATATTCCAACTTTCATAAAAAGAATCTTCGAATAATAATGAGATATGTTGAAATTCTCATCTGTATATGACAGTAAACCAATAGAAGAAATTGAGACTGGGAATAATTATTAAAACCTCTTGAACCCGATAATGGCAACTCATTAGTACACCTCGTAGCGTAGGTACTTTGAACTTCTAATTATAATTATAGAGACCGTATTGATTATTTTATTATTAAGAATTCTTTCGGAAAGATGGAGCTCGTGGTACTAATTTAATTTAATATTTAGGATACCAGGTGCTTAAAATGTTAACAGGTACTGTTACAATATCACACTCGTGATTATGTTCTAGATTACTTCGGATCACTTTTTGTAGCCCTTTCGCGAATATCTTCGCTTTTCACGACCGTTTTACGCACATCCAATACGTATCTCATGATTTTCGTACTTTATCTTGAGAAAAAGTAAAACTGTACTTTGAGCAAAATTTTACCACGATTACTTACTAACGTTGAAATTTCCATATTCACTCTTCACTATTCTCTGATAAAATAATAACTGATTTTAGGAAAAGTAAATCGAACTATTAGTAAATTTCAATGACCATCATAAACCCCTAATTATATCTAATATCTGGTACCTGCGATAATCTTTCTGGCAGCGTCCAAAACAAGGGTACTTTTAAGCCCCTGGGGTACTTTAGCGTCGAAAATTAAAATGAATGAAAAAGTGAAAAGGACTGAATTTGGTTATTTTTTTAATAATACTATATTCTACTTATAAATGATTTTAAAAAATCAACTTGATTCCCAATAAATTGATTTTATGTTAATTCAGTTTTCTTGTGCAAGATTAAAAGTCTTCAAAATAATTGATAATACCGGTTAAAAATGAATACTTCTTTTCTTTTTTGTTTCGTGAAGACCCGTTTATATTTTTAATAAAACAATTAATCAACGAAAGTGACAACTTTTTTATTGACTTTTTTAATCATGACTTCACCATGGCAATACAATAATAATCGTTAATTTGATTCCCAGCAATGCCAATTGATCTGTTTTCAGAATATTATAATTACCTACCTTGTTTAGCTGTTTTATTTATAGTTGGTAATTAAAATAAATATTTTCAAAATATTTATTTATGATTTTAATGCTTACTTGGTTTATAAGGTTTTAGAAGGATTTATTACTTTGCGTTGATTGTGAATGGATTATAGATAAGATACAGATACATCTCTTTCATTTTCTCTCTTCTTTCAAAAGGAACACCCTTTATTTTATTTCATAAATAGAATATTCGATTATGTAACTTTAATTTTTGTTAAGCATTCCCTATACCCAAAGTTTATGAAAACAGAGTTATTTTGTAATATTTATTGTTAACCATAATTATTAACCAATTATGTGACAGAAATAAACGTTTAATGTAACAAACAATCCTTAAAAATAATAAATTGTAATAAACAATTTTTTCTAAGTAAAACAAGTCTCCAAAAGTATAATTCTAACCATAATATTAAACTAAATGTTCAAAGTGTTCACCGTTAACATCAATGCAATGCTGCAGTCTAAGTTCAAATAAATGACTAACATTTTTCATATATATATATATATAGACAAGACATAAATGTACCACAAATACATTATATATATTTTATCGGTATATTGGATACGATGAAAATCTATTGAAAAAAATATATATTATTCTGAGTTTCCTGAAGCTCCTCAAAAAATCTGGAATATTTTTACAAGTCCGTTAAAAAGTTATAAAAGTTTTTAGTTGCAATATATTTACAGGAATTTAAATGGAAAACATGCCATAAGTCCAACTCAGTGAAAAAATAGTATTAAAATTGGAAAAATTCGTAAAATTGTATATAAATAGACAAAATTTATAAGAATTATATAATCAATTAATCTTTAGCAGTTTCAATATTGTTTATGGAAAATAATAATAAAATTGGTGTTATTTACCAAATTATTTAATGAGAAGTCGGATTTATAAGAAAAACGTGGCAACAACGCAAAAAATTATCGCACACCGCTTTTGTGCGTTACCTTAATAAAGTTTTCTTTATATTGACAGTTACGCTTGCGCATAAAGGTCTTTGAAATAAGGAAACCTTAATAATTTAAGGCTGTTAACGCTGTTAAGGACTCAAATAATTCTTTGTATTAATATTATATTATATAATATATGTATTTTATTAGTGAAAATACCTTAATTTCTTCTTTTTCTGTGAAGTGAACATTTTTGCTATATGTAAATGAACAGATCACATAATACAGAGTGTGTAAAAGCCAAATAATGGAATAAATTCATTATTTCGGTTACTGTACATATTTATAAAAAATCCCGAAACACGTCAAATTTAAATTATAACTTGACATTCTTTAACGTGAAAATGCAACCCTTCAACCCCCTTAGAATGACAGGTACAACCCCCAATTTTTTAAATGGGAAGTATAGGCTTGTGATATATCATTTGAAAGGTCTCTTCATTCTCTATTCAAAAATGTTACTGTTTTTAAATTTAATGCATAAATTAACATAAAACAAATTAATATCATGTTGTTACCGAAATTCGCTACAATACAATCAAAATCTAAAATGTAATGCAAAATGTAATAAAATGTAGAACACGAAAAAGAACTATGAATGTTAATGAAGTAGATGTTCAAAATGTTCTCCGCGAACGTCTTGGCAACATCCTAATCTCAAATAAAACTGTCTTCTAACATTATTTAACGCATATCAGGCGTGATCGACCTAATCGCAAGCGTTATTCGTTGTTTTAAGTCATTTAAATCAGAAGGTTTAGTTTTGTACACATGGCTCTTTACATATCCCCATAAAAAGAAATCTAATAATGTAAGATCAGGTGATCGCGCTGGCCATTCAATCGATCTTCGCCTCCCTATCCAC
This sequence comes from Ophraella communa, assembly GCA_035357415.1. NCBI lineage: Eukaryota > Metazoa > Arthropoda > Insecta > Coleoptera > Chrysomelidae > Ophraella > Ophraella communa. The sequence goes on along the minus strand of CM068995.1, from coordinate 13,392,634 downwards.
CGATTGGGAAATATTGTATCCATGTACTGCCGGACATTAAGTTGGTAATGTGGTGGTGCTCCATCCTGCTGAAACCATATCGTATTCGCTGGAACTTGAGGGTTACCTGGATCAGGATATAAATTTGCCAACGTTGAACTGACATTATTTTGAAGTAGTGCCAAATAATTGTTGCCATTCAAGTTGCCCTCAATAAAAAGGGGACCAATGATATTGTTCCCTACAATCCCTGCCCAAACATTAACCTTTTGAGGGTATTGAGTGTGTTCTTCTCTCATCCAGTGAGGATTTCCCGTGGACCAGTAGCGGCAATTTTGCCGATTAGCATGTAAAAAAGTAAAAGTAAAAAAGTACACTCATCAGAAAACATAACGTCTTCTAATTGGATAATATTGTTATGCAACATGTCCATCATTTGCTCACAAAATAAAGTTTTCCTATCAAAATCGTCTTTCATGAGCTCCTGAGTAGGTATCATCTTATACGGATGCAATTTATTTTCTTTTAATATGTTTGCTATCGATGTATGGCTAGCATTGAATGTAGTGGATGCCTGTCTACTCGATGTATGTGGGTTTTCCTGAAACTCAAGCAACACATCTAATTTGAGTTCATCACTCAGTGCATTGGCAGCTGCTTTTTTTATCTGCCTTACATGACCAAACTCGCGAAACTGCTTTTCTATTTTACTTATTGTTCCTTGGGATATAGGCGGTAAATTAGGAAATTTCTCATGAAATAGGCGAGTTACTTCCTGTTCGGATGTTATCTCCGTAACCAATCATTTGTAAAACTGGCAAATTTAATATGATTTGTTTACAAACTTGATATCAAAAATAAAATTATAAAAAATAAATGTTGCATTTATATAATTTGGTTTCTAAGGTGTTGAAAGATATTAATTTAGTGGAAACATCACTAAATTTTGCTTCCAATTCTATCGACAAAGCATCCTTAAGTTATTGTTATGATATACACGATACAGTTTCTTTATTAGAGAAAAATATATCCGGAATAATCCCTAGGCTAATATTTTTTAGGCTTTAACATTGTTATGTCTTATAACTTCAATACTTGTCCAAACAAGTACTCATACAGTACATACCAAAGCTAGTATTATCGCGAATTCTCATTGGTCTGTCAAGTTCGTTGTTCTCAACGACGTAACCAATACCAATTACAAAGCAAAGTTTAACTTTTGTCAAAAAAATTATTGTAGCTTTATTGACCAATCACTTCGTTCGTGATACGATCACTAGTGGTATTACTATTGAAAATATTCAAAATGCTAGACTTCATAATATGAAATCAACGTGGTTCAATATAAAAGAATAGTTTCCTGTTTTTGCTTTATTTTCACAATTAGTACAATATTTATTTTTTTTGCATTTTCAAATAACATATAACAGAAATATAAAATTTAACAATAGCAAGATTTAATTTTTCATTTTTTCAATACCAATTAATATATAGATTAACAAGCTGGCAATATATATCAAGTAAATTTACAAATGAACTTGCAAATGTACCAGAGCTGCATTCAAGCTTTCTCCAAGTGCAGCATCTACTTTCTTAAACATTTCCACTGATCTTTTTCTGATAACATCGTTGGTTTTTTGTAAGGAATCGGCCAAGTTGGCAACTAGCCTTTTCTTAGCTTCTTCGTCCAATACTTTGTTCCAAAATACGTTAGGTTGAGAGTAATTGTCTTGGTCACTGATGTTGTACCAATCCACTGTTCCGTTCACTGCTTCTGGTGGATTCACCCATTCTTTAGCTATCGAATTGACTTCAGGCCCACCGAAACTGTTTGGATGATAATTAGGAGCTCCGTTTTGATTGTTGAGCACAGATTGGCCATCGCGTTGAAAGTTTTGTACCTGCCAAATAATTTAAACTCATTACTCAGTTTTGCCTTGGAAAATGAAATTAGGGTGCGGTATTTTTTTAAAGGTTGAGTTAAGTAGTGAATAAAACAGTTCAAAGAATAGAAGATGAAGTTAAGCAAATTATAATAGATACTGTATGGCAAAGATCATGGAACTTTTCTTGATTTCGCTTCATTTGCATTAAGTTTTAGTCTTCAGTTTAGGCCAAGCAACGGGGCATTTGTTATGCCATATAAAATAGCAGAAAACCGACTTATCAGTAAATTAAAGATAATTATACTATATTTGTTTGTAGTTGGTTTGTTTACAACATTTTACGATTTAATTACTTTTCTTAGCTGCCAACTGCAAATAAACGAACTGTAACACAAGATTTTTGTTGTTTTGGACAAGCAAATTATTTCAATTCATCAACGAATTGTAGGCAATAAAATTACGAATAAACTGAGCTGTCGTTCAACGTGATCGGATAATTACAGTCAAAGAAAACTCAGTAAGAGCGAAAAATTCACTAGTATTTCATAAATTAATTACTCCTTCAATTTTTATTATTTATGCCTGCGGTTTAATGGAAATGCCATGTTCTTTTAGTGTGAAAAAAATGAACATTGTAGATTATTTAGTTTCCACGTTATTGCCATTTCAATAAATTACTACGATTTCTTGTAAAAGCCTGCATGCCACATATATGATCCGTTTTTCATTTTTAAAACGGATTTTAAAAATTTAAGGTGAGCAGCACTATAAAATGTATATCTTGAATTTCGGTTAAAAAATTTCGAAATGCATTAAAAAGTTGTGCGAATGTGCGGCCGCGAGTGGAGGGGTGGCCGAGCGCTGCAGCATTTTGTGTTTGATCCATCATGTGTTAACCACCTTTAGTTTAATAGCACAGCCGGTTTTCTATTATTTTTGATAGCAAAAATCACTTAATACATGGCCCATGTCGTTTAAACTTTCAGGTTTATAACTATAAATCCGATATTCCAATCCATCATTTAAGCCATGAATAAAAATTAATAATTTTATAATTGTGCTTACCTTTTGAATGGGCCTATTGACCGGTAGTTGTTGGTAGTTAGTTCCCAGGCGGTACAAATGTGAATCTGGATAGGAAAAAATACGCCCCTGAAGTAGTCTATCTGGTGAAGGACCAATACCTATGATTTTAATTAGTGGTAAATAAATTTAAAGTATGTTTGTTTGCTGTTGAAAAATATAAATCAATTTTTTTTTAAATATACTGCAACGTTTATTTATTTTTACTAGTCTTTTTAATTTATTTTTATACTATTTAAATCACTAACACTGTTTAATTTATATAACACAATTTATTTACAATACTTTAATTTATGTAAGACAATATTTCTATTCGCATTTATCTAACAACATACTAGGTACTAACTAACTAACTAACTAACTAACTAACTAACTAACTAACTCAAAATATTCAAATCGGTCCTTTATATAGGTAAATATTGTCGAGCATATTCCAGTCTATTCTGGAAATCGTCTCGAAGATTCCCCGCTTCGCTCATCAAGCGCCATATATTCTCGAATATTCTCGCGTCATCTGACTGCTTCGCGTCTGGGTCATAGCGCCAGGGGCGTACTCGCACAACAATACATTTATAATCAGTATCATATTATTTGGAGAACACAGACAAGTTTAAATAAAAATTAAAACAACTATATTGTTATTATTTGGCGAGTTTCTAAAGGAGAAATTATGAAAGTTAGATATAGAAGAAAGAAGCAAATGGTGATAGTTTGGAGGTGAGGTCAAGATCATTTATGGGATGGATGGCTCTAACTGATTGGTAAAGGAAGCTGCTGTGTCTTATGTATTAAAAACAATATAACTATTCTTATTTTCAGAAATGGTAAAGGGCCTAATTTTTGTATTTATAAATTAGTGCCCGAAAATGTCTTGGTGTCAAATAAATCTCTATCCAACATGAACGAGTGGCTACTTACTAAATTAAAGCAGGAGTATTAGTATTAAAATGAATATTGTAACGATGTGCAACTGACCGCCGAATTCTTCTAAACATCTGTAGAAGTTTACGAATATCAGCAAACGCTAAAATAATTCTAGCCACTAACTCTTCTTGTACAGGTGGTATGAGGTGGAGCAGATGTCGGTAAACCCCCGCAAAACAGTAATTATTCCGTTCACCAAAAGGAGGAAGCTGGATGATCAGCGTTGCTGCTGCAGCGAAGTTGTCTGGTCTGCAGAGAACTGCATTCTTGGCTATTACGGGGGCTATGTCCACCACTCCGACGGCGGTTATGGAGATACTTCTAGGTTTAACTCTTTTGGAGAAGAAGCTAGGATGGTCTCTTATAGGGCCAAGTCGACAGATAACCACATCACGGGGGAAGCACTATGGGACCAAGTCCTTGGAATGTTATCAGATATGCTTGCCACACGTGTACACGTGGAAAGGGCCTATAGCGTCCTATTCCCAAGTAGGGACGAATGGAAAGGGAGTGCAATCTCCTTTTCTGAGACAAAATGTGTTTTATATACGGATGGCTCGAAAAACCCACTGGTTGTGGAAGTCGGGGTTTATAGCAGAAAACGGAGAGTTGACATTTCAATAAACCTTGGCAAGGCGGAAACGTTTGCCATAGATTTGTGCGCAAGGGAGTTGATTGATTAATCACTGGTAAACAAAATCATATACCTACATAATTTCGGATAGCCAGGCAGCGATAAAAGCACTGAAATCCACCTGGGTTAGGTTAGGTTAGATTCAAAGCTGCTGTGGAGCAAATAACAAAGTAACGCTACTCTGGGTTCCAGGGCATGCGGTAGTGGAGGGCAATGAAAGCACCGACATTCTGGTAAAAAGAGGAACGGAATCCACGTTTATTGGACCGGAACCTTCCCTTGGCATAGCAAAAAGCACTGCCAAGGACATTATCTCCAGCTGGGCAGCGAGGGAAACCCTTTTGCAACGGGAGAATATACCGGGGCTTACCCACTAGAAAGCATTCATATCTCAACCTTCGAGTAGCAAAACAGCACAGCTCCTGGAATTGAGTAGAAGTAACCTACGCATTCACTGGACTGAGAAACTACCTGAGGACGATTTGTTTGAGTGATACGTCGGACTGTCGCTACAACAGTGTGGCAGACGGATCGGCAGAGCACATTATTTGCTACTGCCCCGCTTTGGAAATGAACAGGCTCCGCTCGTTTGGTCTTATACAGCTAGAGCCTACCGACTTTAGAAAAATCTCGCCAAAATCGGTCTTGGACTTTGTTAAGAAGTGCAGACTGGATAGCGAATTGTGACTCTTAGGGGTGAGCCACAATAGGCCCGAGTTTAGCCGCAGTGGACGGGCGGGAAACGCCCCGCTCACATTAAACCTAACCTAACCTAAATCTTCTTGTCTATTAACAATGTGGTTCAAAGAAAAACATAAAGTCGATCCCACTATTTTTAAAATTAAGATATAAAATAGAATGTTTGTAACTAGTTTTTGTCTACCAGACCATCATCAGGTCAAAATTATAATAAATGGTCAAAAGAAAGAAAAGACAATAATAAGGTGATAAAATTGAAAGTCAAGTAAACAATAGAATTGTTGTAAGAAAATTATTAAATAGCTTATAAAGCTTATAGAGCTTATAAAGAAATGACTAATTTACAATATTAAACAGTATTAAAGTTAGTTGATACGTTTTAAAAATTAATCAAAGTAAAGCAATAATATTAATTTAACAGATATCATATTACAACATCCTACTATATCAAAAACAGCACCATAATGCCAGATCAAACCAACTCAACATCATAAAAACACAAGTAACTGACAATTTAACTTTAACTAACCAAAAATCCTCATGAGAACGTTTAAGCAATTTGAAATATTAAAATTAAGTAGGTATTGAATTAAGCAGTATGATACTTGGGTAAGTTGATAATAATAAAATTTGTTTTAAAAGAAATTAGGTAAAAAATATATTATCGGCACGATATGGTTAGTGGCCAATAATTTTATTTTTAATATAATAAGAATAATATGGTTGCTCAAAGAAACATTAGTTATGGTCTCTAATAGAAACCAAACAAAAGGGTTTGTGGTGCAGGTAAAGGTAGAAAAACAGGTATTATCAAATGTAGCAGAAAATAAATAAAATTTTGTAGTATGGAACAACAAACAATTGGAAGATGGAATAAGCAAAGTAGTAAGTAGAAGGAAAATATCCAGTATAAGAAAAGGATGAATGTTGGAAAAAGATTAATCATAATTCACTGTGATTGATCCATTGATCATTGACATTCTTATACTAAGTGACTAAAAAATCCGAACACCCAGTTTAAATGATTTTATTTTTATAAAATTTTGTATAAGTACTTACTGAAGCATAATAAGTAAATGATAATAATTTCAAAATGATTGCATATTAAAGCCCTTTTACCTTTAATAATGTGTGGATGCACCCCGAAGTGTTACGCATTCTACAACGCGCCTAGGCATGCTTCTGATCAGGTGGTCAATGCCCTTCTGTGGTATCTTATTCCAGGCAACCACCAACTCCTCTCGAAGTTCTTCTAGAGTCTGAGGAGGACGTTGCAAATTGAGCAATCTCCTACCCATCATATCCCATACGTGCTCAATTGGGGATAAGTCGGGAGATCTTGGTGGCCAAGGTAACAATGTGACATCATTATGTTGAAAGAAGTCTATTGTGTCTTGTGACATGTGGTCGGGCATTATCTTGTTGGAAAGTTGGATTTGCAAGGGTGTCAAGATAGGGTAAAAGATGGGGTTCTAAAACGTCTTGGATATAACGCTGCGCGTTCATGTTACCTCTGTTAAAGATTAAAGGTGATCTCGAACCATAAGCTCTGGCACCCCAAACCATAACTCCAACAATTTGATGAACATGCCTTTCAATAAAAAACCGTGGATTTCTCCTTTCACCACGTCGTCTTCTAACCCTCGCTCGACCATCGTGCATGCCTAAACAAAATCGAGACTCGTCACTAAAGACAACACTGTTCCATTCCTGATCCCAGAGTGACCGTTCTCTGCAACACTCAAGGCGATTACGTCGGTGTTCTGTAAACACTTCGCATGCCAATAGGTCATTTGAAGTAGACCTGGTAGTGGAGAAACGGTCCCCTAAGGCCAATAATCTTCGACGGTGATCTTCACGGTCTGTTGTTCTACGGGGGCGTCCAGAGCCCCTTGCTCTTTACGTACGGCCTTCTCGAAGCCATGCCTGACAACACCTAATCACGGTGTTTACACTTCTTTGCACTCTAACTGCAATTTCCCGATAAGAAAATCCAGATTCCCGAAATACCACTATACGACCCCTATCAAACTCACTAAGTTGACGAAATCGTACAGGTCTCCGTGCCCTAGGCATCGTAACCAATCGTAAAGAATGTTAAGAACCAAAATCCGCAAAATTTGGATCTTTACTACGGCTGCAATATTCATTTTTGGATTGTTAGTGGATTTAAAAAAAAGCAATATAAAAACCGGAATCTTTAACTGATTAGGCTGAAAATTTTATAAATTGTTTGTTTCAGTAAAATAAATAAATTCACCAAATTTTATAAAAATAAAATCATCTAAACTGGGTGTTCGGATTTTTATGTCACTTAGTGTACTTAAGGTAAACTCTAGGATTGAGGGCAACTTAAGTAAAAACTATGAAAACTAAAGTCTTTTCTGTTGTACGAACTGAGATTGTTTTTAAATATCTCTAATTTTCCTTGACACCGTTACGTTTTCGGTCACTAGTGTATTGATAAAAAATATTAATTTAACTGCCCTTCATCATGTCTGAAAATCAGGAACTGTTATACTAAGTAGGTTAGGTTAGCAAATTAAACCAAAGTAGTTATCCAAAAAAGTATAGTTTTAATGTTTAATCTTTTGATTATACCTTCCATATGTTAACCAACTTTTTTATGCTCCTACGCATTGTTTAATATTCTATATAATCTTTACTCCCACTATATAAGAATTATGTAACGTTCTCAGCTCGATAAATTTATATAGATATTCCAACACGTTACAGAAGCACTATCTCGTTATGAATAACGCAAAAAAAGTGTAATGTTTTTAAAACACGTTTTTCTATCATGGTGTAATAATAATTTAATGATATTGTGCTGTTCTTTTTCGGTTCGCATCTGTTTGATTGTCATTTAATCAGGCCAATTCACTATTATTCTTGGTAAACATGTTACTATGCCAGCAAGATTGTTAAGCTGTAATTATTAGCGAGAAACATAACAATATTCTAAATTTTCGTATTCTCTAACTTCCATCTTAGCAAGATTGTTAAAAATTATAAGTAAATCTGCTTGCTAGAAAATTACTCCGGTGCATGAGCGAACAAAGTACGATAATGGCGCCAATAATCAGCTGTGACGATCGCCATATCGCATGGTCGAACAGCCCTTCCAAGATCCGTATTCTCGAATGAAGAGATTGATACATAAGTTTTTGTGTAAATGACTTAGATAGAATTGAGAAATTATTCTCTCATAGGAATGATTCGAGAATACGAGCCCAAGAAGGACAAGCTTTTTAAATTTGCCGCAATTAGGTTCATTGTACTTAAAATATTGATATACACACACACCTCCTGACAGCACTCACTGTCTGTTGGTTATCGAAGTTCACCCTCCCTTCGAATTTTCCTCTAACCTAAACAGACATACAGAGAGACAGATGGAATCGAATTTTGGTGGAGATTTTATAATTTCTAATACATAATGGGATTTGGAAAAAAGATAAATGAGCCCAGATTTAGGATTTAAGGGCTGGGGAGGCTTTGTTTTTGAGTGGGAGTCGTATTGCCCTTGGTGAAGTATTTGGGAAGATTGTGATTGGGAGATAATGGTTCGAAGCGACAGAAGAGTGTTTGTTGGGGGTAGCGAGGTCTGTTGTGCAGGAAGTAGAAGAATTCGTAGCCAACGGGCTTAAATTTCGCGGAGATTCGGGTACAGAGCTGTGGCTGTATTGTTCCCTTCCTGTCAGCCATTCGGTAAGTGTTATAGGGAACAACTGAAAACCTATAACCTAACAGAGCGCAGGTGAGTTATCTAGGCTAATGGGGTAGTTCGAGGAATTGTGAAGATTCCTCCAGGAAGTTACCCGGTTTTTGTAGGAGAAGATAATAAATATTTTGGAATACACCGTATTCCTCGGGGAGGATATCTCGTGGGGTTGCTTGGAGTCAGCGTAGAGGCAGATATGACGTTTTTCTTTTGGGTTTTCTGGAGCGGCGATTGATTAGCCAAGCGAGTTCTAAGGTATTTTTGGCTAATATGTTGTCGGAAAGTAGGGTGCGTGATTGTCAATATTTGAATCGATAGAGGACTGGGGTAATGTTGGTGTTTTCATAGACTACGTTGCTAGGGGTGGGACAATTTTGATATTTACAATATCTGATAATGACTCGCAAGATTGGATTGTATGTACTTGTGATGCTGGTGGAGGTGGTGCTATATAGAATAGCTTTGTAGTCTACGGGTGGGCGAATGAATGTTTTGTAGGTGCGCAGAAGAGTGGAGGGGTAGGTTCTGCCGAATTTTCCTACCAATGCTTTTATGAGCTTGGCTTGTTTCCGGGCAAAACCTAAACAAAACGTACCAGAGGAAGTGGAACTGACTTTCTTGTACTTACTTGATCGTACAGTATCTACGAATTTTTACTGACTTGATTCCGGTGCTGCAATTTCTCCGGGAACGTACACAAAACAAAATTTTAGACGTTAGCACAACCCTAACTCGTTAAAAGACAATCTTTAGTAACATTTGATAAAATTACAGTGCATATTGTTGTATAATGATACGTGTTCATCTTGAGACAAAATAGTTTCGAGATCAGTCTCGAGACTGCACTCACAAATGTATATGGGTCTGAGAGAAGTCTCAGAGACAAGTTGTGACAAGTCTCCGAGACTGAGCTTGTCACAAGTGGACATGCAAATTCCTGTCCTTGAGATCTAGTCTCCAGTCTTCTGTATGTGCCGGAAGAGCTGAGACTTGTCTTGTGATCTTGTGGTGATTGTTTTTAAAAAAATTAAAAACGTTACTAAAAATTATTAAAATTTATCTACGTTATTACTACTTAAAATTACTAAAGTTCTTAAAAATTACAAGTTATTTTAACTTTTTGTTCTATTTTTTCATAAATAATTATTATAATGAGTGCGCGAAATTGGGTCGATGACGAAATTTTTTAATTAATTTCTCTGTACGAAGAAAAATCATTCTTGTGGAATGTTAACCATAAGTTGTACAGGAATCGTGAAAAGAAAATGAGTATGTTTGAAGAATTCGCAACAAAATTTAAAGATTGTGATGCAAACGAATTACAAAGGAAGTTACACAATTTAAGGACACTGCACAGTGTAGACTGTGTGTTGACTTTCAAGTCGAATTGTCTTGGTCTCGAGACGAAAAGTCACCAGCTAGTCTCCCATTCCTGTCTCGAGACCCAATTGAATTCAAATAGACATCATCCTGAGACATATCTCGAGATTTTGTCTCAAGTGGACACTTAGCTTAATCATCGTAAAGAATACCCGAAATAGGTAACTTTTGCTACTTAACAAGCAAGAACTTCTTAACAAGAATCCACCTTGCTTACTCATAACAATGTACTTGCAGAATGGGAATTACAGCAATTGGATTAACAAGATTAAATCTTGCTTGCTGGTAGCAATATGCATAGAGAACTGGCCTGAATATGTTCTATAAAGCATAAATATATTTCTTGATTTGCGAATAGACATCCCTCTTTTCCAAACGACAGAACGGCATTAAGATAATATAATAACTATTAATTTTTTAGTTGCTCACCTGGTGTAAAATTGCTGGGACTAAATGCTAATTGTTCAACTTCGGCGAAATAATTCGATGGGTTTCTGTTCAAAACCAATTTTCCAACTTCTTGGAGCGGAAATTCTGCGTGCGGCCAAACTTTGGTTATATCGAATGGATTAAACTTCACTTGTTTCGCTTCGTCCTGCGTCATCGTTTGGATGTAAAACGTCCACGATGGATACTTTCCCGTCTTCTTACCTTCTTCTATCGCATTGTAAAGATCTCTTAGGGAATAATCTGGATCTTCCCCTGCTATTTTTTCTGCTGTTTGAGGATCGAGGTTCTTTATTCCTGTAATATTAAAGTACGTAAAATTATTTAAACTTCTTTTGGTCAATATGTTTTTATGAGAATAAACACTGAAATTACACAAAAACAGGTACAAAGAATGTATCTCTAAACATTGAAATGTCAAAAGACATGAGGTACAAATAGGGGAACATGGGGTAGAACGGGGTACTTAACATTTGAAGAGAAAAATAACAACTTCCAGAAAATATTAGATTTTTAACATCAATGTTCAGTGTTTGGATTATCTATATTCAAGGAAGATTTCAAAAATTTCAAGCCTGTCCATATGTTTTTTGTAATTATATTTCAAAGTGCACTTAACCCCGTTCCACCCCATGGAAGGGGCGAAATGGGGTACTCAGTAATTTTGATAGTTTATGATGTTCTATTCACAGTTTGGTCAAATTTATTATCATTTTTATTATTCATTGGAACTTTCAACATAAAAAAATAATTCTGAACAATAAAACTTTATTACTCATCTCAACACAGTATAAAATTATGATAAAGTGAAACTTATAATGAAGCACATTCCTGAGAAAGAAAGAAAAAAGGAACTCTAAAGTATTGCCATATCAACAAAATCGAAACAGTTCGTATTATTTGCATATTTCGCATTCGAACTCAACATCGTCATCTTCGCTATCAATTCCGGCACATGCGTTGTGAGCCCACTTGGAGCAAATTTTGCAGGCGATCCAACCCTCTCTTGAAGTCGAATTACTAAACAGGTCATTACAGTAAAGACAGGGAGTGTTATCATCATCATCATCGCAAGAAGTGTCTGATGACTCATTATTTTCTTTTTGCCTCCTGGATTTTTTCTTTGTTTGGAATGTTTTCCCTTTGTCTTGGTTGGTTTTCATCATCACGCTTGTGATTTTCCTTTTCACTGAACTTTTACGTTGCTCCTTCGAAATTCTCTGATTCATGGTCTCCTCAAGTTCGCTCTTATATGGTGTTGAAGTCAAAACTGCAGCCTTGCCTCGTTTTCTGCTGACTCTTTTCAAAGAACCTGCAACCTTTGGTATCGGCAAAATATCTGATGGAGAGGCATGGGCAAAATGCATTGAATGTTTTTTACTTGGAGCACATGGAATATTAGGAAATAAGAGCTGTGGAGGAGTGACATTTCTCGGAGGAGTTTGCTCTCTGAAACTATGAGACGGTGGGGTTCGATCTCTGGAGGAATGAGATGGCGGAGTTTGATCTCTGGAACAGTGAGGTCTTCTGAATTGCTTGTCAGCGTATTCAGTTCTACAGCAGTTACAAACCTTGGCTGTGAATCAATATCAATTTCTTCTGCAGGATCCACTTCTCTGGGAATATCTGTTGTGTCGGAAGGAAGATAATCCGCTTCGGTAAATACTTCTTGATCTACAGGCCAAATGCCAGTTTTTTTAAAAGCGCTTATTGCCGTTTTCATTGTTGCAGTATTTATAAAAGCTGCTCCAAAGAGAGTAGACATCTCAAATAATGTAATAACCTTCCCAGGATGGTTTCGTAACCAACATGTCTCATGCTCGTAGAAAGTACTCAAAGAGAACAATGTGCCGGAAAACACAATAAGATAACGCCGTTCTCTCTTGCATAGTTAATTAGTTCAAGGCTTTTGGTATGGCTAACATGGCCACTCAAAAGTAATAGGACTGGCTTCTCTCGAGTTGCTCCGGAAAACTTTACAAAGTCTTTGAACCACTCCAAGAATATTGCACCATTCATCCAGCCTGAATCGCCCAGCTTTACTACAGATCCTGAGGGAAGTCCAAGTTCGAATTCTTTTTGCATCCTTTTCCTGGGAAATACTAAAAGAGGTGGCATACAAGCACCTACTGCAGAAACACACCTCAACCGTCACTCCCACTATCGTACGCGCGAATTTGATGAATCTGATGAACCATTTAGTGAATATCTGGACGGTGACAGGTGCTAGCTTGTTTGGAGAAAATTCAATATAGAATATTGTCCTTCTTTTGGCCTAATTTGAGTGGAAAAAATTATTTTCATAAAGGTATGTGCTCACTGTGATGACTGAAGTCGTACAAAACTTTTTTTTATGTAAAAACGATGAAAAAAACTGTCTTTGTTCACTTGTGCCATATTTGGAACAATATGAGATAAAAATAAGATTTTGTGTCGGATTTGTTTTTCAGATGAATACCAAGAAGTTCTATGGAACAAAAAAAGTACAAATTCCAATGACTAATGGGAGTGATGATGAGAATTTATCTTCCGATGATGACCATCGAAAGAATGAAATAATGAGCCTCATAAAACCTACAAAAATTTTGTGTGAGGCATCAGATAGTGAAAGCAATGCTTCATCAACTGAAGAGGTAATTATCGACGAAACTGACAGTGACAGCGAATGTGAAATACCGCTCTCTAGATCACGACAATCTAACCAGGATATGCATAGTGATATAAGTGTTCCCTCGACATCTAAATCTCATAGTGATAAAAATTTACCATCGACTAACAAAAAATGTAAAAAATCACAACAAAAAATGAGAAAAGAAGAAGTTGTCTGGCAGAATAGGTGCCTTGATGTTACTGAAGAATTTGTGAAATTCAAAGGAGATGAAACACTTCCAATTTTCATACAAGCACTCGAAGATCCCATTCAGTTTTTCAATTTTTTTTCACCGACGAAATTTTGACTTACATAGCTGAACAGTCAAACTTGTTTGGTGTACAAAGTAGACCTGAAAAACCACCCAATATATCCAAAGAAGAACTTCGCATTTTTTGCGGTATTTGCATATACATGTCAATTATTCAACTCCCTTCGACCAGGTCCTATTGGAACCAATCGTTAGATATTCCCTGTATCTCACGTGCTATGACCTGCAATAGATTCGAAGAAATCAAAAGATTTCTTCACTTCAATGACAACACACGCCAGGTTCCTCAAGAGCAGCCAGGTTATGATAAGCTTTTCAAGATACGTCCATTGCTAAACAAAATTCGTGAACGTTTCTTACTTGTTCCTAAAGAGGAGCATATGGCCGTGGATGAACAAATTATTCCGACAAAAGCTCGATCAAGTCTCAAACAATACAATCCCAAGAAACCTCATAAATGGGGATACAAGGTTTTTGTTCTAAGTGGGGTGTCAGGATTCTCGTACGATTTCGACTTTTATTGTGGAGCTACTACTCTTGAAAATAATCAACCAGATCTAGGAGCAAGCAGCAATGTTGTTGTGAAACTTTCAGAATCAATTCCAAGAAATTTGAACTACAAATTATTTTTTGATAACTGGTTTACTAGTATTCCTCTACAAATATACCTCACCAAAAATGGTATTTTACCTTTGGGGACAGTAAGAGGAAATCGTGTGTATAATTTCGAATTCCCTAAGGAAGCAGCTGTGAAAAAAAAAGGAAGAGGTACAGTTATTGAAGCAGTGGCCAATGTAGATGGTGTGGACATATCTGTTGTTTCGTGGTTTGATAATAAAATTGTGAACACCATGTCAACATATGTTGGGAGTCGGCCTGTATCGTTGGTAAACAGATTCTGCAGGAAATCTAGGACACATATAGAAATCACCCGCCCTCAATGTGTGGCGGTATATAATGCTTACATGGGGGGAGTAGATCTTCTCGATTCTATGTTAGGATACTATCGAATTCAAATTCGATCCAAAAAGTGGTACATGAGGGTATTCTTCCATTTCCTGGACATGATATGCGTCAATAGCTGGATACTGTGGAGGCGAACCAAAGCAAATAATGATTTATACCTACCACTTTCAGAATTCAAACTTGGTATCGCAGAAGTATTGACCAGAGCTTACAGTTCACAAAGGAAAAGGGGAAGACCAAGTACCAGCTTACAACCTCAACTGGATCTCAAAAAAAAGAAATATCCTTTTTCGCAGATTCCAGCCCATCAAATAAGAACGGACAATTTAAATCATTTGCCAATAGTAAGTGAAGAGCGGCAGAGGTGCAAATATCCAGATTGTAAGGGAAAATCCCACATATCATGTGGCAAATGTTCAGTATTTTTATGTCTGAATAAGGATCGCAATTGTTTTAGCAAGTTTCACACGGAATAGGGCAAGATTTTCACTGTTTTGTTGAGATACAATCTATTTTTTCAAATAAATCTGCTTTAATACTCATTACTTTTATTTTATTTCCGAAATTTGTGCCAAATTTGGTACATGTCAAAAATTAACATTGTTACTGTAATCTCATTTTGTGCCAAATTTGGCACAAGTCAAAGTTTGACATTTATTTCATTTAAATATCGATATATATTTTTTTCACTATTTTTTCATGACTCCTAATCAGTCATTCTAACGCATATATTTTTTTGACAAAAAAATTAAAAATCATGCAGTAAGGGGTTAAATCCCATAGCCCT
This sequence comes from Ophraella communa, assembly GCA_035357415.1. Classification (NCBI taxonomy): domain Eukaryota; kingdom Metazoa; phylum Arthropoda; class Insecta; order Coleoptera; family Chrysomelidae; genus Ophraella; species Ophraella communa. The sequence goes on along the minus strand of CM068995.1, from coordinate 13,377,204 downwards.
TGCTCCGGATGTGGCTTCTGGTTTACGTAAGGATATTTTTGGGTGTCTTCTCAGAAACCCTTCGACCCAATGAGTTCCTGCTAGACCTTTCTCGGAATTGAACCGGTCTGTGCATTTGTTCCGAACAGCTAGTTGACATGCTAATCTTCTTAGGTCTTTGATGGTTAAGCCAAACAACCGAGCTTCCATACTGATAAGATATTCTTCCAATTATTTTTCCTGTAAATGCGTGAAGACACACTGGATTTTGCCACAAGTTTTATCCACTTGGAAGTTTGCGGCATTTTCCCTCTTCTTTGCGACATACCTTTCAAGAGTTGTTTGAGGCAGTCCAAACTGGGCAGCAGCTCTCTTGTAGCCCATTTCCCGACTCACAACTGCCTCAAGTTTTTCTTTTGTAAACACGTGGCATCTGAAAAGATAATCAGTAACCATCCAATGAAGAACGGGGTAGAATGGGGTCGATAACACTAGGGCGGAACGGGGTACCCCATTTCACCCCATTTGCTGGGACCCCGTTGTGCCCCAAATGAGAGACAAAAGCAAATCAGTGAACATGTCTATTTAGAAAGTGTTCTGAGATAATTCAACATGACAAAGAAGTAGCTAAAAGATGTATTTTTCTATAGGTAAAACAAGCCGACCCATAATTATTATTGTCTAGTACTTACTGTAGTGTAAAAATTATCCAATATTGCGTCAGTCACACAAAACACATGTAATACACACTCTTCCGTGGTCCAACTCTAACTGTCTTTCTTTACATTGGGTAGCGCATACGCGGAGAGGGTATAATAATGGTTGAGTATACATGATTTCACAGTGTTGCCATAACACCCAGCGTTATTAGAAGCGGTACCCCGTTACCCCGTTCTACCCCATGTTCCCCTAATTATGATCATTACTGACATCAATCTAATCGTTTTAATGTTAGTTGTAGTATAAGTTAAAAAATTTGATATTTTCTGATTTTTCTTATTGGTTTTCAAATATGGCAACATCGCAATTATGACGCTTTTTGGTTTTCACCGTATACAATGATTCTTACTCTGCTTTAATTTACTTTAATAATTTAAATTGTTTATAAGATCTGATAAAACAATTATTTTGTATCAGATGTTAAATTACAGGCTATATTGATTTCTTTCAATCCGCATCGATCCATTAAATTATAATATTGTTATGACAGTTATATGAAGTAGTACATTTTGACAGGGGAATTTTCAGTGACATCAGATTTAAGAATTAAATATTTTTTTTTATTTTCAGACACTATGGGGTATAGAATTAGAAAAGTGGAACTTAAACACTCTCATTATTTTTTTGAAAAAAATTTACCATTATTTCGGGAGAAAAAGTAGTTTCCTGAAAAAGGAGTTTTGCATCTTATCCAGTTCATCGACATGTCATTAAAGAGTTATCGGCGTATACAGAAAATACTTGTATTTAATTTCCCAAGTCACGGAAGAAAAGCATTTGGAGAATGATTATCTTAAAATTAAACAGTATTCTAAATTTGTTTCATTTTAATCGTCAAATACACACACTCAAAAATGTCTTGCATAATGGACTAGTTTAGTAGAATCATATTAATCAAAATGATAGCAATATATTTTTAGGATAAGATACCTATTTACTTATATTGGTATTCATTTTGCAATGATATTTTCTCATTTCGTAAAATTTAGCAATAAATAATTAGTAAGTTTTAAACATAGCGCCAACTAATAACCAATAATGAAGTGTGTTTAAAAGTCAACGTTGTCACATTTTAGCTACGTTCGTTTCAAGTATTTTCAAAGAACTGGCGGCACAAAACACCGTGTTCTGTGACTAACTGATTGTACCAGTGGACAAGATATATGACAGGAGAGAAAATCGTGTTTATCTGTAATAAACAAACAAGACCCCTATTCTTGACGGTGATAGAATAGAACAGCCAATAGAAAGTGGGCGTGGTTCTATTGAAAATGCCAAAACGGTATTCTTGAAATTCGTTCTCTCACTGTACCGATAGAAGGGTTGCTCCCCGAAAGAACAATTACTTCTATTGGTTATTTTTGAAGGAAACGCTATAACACCAAGAGAAGGTGTTAGTGATTTTTATTTTCGAACCAAAAATAGTATAGAAGTAATTCCTTTCATAAACCAAACACAACCAAACATCAAATTAAACTAACGAAAATGACAGAATATTTTGTTTAGTGTTTTACTCCTTATTTGATAAAGTGTCAATCAGAGAACAAAAATATCGATAGGTTTATCTCTTTTTAATGACAACAAATAAGAGAGAGAGATAAGTTTCTCGGTTAATATTAAAGCATATCGACAACATCGCAAATTTTCTACAAATCTTATTGAAACACGTCACTTACCACTTATGACGTATGTAACCATTAAATTTAAATTTCAAAGGCCGATTATGGCTAGAGGATTAATTTTATAAAAATTTTATTTGTACAGTTGAACCACTAAAAACCTATTTTATAAGATGCAAATATAAAAAAAAATCACTAAACTAGTCCATTGGTTATGCACTAAATATAATGAAATAATTTTAAATTTAGTAGGTACCCCTAAATAGTGACTGGTATCATTGTACAAAGATAAACATTAGGAATACTGAAAACTATTGCAAAATTAATAAGAAGTAAAACAACTAATAAATTATTCAAAATAATTATTTAAAAAATTTAAATGTTCAAACATGAATCACTTAAAATCATTAATAGTTAGTATTTCCGCCCATTGCGTCAATGCAGGTCTGAATTCGATGTCTCATGCTTCCCACTAGCGTATTGACGTAATTTTGGTATTCTTTCTTCTACCGCTGCTACTCTGAGGTCTTGTAGGGTTCGTGGAGGTTGTTGCAAAGCCTGAATTCTTTCTTTAGCATATCCCGTTGTAGGAATAAGGTCCGGAGAGTTGGATTGCCAAGGTATTCTGATGATATCTTCGGTTTCCAAGAAATCTTGGGGAGGAGGAGTTTTATCGTCCATGAATAAGAATTCTGGACCAACAGCTCCTCGCCATAGGCGTACCACAGGCCGAAAAATGTTATTCACATAAAGTTGTCCATTCATGTTCCCGAATTAGGGGATTTTTAATATTTGTTATTATGCCATCCTAAAACACGCAACGAACGTATTGGATCCGATGACACCCCCCATAGTAAAGATAACACAAAAATCAACTGTTGGTGATGAGCGATATCTAATTGCTAGATTAAGAGAACTAGCAATTTTATCCTCATTAAAATTATTCCTTGTCTACCTATATGACCAAACGTCATCTGTTTGTATTGAGGGCTGTACCAACACCAGTATAAAGTTTTTTCTGGCCTCTGAGGGACTCTCTACAGACTTTGAAGCTCTCAAAAATATTTATTACAATTATCATGGTTTATATGGTTGTTAGAGTCGAGAGGAAGACAATCGCTGTTTAAATGCACCTACTGCAATGTTGGAGTATGCCTCACTGCCCTCAGTGATGCATTTAGTATAAGTTATATGTTGAAGTAGGTGTAATAGTAATTATTGTTATTTTTATTATGAACTTGGTGTTCAAATTTAGCCTCATAGTATGTCAAAATAAGTTTTTTAACATTATTGCTGTCAGTTTGTATTTTTTAATTTTTTAGTCGAGTTGTTGTAGGTCAGTCGAGCTGCGATCTGTCTAAATAAATAAGTTCTTGTTAGTTATCGTTCTATTTTTGCACCTTCATCAACTTCATCAACAAAAAGTGCGGGAGTGTAATAACCGCTACTTCACTGCTAATTCATCTCATAAAAATTTTTAGTTAATACGACGTGTTCAGGGGACCTAGAAACTCCTGCTAGTATTAGGGACAGTAAATTAAGAACGGTTTTAATTAATATTTAATCTTTGCGAAACAAAACGGACGAATTGTATTTGTCTTTGGAGGGGTTGGAGTTTCCGCCGATAGTTGCAATAACTGAACACTGGTTACATTATGCGGCCACCATGGAATTCTTTGGACTGCTTGGTGAGTCTATCATCTCGATTTGGTTTCCTGCAAACTCTAATCCGACGATTATCAGACTCTACACCAAATCTGGTCTCATCTGAAAAAAGAACTTTTCTCCAGCTGTCTTTATTCTATTCCAAATGTTCCATGGTCCATTCCAGACGAATTATCTTGTGTTCCAACGAGAGTTTGGGGACATGCAACCGTTCTTCTGGTAAACAAATTTGGTTCATGTAACCTGTTCCTTATCGTTTGATCACAAATAAAGATGTCGTGAGCCTGCTGAAGTTCTCTTCTAATGGCTGGGGAAGTCATAATTGGGTCCTTTAGTGCCGTTAATGTAAGGAAACGGTTTGTAGTAATTCTGGGCCGACCACTTTTCAGACGATCAAGAACAGAGTTTGTTTCTCGATATTTTCTTACAAATCGAGAAACATCGCTTTGGTTATCTCCAACAATAGCAGCAACGGCAGTTTATGTGTGGCCTTCCTCAACCAAAGTAACAATCTTAGCATGATTGAAGTCCTACATCCTTTCTTCACAAACCACAATTTATACCGGTGAGCTTTATGCTATTTTACAAGCCCTCAAACACATCCGTCCTGTACATAACAAAAAGTCAGCTATATGTACTGACTCGTTATCGTCCATATATTCCATATATTCCAAGAAAAATTCAGTGGTTCAGAAAATTCACGATCGCCTTAATTTCCTTTCTGAGTCAGGACACTCGATCAGCTTAATATGGATCCCGTCACATGTAGGCATCCCGGGCAACGAATTAGCAGACTGTGCAGCAAAAGAAGTCATCTCTTCAAACTCACCACTTGAACCCATTCAACTCCACTCAAATCTCAAAGTACACTTCAAATGCGTCATCCGTAAAAAATGGGAAAACCATAGGATGCGTATTGCTCCTGATTTGTACCCAATTCTACTCGGCAAAGATAAGAAACTGGTAGAAAATATGTCTAGAAGAGACTTAGCAGTCATCCGCAGACTTCGAATTAGTCATACCCGTATGACGCATCAACATCAAATGACAGCCCAACATAGACCATCCTGTACTAACTGTGGAAGCCCTCTTACTGCCAAGCATATAATTTCAGACTATAAATATTACGATTACACAAGGAAAGCATACGGCCTAGATGAAGACATACAGAAAATACTAAGTTCACCAAAGAAATTTTAACAAATAATAAAATTCCTTCAAGATACAAACATATATAATTTAATCTAAGATGTTTATAACTTTTACCCACTAGTTAACTGATATATTTACACTGTTATTAATTTTCTTTATTGTATCTGCGTCAATGACCTTCGCTGTCGAGACACGTTAATTCTAATAAAAAAAAATTATTTTTCTCTTAAAATTTTTCTCAAATTTCTTGAATTAACACGTTTCAAACTTTGAAAGTGTTCTTGAACTAACTAAAATTTAATTAAATTGGAATTGGCAGCCTTTTTTAATACTTCGCATTTAGAAAATTGATGCAAGAACGCTTCCCAATTTGCTTTAAAAAATCTCCAAACCACAGTGTTTACGAGATGAATAGAGCATGTGGTTAGGAATGTCATTAGGCAATTCCAAAATTTCCTTTACTGCTGATCTCACTAATTTATCGATATCATTTAAAAAATTAATTGTTAATTTGCTTAGAGGTGCCTTAAGGACTGCCAATTTCTGCTTATCCTTTAGAAAAGTTAACTTTTCAATTTTGTTTCCCATCTGTCTTAAAATATGTTAACTAAATGATTTTTTTTTCATTTCGGTTAGCCATAAAAGCAGGTTTTTAGTTTTTTTAAACTATAATTTATTATACCATGAAATTCTAATATTAATAGCATTGACTGATTTTAACATACACATTTAATTTTTAATCATTTTAAATGCTGATAACGATGCAATATCATTGTTTCAATACCATCATCGAATTGATTATTTAACGATCATTAAAAATATAAATGATAACGACGGACAGCGACAACAATGTATCAGGAATTTTTCTAATCCAAACAAATATGATACTTACATAGTTGACAGTTACATACTGTTTTTTGTAATCATTTAATACATCAAAGTCTATTTTTAGTATCTATAATCCAGAGTTCTATTAATTAGTATCTATAAATAATTGTCGATGCGAATAATTGTTACATTATATTTCTTATATTTTCGCTTTAAAGTAATACATTTCGTGCCAACGTTTTAATGAAGTATCATCGTATTTATGTACGGAGCTAATGAATACAATTTCACGATTGTGAACAAAGTTAATCGTTAAAAAAACGAATTTCTTTCCATAATACTTTTATTACCTGTATAATTTGTAAAGAGAAAATAACATGAAAAAATATCTAGCGGAACCGTAATAATTTTAGATGGTTTTGTGGTTGTCTTTAACTTTTGAACGTTTCTAATGTCATTTTTTATTTAAATGCATGAAGAACGCACTATTAATCAGCAACGGCAATTGGGATAAGTATACACCGAGGGGGCCGACACGCCCAATTTTGATGTATATTATTTCAAAAATTTGAAATATATTTCAATTATTTCAAATATATTTCAATTATTTCAAATATTTCAAAAATATTTCAAATATTTCAATAATATTTCAAAAACATTTCAAAAATATTTCAGTAATATTTCAAAAATAAATATTAAATTATTCAGAACGGAAACAATATTGAATTGAAGACGTTCAGAAAGCCAAAAAAATGTAGAAAAGGCTAAGATTACAGTTTACACTCTTTGAGCTTTGACTGTAAGCTAATAAGTAGTTGACTTGAATCTTTTGCAAGATTTATAGAGAATTAGTTGATGAAAACAAATAAAAGTCTTTCGTGGGGTGGTAATCAATAGAAAACGCTTTCTAAACATTGGGCGCGTTCAGCCAAGCTAGCGTTACAAAAGCTTTGAGTAAGCGGAGGGCGAATTTGACCGCTTAGTGACAGCTGTAGCGGTGGCCATCTTTTCCAGCGAATTTATTTTCCGCTAAGTTGGTGTGCGGTTCGATATGTCAACAACAACAATCAACAATTATAATAACCATTAAGTTAAGTGAAAATTTCTATATTTGATTTTTATTAGTGTATAAAATTTAAATATCCGAGAATACATATTCTGTAGAATTTAATGTTGGGGAAACATAATAGGTAGAAATTAACTTTATATGATTTATCATACAAAGACGTTCAGCCACCTTCAAGCGCCTTCACAGAGCGCCACTGCCAGCGCTAACTTTGTGCTAGAGTGGCTGAACAGTCATTTTCTTTGGAACAAAAGCCTACAATAATTTAAAAAGTAAGAAACACAGACATTTTTTTGTAAATTGTGCTTAAAAGTAAAATATAAAATAAAAAATATTTTTTCTAAAAAAAACAATATTACTTAGTAAATCTTTATCGAGATCTCTATAACTTTAACTAATATACTGATAAATAATACTGTAAAAGTAAATCAGGTAATCATAGTATTTATTTTTTCAATGTTTTGTACTTTTTAATTATATTAACTCTATCACACCTTTTCAAATAAAATGGATGTGTACCAATAAGCTGAATTGGCCCATAAAAAATATACTTTCGACCCACCACTTGAATGTCATCATAATATATTGTAAGAATTTTATTTTGATTCCTTCCTTCATGAGTTCATCATTTTGAATAGCTATCATACGCATCCTAAGTACCAGTTCTTCATGTAATAAACGGCATAATATCTTTGATTTTCTATTTTGATGACTGATTCCCGATCATATTCTGAGTTCTCAGAACTGTTCTGTGTCAGTATCATCCATTAGAGCAATACTGTTATCGTTTTCCGAGGTCGAATCAGAACCAGAAGTACTAGGAGAGGTAGCAGCAGTGCCGGAAATACTTTCAATTTTTTGAAAAGCATCCGCTGAAATTGTTATCTTTCCATTAAATATATACGGCACAAATAAAATTTGATATCCAAAAAGGTATACTAGATATTAGCCAGTACTAGCTCCGTTTTACTTCCTTTTTGTAGCTCGTAAAAGTGCCTAGACATCCTTACATTCAGAACATTCCTACCGGCAAGCATGGCACAGCTGGACGCTTGTAAAAGTCGCGCGCTGTTGCCAAATTATTTATAAAATAAAAAGTAATACAAGAAGATTTCAAATATTTCAAAATTTTTTCAAATATTTCAAAAATGTTTCAAATATTTCTAAAATATTTCAAATATTTCAAATATTTTGAAGTAATTTCAATTTTTTTATATTAAATAGGTTTTATTAACATTTTTATATGATGTATAGTCAAGTATTTATTTAAAATTGACAATATAAGAATTATTAAATTTTAAATTTAGTACATTGTATGACCCCCTTTAGCACTAATTAGGGCTCTACATCTTCTTCCCATACTAAAAATCGACTCATCTATCTCGCTCTGCTCAATAACTGCCCATTCTCTTTGAAGACTAGTAATTAATTCCTGTCGATTGTTAAAAAAGAACGTGGACCCATTGCCCTTCTTTGTAGCATATCCCAAGCATGTTCAATTGGATTAAGGTCGGGAAATTGAGCGAGAAACTCTAATAAGTCGATTGGCTCATTTTCCAAATAATCCAAAAATATCCCAGCAACATGAGGAGGAGCATTGTCCTGCATAAACAAAAATTGGGGTCCGATTGCTGCAGCATATGGAAGCACAACAGGTCGAAGTATAATATTTAAGTAATCATTTGATCTTAAAAAACCTTGTAACGGAACGAGATCGGTTCTTCCACCCAAGCTAATACCTCCCCATACCATTACTGTACCACCTCGATAACTGTGTACTTCCTGAGCGGTTTGCAAACGTGGCAGTGGACCTGGTTGTCTCCAAACTCTTATTCTTCTACTGTCTGGATGAAGACCAAACCTGGATTCATCAGTTAACAATACCCTTGACCATTGTTCTCTAGTAAAGTTTTCGTGCTCTTGTGCTCAAACTAATCTTGAAGCACGATTGCCACGTGATAATGGTGGAACTCTTATTGGTTTTATAGCATGTAAATTAGACTCATATAAACGCCTTATAACAGTTTGAGCACTTACTGTTACATTATGCACTAACTGCAGGTTAAAAACCAACTCGGTCGCTGTTACTGTTACATTTTTTCTGGTAGGTAAAGTTAAAAATCGGTCTTGATTTGGTGTTGTTGCTCTTTGTGGTTTAAACGAGGTTTAAAATGCTGTTCACGAATACTGCCTGTATTACGAAATCTTTCCCAAAGTCTACACTTTGACTTGTACCTTTGGCCTTTGACACAGCGAATTGAAAAGCCGAACTTGTAGCATTCCTACAGCTCTTAAGTTTATTTTACAGAATAAAATGTTTAAAAGCTTTTAAAAAGTAGTTCAATATCGAAATCAAAAATCGACATGTTTCGTGAATTTCTCATTTTATTGTTCATTTAGCCAATAATGAATTTATGCGTTACTTTATGGACGCACTGTATAAAATTGAAATAAATTGTCATTATATAAAAAACCTGGATAAAGTTTATTAAAATATTCCTAGACCATGTTAATGTCTGTATGTACGAAGTAACTGTTTTCTTGAGAAAGTCCCTTTGCACACTTTTAAAAAAGATGATAATGATTTGAGCTTCTTAAATTACTGCTCTCACTATCATCTGTATATTTTGATCTTATTAAATCTAAATTAGAAAAAAAAAGCTGTTAATGAACATACCTTGATCGGTTTTGAAAATGAATTTTACCCACGTCAGATGACGTTTATCTCCAATAAAAGAAAACGTATGCGATCCATAACCATGCAGATGTCTGTAGCCGTCTGGGATTCCTCTATCGCCGAATAAAAACATTACTTGATGAACGCTTTCGGGATTTAAACTTAAATAGTCCCAGAACATGTCCCAGTCTCGCAGATTGGTCACCGGATTGTTCTTTTGAGTGTGGATGAACATCGGAAAGAGAATGGGATCTCTCATGAAAAAGATCGGGGTGTTGTTTCCTACTAAATCCCAGTTGCCTTCCTCGGTATAGAATTTTATCGCAAAACCTGAAAAATTAATATAACGAAATCTTTACGCGTGAATCAATCAGTAAAATGTTTTCTAATACAGTTTTATAGGCTATTGCAATTACAATTTTGAATGAGAAAAATTTTTTGGAGGAAACGATTAGTTGAAACTTTTTTATTAAAAAATCGGTTTTTCGCGATTTTCTCCTAAAATTTGAGGTTATGTAAAAAATGTTATATGTAAGGAAATACTATTCCTTATTCCAATTTTTCTTCGAAAATTGTAAAAATTCGGTTTGATCCACTAAAAACAAACCCTCCCTTTGACCATTTCCACTCATCTGCTGTTTAATTCACATTTTTTTGTTATTTATACCCCAAACTAAAAGTTTCCACTGGTCGTTTCCTCCTAAAATGTATTTCGGAAAACCAATCATATGAACACCAAAAATACGGCGGAAAGAATTGTTTATCAACAAGACGAAAAATTTCATTAGTAATGAAAAAGTGTGATTTGGATTTGACATTTTTAAATTAGAAATGAGAAATTCTATTAAGTGAGAGCTTTATGCAAACAAAATTCTATAAATTATAAAGCCGAAAATCTAAAATACCATCACAAGAAGAGGCATTCGATTTTTTACAGAAGCATCCGATTCTGAATACCTCATGATGAAGGCTATCATACACATAATACGAGGGTTGCCTTATTTCGGGATTTGGCAACCCTGGTGTTGCAATCTGACAACTGACAGCTCTATCGTAAAGTTGGACATTTTTTAAGTTATACGTACTCAGAACGTTTTGACATAATACGAGCACTATTTGTGTTGTTTATAGTAACTTAAAAAATTCATCTCGGCCCAAAAATGAAATTAAATCGTAAACATTTTCGTGCGATTATTTTTTACAACTTTCGACGTGGATTAACTCAGCAACAGTGCATGGATGAACTTAATTCAATTTTTGCTGATGAAGCTCCATCAAGGACCAGTGTTTATCGATGGTATGGTAAATTTAGTTGTGGCCGTAGTTCAATTAAAGACGAATTTTGTGCAGGTCGTCCAACATCAGTTGTTGTTTCGAAAACTATTGATGCTGTGCGCGAACTGATGTTGCAAGATCGTCATGTGACCTATGCCAGAGTCATTTTATTATACAATATTGGTTAGCAATAGTATAAAATGATAAGAGCTACAGAAATAAGAACAATTTACTGCCTCAACTTAATAATCCAATACTTATGTTAATAAATATCGATGTTAGCAATTTATGGATCTGGATTCCTAAATGGTTAGGAATTTAGTTGTGGAAAATTAATTTTGCTGCAACCTTTCCTTTATAAATTTTTATAACTCATTACCGAGAGAGAAAAAATTTAGAACTGCTCCCTCAGTTCTAGTTGAATGAATGAATGACATTTTGGTGGAGATTTAGATTAATTTTTCTACAAAGGGTTAGAGAATAAAATATATGAGCCCAGATTAGGATTTAAGATCCTCTACAGGACTGGGGTGGCGTTGTTTTTGTGGTAGAAGAGTGCCAGTTGGGGGTAGCGAGACCTGCGGGGCGTGACTTCGAAGAATTCGTAGACAACGGGCCCAAATTTGGGCGGCGTGTTGGACATCGTGGGGAATCGGGTACAGAGCTGTGGCTGTATTGTTCCCTCCCTGTCACCCATTCGGTAAGTGTTATAGGAAAACCACAGAAGACCTATAACCTGACAGAGCGCCGGGGAAGGGGTAAGCTAGGCTAACGGGGTAGTTCGAGGAATTGTGAAGATTCCTCGAAGAAGTTACCCAGGTTTTATTGGAGGAGAAATAGATGTTTCGTTGCATCGGGGGATGAGATTTCGGGGTGGTCCCCGGGGTGGGTTTTAGCGAATCGCTAGGGGTGATGTGTCGAGGAATACATCGCATTCCTCGGGGAGGGTGTCTCGGGAGGTTGCTTGAAGTAAGCGAAGTGGTAGATATGGGGTTTTCCTCTTGGGTTTTCGGGAGCGGCGGTTGATTTGCCAAGGAAGTTTTAGGAAGTTTTTGGCAGGTGTGTTGGCAGAGAGAAGGGTGCGCTGGACATAGCGCGATTGTAAGTTTTTGAATCGCTCCAAGATTGGGGTGATGTTGTTGTTTTGATAGACTACAATGCTGGGGGTGAGTCGGTTTTGGTATTTGCAGTATCTTAGGATGGCTCGTTCACAAGATTGAATGGTGTGATGCTGGTGGAGGCGGTGCTGTATAGAAGAGCTTTGTAGTCTAAGAGTGGGCGAATAAATGTTTTGTTGGTTCTAGTTAAAAATACGCCGCTATGGACACTTTTGTAAGGCATTCCATTCTGAAGAAATCCTATTACCATCAAAATTATACCGTAGGATTTAAAAAAAAAACAATCAGAAATTTTAATAAAAAAGAATTCTTTTACCTCTTGGATCTCTTGCTGAATCGGCTGATCCCAGGTTTCCAGCTACCCTAGAAAATCTTACAGCTATAGGTGTTTTCTTTCCAACAGATTGAAATACTTTGGATACGGTTAGATCTGTAAGAGCTTTGGTACACTAAAAAAATTTAAATCAAATCAGATAAAGGAATAATATACAGGGTATCAAACAAATATAGAATTTTATAAGATCTTAATTACTATCCTTTTAAAGTGCTCAAAATCGTTACGATAACCACGTGATAGTAAACAACTATCTATAAATTATGTGTATTGTTTATGTTTGTGTATTAAGACAACTTTTTTATAAAATAAAAATAAAGTAATGACTGGTCGTTGTTAACAAATTTTAAGTTAGGGGTTGTACCTATAGTCTAACCATATTTCTAAAAGAGTCATTAATATTTATAGCTAAAAATAAATTGGGCTTTTACTCCTGCTGTAAGAGAAACCAGCGATTTGACAGGGATACCGGAATCATCAGTGAGAGTTCACATTCGGAGGCCAATTCATCCGAGACGTAAACGAAACAATAGTGGTGTTTCCAGAACCACTGATGACGATAAAGATTTGATAAGAAGAACTATTTACTCTATGTACGGAGAAAACTTGGTGCCTACTATCAGATCATTTGCAAAGAAGACTAAGGAGCTCCACTGATATAAGAATATCAATTGGAAACCTATCCAAAAACTTATCCAAACTAGGTTTCAAATACTGCAAAATTGACAAAAGGCAAGTTATTATGGAATCCCAACGGATTAGGCAATGGCGTTTTGAATATTTGACTGCCATAAGTGATTATAGGACTTTAGAAAGACCAATAATCTATTTGGATAATGATACCCACGATACGTCGGCGAAAGGATGGACCGATGGAACAGTGCAATGCCACTGAAAAGCTCCATATAACAAAGGAAAACTTGAACAAAGGAAAACGGATCACGATTATTCATGCTGGATCAGAAGATGGTTGGATTCCAAACAGTTTGGGACTTTCGGCGAAGAACATTCAAGATTCGTCGTTGGATTACCACCAAGATATTACTGCCGAATTGTTCGAAAATTGGTTCGAAAACACTTTACTGCCAAATATTCCCCCGCATAGTGTCATAGTTATGGACAATGCCAGTTACCATAGTCGCCAATTGAAGAAGGTTCCAGGCTCTTCAAATACAAAAGCGGAAATCCAGGAATTTATGCTCCAAAACAACATGTACTTTAGAGAAGGATATAAAAAACGCAGCTTTTAGAGGTTATAAGAACATTTAACATACAGAAGACATATGTATGTGACACAATTGCAGCATCCAAAGGACATACACTTCTTCGTCTTCCTCCTTACTATTGTGTATTCAACCCGATTGAGCATATGTGGAGAAAACTAAAGAACAAAGTGCGGACCCAAAATACTATACCTACATTCTGTAATTTCATTAATCCGGCAAAGTATAGATGACCCAGACGCTGATTGTTGGAAAAGAACAATAAACTATGTTATAAAAGTGGACGATTCATACAGGGCCTTTCATACTAACATAGAACCCCCTATAATTAATGTAGACGACGATAGTGATAGTGAAACTGAATTGATATATTAACATATTTAAGTTTTTATTAAATTTTATTGTGAATATCCTTTAATATGCGTTTCTATTAAACAATTATTTTTGCAAATTTAATCCTGACCTTCATTCTTTACCCAAACTTACCAATACCTAAGATAAAAGTACCTAAGAAGTTTATTATTAATATCAGTCCCCTATTATTGTAGGCACTATATTGTTGAACACACTTTACTTTAAATATATAGGTTTATTTATGGCCCCTGTTGAATTACACGCGAATAATAACACTCCGCTGGGCTACATACTGATGAATGTTTTAGAAATATGGTTAAACCATAATTAAGGTATGAATATTTGTGGGATGATTCGTACTACCCCATACTAAAGTGTATCTATTACAAATGGAAGAGACCAGGATTTGTCCCATTCGAAAATCCGTCTTCAGATGTAGCCTGTTTTTGCCCAAAACAATTGTGTAAAAAGCAAACAGCACTGTGTGCAGAAGACTGAATACATGGCGGTAGGAACTGACGAAGCTGATGACCTTGATATTGGGAATCTTTCTCCGTAGCATTAAAATCCAGGGAGGGCCTTGGCGGATTTCACAATTTGCCTTCATTTAGTTCGATCCATTGTAAGGTCGTCCGCACAATCCATTTTTAAAATTCGCAGGTCTGTTCTAACGTTGTCCTTCCATCACAATTTGGTCGCCCTAGTGACTGTTTTGCATCTGGAATACCAATACCAATTTAATAATGCGATCATCTTCCTGGGCCGGCCCATCGCGGTCTTTCTGATTTTACTACTTGTACTATATTATGTGGCTCATTGTACATTTCTTGTAGCTACATGTTAGTCCTGATCATATATTGTAGATGATTGTGGCTCCCAGATGTTTAAACTGATGTTATGTGGGTCTATTGCCGTTTGGGATATTGGGAATGCCTTTGTCAAAAGCTGCAACACATTTAAATACTTGGGGTAATCTTAGCATCAAATGGGAAAGGCGCCGCTGATGTAGAGCCCAAGGAAGGAGAGCGCTACGTCAACTTAACTATGGAGTGAAAAAAAATAAAAAAGACCAAAAAAAGCCATATATAGCAATTGTGGAAAGTATCAGCACATACGGAGCAGAAACTTGGGAACTTAATAAAAAAGAAAGGAACCTACTACTATCCCCTGAAATGGACTTCTGGAGAAGGAGCAGTTGACACTCAAAAATGGAACAAATACGTAATGAACGAATAGGAGAAGAAATAAACGTAAATGGTACCATACTGGATACTATAGCATCAAAGCGGCTAGTTCTTCTACTCCTCCATTTTGCGATGACACTGAAAAAGCTGAAGGCTATCCAAAAGATCTAGTTTAAGGAGTGTGTCGAGGATTGGAAGAACCAATGACACAACTGCATATCTAATGAGTACTATTTTGAAGCTGACTACATTATTGATTAGCATTTAAAAAAAAATAGTCGGAGTATTCTAAAATTACTTTTTTTGAACGAATTGTCAGATGCCTTTTTTACATGTAATCTAAACATAATATACCACCCTTTCAAGACTTTCAAAACATGAAAAAAAAAACCTAACAACTTTCCGCACGAGAGATAAATTGTGAACAGTCTACTAGATAAAAACACGTTCCTCGCCGAATGATGAAAGCCAAATGTGCTGTGCTTTGTTCGCCAAACCTCCACTTTTCTTTGCCACCGCCTTTGTATGTGAATATATAGTTAGAGTTTGTGAGTCGTCTAAATGCGATCCTGACATCAGTGCGTTTGTTTTTAAAAAAATTTTATCTTGCACTGCTAAGATATATGATTTAGTCAATAAAGAAAAGTCTTTGTTTAGTTTATGTCGTCACTGTTTTAGACTTTAATTCCCGAAACGTTTCCTGTATTTTATGTGGCACATTTATAGCGCTATATAAAATTTATGATCCAGACGTGATTGCAAAAATAAAAATAAGAAAAGATATTAAGAGTTTAATGAATTGAGTACAGAGCGATGGTAAAATAAAATATAACTTTGAGTTGGTAATGAAATCGGTTGCCTTTTTTAAACTGTTAAACTACCATAATTTCATTAAAATGTTTTAAAATCTCGACCGGTGTACGACCTAGACTGTTTTGATGAAATTTATTTAAGAAATTTCATTAATTTTGAGCAATCTACTGAAATACACAAGGAACATAATTTTTCGCTTGGCAGATAATTCTCAAACCCAAATTGTGTCACGTAGAATAAGTATAATATAATAAAAAAATCAAGACCTCCCAGTAGGTAGGATATAAATATTATTAACCATAAGACATACGGCCGTTATAATATATGGTGTAGGATGTTTTATTGTTAAAAATTATTTTCCATTTGAATATTTCAATAAATAAGAATCCCACTAAGGCCTGCAAAAAATGTATAATGTTTATTTATTTATTTAACTTATTTAGTCAATATTTGAACATGTGGCTTTGATATTCTGTGGGAAATTATTGAATATCTTCACATCTGGAATGTTTAAAATTATTTCCAATTTTCTGACCCACATAAATCATTTTATAGTAAGTTACATAAAAAATTTGGTGAATTTATTTATTTTACTGAAATAAACAATTGATAAAATTTTCAACCTTATCAGTAGAAGATTCCGGTTTTTATACTGCTTTTTTTGAAATCCACTAACAATCCAAAAATGAATATTGTAGCCGTAGTAAAGATCCAAATTTTGCGGATTTTGGTTCTTGACATTCTTTACGATTGTTTACGATACCTAGGGTACGGAGACCTTTACGATTTCGTCATCTTAGTGAGTTTGATAGGGGTCGTATAGTGGGACTTCGGGAAGCTGGATTTTCTTTTCGGGAAAGAAGTGTAGACAGCGTGGTCAGGAGTTGTCAGGCATGGCTTCGAGAAGGCCGTACGCAAAAAGCAAGGGGCTCTGGACGCCCCGTAGAAGAGCAGACCGAGAAGATCGCCGCCTAAGATTATTGGTCTTAGGGGACAGTTTCTCCACTACCAGGTCCATAGCAAATGAAAGGTTTGCAGACCTATTGGCATGCGAAGTATTTACCAACGAATAAGACGTTTTGGCCTGTTTTCATACCGACCAAACTGGGTCCTCCCTTTAACTCCAGACCACCGGCGTAATCGCCTTGAGTGGTGCAGAGAACGGTCAGTATTGTGACGAGTCTCGAATTTGTTTAGGCATGCGCGATAGAGGGTTAGAGGGTAAATTACAACAATGACAACTTAAATAAAACAATTTACTACTGCTTGTTAAAATAGCGTTGCCACGGAAATTCTTTAGAGTTATTTAATGGTTACCATCTAAAAACCATATTGCTATGGTTTTTGTTCACTTTCTCATTATCAAGACCTAAAGGGAAAATAAGTTTTAAGTATATTGTAATAAGTTTCAAGTATATTGTAGCGAATTTCGGTAACAACATGATATTAATTTTTTTATGTTAATTTTTGCATTAAATTTAATAACAATAACATTTTTGAAT
Source organism: Ophraella communa (assembly GCA_035357415.1). Taxonomy (NCBI): domain Eukaryota; kingdom Metazoa; phylum Arthropoda; class Insecta; order Coleoptera; family Chrysomelidae; genus Ophraella; species Ophraella communa. The sequence continues at coordinate 13,359,695 of CM068995.1, read as the reverse complement.
AGAGAATGATGAAAACTTTCAAATGATACTTCCCATTTAAAAAATTGGGGGTTGTACCTGTCATTCTAAGGGGGTTGAAGGTAGGGGTTGCATTTTCACGTTAAAGAATGTCAAGTTATAATTTAAATTTGACGTGTTTCGGGATTTTTTATAAATATGTACAGTAACCGAAATAATGAATTTATTCCATTTGGCTTTTACACGCTGTATATGTCAAACGCTTGGTCAAACGAGTCAGAAGGAGAAATATGTTGACATTTGGTTGCCATTCAATAAAAACAGTGCACATTGCATTATTCTCATTGAAATTTAAAATATTAAGTAGTATACTCCCAGTATAATAATTTGTTTCGAAAGAAGCGAGATTAAAATGGTAGTAAAATAGTATACAATGCAACTAAATGTGACATAACCACTTTCTCCCAAATTAGTTTTATTGTAAGAAAAAAAAGAAAACAAGGTATAAATTATCGAAAAATTACGATAAAAAATGTCATAATAATCACTTTTAATTTTTTTCTAGTTTTCTTAAAAAAAATTTATATGTATACCTCGAAAAAACCAAAAGCTCCGGCACCTTTAGCGTGTACCACTCGTTCTGGAATCCTTTCTCTATTAAAACTTTGCATTTGCTGCTGTAGATCATAATCCCTCAGAACGATTGGTCCGTATTCCCCTGCTGTTAAGCTCACATCTTTATTTATCAGATCAATAGCTGCAGCACTATTAGAAAAACCAATAGTACCCTGGAAAACAAAATGTTTACAAAATTATTACTTCAAAAATAATTATTTATTTATTATGTTCGATAGCATTATTTTTTTTAATTGACAAAAAAATTTACGAAATGAAACAAAATAATATAATAATAATATCGCTGGTGTATGATACTTTTTAAAAAAGCGCAATAAAAAATGTTTGTGTGATAATAATAAATGTGGTCATCTGGGATACAAAGAACAGCTTATTGTTGACTGGGTGATCCTAAAGGAAGCAAAAGCAGTGTCGTAACATCTCAAATGCTTTTGTCGTCTACCGTAAGACATTTTTAAATTGCCTCCCAGGCTCATAACTATTTTAAACATTTTTAAAGAACTCCCACCTTAGTTACCTTTCTTGAACCTTCAATGAAGCAATGACGAACAAGCCTGGTAATGCCTTTCACAGATCCTACAAGATAATCATTAATGACAACGCTCAAAATGCATTGGCGACAGGTACTATATGTATCTTCACCGATGGATCTCAGACAAAAGAAGGTTCAGGATGTGGAATTTACTCCAGATCCCTAAACCTAAATATAAAATGGGCGATGGGTTGTAATGCAAGTATAGCTCAGACAGAGCTAACTGCCGTCTCCATAGCCGCAAAAGAGATTACCATAAGAGAAATCACTGGCAAAAACATCCGTATCCTTACGGACAGCAGACAAGTACTATTAGCCCTGAATAGGCCACGGATCACATCAGGTCTAGTATTAGAATGTCACATGGCCCTTACGGAAGCCTGTAACAATAATGTGGTTACTCTAGGCTGGATAAAAGGTCATGGAATTTCAAAAGGCGACCGCATAGCTGACTCGTTGGTTAGAAAAGCTGCCTCCCAAAGGCTCTTGGGACCCGTTAGTCTTGTCAGCTTGCCGGCATCGGCGGTGGTTGAGCTAGTAAAGGAACGCTCCCTTGAAAGATTCAGGGGAAGATGGGACGAAGAAAAAGGTTGCATACTGTCCAAGGAACTTCTGAAATATCCGAATAGCAAAGTAGCCAAGAAATACGTGGCCATGACCAGAAAGGACCTGCGGTTGGTCACAGGTATACTTACTGGCCATTGTCACCTACGAAAACATCTCAACAGGTTGGGTTTATCGGACAGCCCACTATGTAGAGGATGTGAACAAGAGGATGAGACAGTTGAGCACGTCCTTTGTGACTGTTCGGCACTCTCTCTAACAAGACTTTTTGTATTCGGCGAGAACTGGCTAACACATGCCAACTTAAGGGAGCTGCCTACAGGCGACGTTATCAGCTACTTTAAACAGGTAGGATGGTTGACGAGCCAATAGGTTAGGCTCAATCTCAGAAGGACACACAATGGGCCAAATGTAGCCTAAGTGCTGTGGGGCGACCCACCCTTCCAGAATTACAGATACAGAGAGAAGCCTGGTAAATAATAATGGCCAGTATCTTAAGAGCAAATAGTACCGCGTCATCACTTTTCGTTTGAAAGTTTGAAAGTAAAAATAGAGTAGGACATCATATCGATACCCTACTTTAAAAACCTCGTAAGTACTTAGCACCTCATTTTACAGGAGCAACAAAAAACTGCGGTATTTTAATTGCGAGAACAATTGCTAATTAAATTTTGTACTTAATTTTGTACTTAATTCTGTACTTAATGCATTAACACAAAATTTAATTAGCAATTGTTCTCGCAATTAAAATACCGCAGTTTTTTTTATTGCTCCTGTAAAATCAGGTGTTAGGTACTTACGAGGTTTTCAAAGTAGGGTATCGATATATGTGAAACGAGCAACATGGCCTAATTTCAGAACTATTGGGTAGTGGAAGTAGGGATTTAATTCGGTGCCAGGTAGAAAGCTAAAGATGACCGACCACCGTAATGTTTTCGTGTTTTATTACAGATAGTGGGATAGGTACATATTATTTTGGGATTTTGGGCGCACTGGAACTCCACACCAAAAATTTTGCCACATGAATACTGTACTAATCCCACACTGGGTTTTTAAAACCAAAAAATATAATATTGACGAATATATTTTTTGCAACCCTTTTCTTTAAACATTAGGTTGCGTGTATTAAAGACAAATATAAAATAATATAAAACTTAATTTTAATATGCAAATTGAAATAAAATAATTCTAAGATTTTAACATAATTAATGAACTTAAGAATGTATTTCGATGTAAAGTAAAGTACGTTTCACAATAAATCGTTGACTTGGTACCTGCTCTTAACTGCTCTTAAGGGATTACTAATAAAACGTGGTTAATATTTCTTCGAACATTTACAGAAAGGTATTATTTATTTTTGTCCAGGAAGATGTATACGTATACGTAAGTTTCAACAGTTTTGTTTAATTTCAATTAATAAATAAACTTTGTTTGTTTGTTTTTAAAAAATTTCGTGATTTTTTTTACAAAATAAATTTAAGTTTTAGTAAATGTTACTGAGTTTTATTTAAATCTATTTTGAAAACCGGATTACGGATCTGTTAATGTTTACTGTACAGTGAGAAATTTATAACCTTTCTTTACTAATCCCCTAAGGTCAGGTACCGGAGTCAACGAATTATTGTGAAACGTACTTTATATGTAAAACCTAACCCAACTAGCTAGTTATTTAGCGAAACAGCTGTAATTGTGATTTTTAAACCTAATTTTTTCAATTAAACTTGGAAGTTGAGTTAAGACAAGAGTTTTTTATTATTCTTCGTAAGATGGACTTCCAAAAAGTAAGGGTTAGTACAATAAATTTAAGAATAACATTCCATAAAAGTGACAGTAAACTTCATCCAGAGAAATGTTCACTTGCTGAACACGTATTCTCTGAAGGCGATATAATGAATTATGAACATGCCAAAATTTTAACCACAGAAGTTAATTATTAAAAAACGGATCTTTTTAGAAACAGCTTATATAGCTCAGGAAGATCGATGAATTAACAAAAAACTTAGAGAAACAAAATTTAAGAAATTCAAAAAACGAATAACTTTGTAGAATATCTAAACAATTAAATTTATACATTAATCAAATCTATATCAAAATTTTTATTTTTTATTTTATTTTATTAAAGTCGCATCAACTACAGGAGTTATTAGCATTCCCCTGAACTTGGCACACCATATTTAAAAATCTTAAAGTTTTTTTAGAGTTCTGGCATCCTTTGCAATAGTTCTAGAGTTCTCTGTAAGTATTTTCAATAGTTCCGGTTGATAAATACAAAAAAATCGAATTTTAAAATATGGTGCGCCAAGTTCACGCAGCGCACCGTATCATGAAAATACATTATTTTTTCGGAGTTCTGGTTAATTTTACAATAGTTCTAGAGTTCTATATCCATTATATTAATAGTTCTGGCAATTAAACGCAAAAAATCAATGTTTGAAAACTAAGTGCCTAAAAGGTAATTTTATTTAAAAATATTTTATTTACGAGTTCTGGCCGATCTGATTAGAGTTCTAAATAGCGTTCCTTTAGTTCTACACAAAACTCTTTTGACTTATTCCCACAAAATCATTTTTCTTCAAGTTATCTTCATTTTAAATATCGAAAGAACTAAAGGAACGCTATTCACAACTCTAATCAGATCGGCTAGAACTCGTAAACTTTAATTTTTTTTAATAAAAGTCGATTTTTCGATATTTAAAATGAAGATAACTTGAAGAAAAATGATTTTGTGGGAAAAAGTCACAAGGGTTTTTTGTAGAACTAAAGGAACGCTATTCAGAACTCTAATCATATCGGCTAGAACTCGTAAACTTTAATTTTTTTTTAATAAAAGTCTAATTTTCGATATTTAAAATGAAGATAACTTAAAGAAAAATGATTTTGTGGGAAAAAGTCAAAAGAGTTTTGTGTAGAACTAAAGGAACGCTATTTAGAACTCTAATCAGATCGGCCAGAACTCGTAAATAAAATATTTTTAAATAAAATTACCTTTTAGGCACTTAGTTTTCAAACATTGATTTTTGCGTTTAATTGCCAGAACTATTAATATAATGGATATAGAACTCTAGAACTATTGTAAAATTAACCAGAACTCCGAAAAAATAATGTATTTTCATGATACGGTGCGCTGCGTGAACTTGGCGCACCATATTTTAAAATTCGATTTTTTTGTATTTATCAACCGGAACTATTGAAAATACTTACAGAGAACTCTAGAACTATTGCAAAGGATGCCAGAACTCTAAAAAAACTTTAAGATTTTTAAATATGGTGTGCCAAGTTCACGGGAATGTTATTAGCGACATTTGTTAGTGATTATTACAATAAGTTATAATATGTTAATAGCTTTTAGGTAATTAATTAGATTTTTGATGTTCGCTTCTTCGCCGATAACAGAGTTCAAATCGTTTTTAATATTATTGTTCAGTCTTTGGATTGCAAACTTCGGACATTCTACTAATAAGTGGTCGACAGTAATGTTTTTTAGACACTGATCACAAAATGGAATGTCTGATTTCGTTATGAGGTGGATATGTGTGAGGTTTGTATGACCCAGACGCAGTCGTGCGATTTTCACTTGGTGGGATCTGTTTGTTGTTGGCTGGGTCCATGGTTTCACTGACGGTTTTATATTTTTTAATTTTGCTTGAGATAGGGTCCACGCACTGATCACTTTAGATTTGATTTCTTGTTTCATGTCGTTGGAGGTTACTTTTTTTATGGAATTGCATCGTCGCAGGTGGGTGCTAGGCGGGCTTGCTGGTCTGCTTCTTCAGTTCCCTGAATGTCTGTGTGTGAGGGGACCCACATAAATTCTACGTTGGTATTTGTTTGCTGTAGATGGTATAGTTCATTTTTTATCTGAAGTGCAATTGGGTCATTTGTGTATAGATGTTGGATTGATTGGAGAGAGCTGAGTGAATCTGTGATTATGAGACAGAGAGTTTGTTCTGTGTTTTTGATGAAAATGAGGGCTTGTAATATGGCATACATTTCAGCTGTATATATGGTAGTTATTGGAGATAATTTATATTTTAGGGAGGTATTTGGAAGAATAACTGCTGCCCCAACTCCATCTTCAGATTTAGAGGCATCTGTATATACAATATAATGACTTTGATATTTTTCAAGTTGTTTCAGGAAAGATTGTTTGATTAGCGTTTTTGGGGTTTCTGTTTTATTATAAAGTAAGAGTTTGGAAAAAAATCAGGGAAGTGAATTTGTAGGTTTGAGTACATTTTGGTTTTATTGCTACATCCCCAAAAACATTTCCATTATACAAATAGCAAATATTCCTATATATGTATATGTATCAACATGGCAATCAAATAAAACATCTTGGAAACCCCCAAAAAATATATATCTACGTTAACAAAAATGTTATTATCAAATTTACCTTATTTTTTTCTGACCAGTTTGTTAGTTGTTCTGCTGCATGATCTCTTTGATAACTTTCATTTGATTTGGATGTATCTGCCATTTTGACAAAACAACTGTAACTTGCAAATTGAACTGAAGGCGACTTACGCGTTTCTTATTTATAACGCACCGAAAAATGATAATCATATTTTCCCAGGGGCGTAACTTTAAACAATAAAACGATAATTTGTTATCAATAAGGAATTTAACAGAACGCATCATTTTTTTTATTTGAACATACATTGGGCTTTCTTTCTATTCTTTGTCTTCTTATCAATAATGAATATCACTTTTTGTATTTGAAGTAATTTGTGTTAATCTGATTCGATTTTTTTTTCTAAAAAACTATCCTATTTTTATCACAGGAATAACTAAATAGTGCAGGACAATTGTGTAAATTTTGCCCTAAAATAAAAAAAAAATTTATGGCAGGAAACGAGCAGAAAAGGTAAGAAACGAGGAAAAAATAACCTCAAAATTGCAGAAAATTAAAACAAATTTTTTCCAAACAAAATTGTAATAATTGTTTAAAATTTGATAAAAATGTTAAAGTCTGGTTATACCTTTGAATTCTACGGGAATAAAGACAAAAGATAGAAATTTAATTTTTTTTATCCTAAAGCAATTTTTGTTTACTTTTTCTCTCGACTTTTTAACCAATAAAATGTTCTAATTTTGTCTAGTTACCGCGGCAACTAAAAAAATTTCCGGAAATTTTTTCGTGGCGCCACGATATTTAAGTGGAAATTTTTTGACAGCCGAAACCATAGAGAAACATCAACGTACAAACCCTAGACAAATAAAAATATAATAGGTCTGTTCCAACCAAGCAAAGAACCGTTCTGGAACGGTAATATTACCACTCAAAACACCAAATGAGTGCACTGCGCACAAAAATTACCATTTTAGAATGGTTCTTGCTTGGTTGGTTTTTACTAGGGCTCGGGCAACAAGAATATGAAAAATCCGTCACCGGTCGTAATTTTAAAAGTTTTTATTCAAAAATTCCCAGAGTTAAATGGTTTCATGGAGCATCAAATAGGGACTATATAGTCACTTTGAATCGACTACGCAGTAATCACGCAATGTATCCATCTTACAAAAATTTGATAGGTTTGTCAGATACCCCATTGTGTACATGCGGAGAATATGGAGACCTAAGTCATATAATTTTGGAATGTAATACTCAAAAACACAATAAAGATATACTCTACAAAGAACTACCTGATCTTAATATAACATTTCCAATAAATATAGACTGTTTAAGATTTTCTCACCATCAAACTGTACTTTTCCTGACATATTTGCATACAAAAAGATGCAAATATAAAATGTAAATTTACTAACAAAACTGTACGCCATAATACAAAAAATGAAAACAACTGTAGAAAAAAAAATTAAAAATAAAAAATAATAAAAAAAATAAAAAAAAGAGACCAAATACATTTATACAAAAAAATATTAAACAAAATATATATATATATATATATATAAAAATAAATAAAAAATAAATAAACATACATATATCAAAGCACAGATTTTATTACTAAAAATATAAAATTAATAACATTGTTATCACCAAAGCCATAAACCCAGGTAAAAAAAGAGTTTTGTTCGAATAATTCGAATATTCGATTATTATGAATTCAAATTTTTTTTCGTCAAAAAAAATTGACTATTGATTACTCGTGCTTTTCGTAGATTTTTTTGCTCATGAATTAAATTTAACTCTCATGCTCATTTACACTCATGACCAAAGTCATGTTTTCGTAGTTTCCAAGATTTTTTTATAAAATAAACAGAATTCGAAACCCCTTTGCGCATTTTTAATTTAATTATTAAATTTGAATGCATTTAACCTCTTGGGCTGTCTATCTGGAGACATACTGTGTATGGAGTACTAATAACAATCTAGTTCAGGTAGGTAAATAACTATTGATAGTCTAAATGTTCTGAAATTCTAAATTCCCAAATAAGTTGGACATCCCTACGTTAGATAATATAATATTTGAAAAGACTTTTTCGGTATTTAAATAAAGGGCTGTTCAAATATTTTGCTACCAAACTAACTGATTATTGGTTATTCAAACACTCAAATAATTTGAACAGTCGAATAATTCGAACAGTCGAATAATTCGAATAGTCCAATAATTCTAACAATGACTGATCGAATACAAAAATAAATTCCGTGCCCTAGTTTTTACGCCCTCAAAAATGAAAAACACATCACCGCTGGCTTTAAAAAATCCTAATTATTAATTTATTTTGATGTGGATTTATGGTTTGATTTTTTTGAAGATCGTATTAAATGAAGAATTATTTATTTTATTCCTTTTAAATATACGTTTATGATTTCTGCTTATAATTAACCTTGTTTTATTTTGTTTTGATTTCTATTTTTGTTAAATTTGAGGTTTTTTTTGTTATTTGTGGTGCACTTTGTTATTTTTCAAAAACAATACTGTGCACTCAAAGATAAGATTAACACCAGCAGTGGGTTAAATTAAATTGATATTATTTACTTGAAATAAAGAATAAACGGAATCAAACTTATCTAAGCAATTAATATTAGGAATCTGAAAAATTTCCAATTTATGTAATCTCTTAAAACTATTATTAAGGCACTTTAATAGTTCATCGATACATTACAATTAGGGTTGCGTTTTTCATAGAACGGAATTTTACTTCTTAAATATGGAAATTTTTTACTACATTTTAACCACAGGAATCGAATAAAAAAGTGATTCTAAGCAACAAATGTTTTATACATTTTTTTTGTAAAACTTTGTTTTTTAACTTATTTGTGATTGAAAGAAACAATTTTTAGACAAAAAAAATGTTTTAATCGTTTTTTCGCAGTTAACTCGATAATGTAGGGAGCAAAATTGTAGTTTTCAAAAAGACAAACAAATTTCTTTTTTAATAATTATTTATCTACGATCCACACGAACCAAAATACGGCGGAAATGATTAGCTTTTTTTCTTTGAATGCAAAATTTGATAGATTTAAAGTCAAATACTGGGTAAAATGTTGAATCTGGAACCGTTGGCGAAACTGATACCGAAAACCGTTTACACTACCACTACACCAACACACACTTTTATATGCCTGACGCGCGTTATCGCGATAACGCGCGTAGTGTAAACGGTTTTCGGTATCAAATACTGGGAAAAACTTGCATTTTTCGAGAAAAACTCATCTTTAAAGAACATAATCAGACCTTTTTTAAAAAAAGTTTCTAGCATAAAAATAGAGTGAGTTATGATAAAGATAAGGTCGGTATATAAATTTTTATATGAAGAAATGGATAAAACTACCCCCTAACAACCTTCTAATTAAAATTGATCTTCGCCCTTCTGCAATTCTCCTTATACATGTGTTGTTAAAAGGTAAGTACCTCCAAGAAGTTTGACCAATTTAAAATGCCTAATTTTAGAAAATTAGAGCGTAAAGGGAAAACCTATTTTTCATAATTTTATATTTTTCACCCCTTTTATCTTCGAAAATACTGAAGATACGAAAAAAATGAAAGAATACTAAGTTGTATTTTTTAATGACTAAAATTTTCCTCTATAGAAAACATTTACCACCACCTTTTTTGAGCCTTTTAAACTCACCCCATTTAAACGCCAAAAAAATCTTTAGAATTTTAATTTATATATCCCTGTATCTCTTGAAAAACGTTACAAAATCGATTTTGAAAAATTACTCTCTCTTTAAAAATGAAGGAACTACGTTAAAAAAACCGATTAAAAATGTAGAATTGCTAGGTTTTACACTGAGCTTGCTTGCATTGCCGGGGATGTCTCAGTCTAGAGTTTAGTGTTTAAAAAAATTCTGTATTATTTGCAAGACAACTCAAAAGATATGTAAAATTTCCTCAAAATAATCAAACAAATTTTAGGAATTTTTTGGAGTGGCACATAAAAATAAGAAATAATCACAAACAAACCGTACTTCTCAAAATCGTTCTAATTTCTTTCAGTTCTTTCTGTTGAATCATTTACCTTAACCTATATACAGTAGAGGCAAAATATTATGAAAAAGAAGAAATAAAATGACAGAAATAGGCGTTGCCAGATACTCTCTTTATTTAAGGATTCCTTCGTGAAAGCAGGCCTAAATATTGAGTATGAATAGAAATCTTTAGGGAGACCTTAAGGCATCCCTATTTAAGACATCTTTAAGTACACCTTGAAGTACACCTATATGAATACGGCCCTTTTTTATCATTCAGGCCTTACACCATATACAAATAGACTGGCTGTGACGTAATTTTTCTGAACAACATACTGAAGCCAATATTATCTCTCTTTGTCGCATGAAGTTCGTGGAGCTACGGGATGAGGTGTGTGTGTGTAGTACTCTTTACCAATAAAAAATATCAGCGGCGCAAATGTTTTTTACTAGGTAACAAGCATAGGCGCATCTAGGGGGGGCTAGGGGTGTCTAAGCTCCCCCTATCTCACCATTAGCCCCCCTTGAAATTTAAAATCTTTTGACCAGATTGTACAGCTAAATATTATGTTGAAATTATTTTAAAAATATAAAATTAAACTTTAGAAATCAAGCAGTATCAGCCGCCAATATCTGATACTACGAAATTGCTACCAGATATTGGTGCCACAATGTGCTGAAATTTGGACATTTCTATCAGCCGGCCATCCCGCGACTTCAGCGCTGGCACGGCGCGGTGCTTACACACACTATCACCGGCACGAATGCTCAATCTATGTGAATATCGGTGTCGCAGTTTTAATAATTTGATTTTCCAACCTGGCTATGTTGTATATTGAAAGAGACATTTGTTTAGATTTAGTTGTAGACGACTTATCAAAGAAACAAAAAAAGTTAAAGTTAACTTTAAATTAAAAAAAAATACATGTATTCGAGTCACCCTGAATAAAATTTGTTCAATTTTGTCCAGATAACTATTCTTATTTTTGTTAAAATATTAATTAAAACAAATTTAGTTTCAACATTTTTTTATTGGGGTGATTCGCAATGAAACGGGACAAAGTGCCATGTCTAGACTCTTATTATTTTTATTAATTAACTTAATATAATAATTACACCATGTAATCCTTTACATGCATGTCCTTGGTATTTTTTTTTAAACTCTACTGAGATCTGAGATTAGTATGGTGGCTGGTTAGACGCAGTGGAAGACAATGTTTTTTATACGAAAACCTATGTGGTTAATTTTTTAGCGATTTTGGGCGTGGCACCTAAAAAAAAATTTGCCACCTGAAAAAATGGCGGGCTGTTTGGTTTCTATTTCTATTCCATATATAGCCTTGGGGCTCTAGTTGCGCCTATTTAAAAAATATCCACTTCGATTGTTGAGCAGTGTAGTTAATATACACGTTTAAAAAATAAAAAACACACGCTAAAGCCAAAAAAAATGAAACATTTCAATCAACTATAAAGAAATCGATTAAAGGTTGCTTTCGTAACAATTATCACATAACTAATCTATCGCTATAATTAAAAGGAAGTGAGATGAACTTTATCAATAACAAAAGTTTTGGTTTATTTTCCTAATTGTTCGTAATCACGCAAGTGACCTATAAGATAAAATATATACTGTAGACACCTTGTTTCCAACCTATCATACTTGGAGGGTTGGTTCCAATTATATAGAGTACTAAGTATTTGTTTACATAAACGATGGTCTTGATATAAATTATAATAGTATATCACTTTATGAGGTGGGAATAAAGTATACTATTTTTTCTTCAAACGTAGCAATTTCCAACCATAAATAGTACAATTCATACGCTATTTTTACTCGAAATTAACTGTGACCACTATCAAAGTCGTCTAGATGTTAGAAATTAAAATAATTAAGTCGTCGGTGGGATTTGCGTCTTCCTGGTTACAGTAGTTGGGCTCGACCATCAGTATCATCAACAATTACCAATGCGTATCAAGAGTCGAAAACATTTTTGTATTAAAGTAGAATTTTTAACAGGGAAAATAATTGACTTAGTTGGAATTAAATCATTCGTAGCTCCCTTAGCAATGTCAACAACGTCGGGCGGTGTACAGTTGGGTTCTGAATCCGACATAATATAATCTGAAAGAAAATTTCAGTACACCTTACTACAACAAACGAAATTTTGATGCTCAAGTACTTACCAAAAATGCACAGTCCAATTGTTGCTTTAAATCACTTACAATATTTCTGACATTGTAAAATATTATTGAACTGTCAAATTTGTTTTTGACTTGGCAATCACAAAACCAGTAACCACGGAAATGTAGTGCGCAGTTTTATAATTATTATTCTCTGAATTTATCAACTTCGTTGCGATCGTTTTGAATTTTTATTTAAATATTAATTAGTTCTATAGTCTGGATGCCGTTTGCGGAAAAAATAGCATGTTTTATTCGGAGCAAAAGCATGTTTTGTGGCTCGTCTGAAATTGTCGGCCTCACTAACGTTCGGCCATCAAACATTCAGACTGGCCACAAAAAGTTATACTTTTACTCCTAATAAAACAATATACTATTTTCCGAAAATCGATAAGTAATAATAACATTTTTGACAACATATTTGAAAGAAAAAGTCAATATTTCCTCCAACTTGATTGTTGCCTGGCAACCGTAAATAATAGTAAGGAAATATTCATTTCTGTATTTCCATATAATAAACTTTAGAACATAAATGCGAACAGGTTTTTTTCTAAACAATTTTATTTTTAAAACATTCAGCACAAACAAGGTTAACATTATATTTTAAAATTATTACTTATTTTATTTGTTATATTTACTGTTATTTGACAATTAGTACAAGTATTGAAAACTGGAAGAACTTGGGAACTAATAGCATTATTTTGTTGCATATTTTCCAAACTAATAATTTTATAAATGAAGTAAATCATCCATATCTCAAATGTGACTACGATATAGAAATCAAAAGTCTAAGTCAATGTCACAAAGTTTTATTAAGGGTAAGCAAGTAAAGTCGTTAACAGCTACTAGTTTCGGCTTTTAGAAAAGCCATCATCAGGCTAAAATACAAACAAGTTAATTTATAAATGTTTAACATTAACATTTATAAATTATATAATTAGTTAATAATTTAAATTTTCTTTTCATTGTCATATCGTTATCATTTCTCTTACCCACAAGCTTTAATGTATAATGTAAGCTGCCTGGATTTACAATTGTATCATATATGCAGTTCAGGTATGAACCTTGTTATTATTATGATTTCTATTCTTATATTGTAAAACTTGTTTGTATTTTAGCCTGATGATGGCTTTTCTAAAAGCCGAAACTAGTAGCTGTTAACGACTTTACTTGCTTACCCTTAATAAAACTTTGTGACATTGACTTAGACTTTTGATTTCTAATAATTTTATTTTATGAGAATAACTAATATTGGGCGTTACTGCAGTATTGATTTTTTTCTGTGAAAATTTTATTTGCCACTTCTTCCTTATTAATAAGAGACTCTTCTATATATCCTTCAGCGACGTTTGTTGATTTCCATCCACCCAGTCTCTTTAAACTAGTAATATCTCCACCAGAATCAACAAGCATTGTGGGAGAAGACCGACGAAAACAGTGGCCGGTATATTCTTTCGAGTTTGGCAAATTCAAAAAGTACGTATTTCTTAAAAGTGAGTAGCAAAATAAGGTTATGTAATGTTATAGTATCTTTCAAGAAAAATTGTTCACTGTATGCTACCTGAGGCATCATTATGTATACCAAATTCAGCCATAAACATTGAGGGGACAGGATTATAATAATTTGAAATTGGCATAGAAGGTAAAGTTTTAAGCTTTTTTGGTCAAATTTTTCAGTTTTATTTTCTCGCAAAGTCTTCAGTTTTCCTCTTGGGATTTCGGGAGCGGTCGTTGATTAGCCAAAGGAGTTTTAGGGAGTTTTTGGCTAAATTATTGCCGGAGAGGAGAGTGCGCTTGTAATAGCGTGATTGTCGATTTTTAATTCGTTCTAGGACTGGGGTGATGTTTGTGTTTTGATAGGCTACATTGGTTTTTTGGTTTGATAGACTACATTGGTTTTTTCAGTTTACCTTCGGTCTCTGAAGAAGATAACTTGGGTATCGAAACGCGCGTCAGGCATATAAAAGTGTGTATTGGTGTAGTGGTAGTGTAAACGGTTTTCGGTACATTGATGGTGGTGAGTCGGTTTTGATATTTGCAATATCTGAGGATGGCACGTTCACAAGATTGGATAGTGCTTGTGATGCTGGTGGAGGCGGTGCTGGTAGACGGCTTCGTCCCGGAGTTCGAGCCTCTCCCCCCAAAGCATTATTCGGAAGTTTTTGATGTAGTATGTCGGGGTGTTTGAAAAAGATAAGCATTGTGGCAGAAGACCGGTGGCCGGTATATTCTTTCGAGTTTGGCAAATTCAAATAACTGGCCACTATTTTAGGCATGTTTCTAAATTGGTGAATTCCTACTACTTGTCTACAACCTTTTTCATTTTGGTACTTAAAAAAAACCGAGTGGTATTCATGTCTCTTGGTCTTAAAGAGACATACTTGCTGTATAGATTTAAGTACATTTCGTTTACTATAAATGATCTTGATGTATTGGTTTTTGAATCCGGTATGGTAACTAAAAGTTTAGATAGTAGGTCTTGTATATCTTGTACAGTCATTTTAACCAGCTCATCCATTCTGCAAGCTCCGGAAATTCCAAATATTACAGCTAGCTACAACAATAAATAAGCATGTAAAGGATCTAAATATAATTTGAAGTTTTGTAAGTTACCTTAATCTTAAATATTCGTTATCTGGAGCTTCCTGAATAAATTTGTTTATTTCTTCTTTAGTTAAAATCTTGGATTTTTTTTGGCACGTGCTTGCCGTTTCAGGAATGGCTGAAGTTTTGAATATTTAGATATATCCACATCATGTCTAATTGCAAGGGTTGCCTTCAGCATTGAATAATTGGCCCATAAAGTTGAAGATTTCATCTTGGAACCATAAAAATTAAAAAAAAAATGTTTTTATTTAATTAGTTTAAATTCCAATAACTGATTAAGCACGTTAGTGAAATCATTTTGCTAAATAGAAAACATCTTAACTTATAACTTTAACACGTAACAAGTTCCGAAAGTGATATTTTAGGGGATGAGTAGAAAGTTTCCAGGCGAGTCCCGTAAAATCACTTTCGGATCGTGTTACGTACAATATTTTCTGTGGCCGTTAATTTTTGTTAAAAAGGATTGGATAAATATATTTGCTTATTATAAATTTTTTATTATAAATTACATATAACAATTGCTCTTAAAAATGATTTACTTATGAATATTAATATCATACGAATGTCGCATCCATCTGAATGAATTTATTAATCAACAGACAAGTTGTTTTCTTGGATGACTTTATAGTGACCGTGTAAAGATTTGGTGCGCATTGTCAGGTAATGGATTATTGGACCCTTAGTTCATGGAAGACGAGCGTAGAAGACCCGTTACACTAAATCAAGTGCGATTTAGAGAACAAATTTTGGCACCATTTTTTATTGATCTCAGACAATTTTGTCGAGCCAGGGACATACAGTTGAATACCCACTGGTTCCCACAGGATGAGAAAACTTTGACACAATTTTCCGTAACACGAATTTTCCTTACCCTTCTCATTCACATGATTTAACAATTCTTGATGCTTACGTATGGGGTCTACTGAAACAAGCCATTTTGACAGAAAATCCACCGGCAACTATTGATGAAAAAATGTTGATCTTTTTCAGAAGAATGCAGCAACCTATTTTTAATAACATGCTAAGCAATCTTGTTAAACGTTATGAGTAGTGCTTGGAACGCAATGGCGAGCACTTTGAACACATTTTGTTTTGATCTTAAAATTCGGATTATTAATTCAATTTTTAATAAAGCTTTAGTTTTTCAGTTACGTTTGTTTTGGCGCTTACTGTATTATGTTAAAACAGCTATGGACAAACTACAAAAATATAATGATTGAATTTTTCCGATTTAAACTTGATAGACCACAATTATTTTTAAGCTCCAACGGAAATTGTAAATAATTTTTCTCATTAACTTTTCATCTGCCTGCAATACACTTCCAATGTCATGTTTGTCTCGCTATTACGAATGCCTTTAATAAGGTAGCTATCAGTTTCAGAAATTCACTAAATTGCAATCAATCATTCGCTAACGAGATTCTCTCTATCAGAAACCACACGAACTCCACCTTATATAAAGTTGTAGGTACATAATTAATTTACTCGCTTACTCTTAAACAGTTTACGATAATTAACAATTAGCGTGAACGAAACAAAATCGAAAAATGCATAGATGGAGACACGCTTGCTATATATAGTACACTGTAGAAACAATTTTGATTTTATTACAAGCTTACAAGGTTTTAATTTATCAATTCGTATTTTTTTTTTAATTTTAGTTCATTTTTAATTGTTGGTTTGTTTTGTTTCAGGTAAATATCTAAGCTGAAAAGTACCTGTTTCTTAAAAGTGAGTAGCAAAATAGGGTTATGTAATGTTATAGTATTTTTCAAGAAAAAGGGTTCACTGTATTTAATCTACCTGAGGCATCATTATGTATGCCAAATTCGGCCAGAAACATTGAGGGGACAGGATTATAATAATTTGAAATTGGGGTAGAAGGTAAAATTTTAAGCTTTTTTGGTCAAATTTTTCAGTTTTCATTTCTCGCGAAGTCTTCAGTTGTATTTAATACCTAATACGTTGCTAATACGCTCTATCGTTTCTAATAAATACGAATATATATCTATAAAATAATGTGACATCCGTGGAAAAACTATAATACTCCAGTGTAGAAAAAGCATGTATCTCTAGATGCTAAAGAAATCGTAAAAACTATATGAAACTGTTTACTCAATAGAGGACTTGACGCTAGTGGATGCAGCTGTAAGTGCAAGCAAGCAAAAAGATGCCGGTTTCCAGCATGTCTTGAAAAAGCCAACAAGGATTTAATGCGACGAAAAGTCCATGCCCTGGACGAAGAGCAACGCATACCTCCATTACCTGCTCTGGAGCAACGTCTGATTGATTACGAAACTCAGATAATTTGTAGCATCACTAGTCTGTGGAGAATTCTGTTTAAAATGGGATTCGTACATCTTACAATTGATGAATTAATGAATGTGTGCATGAAATGGGTGTGGGGGTTCCGTGGAGTGGGAACATCGTGGGTATAGGTAAGATAGAGTAGTGGGGCTAGGATGGATCCTTGGGGGACTCCATCAAGGGGAGTGAATGGTAGGGATAGTGAACTACCAGATCTTACTCTGAAAGTCCTTATGGAATATCATCCATTACAAAAGTGGCAATAATTTGCATGGACGAGACGTGGTTTTTCACGCACTCAACACTATCCAAAGGATTTCTCAATTAAAAGCTTCTTCAAAGGTCAAAAGAATCACCATTTTACATGCAGGGTCCCAAATGCCTTGTGGCTTTCTGATAAAAATATAAAAGATTTCTGTGTGGATTACCATGAAAATACAACGGCAGCACTGTTTGAAGAATGGTTCAAGAATTGGCGTTTACCAAACATTTCACCTAAATATTTCACCCACTTTAAATGGCGCTGTGGTAAATGTAATAAGAAAATGTGTTAATGATATTTACCCAGATAGTCTGTCACGTAGTAGCTGTAGAAAATGTATAAATTTCTCAGAATCATAGTATTTATTAATCCAATTATAATAAATTTTGATGAAGATAGCGACGGCGAAACAGAACTGTTTGTAGCATAACATTACAAATTTAATTATTTAAATAAAACTAGGAAGTAATATTTAGAATTTTACTTAGTTGTATTATATAGCAAGTTTCAATTGATTATGTTAAAAAAGTTATACGGTACGAATGTGAGCACCTGTTTTACTCAAAAACATATTAAATTACATAATTTTAAAACGTAAATATCTAAAATCCGGCCCTTAATACTTTCCATGTTTATTGACAAGCTCTTTTCTACACAATGGGATTAAAGCAGGTAGCTTGACCGCAGTCAACCATTTTTCTTGAAAAACACTTTACCTACTCTTTAAATGTGTAAACTGTTGAACATAATGTTGAATCACAAGCTTATTTTTCTCCATTTTTTATCTTTCTTATTTCTTATAAATTGATATGTTTCATCGGTAACGGGAAAAGATTCAAGCAAAATGTTATTTATTTATGAAACCTGGCATTTCACTAGCTTTGTGTACGCACCAGCTGTCGTCTCTTTATCCAAGATGTAAAGTGGAGGAAGATTTATAAAAACCTCTATGGAGTAGTAGACATAGCTCCTTTTATAAATAAGCATGTCTGCAATTAAAGCTTATTCAGCTTCTCTCTAATAGTCCTCTGCTGACATTGAGCCCACCAGACCTCAGCATCATAAGGTGATTGCTTGATGGTAATTGTTGATTTATTTATCAAAAATTCCTTCAAAACGATGATCTTGTGCCAAGGACCAAGAATTTAAAAAAAAATGGTAAGAAGTTTAATGCTAAAATTTAAAATTAGGCGGTATATTAAAGCTTTTAAAACTAAATGAAGAGAAATTTGAAGAAGTTGATGATGATTATGATCAATTTTGTGTAGAAGAAAAGGAAACAAAAAATCAGAATCAAAACAGTTACAGAACAAATTAAAAGTTTGTTGTGAATTCAACATATGACGTGATTTTGCTGGGAATAAAGGTGAAAGCAGCTGTTGATGCCTTATTCAAAAATTAACAAAAAAATAGCAAATTATTTAAGTTAAATCAAACAGAATGGCACATGCTCGACTTATTGGTAAAGAAATGAAAAATACATTATACCAAAAATATATGCACCGAGTAGGACACCATAGACCAAAACAAAAATATCGCTTCCGCGTCTACTGTATGGATAAGTACCAAATATAGGCCAAACTATTTATTACTATTTTTTTTAATACAACTAATGCCTTTAAAATAAGTTATTTAAAATTTCGCGCCCGCTGTGACGTCACTTGTTCCTAAACATTGTCGAAGTTGTATGTATTAGAAAGTTATTTCGTTTATGGCACAAAAATTGAACCAATTGCTATACAATATTTTTTCTTACATGCATTACTAAACACCTTATTACTTTTCGGTAATTCATTTTAATAAACTAATAACAAAATTTATGCCGAAGTAATTTTGTTGCTGTAAACGGGACTTGACTATTTTTTTTAAATCTAAATGTTCCCACAAAAGTTTCTATTATATTTTTCTCAAATTTTGTCATACCGTGTCATACCGGCCTTATATTAGATTATTTAAAAAAAAATAAATAAATACAGCAAACTATGTACATAATATCGCACAAGATTCTAAAATCAATTCCTTGATCAGACGTTGACTTTTCCAAAATAAATAATTCTTCCACCATCCACAAAACTGAACCCATTCTTGAACAAAAGTTTTTTCCCACATATCGCACCTTTAGAATTATACAAATATTATAGTTTTATTTATTTAATTTCATTTATTTATTTAAAATGATCTAGGTAAATAACTAAATTTTGATATAAAAATAACAATTTCATAATATTTTCAAAATTTAGTCGAATATCTTTTGATTTCTACAAGATTGATAGACTTGTGCATGTTTATGCCATGCTTACCAAAAAATTCTATAATTCTAAGGGTGCGATATATTCACTCAACCATTAAGACTTTAAATACACGATTGTGCATGTTTTGAGCTAAAGGGGCTCTTTATATAAATGAAATAATATACTATAAAAAAATGTATAAGGGATTTTTGCATTTGTGCATACGCGTAAGTGAACTATGGATACTAATCCAAAAAAGCTGATCTTCCCATGTATACTTACCTTTTTTTACTAAAAATTAGTTAATTACCTACGAGAAGTGACTTATTACGGCACGAGATAGATGTATATGGAGGAGATGGAGAAGGAGCCGAGTCAAGAATATCTGATCGAGTACCGTAATAATCACTTCACGGACGTGTATCGTACTATATTTTTTTCATACTGCCTTGCGGAAGCGATAGGGAATATCAATTTACGCAACACGTCTCCCTGAAAGCTCTTTTGGTGGGTTATAGAGAAGGAAAATGTCTGTCTCAAAGAGCTGGTATACATACTGTTGGTGGAGCACCTAAGAAAATAGCTGAATTCTTAAAACTAGACCAACCAGAAAAGTATACAGGAGGACAGCCTCAACGTTGTTGGCCAATGCTGGAGCTGACCTTAAATTTCTAAAACAGCACGGTGGATGGAAGTGTTTTTCAGTTGCAAAAAAGTATATAGAAGAATCGGTTAAAGGCAAAAACAAGATTGCAAGAATGATCCAAAGAGGCGAAACTTTTGTTGAAGGTCTTCCGCGATTACAGAAAACACTGTAAATCCATCAACAACTCCATTAATACATATTGCTGGCAACAGCAGTTGTACAATTAATGTCAATCTTCAAAAACTAGAATAAAAGCTTAGTTTATGTTGATTCACTTATTATTTCAAACAACATTGGGAACATTGAAGAGTACTGTAAGGTACAAGTGTACCGTAAAGTACCATATCCCGGGCTCACACGGATCCGGGAAATGGCACCTTACCGTACAATATGAAAAAAAGTATTTTACGTAACTCGTGTAAAAAGTATCATATAGCACATGCGAGATGTTACGTACTAGCTACACAGAGAAAAAGAGTGCAAGTACTACTATCGTGTGCATAATCTTTAGGCATATCTACTTACCTCAAGAAATCTCTAGGGAATCTAAAAAAACTTGGAGCACTAACTACATCTGCTATAACTTTATTGTTCATCTTTTCACTCAATAAGTAAAAAAAACTCACACACACGCCACTGCTTAAGCAACTAAACCGAAGTAAAATATACGCCGTCCTTGCTGAATTTGGCAGGTTTTTAAACCGGAATGGCGAAATGCGCACGCCATGCGCTAAGGCGAGATGCACTACTTGGACCCAATTCTCGACTTTACTAGAAAATATTCCAATGGGAAAAAATTCCATTACTATTTTCCAATAAAAATTTTCCTACGTATTCTCGACTCAAACTGGAATATAGATTCCCAAGGGGGTGCCTTTACGCGTATGTCGATGATAGGGCGAAAGGAAAGTAACCAATGGTAATCGAGTATTTTGAATGTTTTTATTGTTTTTATTTGACGTTAGTCAAATGTCTTACGTGTCTTTTATACATAAAATAAACTTTGGTCTTTTATATTTAAGGTGTAGATTTATATATTTATAATCAGTTACCTGTAACCTAATAATACATGAATTAATTTATTTTTCTGGTTTAGTTATCTTGTGTTATAATCATGACTTCGAAAAAAAGTCATTTAAGTGAAATTCAAAAAAAAACATTAATTTCAATAATGGAAAATGGTTTAGAAGAATTAGTTCATCCATTTTTCGAATGTCTTAGAAATAGAATAAACAAATATTTAAAAACTGTAACAAAACACAAAACTAATCTTTTAAAATACGTAACCAAAACTATAAATAAACTTGAATTCGACAATTAAAAAAGGTTAGATTAAGACTGCGCAAGTTCTGTTTTTGTCATTATCAATGGAAAATGACTTTCCCTACATAATAAGCATGGGAATATTTCCCCACGATTTTTGATGGAAAAAATTCCCATAAAATACGTCGAGAATAGGTAAAACAATTTTCCATAGGGATATTTCGCATTTCCCCATAGGAATATTTTCGAGAATTGGGTCCCTGGTTGTTTTTGTATACTGTGTACACACTTTGCAACAAGTTGTGTGCATTAGTAAGTTTAATAACATGAGTATAATTATTATAAATCACTAATCGTTTCTGTTCATTTTTAAAAATATTATTTCTTTACTTTTGTATAAAATGTTATCATTATATAATAATTCTACACATCTATACAAAATTCTATCTATTGTTAAAATTCAATTTCCTTAAAAATAACGGCTCTTAAACGCCATCAGATAAAAATTACATCTATTAAATTTGTAAATTGTACAATTAAAATCAACCACAAGAATATGTAATCGGACTTATGTACATATTCAATTTTTTACTTTGAAGAATAGCGAGTTGATATAGTAGATAATTAGGAAACAAATTTGATATATCAGTGTAGGGCAACAGCTGAAGGTCAAGGTTTATGTTCTTTAATACAATGCAATTTTTACTTTTTTGTCAAGTTACATGCCAGTAGTTACCGGATACACATAGGAGATAATTTCTTAAATACTATGTAATTATACATTTGAATTGAGCTTAATTTATACTTATAAATAAATGATTATTATATATTCCGTCTAGAAAGTATCCGGAAAAAAGAATGCACAATTATAATTTTGCAGTATATATTTTTATTATTTCAATTATAATAACCACAAATAATTCATCTCATTTACTTATACAACCTCCATTTAATTCTAAACACTTCTAAACGTCTTGGTGCACCAGAAACTAGGTCACTGCCATACTGCTCGGTGATGGGCGTCCAGGCCTGTAAAACCGAACGAATCAAACCTTCTTTATTTCGTGGGGCTGCTCGTTCCACTTCAATCTTCATTAATCCCCATATGTTTTCAATGGGACTAAGATCTGGTGAAGCTCCTGGCCATGGAATTGTTGTCAGTTGGTGTTCTTGCATCCAAGCTTGAGTAAAGGCAGAAGTATCTTGCATTATCCTGCTGAAAACGCCACCGCTCTGGATATAAGGCATGAGCTGTTACAAGAAGAAAACCATTTAAAATATCACAATACTTTGCACTATTAACAGTGCCGTCAAATATACAGAGAGGCGTAGCACCACGTTGAGATATTGATCCCCAAACCATTATTTTAGTGGGAAATTTGGAAATTTGAACGGTAACATTTTCTCTTGACAGGATTTTAAGATGGTTTGCACCAATCTGGAAACAACTCTCGTCAGATATAAAAATATTGCTGAAATTATCTCCTGGAAAACGTTGACAAAACTCGTGGCTTTTGTAGAGGTGTTATTGCAGGGATCTTTTTTGGTTTCCTTGATATGTAGCCTTGTCTTTTCAGTGCCATGCGGACAGTTTCTGGACACACATTTATTCTTCGTTGATTTCTAAATCTGCTGGCCAGTTTTCGAAACCCTAGGCGCGGATTTTGTCGTCCTAAATTCACTAAAGCGTTTAAATTGTTTCCGCGAATCTTACGCGGTCTTCCCGAAACTGGTTTATGTCATATCTGTATCCTCTTAATTGTCTTTTTAACGTTTCGAACACCCTTTCTATACAAATATTCCACCATTTTTCTTTTTTCCACATGCGATATTATTTTACAAAACTGACGTCTGTTTACAATCAACAATATTTGATTGATACTGTTGTCATGCGATTTTATCCATGGCCTACTATCGGCACAATCTACTTGACTCATTACTTTTGTCTTAGAATATTAGGAAAAGAAAATATATTAAAATTAGGAATAATAAAAAAATTCGGATACTTTCTAGACGGATTATTCTTATGCAGTCAGTTTAAGATTGCCACTTAATGTAGAATAATTGGTTGGCTTTCTCGCGGGCTTTATATGGAATTTTATATCACAAATTACAGATAAAATGTTGAATATGGAACTGTTGGCGAAACTGATACCGAAACCGTTTACACTACCACTACACCAACACACACTTTTAACTGCCTGACGAGCGTTTCGATAACCAGTTTACCTTCGGTCTCTGAAGATAAAATTTGACCTTGAGAACCATTTACCGAATTATAAACTAATAAACCAGTAATTTTACTTCCACAAAGATAAACTTAAATTCACATAAGCCATATTAGAGTACATTTTTGGGAGCAAACTACCAAAAGATTATTGAAAAATGGATATTTTTTGGATTAATATCATTGTAAAATTATTTTCAGGTACGCTTTTTATACCCAATTTTGTCATAATCCAAAATGTTATTCTCCTTTTGGCATTTATTCTTAAAAATGTTTCACTTTTCGAGTAAAAAATATAAGGAGGATATAAATGTGTAGATGTCACTTATTACATGTTAATTATGTTCCTCCTAATTTATACTATTCATGATTTAAAAATAACTTAAATTACAAACATACTTCCTGTTGATTTGGGATGCTTAGAATAATAAAACAAATGTATTTATTTATTTATTGAAATATATTTATAGCTATAAATAAAGCAAATAATATCTAAAATGAAATAAAAATAAATTATATTAAAATATTTTCAATACTTTTCGCTTTTGTCCTTTCCCTACAAAATGGTGTTCCTCAAAGTACTTTTCACACAGTTTGTGATATTCAGAGATTGTTTCACAAGATTTAACAAGTAAATCTTCTCTTCCACAGGCTCGTAACCAAAGTTCTATACTAAATATGTAAAATTAAGAAATGAAATGTTCAGGAGAGCCATTCAAAGTTTGGAAATTTAGAAAAACTGACATATTTTTGTCATTTCTTAAGATATCGTAGGAACTAACACAATAATTAAAAAATCCGAAAAAAATGAAGCAGTTACCGGTATCTTTAGGTTTCATAATTGCTATTTAAAGTAGTTTTTGTCGCTTCTAACAATTGCTTTTTATATTTCAATGAGAAATGGCATAAGATAAATATGAATAAAAATAGCAAGGTAAAAGGGTATAAGAGACTAGACAGGTAAATAATTGTTATAGGAAAAAAAGTATAAAGTACTTTTTACAGTGATTGTATTGAAGATAATAGAGCACAAGAGATAGTTGGCCTTCAAAACAATAACAGTATATAAGACATTAGTAACTCGCAATGTGGCTTGAAAGCAAAGGAAAAGAAGGATAATTAACATTTGGTATTGCGTGAGTCTATGGAAATATGGATAAAAAGACACTCCAAGAAAAATGAATAAGCGCAACCAACACGACTTTCATCAGGATAAGAGCACAATACACCATTATTGGGTACCTTACTCGTAAAATAGAGTGAAATAGGTTCCATATACGTTAAGTGTTAGGTAGTCGATGTTAATAAAAAGGATACTAAGGGTCCTTATTTTAGGGCCTGTTTCAGTGTACCCTACCCGTACAAGTAATTTTAATTTACACTGAATGGTAGACTTAAAAGATGATAGTTCGTCATAATACTCTTTTTTACGTCACCTACCTACTTATTTGCCAACAAGCGGATAGTAGGATATTTTAAATAAAAACATTTTTTTAAATCAAGAAAAATCAAAGCTACTTATAAAGAGTAAGCAGATATCAACCTCCTAATAATGTTTGAAAACAATAGTAGTAATTTAAGTAATAGGTACTAGCGAAAAACTGTATTTATTTTGTTTAGTAAGGTATAACCAACAATGTGATAATAAAATAAGTCAATGTAATAGGATATAACCTACATAGCTGTCAACAGTAAAACTGACAGAATAATATGAAAATTAATTTTTTCCGCAAACGTCAAAAAAAGTAGACATTATTAACGTCAATTCATGAAGTTGAAGTATGATTTCACAGACACCACTTTTTTGTACGGCCGTGAGCGGACAAAAAGTACTTTTTTGTACGCTGACGGCCGTACAAAAAAGTAGAATTTTTAACAGGGAAGATAATTATTAGTTGAACTTTTAAACTTTATTATCGATAATAATTATTAATAGTAAAATTACAGCTATTTAAGGTTGCACCGCACATATTTAATGCACTACATGATTTATTCACTTCCAATTCAAGCGAATTTTGTGCAGAGTTGAAAGAGTTCATCAAAAAAATTTCCTGTGACTCCTTACTTGTTGCTTCTGTTACATCAACGTCGCCATAATTTCGCTCATGAGAAGCTGCATTCAGGTACAGTGAAGAAGAATTCGACATCAAGATTTTTTCTGCAGTTTATTTTGTATTAGACAAAGAGTCTTCAATGTATCCTTCAACGACAGTGCTCGACCTCCAACCTCCATGCTGTTTCAAACAAGTAATATCAGCTCCTCCATCCACAAGCAAAGTAGCTGAAGTTCTTCTTAACGCATGGCCGGTGTAATCTTTTGAATTCGGTAGTTTTAAATAAGTTGCTACTGTTTTGGGTACGTTACTAATTGTATGAATTCCCATGACCATGCGATAACATCTTCCCTTTTGAAATTTCAAAAAAAATCGTCGGCTTTCCATAGCTTGTGGACGTAAAGAAGTATATTTTCTGTAAAGATTTATATATTTTTCTCCAATAATTGTGAACGATCGTGGCTTTTTAGATTTACTAGCAGGAATCTTTGTATGAATAACAGATCCTAAATCTTTTATATCGTCTATTGTCATGTTTACCATTTCATCGCATCTACATGCTCCAGATACGCCCATTATTAGAACAACCTAAAAGTAGTTAAAAAATTTGATTCTATTTTTGCAGGTTAGAATATTATAACTAACCTTAATTCCTAGATATTGCTCATCAGGTGCATTATTTAAAAAATCTTCAAACTGGTCTTTTGTGAATACCTTTGACTTTTTTGGAGTATACCCTTCATTCTGCTTCTTCAGATAAGCACGTAGTTTCATATATTTGCTAATATCTAATCCATGTTTAATATTCAGTAATGATTTTATCATGGAATACTGAGACCACATTGTTGAACTTTTCATTTTTAATTTAGTTGTCATTTCAAAAAAATAAGCTAGTAGCACATTTTCCGAATAGTTTGAAATGTTTTTATCATTGCACCATGTGAGAAATCTTTCGATTTTAAACTCTACTTGACTTAGTTGGAATTAAATCATTCGTAGCTGCCTTAGCAATGTCAACAACGTCGGGCGGTGTACAGTTGGGTTCTGAATCCGACATAATATAATCTAAAATAAAATTTTAGTACACCTTACTACAACAAACGAAATTTTGATGCTCAAGTACTTACCAAAAATGCACAGTCCAACTGTTGCTTTAAATCACTTACAATATTTCTGACATTGTAAAATATTATTGAACTGTCAAATTTGTTTTTGACGTGGCAATCACAAAACCAGTAACCACGGAAATGTAGTGCGCAGTTTTATAATTATTATTCTCTGAATTTATCACCTTCGTTGCGATCGTTTTGAATTTTTATTTAAATATTAATTAGTTCTATAGTCTGGATGCCGTTTGCGGAAAAAATAGCATGTTTCATTCGGAGCAAAAGCACTTTTTGTGGCTCGTCTGAAATTGTCGGCCTCACTAACGTTCGGCCATCAAACATTCAGACTCGCCACAAAAAGTTATACTTTTACTCCTAATAAAACAATATAGGTACTATTATATGTAGGGTACAAGCGCCATAGGTATGTTAAATTACTTGTAGTACTTTTTGAAGGAAAAGCTTATAAAAGACAAAAACAAATGAAAGCTTGACACCCTTATGAAGTAAAAAAGCACTACCGCCAACAAACTAAATCATTTTTTATAGCAAAAATGAGCTGAATTCTCGTCGGTTACAAAAAGTAATACTGGAAAAATGTGTTTTTTTTGCTAGGGTATCGCCAAAAATGTCATGGGAATAAGCGCATTCAAAAGAGCGGAAAATTTTACGTAGGGTGACATTTATAACTCTTTTTTGACCAAAATGCCCTACTTCTTTTTTACCGTTGATATAATGTTTTGCAAATATTGAAAATAAACTTTATTATTTTTCTATAGCTCTAAGAAAATACAAAAATTCATATCTTAGGTTTTAGTTTAAGCTTATCAATAAAGAATTAAACAATTCCAGAATATGTTACTAGACTAACTTCTCTCTGTTGTTGAGAAAACAAAACCGGGAAATTCCTTTGCCTGTTTTGGACGAACAATTCAAAAATGCACACCTAGTTCCGCTTTTGGAAGCCATTTTAAAGTCAATCAATTCACTTTTAAATAAGCACACAAACAATAATTAAAATATCACACACCGTAAACAACCCTGTTTACAAACAAAATGTCACAATGTCAGTCCCAACTCACCATGAGCATGAAAAAAAAAATATAGAAGAAATTGTACGCACAACAAAAATAGATACATTTTGGTCACGTGAGATAGGGCAACAATATAAATTGTTATGGGGACTTTAGGGAAATTGAAAAAAATATTAATTTCTTCAAATTCCAGAGAAAAATTAGAGCGAAATTTGAAAATATTGGATTAATGCTATATTAGTACCACATTGATATTTATTGTAATGTGATTAATAGATTGAAATTGTAATCCAATGCCAGTTAAAAACTAGTCAAAATTAAAATTTTGTTCTTTTAAAACTTCAAATTTGGAAAATGATATAATAATACACAAATTGGAAGTGTATGCTGTTCTTACTGTCATTTTAAAATGTTAATGTAATATTGAGTAATCTTTTCCTTTTTGTATTCAATTAATTAACAATTATATTAATTAAATTACACATTTAAACAAATATGCAACAAAAAATTTGTAATTTTGACTACAGTTATGAATAAAGGGTGGATAAAACGACAACTTCCACGTTTAATTAAAAAATTAGGTTTTTAATCACAATGGCATTCGTTTCGCTGGAATTAGCATTGAATATGTCAATCTAACGGAAAAAAAAGACAATATAATTGTAAAAAAGTGTATTGCTGATGTTTAAATAACAACAATTTTAAATATTTGTATCTTATTTTATGTTCAATATTGCATTTAAAGTTTTTAAAACATTTGCCAGGAACTTGAAATGTAGGGGTCTTTTTGAGGAATAGCATTGGCAAATTAACTGTGTAAATTTAGATAAAAAACAGTAGATCTTAATGTACTTGTTGCTGAAGGTGAGTTAAAATATAGGTAATTATTGTAATTTTTTGTCAATATATAAACATGTTTATACTACCAACACTTGTATATTGTAATAATATATTCAAATGAATAAACATTATTATTATTTACACTTTTATTCTTATGATAATTGTAAAATAATATCTATCAACTGCAACAGATTTATGATGTATTGATCTAAATAGTACCTAATTTAACTTTGGTAAAATCCCAGCAACAGTACTTGGATTTTTTGTTATAGAAAACATAAGGTCTAGGGCTATATTTCCAGTAAAATTTTCAGTGCTTCAAAATGTATTTTTAGCTAGACTACATAATATGTATGTTACTCAGTGTAGTGGTTTTTCTGGTTTCAAGTTATCAAGTTTTCAGTCCAAGATTAATAACAAAATCTTGTGGAATAAAATGAGTCAAACATAGTTTAGCAATTTTCCCTTGCATAAAATATTTCCTTTTCATAGCTATAAGCTCTATTTTTAGTAAAATACCAGTTTTTGAAAAACTAAAATACAAATAACTATGAACAGATGCATTCCTGTGAGATTAAATCTTTTGGTATTTTAGTACCCATATTTTAGTTAAATAACTTACTACATTTACCCGTGGGAGGATATATTTTCGTTTTTGTCAAACCCATTTGTACAACCATAGGCTGAACATGAAATAACCATTTTTAAATGCTAAGAACAATAAATAACTGCACAGTTAAACTAAACTTCCACTATTTGTTCGAAAAATTCGCTTTAAAATTCAATTACAGCTGTTTCGCTATTGAATTTTAAAGCGAATTTTTCGAATAAATAGTGGAAGTTTAGTTTAACTGTGCAGTTATTTATTGTTCTTAGTAAGATGAACTTCCAAAAAGTAGAGGTTAACACAATTAATTTCATTTTTAAATGCCTTTAATAATTTTTTATAAATCAATCATTCAATTAATTAACTAACACTATACAGTGGACGGCTAATTTGTGGAATATTATCATTATTTCGAGAACCGTCGAGTTTTGAGGGTAATCCCGAAACAGGTCGATTTTTGTTATAAAATACCCATGTTATAACGTACATGGAGTAAGGATGACGTCACCGGTGTGGGTGTAGTGACGTAATCGTTAATTTTTTTAAATAGAAATCGGTATAATGCGACACCTCATTTGAAGGAGAATTTAATAAACTATTTAACGACATTACATTTGTAACCAAAATATTTTTTTAAGGGTACAAAAACAATTCAACCAAATTACAACTAATGATTTAATTCATAACGTACCTTAAAATAACCAAATTATGCATAATAAATATTTTAAATTAAATGTTCGAAATTCCCTCCATCGGTTTCTTGACAATATGCGAATCTACAGACACATTCATCAAGTACATTGCGGATGACTTCTGGAGTAATGAGACTCATTTCATGCCTAATTCTATCTTTTAAGTTCTGTAAATTTTGGGGTCTATTGACATAAACTTTTGATTTTATGTAACCCCACAGGAAAAAGTCTAGAGGTGTTAGATCTGGCGACCTTGCTAGCCACTCTATAAAACCTCGTCTTCCGATCCATCTCCTGGGAAAGCAATTATTTAAAAATTGACGTACTTCACGTGCGTAATGCGGAGGGGTTCCATCTTGTTGAAACCAGATATTGTCACTAGGTAAATTTGCATTATTGGCATTTGGGTACATGTTAGCAAGGACAGGTATAAGTTGATTTCTCAAAAAAGTTAAATAACGTTCTCCTGTTAGACTTTCTTCAAAGAAAAAAGGGCCAATGATTCTGTCATCAATGATCCCTGCCCATACATTCACTTTCTGAGGATATTGCGTGTGTGCCTCAGTCATCCAATGTGGGTTTTCTTGACTCCAATACCTGCAATTTTGACGATTTACGGTACCATGTAAAAAAAATGTGGCTTCATCGGAAAAGAGGATTTGATTGATGAAACGTGGATTGCCGATACATAAATCCTGCATAATTTCAGAAAATTGAAGCCGGCGATCGGGATCGTCGTCGTTTAATTCCTGGTGTAGTTGAATTTTGTAGGGATGATATTTTTCTTTTTTTAAAATACGTAATACCGATCGTTGGGAAACTCCAGCATATTCACCCATTTGTGTTGAACTACTGTGAGGACATTTAATAAAACATCAAGTTTTACATTGTCGTCAATTTTAGGACGCCCAGCGTTGGGAATATGTTTAACGTGCCCAGTTTCTCCAAATTTTGGGACTATTTTACTTACTGTTGATTGGCTGATGGGTCTGTCTGGATATTTTGCGTTGAATAAATTGCATACCTCGTTCTGTGTTCTTTTTTTATCTCCACATCCGCTAAGAATGAATATTTCTATGCGTTGTGTTTCATTTAGATGAGCCATAATTTAGTATTCAAAAGTAAAAATTACAATTGACAACTGATGACAATTCACAAAATCAAAAAATATTTACGACAATAAATATTACAGTAACTATGCCAATATCACTTGCTTGATTTAACATTTGACAAAAAGTTTCAGTGTTTATGAGATAACTTTTTATGTCCATTATTATTTTTACTTATTTTTGCTTTTTTAAGTATTTATTTCAGAAAGTCATGGCAGGAACCGATGGATGGCATTTGGAACATTTAATTTAAAATAATTATTATGCATAATTTGGTTACTTTAAAGGACGTTATGAATTAAATCATTAGTTTTAATTTGGTTGGATTAAAATAAAAAAAAAATTTTGTTGTACCCTTAAAAAAATATTTTAGCTACAAATGTAATGTCGTTAAATAGTTTATTAAATTCTCCTTCAAATGAGGTGTCGCATTATACCGATTTCTATTTAAAAAAATTAACGATTACGTCACTACACCCACACCGGTGACGTCATCCATGTACGTTATAAGATGGGTATTTTATAACAAAAATCGACCTGTTTCGGGATTACCCTCAAAACTCGACGGTTCTCGAAATAATGATAATATTCCATAAATTAGCCGTCCACTGTATGTTCAAACCGTATTAAAACATGCAACTACAAAAATATGAAAATCGGGATAAAGCACATGCACATCCAATACTATTTTACCCTTTATCAGCTGTTTCGACTCGTTGCATCTCACTTTTATGTTATTGGCTCCAATCCCTCTCTCTTTCTCTAAGCTCTAGTGACTATATCATTGGCTAATACCAACTGATGGTTGTAAATCGATGTCAACATTGTCAACTGATTCTCGTTTTTTCTCGTAGAATAGTCTGCGGAATTTTCGACATGCGGTGTGCAATTTTCCGCTGCGTAATTACGATACTGGTTTTCCATCGTGTAAACGTACGTAAAACCGATTCAGTGAGCTCTGTTGAACCAACCAATGTCGTTGTAAATGAGCACCCCTTGTCGAAAATGAAAATTCCGCCGTCTGTGGAAATATGCCTTAAGTGTAAATATTTGTTAGCTGTTATTATTGATGGGCAGCTCTCAGATCTGTATATAATTTCATGAAGGAAATTATGAACAACCAGAACAGAACCGTTCTGCGGTCTGCGCATAGCAAGAGCAGAAATTTAATTTTTATCGGGGATTCTTCGTGTTCAACTAACGGTTATTATACTCGAAAAGATGGTGTGTTTACTGTGTTTATAACATTTTAGTGCATTTGGAGAAATACGAAAAACATAAAATTGGTTTTAGTACGTTCCGTTAAATTAACAAAATATTGGTTTCTAGCGAGTAATCGGGTTGATGAAGTAATCTCTCTTAACATCGACAATTTAGTTATTTATAACTTTTTCTGGGTTTATGATACCCGAGATATTCTATTCTTAACTAATTTTAATACTAATTTAATAATACAGTTGAGCTATTTTCTAAATTCACTTTTGTTTCATCATTGTTTTGAGATGTTTCAACGATATTGAACATAGTTTTTTAAAGTTTGTTTCTATTGCTGATAATATTTTTTTTTATAAATTGTTGACTTAAATTTAATTATTATAACTTGGTCTTCTGAGTGCCTTATTGATTTCTATTCTTATCATCCCATGTCCCATAAATTAGCAGCTTTCAACTCCCTATTCTACAGATGCTTCTCACTTCCCTTATCTAATGATTCTTTTGAGAAATAAATCAACGTTATTAAACAATTAACAATTAAAAATCACTATCCTTTATATTTATTCCATAAGATATATTCACAATATTTTTGCAAGTTCAGGTTTTCCTTCCATATATCTAATTGATATAATTATAATAACACTACACAAAAGTTATTTTTTTGGAAATTAAATCTGCTATCAATGATAATTCTCTCACTTGTTTGAATGAACAAATTCAACCTAATAAAAATTATTTGTTTTTAAATTTGAATTTTTAACCCTTTTGTAGATTTTATGTTATTTAGGTTATGTTATGCCTTAACTTTAGTTCATACTCTTCTTTTCTAGTCTTAAGAATCTGATTATATCCATTTTGTCCATTACGATGTTCGCGCTGTGTAGATGATAGATTTGTTTTTTTGAATTTTATAGAAACATTTTTCACTTTTCTTTAGTTACCCTATAGTCTATATAGAAAGGACAAGGAGTAATAAATCATTCATTTAAGTAGATTTCATAGACGTACCAACATATATTTTAAGAGGGTATACCGTAAGGTACATTTTGTATTGAACGAATGAGTTGCAGCTATGCTAAAGAATATACGATTTAGGTCAGAGGTAACGGGATGTACTAATTTTAATAAAAAAAAAGTGATAGAGGTACATAAATTTTAGTAAGTTTGATAAAGAAAGGCAACACAGTTTATTCATAATAGAAAACAAACCAATCTGTAACAATAATTAATTTATATATTTTTGTTCTTTTTGTAAGATTAATTCAAACTTTGAATATTGTCACAAATAAATTACAATGAAATATATTTGTAAAAAATTAATTAAAGTCAAGATAGCAAGATATCGTTACAATTTTTATTAAATTCAAAGAAGCTAAATGAATATTTTTTATTTATATCATTGAAAAACAAGGATCCAAGTGCAAGTGTTGATGATATTGTGGAATTAACGGCTGCTATGTTGTGTGTTGCTAAATCAACAATTTATAGATTACTAAAAGAAAGCAAGAATGGAACTCTTCAACCCCCTAAAACTCCTTCAGGCCGAAAACCAATTGAGATCGAATGCTGGATATACAGTTTCCAAATCTTGGCAAGATGAAAACATTAAAAGCGGAAGGCATGCATTCGTGGAAGGTTTGTCGTTAGGTTTGCAGCCACCATCTGGACAAGGAAAAAGACTTATCATTGTCCATGTTGGAAGTTCTGAAGGATTTGTTGATGGTGGATTATTAACTTTTTTTCAAAACGCACGGGGGACTATCACGAAGATATGAATGGGGATGTCTTCGAGGAATGGTTTGTTCAAATGTTGGATCTGATTCCAAAAGGGGCTGTTATTGTTATAGACAACGCAAGTTACCATTCACGGTTACGAGAAGCATTGCCCACAAGTCGTTGGCGTAAAGCAGAGCTTTTGGAGTGGCTTATTTCGAAAAATATTAAGTTTCCAAAAGATCCACTAAGGAAAGAACTTTACAGAATTGCAAAAATGAACAAGAATAAATACAAAACCTACATTGTAGAAGAAATGGCTTCTTCTCGTGGTATATCAGTTCTTCGACCCCTTATCATTGTGAGCTTAATCTCATAGAATTAATATGGGCTCAGGTAAAGGGGAAAGTTGGAAAAAAATACTTTTAAAATAAACGATGTTGTGAAACTGTTTGATAGTGCTGTAAGTCATGTTAGTAAGGAAAATTGGACAAACTGTATCAAGCATGTTATCAAAGTAGAGGCAAATATGTCGAAAATTGACAATATTTGTGATGATTTAATCGACCCTATTATTAATGTCAACAACGATTCTTCCTCTTCCGAGTCGGATATAGAATAAAATGTAAGTAATAAATGTATTCCAATAATTATTTCTTTTTATTTTTTATTATATTATAATTTAAAACGTATTTTTTTCCCAAAATACACACCACTGCATTGCGTTATTGCTTATTTGCTAATCCTTTAACAATGAAGAAACCCTAAACTTTGCTACAACTGAAAAAAATACGGGGTCGATCTACCTGGTTTTTATATTTACGAAAGAAATGTAATTTAAAGTAAGAGATTTATCAAAATTTCATGGTGCTCCCTGTAAAGGTTTTGCATACTTAATTAGTGTTTATTACTCCTCGTACTTTTTGTACATACTATATAAAGTTAATATTCCTCTTTGACACGCAATTGGGTTGGTAACCCTTCCTGACTTAGTTTGGTACTTTACTATTTCCGTTTTGTACTTTTCTACTCTAACAAATCCCTTGACTTTTCATACGTATAAAGTTCTTACTCAAGTGCACTTGTACAGTTTTTCTGTTCTGCAAGTTTGAAATGCTCTTTATGCTATTAATATTAGAAGACTAACAAGAACCTTTACTTACTGTTTAGGATCGACCTGTCTTCTTGATTCCAAGGAGATCGAGCTACCACCATGGTTCTCTCATTTTTTTGATTGTTTTTTACAATCAACTCTCTTGATCATTTATGTTTAAATTTAAAAATTTCATAAATTAAAATGCAATTTCTGTATTCTACACATACAGGTGAGTTTGTGTATGGATTTATTAATAATATCATTTGTAACGCTTTTATCTTGTTTGTTTTATTGTAACTTAGACATTTCACGTACTGGTAACGATCTTTTACTTTCTCACTTCAATTTGAAAAGTTTTAATCATAATAATTTTTTAATGTAATCATGTAACCTCTATTAATCATACTTCTATGTAACTAATTTTGATTCTTTGCTCATACCATTGTTTTCTTTATAGCCTGATGATGGTCTAAGGACCGAAACATGTCGCTTTTACAGTTATAAGCTTCTTTAAAATTGTGGATTTACTTTTTTTATTGCTACTGTATATCTGTATCAGCCACATTTGAGAGATGGATTACCTTTTCAATTTAAAATAATTTTACGGTTTTCATCTTCTGTCTATTTTTTATGCTCGAATTCAACAGCTGCAACATTCGCTATTACCTTTGAAGTTTATGAAATTATGACTTCCCGGCATCTGACAAAACTGAATATTCTATTTTCGTTCAAGATTCTTCGTTTCATTTTTATAATTGTTGTTGAGCAAATACAAATATAAAAGAAAATAAACGGTAGGTTCTTTTTACCAATTATTGTCTACAGAACAAAAGATTATCTATTATCAAATTTTAGCTTAAGTATTAGCAAAAATGATTGATAGAATGTAGAGTATTTTATACATCCTTTGTTACTTTTCTTTAACCAATAAAACGTTTATCCTTTAGTTGTTGAAGGTTTCGTTTGTTTTCTAAATACTTTTACTTTTTGTATTTTTGATAAACTCCTTTTGTTTGGACAGTATTCGATTTATTAAACACGGTAGACGCCTTGAAGTTGATCCCTCGGCAAAAATTTATGGTTATTGATTAATTGCAATAATTAGGCCAATTATAGTGGTTATTTTTAACTACGTCCACAATAATGATTGATGCTTGCCATACACTACTTTTTAAAAACATTTACAAAAGTTAATTACACTCATATTTAAATAAAGTATATAACTGAAATGGTTCGACCGACCTTTGTACTACAGGAGGTAGCCATTTTGATCTTTAATTGTCATGTTTAAAGCGGTCATTCTAAATAGAGTTGATTCCAAAATTATAGCGACATCTCCGGTTTTCCCACCTATCTTTACCGTCGACTCGAACGCTAGCGATTACCCAGTTCGAGAAATAGATTCCAGTGGCCCAGCTGCCGCTGGGAATAAGAAACACCGCACACGGAATCCGCTTAGCAATTGTTCTACTAGAATTCTTCGATTGCGCTGTGGCGCGCGCCGATCGGAGATCGTCGGCGAATACCCCCACATTGCCGAATTTTACTTGAGCTGTCGCGTTATTTATGGAATCGACTCTACCCGACTTTGTTCGATTTAAATATTTGGCATTTTCACTTCAAATAAAAAGGATTCAATATTTTAATTGTACGAATATATTATACAAAAATGTTATATTTTTACAGCCTGATGATGGCATCTATGTTAGTCCGAAACTAGTATAGTATTCTACTCTCATATAATGGTTATTATTCACTCAGATATGTCTTCGTGAATAATAGCTACCATTACATGCTCGTTGAATAATGTAGGTAAAGTGTGTTCAACAATATAGTGCCCACAATAAAAGGGAACTGATGGTGATAATAAACTTCTTAGGTAAAGTACGTTTCACAATAATTCGTTGACTCCGGTACCTGACCTTAGGGGATTAGTAATGAAAGATTATAAATTTCTCACTGTACAGTAAACATTAACAGATCCGTAATCCGGTTTTCAAAATAGATTTAAATAAAACTCAGTAACCTTTACTAAAACTTAAATTTATTTTGTAAAAAAAATCAAAATTAAAAACAAACAAACAAATTTTAAGTTTATTTATTAATTGCAATTAAACAAAACTGTTGAAACTTACGTATACGTATACGTACATATCTTCCTGGACAAAAATAAATAATACCGTTCTGTAAATGTTCGAAGAAATATTAACCACCTTTTATTAGTAATCCCTTAAGAGCAGTTAAGAGCAGGTACCAAGTCAACGATTTTTTGTGAAACGTACTTTACTTTTATCTCAGGTATTGGCAAGTTTGGGTAAAGAATGCAGGTCAGGATTAAATTTGCAAAAATAATTTTTTAATAGAAACGCATATTAAAGGATATTCACAATAAAATTTAATAAAAATTTAAATATGTTAATATTTCAATTCAGTTTCACTATCACTATCATCGTCTACATTAATTATAAGGAGTTCTATTTTAGTATGAAATGCCCTGTATGAATCCTCCACTTTTATAAAATGGTTTATTGTTCTTTTCCAACAATCAACGTCTGGGTCATCTATATTTTACCGGATTAATGCAAGTACAGAAGGACATAATGTAGGTATAGTATTTTGGGTCCGCACTTTAGTTTTCTCCACATATGCTCAATCGGGTTGAATACGCAGTAGTAAGGAGGAAGACGAAGAACTGTATGTCCTTTGGTTGCTGCATTTGTGTCACATACATATGTCTTCTGTATGTTAAATGTCCTAAAAACCTCTAAAAGCTGCGTTTTTTATATCCTTCTTCAAAGTACATGTTGTTTTGGAGCATAAATTCCTAGATTTCCGCTTGAAGAGCCTGGAACCTTCTTCAATTGGAGACTATGGTAACTGGCATTGTGTTTTCGAACCAATCCTCGTCTGTAGTATCTTGGTGGTAATCCAACGACGGATCTTGAATGTTCTTCGCCGAAAGTCCCAAACTGTTTGGAATCCAACCATCTGATCCAGCATGAATAATCGTGATCCGTTTTCCTTTGTTCGATGGAGCTTTTGATTGGAATTGTACTGTTCCATCGGTCCATCTTTTTGCCGGCGTATCGTGGGTATCATACCAGGTAGATTATTGGTCTTTGTAAAGACCTGTAATCACTTATGGCAGTTAAATATTCAAAACGCCATTGCCTAATCCGTTGGGATTCCATAATAACTTGCCTTTTGTCAATTTTGCAGTATTTGAAACCTAGTTTGGATAAAAGTGTCCATAGGTTTCCAATTGATATCCTTATCTCAGTGAATCTCCTTAGTCTTGTTTGCAATGATCTGATAGTAGGCACCAAGTTTTCTTCGTACATAGATTAGTTAGTTCTTATCAAATCTTTATCACCGTCTTCTGGAAACACCACTATAGTTTCGTTTTCGCCTCGGATGAATTGGCCTCGAAATGTGAACTCTCACTGATGGTTCCTATATCCCTGTCAAATCGCCGGTTTCTCTTATAGCAGGAGTAAAAGCCCAACCCCTTTGGACCAGCTTCTGATGAACATGTCTGACGATTTCTTTGGCATCAAGGGATAAAACTCGTCGTCGAACAGGAACAGTAACACAAGGCGCCACTGATGCAGTTTCCCAAGGACGAAAATTTTTCACAAAAATTTTTAAACAGCACAGACTAACTCTCACTACGGGAACACAAATATAATTGATTTTACTCAACCCAAATTATACAAATACAAGAACCGATCCTGTGTGCAAATTTTGACCATAAGCAATAAACTGTGACAGACGATCGCAATAATAGTATATTGTGTAACAAGTGCGCACTCGTGTGTTGGGGCACTCGACTTCGTCTCGTGCCGCAACTTTTCACACTCATGAGAAATTAGCATTTATGCACGTGTTGCACACTGTACTTTTCCTACGACCACCATCCAGAAAACAAACAAACGATCGTGTTGCACACGATACTTTTTTATGAGCACTTTTTCTAACATGGCATAGCTTTTGGCGGTGAAAATTTCTGCATTTCATTTAAATAAATTACTAAAGATCGTATTTAAAGATTTATTAAATATTACAGTAGGTAACAAATCAAATTTCTGTAATGATTCATCGACTCTACTAGATAACGAGATTGACAACTTGCTACAGGTATTTTTTTTGGGTATGCCTAATGTCACTTTGGCTATGCTTTATGTTACTTTGGCTATGCCTTATGTCACTTTTCCCACAACTTTTGTTGCTATGAGAAATTGCTGATATTGCGTACTGTAACCAATGTGCAAAATAGTGTTTTGGATGGTGGTCGTAGGAAAAAGTGGTTTATTACTATTAGTCCCCTTTTATTGTAGGCACTATATTGTTGAACACACTTTACTTTTGTACTGGGCAGAGTAGAATTTAATGAGACCTTTGGCGGAAAAAATTGTAAATATTGCAAAGAGTAAGACAATTTATTTTGCAGTGTTTTTTGTATTATATATAAGTCATCATTACTGTAAATTCGTATTTTATTTGTTAAATTTTGTGCCAGTGACAAACTTACAACTATGTGTTTTTCTATTAAACTCTACTGTCGTTAATTCTTGATGTGATATATTTATATAATCAGAGAATCTATGCAAGAGGTTATGTTTTTAAATTTTTAGGAGAGAGAAGGTAAATAGAATAATTTTTTGTTATTCCTCCACACTTAGGTATCTTTTTTCTCTACGAACCGATCAAATTGTAGCTGCGGAAACTTTGGTACAACAGCAAGATTCAATCCTAAAAACAAAGTTTGTTGTTGATTGTGTAACACACGTCAAGAGTAGTGATTTATTTAAACCTTTTTCAACAAGGATAACTTCTACAAAGGAACAATAAATGTTAAGGGAATTGTCATATTTTGAATTACTTAGTACTATTTTGGGATTAGGAAAAGAAATGTTTCCAAAAAATAGAACGAAACATACGGTAAAGCATGAAATAATAGGTATTTACTCTCGTGAAATTGAAAATGGTTTTATGATATTATCTATGTTGTTTTCAGTCAGTGAACCATCATGCCAATTAATAGTTCATTAAACTTAACTAAAACTGGTAAAATTTCTCTAATATGCTATTACCTGGCCATCTAAAAAAGAGATTTTGTGGTTAATTTTTTACTTTATATAGTACACTCTTGTATAGTGTCTAAATAGACCATAGATCATCAATTTGGTATTACATTTGTACAAAAAGAATAAAACTTTAAATCAAAAATTAATAGTATATTAAACAACGCATTTCATATGGCTTTCTGTTACAACACGAGTTCAAAGAACGAGTGCTACAACAGCCATATGAAATAAGTTGTTTATAATATTTTTTATATTTTGCCATTTTATCGTTTTTTAAATTAATTTATTATTTGTTTGTAAATTACGAAAATTTTGATTTTAAAAAGTATGTCGGTAGCACTGCAATTTATAACATTTGACAGTTTTGACATTTAAATTATGAAATGTTAATGTTTTCAAATATTATTATATTATATAAGTAAAAGATAATATTCATATTCACAAATACTTTCTTAAAGAACAATATAAAATTAATAAATTGCTATTAGCCACAAATGTCATTGCCATATTGCCAACCAAGATTTTTATAAGTGCAAAATATAAAAAAGTATTTTATATATTCAATACTCACAATAAAATATACAATAGTATACTGTGTATCTAGTGCGTGAAGTATACTTTTTACGCGAGTGTGGAAGTTTGCCGCAGGCGAGTTTCGAAATCCGCACCAGCGTAAAATGTCTTCACGCACGTTAGGCACACTATACTTTTTCTACGACCTTTTACTTATAGTTTGAATTCAAGGAAAATTTTACTAATTTTCTGTATTACAACAATAATTATTATGAACAGTTAAATTGCAATTTTGTAAATTGTCAAAATGTACATTTACTTTCTCTTTCTCTACAAAATTACTGCTGCTTGTACTGTTGGTATTGACAACACAACCACGATTATTCTCAGTTGACATTAAAAGCGGCCTTTTAATGACACTTAGAGTGTGTTCGGGGAGCACGCTATTTGCGCCAATTGGCGCTATGTAGTACTATTCTTCGTTATTTGGCGCTACGGCGCTACATAGCACGATAGCGTGCTCCCCGAGCATACCCTTGGCAGGCTTAGAAGTTGTACTTTTAATGCCTAGGCAGAAAAGTTTCTTTGCTATGCAACCTTCCAAGTAATAATTTAAATAAAACTAGTTATTAAAATTGGCAATGACATTAAAAAACCTCAAAATGATTAAACTGGTTTTATTGCATTAAAACTACAACACGAAATTTTTATTTATTAAATATATTTATGGTGAATTGTGAACA
Source organism: Ophraella communa (assembly GCA_035357415.1). Lineage (NCBI taxonomy): Eukaryota > Metazoa > Arthropoda > Insecta > Coleoptera > Chrysomelidae > Ophraella > Ophraella communa. The sequence continues at coordinate 13,318,098 of CM068995.1, read as the reverse complement.
ATTATTTAATACAATTGAACTCTGTCCACTTCCCTTCTTTCCAGTAAAATTAACAACTTTAGTATCCGGAAACGCCGGAAAATATTTTATTGCCGATGTTCGACTTATTGACTAGCGAGTCCTCAATATAGCCCTTCACGACAGCGGACGACTTTCATCCTCCATGTTGCTTCGACATTGTTTTTTCCCAACCAGAATGCACCAGCAACGTGGCCGAAGTTCTGCTAAAGCAGTGCTCGGTATACTCTTTCGCATGGGATAGTCCCAGAAAAGTAGCAATTTTTTATGGCATTTTATCGAATTTGTAAATGCCAATGAATTGATGATATGCTTTACCGTTCCATTACTTATAGAAGAGACGCCGATTCTTTAAATTCGAGGGTCTGGAGGCTGCATAGTTTCTGTAAACGCTTAAATATTTCGTTACTACAAAACATCTTGATTTTTTTGTCTTGGTATTTGGTAGCACAATTAGCAATATCATCGCCCATATCATTTATATCAACTGTTTTCATTTGCAAAAGCTCATCACATCTTTCTACAAGCCCAGCGACTGCAACAATAAGTACAACCTAAAATATAAATTAAAAATTAGTTCTTTAATCCATAATAGATCATTTTCAATATATTCCTACCTTCGTACACAACATCGAATAGGTAGACCGAGAGGTAGACCATAACGTTGCAGGCTTTATTTTCTTTGAACGATCGGAAAAATAGACAATCAGAACATCTTCACAGAAAGATCCTATATTTTTCTTCTGTCTATATTTCATGAATCTACTGTATGTGAGTTCATATACAATTCTTGATTTTTCCGGTAAAAGGTTAAATTCCACATCTCGCGCCTGGTCTCTTATCTCAGGTGGTGTTAGTTGCATCAATTCATCCTCACTTTGTAGTAAATCCATTTCTAATATGACAACTTTTTAAAATTGACAATGACAAAGTAAACAGTAAACAAACATATTCAACATCAGCGGTAAACATAGTAACGCAGGGCCCATAGTTACCTTTGATAAAATAATTTAGTTATTTGGATATTGATAATGGAACGCAATTTAAATATGAAAAAGTCGATTTTGTGTGGAATTGGAATAAAATTCAAAAATAATTATATGTTTCACACGGCAGAAAAGCAGATTTAATGCCTTGGCTGGTTTCATAGCCGAGGCTATAAAATACCAGCCGCGGCATTAAATCTTGTGCTTTTATGCCTAGTAAAACAAATAACTATTTTATAATAAATGATATGCATTTTGTATTTATTAGCTGTATTACAATGATGTTACTTGGAAATAGTATCCAGGAACATTTCTACAATACCACGTCCTAAAGTTTAATACATAAATTGATCATTTTGGCCTCAAAAAATAACGTGTTAAGATGAAATTAGTATGTACAATTACTTCTAAAAAAGTTAAGAATAATCGTAGGATGAAAAGAGGAAAAAATAATGAATTTTCTACTTACTGTGTACAGCTAAAGGGATACGGTGTAGGTGCGACTGTCTTCGTCGAGTTATCAGCAAGAAAAAGGGCAATGTATTGAGGGTTGGCAATGGTTTCCGTTTGGGTTGCGTTCATTTTAAGGGTTTTGTTTCAGATGCGTTTTATTGTACGGGGTAGGTTTGGTGGCGGTGGGAAGGGATTGTTTAATATACGGTGAGTCAAGGTTGATTTTAAGGTTTGTAATGTTAATATTAAAAAATTCTCATATGAATAGTTGCATACTTCTTTCTTAAAGTTGCAATTTGTACCTCTTGCCAGTTGCAACTGATATCAGTGCTTAAAAGTTTTTCAAAACCAGGAGCATTCTGCCTGTAACAGAAAAAAGTAAAATGTATACCACCTTGTTTACAACATGAACAGTGCTGTAACATGCTTGCATTTAGAAGTATTTCCTGCTTTGCAACTGCAAATTGCACTTCTCAAGTCAATTATATTTTCTCCTAAAATATGATACATAGAGCATTTTCAATTCCAATGAACAAAAATAATTTTAATGAAGAAATTGAGATCATAAAACAAATAACTACATCTAATGGCTATCCAATACATTTGATAAATAAATTAATTAATAAGAAAGAACAAAAAGTGTCACTAGAACTAATATTTTCAAAACAAACTAAAGTAATTAAAAGCTATAAAAGTATTACATATTGTGGAAATATTTCCAATGCAATTTCAAAAATAATATCTTCGGCAACATCAGCATTAATATCATTTAAAACACAAAATAATATTGGAACGAAATTGTTAAAACAAAATTACCAAAATTAAAAAAATTTGTTGTTTACAAAATTAATTGTCCAAAATGTAATGCAGTATATAAAGGTCAAACACAAAGAAATTTTGAAGTAAGATTTAATGAACACTTAAAAGCATATAGATTACAACAACCAGATAAGTCGAACTATGCAAAACACCTACTTGAACATCCAAACTCACTGATACACACCAATGACATTCATATACTACACATTTGTGATAAAAAACAAAATTTAGATTTTCTAGAAGAACTTGAAATTAAAAGACATCTAGCAGATCAACAGTTTAAAATAGTTAATGAACAAATAAATCTTGGTAGTTCTCCACTATTAAACTGTTTACTTTGATTGAGTCTTCATTTTATACATAGATAAGACATTATTGTAACATAAATATATTAAGTTATTGTAAAGATCAGCATGATATAGTTTTTTTCTGGTTTTTCTATATCATTGCACAGTTATACTGATCTTAGAGGGAAATACATCCAGGATAATCCCTTAGGGCTAATAACATCTAGGCTTTAATATTGTTATGTCTTATTACTTCCTTACTTGGTCTAGCCTTAACTCCTTATCAACATCAAGTACCTAGTTACAAACAAGCAAAATGTAATTTCAATATGTCAATCTGACGATGCTAGTTATTAGCGAAACAGCTGTAATTGATTTTTAAAGCGAATTTTTCGAATAAACAGTGGAAGTTTAGTTTAACCGTTCAGTTATTTATTGTTCTTAGTATTAATCTTGCTTAAATTATTACGTTTGTGCGTTCTAAAAAAATATCACACACGTATGTGATACTGCTTTTTCTTTTCGTATAGTACAGATAATACCATTCAAGGGCAGAACAAGTTTGAAAACATATAACCCTAAAAAGCCCCATAAATGGGGTTATAAGATGTGGGTTCTCAGTGAAGTTTCTGGTATGTCATATAATTTTGAATTGTTTGCTGGAAAACAAGGTTATACAATGAATGAAGATGAACCTGATTTGGGTGCATCCAGTAACGTGGTTCTTCGTCTGAGTAGACCCATTCCATCTGACAGACATCATAAACTCTTTTATGATAATTATTTCTCCTCTCTACCACTAATGTCAGAGTTAGCAAAACGAAAAATTCATTCTGTTGCTGCTGTTCGTGAGAATCGACTTCGTGATTATAGGGGTCTCACACAGAAAGAAATGAAACAGAAAGAAAGGGGTACAATAAATGAACAGACGACTACATTTGATAGCACCGATATCCATAGTATGCCAGCAGTATGACAACAAAATTGTCACACTAATCTCTGAATATTGTGGAACGCGGCCAGTAATAAAAGTCAAGAGATTTTTCAAATCTGAGAATACTAGAAAGGAAATTGACTGCCCAGTCAAAGAATATAATCATCATATGGGTGGCGTTGACCTACAAGACTCACTCATAGGACTCTACCCAATAAAACTGAAGAGCAGAAAATGGTATCATAGGATATTTTATCACATGGTGGATGTCGTCTTCATCAACTCTTGGTTATTGGACAGAAGAATAAAGAGAAAACTAGCAGCTATGGATAAAATGACACCTCTGCTCACATTCAAGACTTTGTTGGCTGAAGAGCTATGCAACACAGGAGTCCTACCGTCTCAGAAAAGAGGTCGCCCAAGCTCTTTAACTCCAGAACCTCCAGAACCACCTAACCTCTATGTACAGTAGAAGGAAAGGATGCAAATTATTGGGTTGCAAGGGAAAATCACGTGTAAAATGCCAAAAATGTTTAGTTTACCTTTGTTTCAATTAAAAACACAATTGTTTTGTGCAATTTCATCAATAAAATGTATTCGTTCGTTTCTTACTTCAATTATCTACCTATAACTTGCTAAGTCAAATTTTCTTCCTCTCTGAGCATGGGAAAAACTCGGGTATTTTTGGAAAAAAATGAGATTTTCGTTATAACCTTACTTCTACAACTAACAAACTATCATTACATATTTTTCCAACCAGATTTGGATAATAAAATTAATTCATGCAATAGAGGGTTAACATTCAATTGATCATAAATATCAACCATTTCTATTTAGTCTGGTCGAGAAGTCATTTAAATCGGATTTGGGTTACACCGATCCGAAAAATCTGATTTTGGTGTCAATCGATTCGAAATGACAAATATAAAAATGTTCCTGAACATCAAAATCCGTTTTAAAAAATTTCCTATTGTTATTAACAATTTAAGATTTAAAAAAAATGGGGTTTACATTTTTGCTAATAACTCATAAACTATAATAGCTAAAACAAAAAACTGAACGGATTCTTAAAGGGCTGGAAATTTCCAACAAAAAAGTCCCACTCCCCGAATTGTAGCTCAATTATTTATTGGTCAGAGGCGTGCTTCCATTAGGAGTCAAAATTTAGTTTACCAACACAAATGACTAAAGCACATTCAAAAATATCAAAAACAGCAAAATAAAACCACTTAAATATCAAACGGCTTATACGGCAGCTGATTTGTTTTACTCTTAGACTAGGAAAGAAAGAGGACAGCGCATGGCAATGAAAACCTTATGCGTGTGAGTGAAGCCGATTTTCAAACGTTTGGTGGTAAACAAATTTGGAACGTCGAATTGTATTTTTTTATTCAGAACAATAAACAACTAAAAAGTTGTATTAACTTTCACTATTTATTCTATAAATTGCAATTTATAGAATAAATAGTGAAAGTTAATACAACCTTTTAGTTGTTTATTTTTCTGAATAAGATGAATTTTCACACAGTAAGGGTTAGTACCATAAAAAAAAATTGTATTTTTTTAGTTTTTTTATTAATTTTCACCTTTTTTAATTACCTGAATAGACATTTTAAAATGGTTAATTGTGCAGTTTATAAGTGCAACAGTCAGAGTGCTAAAAAAGAGGAAGGAATTTCATTTTATAGGTAAAAAGTATTTTAAAACTATTTCCTTGAAATTTATTTTTATTAATATTACAGCTTACAGGTAATAGATGTTTAACTAAATCACATATGTTATGTATGATAACTTAAATTAATTGTACATACAATTTGAAAATTGTTTTCATTCAGTTTTAAAGATTATTTTTCATTTAATTGTTATTATTTGCTCATAGATGTAATAGTTTTGCAGTGGCGTGGAACAAAAACATATATTTAAAATAGATTAAAATTGTAATATTTATTAAATAAATATGTTTTAAAATGATTGTTGTTTTTTTTTGGAGCAGTACATATTTAAAGACTTTTTTAAATTAGATTTGTAATACGAAATAATGAAAATGATTAGTTAATAATCGTATAAGAAAAATCGTATGATACGCCTATGTCAATATTGTCCGCCATTAGTTTGGTGGTAAATGGGTTACATAAATTGATTCCAATGCGCAGTCCTCTCTCTTTCCTTGTCTAAGGTTTTACTCCTTGTTAAGATGACATTGACATTTACGCGTCAGCGCCATCTATGGAATTCTACTTTTCCCAATGTATTTTGAATTATATTAACGGGTTTATTTCATAGAACCAAATATACAATTAGTTTTTACGCTTTGTAGATTCGAATAATCCGAATCATGTCACGAAGAGATCCCGTGATTACACCAATTATTACGAGTACAGTAATTCTCCACTAAATAAATCAACAAACTAATTAATCAACATAATCTGTTACTATTATTATTTAACATCAACTAATATATTTCTTTGTTTACGTTGTTTATGTATGTGTGTACATTATATCGCGTGCCATTTCTTAATACGTAAACATGAAGACGTCGTTTATCATTCTTTTGAGTCTTGTCTTTTTACTCGGCCATTGATTGGCCACCGAAACCCACGCGATCATCACTCAGCAAATACCGATTACTAGTTTTATTTCGTAAAACAAAACTAAGAGTATTCTTTTTATTTTTTCAGTGATAAGAAGCTCTGTCGTAGTCGAATTCTCTGACTCTCTCCCTCGGTTTCAGTTAAAATTCGTATCTGTTACACTCGAACGGCTCCGTTAACACCGAGATCTTGGTGGTTGTGGAAGTTGTGGTATTCGCGGATCATCTTCGTTCAGTCCCATTTGACCCGTCAGTTCTTGTTGATGGTATTATTCGTCCGTTAGTTGTGTTAATTTTAAACCGCGTCGCATGCCGATTCGTGAGAAGAAACGGGATTTTGTTTGTTTTACGTTTACAATCTCAGGTATATATATTTGTTTAGTAGCTTTGGAATATTTAATTGAAAAGCCATTTATTCTTTTGGAATGAAAATAACAAAAAAATATTGCTTTGAATTTAATTTTTTTCTTTTTATAGTGCAAATAGATACTATGAACCCACTTAGGACAAACGTTTGTTATTACTCAACTAAAACTTTTGATTATAACCAAACCCTTTTTTCAGGAGACATATAGGATATTCTTGTGGCACCTTTTTGCATAAATTAACTATACAGTTCCCATACTCATATTGTGGAAGTAAAACAATTTTGTAAATAAAAAAGTCATGAGGAAGAAATAATTCTAAATTTTTTTACTTTACTTTTCTTATTTTAAATTTCAACCCAAAATAAACATAACCTAACGCTTACCTGTTGTAAATACGAGAATTATTTCATATTCAGCAGCATCAAATGGTTTCTAAATACATTATTTTTTATAATTACATCATTTTTAAATTCAATAAAATTTCCTCAACTTTAATATTTATAATATAGTTTTAAATAAACTAATTCCATAATTATCGACTTCATTTCGGACATATGTCAAAATGGTAAAAATATCACCAACTGATGTTGCCATGTTGCCAGACTAAAAAAATATATAGCTATTCTTATGTATTATATGCAAATGTTGTAAAATGTACCTTATTATATAGGAAATATAAAATATATGCTTGAAATGTGTAGGAAATATTAACCTATCGTACAATACCAAATTTAATGCATTTATGAATAATAAAAAATATTTTTTAAAAGTAAAATAAATAAAGCAATAATTCTTAAACAAACTTCTAAACTAGACATAAAATATAAAGAAAACAAAAACATTTAAATCCTCTTCCCGACCAACTGACACAGATCAAAGTGTATTATAAATTACTATCGCTCACCTTAATATCTGAAATAAAATAGTGAAAACCCCAAATGAAAAACTCTAAATACTTAGTTTTATCCCAACAGCAACAATAGATAAAATAAACATAAACAAAAAATAAGTCGGAAAACAAATAAAAAATAAACCTTCATATTTACAACATATTTGACAAAAATCAAAAATTTCAAAATAGACCTTCATCATCAGAAGGACAAATTTCTGGAGATTGAATTTTGTTTGGATCGTACAGTTTGCCTGCTAATTTTAAAAAGGCTTCTGCACGATTCAAAGAAATGTTTATAGAACATATACCTAGCTAAATTACTCAGTTTCATTTTAAACGCAAGTTCAAAGTTGAAAAAAATCAAATAAACGTTATTTATCACTCAACGGTAAAACCAAACTAACATGATAACGACTGAAATTCGACGGTAAAACAATACGAAAAACTAGCTATTCAAAACTACAAAAACCAAAACTTAAATTTTGAAAAAATTAAAATCAACCAAAAGTATATCTGGTTTCTTATCAAATACTCGATATATGTATAGTAAATCTTGGCAACATTGTCAAATCATTTGAAGTTTTAACCAAATAGGCCAATAAAAGGTTTTGACAAAATTGACAGTAAACAATAAAGTTAAAGATTCTGTGTAACAAAATTAATAAGAAAATAAGTTTCCAAATAGTAATTTTATGTTTTTTATGTTTTAAATCGTCTTAAGAATGTTTATTTAACACGAAAATGGTCTCAAGCTTAATATAATTGCTACATTTACAACTGGTAAGTGATAGGTTATGTTTACTTTGAACCTACATTTTTAACAATTTTTACTATTTCTTAGTGTTTCCGCGGAAAAAAAACTTTATTTTCGTATTCATTACAATGTCCTAGACCCCTCATAAAATTTTTATGAAAATCGGAGAGTTCACCGAATTCTACATATTTACCCTGCTTTCATTAAAGGTCTGCAAAGTCCGTCTTGGATGTGCATCCTTAAGATTTTTATGTTTTACCTATCTATTATTGATTTATAATACCTTAGAAACGGAATATGTTATGGTAGCAATAATACCTATCACACCTAGGGCATTATAAGCGGGCATTATGATAATGCCCGGAAATTTTATTGCTTATCCAATTTTATTTTTCTCATAATAAAGAATAAAGATCCATTTTATGCAAAAAATAATGTTTCTTTAAATACTAAAAATTAAACTTTATTTCCAAAATAAAAATTACAATTTTGAAATGTCCCGGAAAATGTAGCTGATCCCACTATAGTGTTTTTTTGTGATGGTAGAGGTGGCAGCACTAACGCTATTTTGTATAGTTTGCAAACATTTAAACAAAAAATGCCAACGTATTAAGGTTTCAAATTTGGTTTACCATGGTCATCATTGGCCATTGCAAAAACTACCCACAAAGAAAATAATAGGAAAAATGGAGAGTATTTAATGTATTAATAGTTAATATTAAAAATCCTAAAAAAATTGACACTAAACGTCAATCGATTCCAACAATTTATGAAAACTATAACCAAAATTCCAAACCTTATATTTTCCAACTTGGAGGCACTGACCTTCTTGGGGACACTGGGCTTCCCAAACTTGACGGAAATGGATTAAATGGTCTGTGAAATCTCAACCGTCTGCCAATGGGTTTGAACTCCGGAATACAGGACGATCAGAACTGCTTGGAAATAGATGAATCTAATCGCACCAAAATTGCAATATCCTGGATCGCTGGACCAAAAAATGTTTGAAATTGGAATGCTGACTCAAATTGTTTTAAATTGAATGTAGTGGACTGTATATAAATTCTTTTTTCTACAAACGTGTTAAAAATGCCATTTTTAGCACTCCATAAAAGCCTTAAAAATGTCACTTTAAGGCACTAAGTGCCTTAATAGTATATTAAACAACGCATTTCATATGGAATGCTGTTATGACACGAGTTCAAGTTTAAAAAACGAATCGCCAAGCGATGAGTTTTTTAAAGAACGAGTGTTACAACAGCCATATGAAATAAGTTGTTTATAATATTTTTTATATTTTGCCCTTTTTACCATTTTTTAAATTAATTTATTATTTTTATGTAATACCGAAAATTTTGATTTTAAAAAGTGTATGTCGGTAGCACTGTGTAATTTATAACATTTGACAGTTTTGACATTTAAATTATGAAATGTTAATGTTTTCAAATATTTTAAAATGACTAATACACCAATAATAATATATTATATAAGTAAAAAATGATATTCATATTCACAAATACTTTCTTAAAGAACAATATAAAATTATTAAATTGCTATTAGCCACAAATGTCATTGTCAATAGTCTTGTCATTAGGTACTTCACTCATGTCGCCAACCATTTAAAACAAAAATTTGCGTGCGCAAAAGTTACATTACGATACGCAAATGCGCTTTATTTTTTATAAGTGCAAAATATAAAAAATCACTTTATGGCACTGAGTGCCTTAAAATGTTTATGGCACTGCTGTCAAAAGTGAATTGTCAGATTTTGAAAGCAAACGTCAAAATATTTAGATTTTATTTATTAACATTAATATTAACAGTACAATTTGTGCAGTTTGACAAATTTATTTTGTTGCACTGCTGTTTTACCATTTTCCATGGCTAAGGAAGAATGATGATTCGTACACAATTATATCAACAATGGTTGCTAGGGTCCGTATTATACGATGCAATTTAAAATTATCCCCTTTGGATGTATTAATACAGGTTTTTAAAATTTAATTCAAACTGTACAATTACTGTATTTGAACGTTTGTAGAAAAAATATTGTATGATATACGTGTTAAAAGTATATTTTAAGGCACTCATGTGAATCCTTCACATGCGTGCCTTAAACATGTACTTTTAACACTTATATCATAAATAACTATTAATTGTCAAAAGTATATTACAAATACTTCAATGTCAAAACCATGACTACAGTTTTTATAAAAAATAACAAAATATTCTTAACAGTGTTTTGGTGGTTTTTAAATGCAAATATCGTCGATTTTTTTAATGGAACACCCTATACATTTTTATTCTATCTGAAAAACGAAGTTTAAATAAAAAATAAATGAGTTATAGGATTTTTACGATAAGTTGACAATGACGTCAGAGCATAAAATTTTGCGGTGTTGTCACGCAGAGTTGTTTTTCCTTCATCTAGGTTAACTGGTAGTGCTAATTCTAAATGTCAAACGTGTACAATACAATAATGACGCGTGGCAATTGGCTCGTGGCAACAGCGCGAATTGTTACCAATCTGTACACGTTTAATTTTCCTAGCTCTTACAAGTAAATCTCATCTACTGTCAGTTATTTTTAAGTTACTTTGTTGGCAATATAATTAACTAGGAATGACGTCATGGTCAACTTATCGTAAAAATCCTATATTTGGATTTTAATGATAATTGTTTATTAGATAGAGATGTCTACACAAAAAAATACAAAAGAAAATAACAACTCAAACTGGAAAGATATGTACCAAATTTTATTAAAAATTAATTTTATAAATTATCTAATGTAATAAAAATCCTCAAGATGTTCTAAGTGTTGTCCATTTTGGTCTATACATTTTTGTAACCTGAATAAAAAATTCTGAAAAGAATTTCGCAACATTTCTGGGGTAATTTCTTGGAATGTTCGGACAATGTTACATCTCAGTTGTTGTAGAGTCTCTGAAATATCTTTGATAAATGATCGAATAAAAAAGTCTGGTGAGTGAGCAGGCCACTCAATTGGTCCAGCTCTCCCAAACCACCTATCTCCAAATGTTTCTGATAAAGAATTTCTAGTCACAAGTGAACAGTATGGTGGTGCACCGTCTTGCTGAAAGTAAACTGAATTTATGATGCCATCTTGTTCCAGTTATGGATATAGGTAATTTTGTAACATGAAGACATTACCAGTAATTGTAGTTTCTTGAAAGAAAAACGGTCCATATATTTTTTCTTTAGAAACGCCACATCAAACGTTCAACTATAGTGAATATTTTTCGTATTCCTCAATTAACCTTGGATTTTCGATTATTATGTTCTTATAATGTTTCCTGAATACGTAAGAGTCTATTTAAAAAATATCACCATTACGTGTTTGATATCTCTTCCTTTCCATAGATCCATTTTGTAGTTGTTTTTTGAAGGTGGATGTTTCCTAAATACCTGACGAAATCTTCTTTTGGTAGTAACAACTGATTCATATTTAGCATACAATAACACAGTTTTTGATTTTTCACGTGAACTAAATCGCACCATTATTGAAAATAAGTCGAAAACAAATCGCAATGAATTAGTTTGACAGTTCGTTGTGTCAGTTTGTTGATTCTATAAAAATCCCAAAGCCTACTTTTACATTGAAATCCGTAGATGCCTACATAACAGCCTATCCTAAAAAATCAAATAACACTCATTTTTCTTCAAAACTTTAACAAATTATACATTTTCTCAAAAGGAAAGAGTTCGTATTTCAGATAGAATAAAAATATGTAGGGTGTTCCATTAAAAAAATCGACGATATTTGCATTTAAAAAACACCTTATATAAGATTTTACTGATTAAACATGTAAACTGAAAAAAACTTTATATAAAAAGAAATTGTTCCTCCAAAACCGCACCTCTCTATGGTTCTTAAGTTCCGATATATTTGCAGTTAAAATGGGTCAGAAACTTCTGGGACAACCAGTATTATAAAAATTGATACATTTATTTTAGAAACGTCACGAACCTATAACCAATTTACTAAGTTTATAAATAATTTATATTTTTTAGTATTCGACCTCGTTCTAAAATCAGATTGACTTTTAATAGTTCTTTACTGCATTACATAACAACTTTGGAAAGTGAAATACACTTTCCAACGAGTAATGGTTACTATTTTACCTAGGACCCAAATATTTTTTCAAATTATGAATTTTTTACCTTTTTTGAAAATTTTAATTATTAGATTAGGATTTTTAATTTAGCAAGTTAAAATATTACATGTGAAATAATTAGCGTGTCTTTTGGTATATTTAGCTATCTTTAAACAGTTGGTAGACCAACGATGAATCTTGTAACATTTTCAACGAATAATTATAAAACTTTGGAATTCAACCATTCTCGGAACCAGTATGCAATGTGGTTTTTTTTTAAGTTTGATCGTTCAATATAGATAATGGAGACAAGCAATATCTCAATCACGTAAATTTTCTCTAAAGATAAATAGTCCATAAGTTTTTTTTTAATAATGACGAGAGTGACAAAAATAGGTAGGATAAAAAAAGGAAGAATAATATTTTTCAAACCTGTAATTGCATATTTAAACTATTAAGTTGAATAAACCTGAATTTTTAGGTCGATGACCTACAGGCAGCTTTTGATAAAGGTGGATTATCAAAGATCTCAGAAACTCAGAGTATACAATGAACTAAAATAATAACAGTTTAACGATATATATTTCCCACGACCTTATTGCATGGGACACGAAATTGAATACTTATCAGAAAAATCGATGATGTATGCCTAATGATATCTAATCATTATTCAAAGGATTCACAATACTGTTAATTACACTTCCTATTTCAAATTGTGATTGTCCAACCGTGAAATATCAACTAATTTGAATTGCAAAATGAAACGGAATTTTATACCACTAATTTAATTACACCTTAAATAAATGAAATAGGAACAAACATAACAGAACCAGTTTTTGATAGAAATATTTGTCCCGATGTGTGGGAATTTCACAAACACAACTTCAATAATAAGACCAAAGAAAGTTTCAAAGTTTGCAAGAAAAGGCAAACATGAACTTGGCAAGAAGAGAAAGTCACAGGTACTAAATCAAGAGAGTACTGCGTGTCTTCGAGTATTGGAATGCGAGCATTGGAATTTCATGACCAGATTTTTTATTACGGCCGTTTCTTACGGGCTTGGCCAAAACTCTGTAGTTAGCTTGGGTTATAGTTTTATCCTCTAGTCATCACGATGCTTTTGATGTCGAAAAAATAAACGATTGGCACGGCTTTAGATTTTCATTTCGACTTTCTGGTTTTTTTCATTTTTGACGATGCAGAGTTTTCCATTGCGTGGATTGCCGCTGGAGAACAATATATTCTCAACAAGTTGAAGACCAAGTTTGGTAGCAAAGTTGATAATTTTTAAAGTCTGCGTTTGTTAACGAAATTTGACAATTGAAGCTCATTTCTTGGCAGTTTTCGTCTTGCTCCAAACAGTGGAAGGTAAAGACTTGGCAATATTGTTGAGCATCTCTATAGTATCGTCAATAGTCTCTACAATATCGTGATTTTCCATCTTTATGGAAAATAAAATTAGGTGGGTGTCTTGTTTAACAATTAGAGGTGTTACTAATGTCAAAAGAATGTAATATGTGTCTTAATCCATTTTCAAATAATTAAACCAATCTCCAGGTTCTAGATTGAGTTCAACCAGTAAGTTAAAATGAGAAAACTGCATGATGTTTTTTCAATAACCACATTTTGTTTCTTTTTTGTTGCCTTTTGGCCTAATGACGTGACGAACTGAATTTTACAGCATTAACACATTTTCTTATTAAATTTACATCAGTTTCACTTAAAGTGGTTGAAATATTTTCTGACCTAATCTTTAACTTTAATTAATGCCACATCTTCTTAATGGGATTAAATACACAATAGTAGGGTGGAAGTCGTAGTACTATATGGCCTATTATCTCCACCAATGCGTCACTTTTGGTTAGGTTAGGTTAGGTTTGGTATAACGCTCTTCAAAATATATATCGTTCTTCTCCATGTAGTTTGGAATTTCCAATTTCGTATTATTTGTACCTGGAACCTTAAGTAATTGGCCTATTATCTCCACCAATGCGTCACTTTTGGTATAACGCTCTTCAAAATATATATCGTTCTTCTCCATGTAGTTTGGAATTCCCAATTTCGTATGATTTGTACCTGGAACCTTTAGTAATTGGCGACTGTGGTAGCATGCATTGTCCATTACTATCACACTATTCTGGGGAATGTTTGATAAAAGCCAATTCTTGAAACATTCTTCAAACAGTGCTGCCGTTGTATCTTCATGGTAATCCACGCAGGAATCTTTTATATTTTTATCAGAAAGCCACAAGGCATTTGGGACACCGCATGTAAAATGGTGATTCTTTTGACCTTTGAAGAAGCTTTTAATTGAGAAATTGGACCATCCTTTGAATGGTGTTGAATGCTTAACAAACCAAGTCTCGTAAATTATTGGACGATTATCGGCACGATATTTTCTTATTGAAGTTATATACTCATAACGCCACTTTTGTAATCGATGGAATTCCATAAGGACGTGCATTTATCAATTGTACGATGTCTGAATTCTATTTTAGACAGCATTCTCCAAATACTAGTGATGCTATAACTTATCTGAGTTTCCTCATGAATGAGACGTTGCTTCACAGCATGTAATGTAGGTATGCGATGCTCTTCGTACATGGCATAAACTTTTCGTCGTACTCGTATTACGTCCATGTCGGCTTCGTCAAGACATTTGCTGGAACCGACATCTTTTTGCTTTGATGGGGGTTGACCCGATTCTTTTCACTATCGGAAGAGATATTTTAGTCAAATCAATAATTTCACTTACAGCTGCACTAGCTTTATTGAGTATAATGTTTACAACTTCTTTAGGATCTAGAGATACATGTTTTTTCTTCACCGGAGTCGCCACATAATATTATTTTATAGGTAGGTATATATTGGTATTTATTAGAATGATAGAGCATATCAGCAAAGTATTAGGTATTGAATACATTATGCGCCAAAACAAACAACACTGAAAAGCTTTATTAAACAAAAAAAAAATTAAATAACATTTTACATAATGCAAATTTTATGTTTTGCTAATAATATTATACATATTTACCACCTTTAACTGTTTTTGCATCTTTTTCAACCACCAATTTTCTTGTTTACCAATTTATTATGTTCTTTACATGATGATGGTCTAATTTAGACCGAAACTAGTTGCAATATTGTATACCTGAACAAAAGTCTATGGTTTTGACTTGGCGTTTCATTGGATCTTTTCTATTGGATTCAACCACATTTGAGATGGATGACCTATCTAATTTATCTAATGTAAATCCTTATTAGTCGGTGCAGACTTCTGAAATTCATACCGAAATTGATTGGCAACCATTAACAATACAGTTTGTTAGAATAAACAATGTTCAATTTATTCATAATTCTTTCGCAGAAATCCATTCTACGACTTAGTGATAAGCAAATGCAAGACCAAGACCGGGTTAGTCTTGGTCTTGGTCTTGCATACAAGGTCTTGGTCTTGCAGTCAAATAAGCAGTCTTGGTCTTGTTCTTGCAGGGTCCAGTCTTGGTCTTGGTCTTGCACCAAGACCCTTGCAAGTCTTGCACTTTTTTTTTAGATTTACTGGGGTCCATTTTTACAAAAAAAAAAAGGAAAAATAGTTTTTAAAATCATTACAAGTAAAGAAAGATTAAATGAAAGGGATAGTATTTTTCATTATACAAATTTTTTTTATATTACATTGTAGCGATAAATCAAGTATGAAATAGTTTTTATCCTAACAAGTGCGGAAAAGTTAATTTCCGCAAGAGTTAGGATCAATATTTTTTTAAAAGCAAAATCACCTCGAAAATTATTTAGATACTTGAAAAGATGCGATTGTGACAATTAAATATTTCATAGTGTCAATAAATACACGACTGTAGCTATAGCAACCCTACTTAAACAGGTGAGTTTGATGTTGCTTTGAGTAAGGTTTACAGGGGTGATTTAATAAATTATGATTTCTTTAAAAACAAATATTTTAAAAATTTTTATGTAGTCCAACAGGATAAAGATAATAATACAATAATTTGTCAAAAATGTTATCGGAAACATCTCTAATTAGGTAATAAAAAAATGCGTGCGAGAAAAAATCTTACCCACACTCCGTGCGGGAAAGAGATATTGTCTGAATTAAAATGCGTACGGAAAAGTCCTGTTTTACGCATGCTTGTAGAATTTTTTTTTATTTTTTATTCATTTTGACAACTTTTTTAGAATATAGTTTTATAATTTGTCAATGATCATAATATAGAATCAGACGTAAAAATCTAACATTTAATCTAACACTCTCTAAAAAAAAATATTCTTTGCAGGCCTCTTAGCTGGGATTTGAAATAAACTAAAACTATGTTTAGTGTTGATGAATAAAAACAATAGGTCAATATTTTATATATATTTAACAACAACTAAATACTAAGTTAGAACAACAGTTAGAAAAAACTTTAAAAAAATGCATAGAGCCAAAGAACAGAAGAACAAAATATAAAAATATCCCACCAAAAGTACCTACTATATGTGTAAATATTATAAAATATTTTTTTCTTTTTATTCAAATAATGAAAAACAAAAATAGGACAAATACTTCGAATAGATATAGGGTAAAAACTATTTTAGTTTCGTTGCCCAACAATTGATACCAGCGGGCGGACTCGTTGTTGAATCTATTACGGTATTTGCTTATTACCAAATATGCTTTTGAGAAGAGTGAAGAAGAACAAGAAGAGAGAGAAGAGAGAAGAGCTGGGAGAAAAGATATCTTCGTTGCTTACGGTTCTAGATTGACCAAGATATTCTTCTATTTCCTTTCTTCGGTTTCGAGAGTCAGATATAATAGAGCTTGATGAGTTAGATGGTGCTGAATAAAGCTTATCAAAATCAATAATATCATCTTCGGATAGACAGGCTTCTATTGCCTCTTCTGTAGCTGGCGCTTGCTCATCGCTACCACTACGTTACGTTAAACTCTTACTTTACATTTGTGCTCACCGATAGCGGCCGTCTTGAACAGTCGTCAAATTACGGCCGTCAAATTACAGCCGCTTTATTGCGGCACCGCTATCCTAGGAAACCAAAGCTTTAGAGTTTAAAATAATCCATGGCTGCGTTATTTTTCGGTTTATATGTTTAATAGGCGCAAGACCGCAAGACTCTTGCAGGCTTGGTCTTGGTCTTGCGTATATCTTGCAATGCTAAGTCTTGGTCTTGCATAAGTCTTGCACTGCTCGGTCTTGGTCTTGATCTTGCAGCCTGAAGACCGCAAGACCAAGACCAGTCTCGCTCATCACTATCCACGATCTGGATCGTCTTCTATTAGTTCTTGCACAAAAGTCAATTTATATGGATGAAGTTTTTCTTTATGGACACACCTTAGGACAGTTGTGTGACTCACATTATTTTGACGACACTTAACATAATATCCACTTTCACATCATCTTCAACGAAGAGCGGTTTTCTCTTTAATGGTTTGACAAATCCAAGTTCTTTGAATTGTGCATAAATTTTAGACATGTGAAATATTAGGCAACCGAGGATACCTCTGAATAAATAAGTTTGCCACTTCAACTTGACTTCTGCAATTATCGCCGTAACTCATTATCATTAAAATTTCAATCCGGTGAATCTCAGTTAAATATTTCATTATTACTTCGCAAGCTATTAGTTTTTGATTAATAATTGACAACTACGATATTGAAATGTCAACACATCAACAACTGACAGACATTATTTACCGATTTAGTTTAATTATATTGGCATAGTTATCTATACAGTTTTTACCTATTCGTGACAAAAAATGTTAACAAAACCCAAAATATTGATACTTAGTGAAGAAATTTGAGGTCTGCATTTAGCTAATTAAAAATAAAACCATTATTTAAAGTGCGAAACATTATTATTTTCACAATTTTATGTATTTACTATCTTGAACAAAATTATAAATAATTTCAAAATTTCACCCTGTACAATTAATAATAGTCCCTACATGGTATAGTTCATTGAGATCGTATTGTTAAGGAGCTTTTAAAATCATAAAAACATACAGTGTGTTTCATTAAAAATATAGATCATGGACGATGCTAGACTTGCGTGTATCACCCTGTACTAGCCCCACAAATAATTTTATTCCATAAGTGGTTTCCACACTGTATATTTTTATTTATATGGTAGAAAGGGTCTGGAAGCGTTTCTTTACAGGTTATTACTTATAAAAAAATGGCTTTTCAATTAAATTTGCTCTTTAACAATTTGTAGTAATTGGTTAATATATTTGTTGATGTCGTTTTTTAAGAACCATGGTGAGTACCAAAGTGTCAGGATCCGTATTCGGGGGATCGATAATTGTGATGGCCTGGAGTGGAATATATTTTTCGAGACAACCGAGAGCGATACCCGAAGATACTTGGATGAATAACCGAAACGTCTATACGTTGGAGAATAATTATTATCAAGTGTATACAAACGATAGCGTAAATATTTTCTTAAATGGTACCGGGAATGATGAAATAAGAAGGAATAAAATCAAAGAGGTATTTTAATATAGTGGTTTAACATCATATTCTTTAACTGTTAGATAGATTAAATTGATTGTACTAACCCTTACTTTTTGGAAGTCAAATGACATCCAAATACTACACACTTGTAATAAAAAACTAAATTTAGATTTCCTTGAAGAACTTGAAATAAAGAGACATCTAGCAGATCCACAATTTAAAGTAGTTAATGAACAAATAAATCTTGGAAGTTCTTCACTATTAAAGTGTTTGCTTTGATTGAGTCTTCATTTTATACATAGATAAGACGTAATTGTAACACAAATATATTAAGTTATTGTAAAGATCAGCATGATATAGTTTTTTCCTGGTTTTTCTATATCATTGCACAGTTATACTGATCTTAGAGGGACATATTAATAATAATAATCGTTTATTGCTTACATTGAACAATATCAAATAACAAGAGGGTCGGTTACGTAATAATACAAAATAATAATAATAGTACAAAAAATAATAGCACATAAACTATTCGTCTAAAACAAATGAACGAAGCTTTAGTACTCCAATAAAAAAACATGCCAAGGCTTTCAAGGTATTTTGGTTTAAATTATCAAGAAGTGCTATAAAGTCGTCAAATGAACGTAGATTGCTTATAAGTGGAGTTTTTATTTCCCTGTACAGTGGACATTCTATTATAATATGCTCTAATGTTTCAAATTTCAGACAGTTGCACATTGTACAAATTTCTTCCTGGTTAATATTGTAGTATATATTATGGAATGATATATTTAACTGCTTTTTTGAACATAACCTTATTTGATTAATTATTCTGATATATTTAATTGGGACCCTAAAACCCAGATAATAAGCATTACTTTGAGAAACCTTCAGTGATTTGTAAATGTAACAGAATTGCGACTCTACTACACTGCGCAAGTCATTTTGGTATAATATATCACGGTAGGTTTAAAGAATATTTTCCAAGTTGGATTTTAGTGTAGTT
The DNA here is from genome assembly GCA_035357415.1 of Ophraella communa. NCBI lineage: Eukaryota > Metazoa > Arthropoda > Insecta > Coleoptera > Chrysomelidae > Ophraella > Ophraella communa. The sequence continues at coordinate 13,298,410 of CM068995.1, read as the reverse complement.
AAGTTGTTCCACACTTCAGAGAACCCGAGCTGATAAATTGTTTTTAGTTGCAAGCACCAATTAAACTTATTATTGTTTACTGGCTCAAGCTGCAAGAGTTTATTAAATATTATTTTTGGTAACCTTTTTGAGTCCATTGCTAATATTTTGACTTTTGGCTAACCAATTTAAACAAGACTTAAAGATTAGCCATTCTAATTTTGTGGCTCCAAATTCCAAACGCATTAAGTAGTTGGGAGTATATTTTGGTAAAAGAAGCAGTCTCTTAAAAAATCCTACCTGAACTCTCTCTATAATATCCTTGTAACGAAGACCCCACACAGGAATGGAGGTACGATTTCAACTTAGTGAGTTTGATAGGGGTCGTATAGTGGGACTTCGGGAAGCTGGATTTTCTTTTCGGGACATTGCAGAGTGCAAAGAAGTGTAGACACCGTGGTTAGATGTTGTCAGGCATGGCTTCGAGAAGGCCATACGTAAAGAGCAAGGGGCTCTGGACGCCCCCGTAGAACAAAAGACCGTGAAGATCGCCGTCTAAGACTATTGACCTTAGGGGACCGTTTCTCCGCTACCAGGTCCATTGCAAATGAATGGTTTGCAAAACACGGAAGGATCTATTGGCATGCGAAGTGTTTACCGACGAATAAGACGTTTTGGTCTGTTTTCATACCGACCACACTGGGTCTTCCCTTTAACTCCAGAACACCGACATAATCGCCTTGAGTGGTGCAGAGAACGGTCACTCTGGGATCAGGAATGGAACAGTGTTGTCTTTAGTGACGAGTCTCGATTTTGTTTAGGTATGCACGATGGTCGAGCGAGGGTTAGAAAGTGACATGGTGAAAGGAGAAATCCACGGTTTTTTATTGAAAGGCATGTTTATCAATCTGTTGGAGTTATGGTTTGAGGTGCTATAGCTTATGGTTCGAGATCACCTTTAATCTTCATCAGAGATAACATGAACGCGCAACGTTATATCCAAGAAGTTTTAGAACCCCATCTTTTACCCTATCTTGACACCCTGGCAAATCCAACTTTCCAACAAGATAATGTTCGACCACATGTCGCAAGAGTCACAATAGACTTCTTTCAACATAATGATGTCACAGTTACCTTGGCCACCAAGATCTTCCGACTTATCCCCAATTGAGTACGTGTGGGATATGATGGGTAGGATATTGCTCAATTTACAACGGCCTCCTCAGACTCTAGAAGAACTTCAAGAGGATTTGGTGGTTGCCTGGAATGAGATACCACAGGAGGACATTGACCACTTGATCAGAAGCATGCCTAGGCGCGTTGGAAAATGCGTAACACATCGGGGTGCATCCACACGTTATTAAAAGTAAAAGGGCTTTAAATAAATGCAATAATTTTGAAATTTTTATCACTTACTTATGCTTCAGTAAGTACTTATACAAAATTTTATAAAAATAAAATTATTTAAACTGGGTGTGCGGATTTTTATGTCACATAGTATATTACTTCGTTATAGAATGAGCAACAATTAGAACATTCTTGTTATTTATCAAGTTAAACAAATTACTCTATCAGCTTTGGTCTTATGATTAACCAAACTGGATTGGTTATCTGTATTTGTACTATTTTTATGTTTAATTTGTATTACGGATTATTCTATTCTTTTGAGGAAGCTCAGATTGCTATTTGACTTAAGCATGGGTAACTTACCCTGGTGTTGTTTAGAATACAGCAGTTTTTGAGCAGGTATATGAAGATTTCATCCTCCCTAGGAGCTCTATGGAGCTGTGTGTGTGTGCTCAATAAGGTAGGATGATGCATTTGCTTAACACTTGTCTTATACTAAAAATATGAACCATTTGGAAATGGTTGGAAATATTCACCTACCAATCGATTATCTTTGTTCCGTCCTCGTGCTGGCAACGCTGTATCATTTTTAGGAGTTATTCTTACGCTTGTAATCAGTGGCGTGTTTTTTGTTAAAAATGGGAATATCTCTGTCGAATAATATTTAGTTATTTTTTAGAGAATATATTTATGAATAGTTAATCTTGAACCAAAATCGCGCGCGCCTTATAGCCTCCTTCTCTTGCCTTTTCGCACCGACAATAAACTTTCATGGCGTTGTTTAGATCGCGCTTTGAACTTTCCTTTTCATATACAGGGTGTACTAACCTTACGACAAAGTTCGGTATATGGGTTGTTTTAGAAGATATCAAAAAATGTTATTAACAAAAATAGTAGATGTCTTTATATATCAAAACCTTATATCAAAATCTTCAAAAAATGTGAGCAGTCCGAATTCGGTATAATATACAGGGGATCCCATTTAAAAAATCAGATGTTTGGTTTGTAACGGAGTTATACAACACTCTGTATAGTTTAATATAATTTCAAAATATGGACCCTAAAGACATCTACTATTATTGTTAATAACATTTTTTGATATCTTCTAAAACAACCCATATACCGAACTTTGTCGTAAGGTTGGTACACCCTGTATATAGTCGTTAATGACGAACATGTCTTTTCCTTTGGATGATTTGATGATTTTTATCGGAATACTCATTTTCACTAATATAAAACTCGCACAAACAACACCGGAAAAAGGAAGAAGTCTATAGAGGGGAGCGTCTTGCTATCACAAACAAATAAGTGAGCAAATTTTAATTTCTTACTTAATTCGGGGATGTGAAATTCGGGGACACGCTAGATATTTACCAAAATATTAATAAAAGTTAAAAAATAAAAACATTAGGTTACAATTAAAATGGGTAATTAAATAAATACTTTCGAACAATCAGAAGATTTGAAACAATTCGAGATGCCAACTAACGGAATAATTACCATACATGTTATTTTGAGATTAAAATCGTCATAGCTACGCCACTGGATTAAATAATTGTAAACAAACAAATATCTTAACTTAGTTGTGAAAAGAAACATTAAGGCTCAAATAGACCTGTTTTTTACACACTTGGCAATAACGAACCATTTCTTTCACTAAATTTCATTTGATGTTGTTTGTATATTTTTGCAAATGTAATCAACAAATACTATAGATGATTCAATAACATCACAGCAGAACAAATTCCAGTCGGCCATATCAAGTCGACATAGTCGACCAGAAATAGGTAATGTTTGAGGAAGTAAAAAAATAAATAGTTCCATCTCCTCTGATATTAGGTTTATGCTTGGAAACAATGTATATGACTTTTTCCACTAACTTCGTAAAATCAAGAAAAGAATGTTTCCCTAAAAATAAGTTAGCGGCTTTTCCACAAAGAACAGGAGATCGCATTTTTCGATTGAGATTTACCTTGACCACCTAACGCCCACTCAAAATACCGCCTTATCCTCTTCCTCATATTGTTCATGAAATTTTACTAGATTATTTCTAGACTGCAGCCTTCTTCAAAATAATTATTTATTATACCTATTGTTGTTAATAGAACATTTTTATTTTGTTTCCAAAACAGATTTGTTGTTAAAACATTACACAGTATAACATAAATAATAGTATATAAAAACAAACTTTTATTGCTCACCCAATAATTCAATTCAGAGTAAAAAGCGTAGGGTGCTAACATATTAAATGTTACAGTTATTCTATTGTAGCTATTTATGAGGAAGAGTTATGAAATGTAGTGATATGCAACCCACGCTTTCTACTACGAATTAAATTATTCTTGTAATAACTTTTAATAGATTGTTCTCTCTTTTACTTCTGTAATATAAACCCTTTTTTTTCATTTCCTTAAACTATCATTTATTTTTCATTTCTAAGTTCGATTTATCAATTAGTTTTTCGTAGTAATGTGTATTTATTACTTATTCCATCTCGCAACCTCATCATTTTTATGTAAAATCTTACTTAAACCTTCCTGAAATTAAAAACTGTTTACACTCCCCCTGTATACTATATATCATTTCAAAACCACCTTGTATCCTTTATTTTCCATTGCCAAGAATCTCAAAATTCTCTATCCGTATATTTTTTTTAACCCACCCTGTATCTTTATTTTCCCCTTTTATTGTCCCGAGAAACTTAAAATTCCATTTAAACTTTCATAAAACTAAACACCCACCCTGTATGCTTTATTTTCCACTGTCAAGAACCTTAAATTTCTCGATCCGTATAATTTTTTTTTTAACCAATCCTCTATATTTATTATCCACTTTTTGTAACCCTTTATTACCTTTATTACTCACTTTTACTGTCCCGAGAACCTTAAAATTCCACTTAAACCTTCCTCAAACTAAAGAAATATTCCCAAACTTTTCATTCTCCCTCCGTATACTTTTTTTAACCCACCCTTTATTTTCTATTTTTTAGTTCGGTTACCAATAAAAACGTGTTTTAACAAATTACCATTTCATTTTCATTAATTTATTTTTTTTAACCCAAGCTGTTTCTTTATTTTCCACTTTTTCTGTCCAGAGAACCTTAAAATTTTACTTAAACCTTCCTAAAACTAATATTCAGTATTTTTTAACAATCATTTATTTTTCATTTTTATAGTTCGATTTATGAATTTTTTTTGGACAAGTGGTATAGAACAATCAAGTTCTTCATTGTACAATATCTATACTAAAACCAATAATGATTGAGAGTAGAAGTAGGCCCAGTTGACAGCAAATCGGGGGCGTGCTTATTAATTTTTGAGAGGGTTAAGAATGAAAGAAAAATTCTTAGTACAATTATTTCAAATTGTGAAATAAATAAACAATTACTAAGGTGGCCCTCTTTTATTAATAAACTTTTTTTTAAAACTTGTTATGTACGAATTCATGTTTTTTTTTGTTTTTCGTCTAATCTTCGGATTCGTCACTGTTGCTACCAATGATACGCTCGTGCTTGCATTTACATTACTGTGGTATTACTGTGGTCTGCGACGATGTGATGGAAGCTATGGTAAAGTGACGAAGACAGAAATATCGTTGCGTACAGCGTTGCCACTAGTTGTAATAAATACCTAACACTATACAGAAAATAATGAATTTTAACGTAAACATTTCTAACTAAAAATGTATCAATCTTTGCTGTCCTAATAAGGATGCAAGGTCGTAAGACCTTGTATATGAATGCAAAGTTTCAAATTATTCAGACTTCTAGAAACGGGTAAAATAAAGCTCAAAGATTCCGTTACATTCATAGTTACAACCCAAGCTAATTTAAAAGCTTATTAATAGAAAAGCTCTTTAAGCTGGAATATTATTTTTGGTATTTGATGATTTGATTCATCTATTTTACTCTTCTTCTTCTTCTCTACACTTACTTAATTGATTGATAGTAGAAGGAAGGTTTGAAATTAAAAGTTTAAACTTAATTAAACTTTCCAACTTTGGGCTGCAAAACGATAACTGTTCTTAGACAACCTAAGGATTCTTTTCATTTGAAAACTTTTTGTGTATGTCGGCGTTTCGCCATCATTCATATTAATCACGATCTAAGAAAATTGTTTCTATAATGATAAAGCATTAACAAAATCGAATACCGTAACTTACTTTTTATTTAAATTAGATTTGGTTTGAATTTTATAAGGAAATATTTACTTGATCATATTCCAAGTTCAACAATTATTAGAAGATAAGAAATGCAACTTTATTTATGATTAACTGGGTGAAATAATTGATACTAAGTTCTCATAGTCCAATAAAATAAAGATTTAAACTACCATTCAAAAAGAGCCTGCATTTTTGAACGTAAGTTCGTTTTGACATAAAATTTGAGTATACATAGTTAAAAACTATTCTATTTAGCGGGCGAAAAACTATTGAAAACTACCCCCAAAATCACTTTCGAAAATGGAAATGCTTTAAATAAAAAATGTAACTATAAAAATTTTCTATAAAATCATTCCCACTCACTTTTGACGTATTTGCATTAGAAACAGAGATATTTGCGATAAATTTGTATAAGCGGGGTATCATCAATGATATACTAATAACAAGTTATACTAGTATAACTAAAATAAGTTGCTACAAAGGGTACCGCCTAGCGGCAAAATATCCTTTGTGGGAACATTGTCTCCATAGGCGTACAGGAAAACTTTTAAAACAAAAGGATTGCAGTTTTTAAAAAAGGTTAAATACCTTTATAAGAAAAAACATTACAGGAAATTAGGAATTGCAGGAATTGCACATGCGTGCCTTAAACATGTACTTTTAACACTTATATCATAAATAACTATTAATATTTTTTTATAAATTAACTAATTAACTCTATCTAAATTTTTGAACCGTATTAAACGCGTACAACTACAAAAATATAAAACACATGTACATGCAATACTATTTTGCCATTTATCAGCTGTTTCCACTCGTTTCATCTCACTCCTATGTTGGCTTCAATTCCTCTCTCTCTAAGCTTTAGCTAGTGACTCTTATATCATTTATGTATGGTATCATCTTAGACTAGGAAAGAGAGAGGACAGCGCATGGCAATGAAAACCTTATGCGTGTGAGTGAAGCCAATTTTCAAACGTTTGGTGGTAAACAAACTTGGAACGTCGAATTGTATTTTTTTAGTTTTTTATTAATTTTCACCTTTTTTAATTACCTGAATAGACATTTTAAAATGGTTAATTGTGCAGTTTATAAGTGCAACAGTCAGAGTGCTAAAAAAGAGGAAGGAATTTCATTTCATATGTAAAAAGTATTTTTTATATTTTGCACTTATAAAAATCTTCATTATAAAACGCATTTGCGTATCGTAATGTAACTTTTACGCACGCAAATTTTTGTTTTAAATGGTTGGCGACATGAGTGAAGTATCTAAAGGCAAGACTATTGACAATGACATTTGTGGCTAATAGCAATTTATTAATTTTATATTGTTCTTTAAGAAAGTATCTGTGAATATGAATATAATATTTTACTTATATAATATATTATTATTGGTATATTATTCATTTTAAAATATTTTAAAACATTAACATTTGATAATTTAAATGTCACAACTGTCAAATTTTATAAATTACACAGTGCTGCCGACATACTTTTTAAAATAAAAATTTTCGTAATTACATAAAAATAAAAAATTAATTTAAAAAATGGTAAAAAGGGCAAAATATAAAAAATATTATAAACAACTTATTTCATATGGCTGTTGTGACACTCGTTCTTTAAAAAACTCATCGCTTCGCGATTCGTTTTTTAAACTTGAACTCGTGTCATAACAGAATTCCATATGAAATGCGTTGTTTAATATACTATTAAAACTATTTCCTTGAAATTTATTTTTATTAATATTACAGCTTTCAGGTAATAGATGTTTAACTAAATCACATATGTTATGTATGATAACTTAAATTAATAGTACATACATTTTGAAAATTGTTTTCATTCAGTTTAAAAGATTATTTTTCAAATAATTTTTATTATTTTTTCATAGATGTAATAGTTTTGCAGTGGCGTGGAACAAAAACATATATTTAAAATAGATAAAAAAGATTAAAATTGTAATATTTATTAAATAAATATGTTTTAAAATGATTGTTGTTTTTTTTTTGGAGCAGTACATATTTAAAGACTTTTTTAAATTAGATTTGTAATACGAAATAATGAAAATGATTATTTAATAATCGTATAAGAAAAATCGTATGATACGCCTATGTCAATATTGTCCGCCATTAGTTTGGTGGTAAATGGGTTACATTTGATTCCAATGCGCAGTCCTCTCTCTTTCCTTGTCTAAGGGTATCATGCATGTGCAGGCCCGGCATTAGTAGATGTATTACCTCTATAGGAAAATAATACAATAAATTCATGGACAAAATTAACTTTTTATTTAGAAGAGATCTTTTAATTTTTATTCGATTAAAATTACTTTTTCGGTACATTGTAGGGAATTTATCATACAGGGTGAATTGAAACAATATTTATGTACCCAAAGACTTCGTGCGGAACTTTTTCCACGAAATCACAAAACTGTGACTTGTGACAGATGAAAAAAATAATCTTGGAAATTTTCTTTCGGACACGAACATTTTATGAAAATTATCGTGCACTAATCACCATAAATTAAAGGATTTTTAGGATAAGTTGACAATGACGTCAGAGCATAAAATTTTGCGGTGTTGTCACGCAGAGTTTTTTTCCTTCATCTAGGTTAACTGGTAGTGCTGTGCTAATTCTAAATGTCAAACGTGTACAATACAATAATGACGTGTGGCAATTGGCTCGTGGCAACAGCGCGAATTGTTACCAATCTGTACACGTTTAATTTTCCTAGCTCTTACAAGTAAATCTCATCTACTGTCAGTTATTTTTAAGTTACTTTGTTGGCAATATAATTAACTAGGAATGACGTCATGGTCAACTTATCGTAAAAATCCTATACTAGTAATTTACTTGTTAGTACTTAATTTGCAAATTAAAAGTTTATAAACGAAGTAAATCATTCATTTCTCAAATAAATGTGACTCCGTAAATGAAGAAAGGAAAAGACCAATGTCAATGTCACAAATTATTTATTGTTATTAAAGTTTTTTCTGTTGTTATAAAGCTACTAGTTTCGGTCTATTTAAAGACCATCATCAGGCTAAAAAGAATGCATAGGTAAATACATTAGACCTAACAGGAGACAAATTCAAATAATCTTACCTGTGAACAGTTACATCCTGTATCAGTAGAGTAGGAAGGGTGAGTATAGACCCACAGCACTTAGGCTACAATATGGCCCATTGTACATCCTCCCAAGGAGTCGCCCTCCTAGGACATTGTCCATCCTGCCTTATCCAGGAAGGAAGACAGGTCATCAGGGGACATCTCCTTAATGTCGGCAGGTGTAGGCCAAGACTCACCGAACACACACTCTCTTATCGACGATAGCTCCGGACATTCACATAAGTCATGACTGACAGTTTCATCTTCCTGTTAACACCTCCTGCATAGAGGTATGTCCACTAGCCCCATAATATGGAGGTGTTTCCTTAGTTGACAGTATTCAGTCAGAAATCCCACTGTTAAACGTAGGTTCTTCCTGGTCATCGGCAAATATTTATTCGTATCCAGCTTCTCAGGGTCGCCCAGGGTAATCCTGGCAAAACTGTATCCTTTGGTTTCATCCCATCTCTTAAGGGATTGAGTACGGGTGTAACGTTTGGCTAGTTCCGCAATTGTCGAAGTCGTCAAGAACAGTTACATAAAATTCAGCAAAAATATGAGTGTATTGTGGTCGCAAAGTTATTTAAAAAAGGGGGGAGGGTAGGTTAATGACATTGAAAAATTTTTAAAATTAAGTATAATTGTTATTATAAGTAACAAGCTTATTGAGAAAAGGAAATTAATTAACAGTAAGAAAGAATGGGGAAAAATTACTCAATTTCATTTCAAGTAGGCAAACTTGACGAAACTGATGTAAAATGATATGAGGCAACAGCCTCCAAAGAATAACGGAAATTGAAGAAACAGTCTATAAAAATAGATGGTTCAAAGACACCATTATGAGACGAATCTCTGTGGTATCCAATGAATAATATAGTAGGAACTTCGTAGTATCTTACGCAGACATGAGGATAGTAAAGGTCGAATTTGGACCAATAAATTTTATCCAAAAAGATTGTGTCGATTACCAGAAATCCGGTAAAATTGACCCAATTAGTGTCAAAAAACATTTCTGATAGAAATGGAAGGATCCATGACCCAATATAATAAATAAGTAGACGGAAATCCCACATTAAAATAATCACAGGACCACGTGAACAGCAACCTATATGATGGCGATACAACATGATACAAATATACAAGGTATGATATCTAGCGGTTCAAAACTAGTCCTATCTGCGCATGTGACGGCACTGGTGATATTCTATAGCGCGTTTCAACGTTAATATATAGGAATTTGATATTTATTTGGTCAATTTATTGTTTAAAACTTTTATTTGTTGGTTATTCAACATCATTTATCAAAACAAAATTCAAATCATACATGTATGGCTTAAAATTGAGAATAAATAAATTGAGAATTGTTAAATTATATTTTATTCGAGATTTAATTAAAGGGAACGATGGTAGACGTAGAAAGGGTATAATAATTAAGTAATTCGGCAAGGTATATTTACATATTTATATATAAAAATATAGGTCTATTGTTTTTTAGATTGATAGTTAATTCCAAATAAATTATAGGACTTATCAACGTAATCAACACCATCAGAAACATTTACTCTACAAAAACAAAATACCTATTTTATTTATCCATAATACAATCATTCTATCATACAACTTAAAATGTTGCAGTTAACTTACTCTTTAAAAACAGTTTCTATTTACTTTTTTTCCCTATTATTAATGTGTTCTTCTTTATTAAGATTTTGAGGTTTGCTTGGTAAAGGTTTTTTGACGGAATAGCTCCCTTTTTTCGGGGTCGGTAGTTTTTTGGGGTGTATTCAAGCAACTCAAGTTCAAATTTTCGCTCGTAATCTTTAGAAGTGAGATGTTTTGAGCAAATAGGGGCATTTTTAACGTTGAAATTGTTAACCCCCTTACATAAATATTTCCATTTTGCACTTTCTTGTCTTTTGGAAAGCTAAAGAACTTTATATCACTCGAAAAATGTTTAGTTTTATTGTCAATACCACACCCGTATACAGCACAACGCATTTTAATTTATTTATTTGACATTTATTTAATCGACATTATTTAATTGACATTTATTTAATTGACATTAAAATGTCAATCTGACGATGCTAATCAGCGAAACGGCCGTCATTGTAATTTAAAACAAAATTTTTTCAAATAAACTTGGAAGTTACGTTCAAACGAAGAGTTTTTTATTATTCTTAATAAGATGGACTTCCAAAAAGTAAGGGTTAGTACAATAAATGTAATTTATTTTATATTTTTCCGGAGAAATTTAAAATTATAACTTGTAAACAATGGCGTCTGATCATAAGTGACGTCACTAACCACACCCCAAACAAAATATCTTATCTTGTATATTTGTATCATGGCGATACAATATAAGTTGTAAGTAAAGCATCGAACACAAGAAAACTAGACAGAAGTCAAATCATAAATCATTAACCACAGAACACTATGACATTCGCTCGCAGTAAACCAAGTGTCATAGTTGACAAGAACAGATAAAAAGATAAAAACACAAAACAATGAAGTACATTATATAAATATAAATTTACAATATCCTAATCAGAAGGATTAGTTGTATAGTAATTCAAAAGTGTAACAAATATTGATGAATGTAAAATTTTAAAAACCATGTTATCCATGATCTATCGACAAGTATCGAATTAAAAAGAAGAAGAGTCTAATGATAAAATTGAAAATATTGATGTTAATATTGCATATGCGAACAAAGAGAAATTAAATTTATAACATAATAAGCAAACTGATTGAACAGTAACAAAATGGTTAGGTTAGGTTAGGTTAGGTTACGTTACAGTTACAAAATGGTAGATAAAACTGAAATCGACTTAGAGGACTATTAACTAAAAAGAAAACTCTGTGAAGGACTAATACAAGGCAAACAAAAAGCGATTAGAGTAAGATCAGGATTTAAAAGGAAGATTGGGAAAATATATTCGGCTTTAACTGTTCATTAAGGCACGTGAGAGTATCATTATTCACAGCCTTAGCCGTTAATAATCATTCTATATCCTTATGGGCCTGTATTCCTGATTTTACTCTTTTTTATATGCATCTATGTACTTGTATATAGCGGACGCGGTTAAATATTACTTTATAACCTTCCACAACTGCGAATCTTGTTTTGCTTCAATTGTAATACATCAAATCTCCAATTTTCCAGTAAAGTAGCCGATGCGATTATTGGCAAAAGCAGCGTCCCGTGTATAAATTGCAATTTGGTTGGTTAAAATAGTTAACAATTTAGCGTGACGTTTTGAAAATAGTTTTAACTTGATTAGAACACTTGCCTATTATATTTTCAGTTAAATTATAATAGGTAATTATGACCTACTTATAAATGTACAATACAGATCATTATTGAAAGTTAAAGTTTTACTTTATTATAGTCCCATAGTAATCAAAGACACATATTTATTTATAAAACTAAAAAATAGAAAATTTTTTCTACCTGCACCCAAGGTAAAGAAACTTAATAGTTTCTATACTAAGCTTGACCGTTTTCTATGAAAAAACAACTACTTCCTGGGCTATATGCCCCAACGGACATTGAATTACATTCCAAATAAAACCATCTCTGTCGGTTTGCAAATCAACGGGAAGAACACTACTCGCAGACCGGTTTCGACATTATTGTATCATCATCAGAACGATGTAAGTAGTTTTTCTCATCCGGCATAGCAGGATGCAGAATGATTCTTTCACGCCAATACATAAACCGTGAATCTACGATTCCATGATAAAGTCGTTAAAACGCCATCCTACCGTTCATGTACAAACCAACAGATCAAATGTAACTACTAATCGAAGATAAACAAATACATACTGAAAATAATTTTAGATAATATGCAGTTAATAGTAAAACTGAAAACTAAAAAATTGTTTCTACCTGCACCCAAGGTAAAGTAACTTAATAGTTTCTATACTAAGCTTGACCGTTTTCTATGAAAAAACAACTACTTCCTGGGCTATATGCCCCAACGGACATTGAATTACATTCCAAATAAAACCATCTCTGTCGGTTTGCAAATCAACGGGAAGAACACTACTCGCAGACCGGTTTCGACATTATTGTATCATCATCAGAACGATGTAAGTAGTTTTTCTCATCCGGCATAGCAGGATGCAGAATGATTCTTTCACGCCAATACATAAACCGTGAATCTACGATTCCATGATAAAGTCGTTAAAACGCCATCCTACCGTTCATGTACAAACCAACAGATCAAATGTAACTACTAATCGAAGATAAACAAATACATACTGAAAATAATTTTAGATAATATGCAGTTAATAGTAAAACTGAAAACTAAAAAATTGTTTCTACCTGCACCCAAGGTAAAGTAACTTAATAGTTTCTATACTAAGCTTGACCGTTTTCTATGAAAAAACAACTACTTCCTGGGCTATATGCCCCAACGGACATTTAATTACATTCCAATATTTATATCTCTTTTGGTATTTAAATTATACAGGGTGAGTCATAACTATTGGGACATAGACTAAGGACAGGTTATTTGGACCAAAATATGGCTATTGGGCCAAATATGCCTTAATATAATGTTGCTGAGAAAAAAGATACAGGGTGTTAAAGTTAATTTTTGTTTTTCGTTTTTTGCTAATAGTTTCCCTGTATATTTATAAATTGATATCAAAATTGGCACAGAGGCATAATCTTAGACAAGAAATAGTATTTTATTTAGAATTTTACGTTTTGTCATAGAGGGCGCCAAGTGGATCATTCCTAATGATCAAATTGAGTCTAAACTTTTTCTGATGAAATTTTTTAGTAATTTTTGTTTGAAAATATGACGTAAACATCATTTTTACGTAAAATTGGTACTCTTGTTTAAACATGATAATTTCAACCGTTTTCGATAAAAACGCAGTCGAACTGCTAAGAGTCTTAAAAAAGGATTTCAAATATTAATTCATTTATGAAAAGTATGCTTTGGACTGTCAGATAATTGTTGTTGGTAAATGTCATTTGTTCAGAGTAAATTATTTTTGATGTGACAGTGTAGTGTAATGTTGCATTTTTTAAAAGTAATCATTACTTTTTTTGATTGAAATACCTTGTCACAATCATTTTATACGCAAACAGAAGGTTACTAAATCACAAAACTTTTGCAAGATTATATCGTAGTTTAGGTGAAACTGGATCATTTCACACTAAAAATCGGGGTGGTCGACCGAAACAAATCACACCTAATCAAGAAGATGAACTTTTGGTTCGAGTAGATGAAAATCTTAATGACGTATTTCCTCAACGATGGATTGGCAGAGGCAGTGATTTTCAATGGCCACCAAGAAGTCCTGAGTACAACCCGCTAGATGTTTATTTTTGGGGACATATGAAGTCCTTAGTTTATGCCAATGAAATTAATACACGAGACGAACTTTGGAGATACATTCAAAATGCAGCTAATCTTATAAGGGGACAGAATAACATTTTTTTTAACGTCCGAAAATCCTTTATAAAAAGAATTAGAAAAGGTATAGAAATCGGAGGAAACCATGTAGAACTTTTAGTTTGAGTTTTTGTGAGTTCCTTTAAGTTAAAGTGTGTTTAGTTTTGATTTATCGTCAAAACGGAAACCTTAAGTTAGTTGCAACTTTGTTTATTAGTTTGGTATTTGATAGTGGAATTGTAAATAAAATACTATTTCTTGTCTAAGATTATGCCTCTGTGCCAATTTTGATATCAATTTATAAATATACAGGGAAACTATTAGCAAAAAACGAAAAACAAAAATTAACTTTAACACCCTGTATCTTTTTTCTCAGCAACATTATATTAAGGCATATTTGGCCCAATAGCCATATTTTGGTCCAAATAACCTGTCCTTAGTCTATGTCCCAATAGTTATGACTCACCCTGTATATTTGATAACATTATTTTTTCGGGTTCTCTTTTTAAGAACTTATTGAAAATTGTTTTCACACGAAACAATTAATCATTTGGATTGAGTATATCAGATTGGTGCAGTTGGTGAACATTGAAATTTCCAATAATTTTAATTATTTTTTGTGAACAATTTTAGAAAGAATTTTTTTTATTTTAATAAATTATTTTTATAATTCACGGAAATTAGTATCACACAACAAAATGTTTTTATATTCTCTTACTGATAAACTGATATTGTTGATTATTAATGCCCACCAAACTCATCATATTATTTATTGATTGAATTATATTTATTGTAGTACTTACTCTCTTTGTAGTTATTAATCTTAAATATACAGATAACACTGGTTAAAGTGTGGTTAAGGATATACTGTTGGCTTTTGCTACCATAAATCAATCAGAGCTTTATCCCAATTGCTTAAGGTCCGATGTTTTCAAGGGCCCATAAAGGAGACAGGGTCGGCTTCTGAATGAGATTAAATAGAATTTTAAATGAAACTTACTTATTGAATAAAGAATTATATTTGATTGGCAAAAAGTTAATAAGTACAAAAAACCGAGTTTAATAAAATTTAAGCTAGACACATAAATAAAACAAATATTAGAATAGGAGCATAATATCAAATACAAAAATTTCTTATAAAATTAAATTTGGTATTTCTGCTGATTTATTCTAACTTACTCTACACCAGTGGCGGCTTTTCTTTATGTGCTGCTGAGCTGCAGAACTACCAAACAACCATAGCAAATCTTAATTATTAAAGAATAATTAATATAGTTTTATTTCAAATCTGCCATATTATCATATTAAACATCAACTGTTAATAATAATTCACCAACAACGATGATTAATATTATTTTTTTTACGTATTTACTCCTCTAGTGAAACCGTATAATTTTTTTACGTATTTGGTGCTCCAGTGAAGCAATCTTTTTACGTATTTGCTGCTCCAGTGAAGCCGCGTCGATAACAACCGAAACACTGGCAGCGGTAAAATTCATTTATTAGGCAAACGGCGATCTTAGCCGATGTGCTTCGGCAATCGGCTGGGCCACTGATTAACGGCCTCGGAAATGAGCTGCAATTCACGACAGTTATTCGTGACCGTTGCATCTGTGCCGTGTTTAGAAATTCTTAGGTTACAATTTTGTTTAATTTGTTTTGTTCGAGCGTGTTTAAAACAATGGAGTTTCAATTTAAATTAGGTGTAAATAAATTTGTCGTTATTAGTTACTATTAATTAGTATTAAAGCTAATTTTATTGTTTTTGTTTTCGTATGTTATTCTATTTCTATTATTTTATATTGGCCGTGGTTCATGCAGCACACCCTATAGCAGATGTCACGAGCCTACACTATTACTATCATTGTCTAAACTTATTATTAATGGCTGACACAGAAGAATTTTCCATCTTTATAACACGCTGTATGGAGTTTTTACAACTATTAGCAGTAATATCATTTACCACACTTTTTATTAATTCCACTACAGATGTATTTAATGTTGGGGAGTATTATTTATTTCTTGGAACATTCGATTTTAATTGATGCCATATATTATATATTCAATCGGGTTAAAAACACAATAGTACACATATTCTTTATTTTAAAAGCTTGTAATACTTCTAAGAGGTCTAGCTTCGTGTAAGTCTCTTCAAAGTATATACAGGGTGGTATAGAATTATGTAGGTACATTAATTTTTAGATCTCATAGTAGGTACGTCAAAAAAAGGGTACTTCTTTATGTACACTTTTTTATAAAACCGAATAATAAGGGAGATACAACCCTTTAAAGGGGCGAATAGAAATTCTTATTTTTTCTAATATCTTCCAAACGGAGTTGACTACGGAGTTCATATTTTATGACACACTCTGATCAAACAAAACTGAAGAAGGTTAGTTAATCGACATAGTCGGAAGGTAAAATGTGTTCAACAATATAGTGCCTACAATAAAAGGGGACTGATGGTAATAAACCACTTTTATTGCGATCGTCTGTCACGGTTTATTGCTTATGGTCAAAATTTGCACACAGGATCGGTTCTTGTATTTGTATAATTTGGGTTGAGTATAATCATTTATATTTGTGTTCCCGTAGTGAGAGTTAGTCTGTGCTGTTTAATAATTTTTGTGAAAAATGTTTCGTCCTTGGGAAACTGCATCAGCGGCGCCCTGTGTTACTGTTCCTGTTCGACGACGAGTTTTATCCCTTGATGCCAAAGAAATCGTCAGACATGTTCATCAGAAGTTGGTCCAAAGGGGTTGGGCTTTTACTCCTGCTGTAAGAGAAACCAGCGATTTGACAGGGATACCGGAATCATCAGTGAGAGTTCAAGTTTCGAGGCCACTTCATCCGAGACTAAAACGAAACGATAGTGGTGTTTCCAGAACCAATGATGACGGTGATAAGACGGTTTGATAAGAAGAACTATCTACTCTATGTACGAAGAAACTTGGTGCCTACTACTATCAGATCATTGCAAACAAGGCTAAGGAGCTCCACTGAGATAAGGATATCAATTGGAAACCTATGGACACTCCAAACTAGGTTTCAAATATTGCAAAATTGACAAAAGGCAAGTTATTATGGAATCCCAACGGATTAGGCAATGGCGTTTTGAATGTTTGACTGCCATAAGTGATTACAGGTCTTCACAAAGACCAATAATCTATATGGATGGACCCGTGGAACAGTGAACAGTGCAATGCTAATCAAAAGCTTCATCGAACAAAGGAAAACGGATCACGATTATTCATGCTGGATCAGATGGTTGGATTCCAAACAGTTTGGGACTTTCGGCGAAGTTGGATTACCATCAAGATACTACAGCCGAATTGTTCGAAGATTGGTTCGAAAACACTTTACTGCCAAATATTCCCCCGCATATTGTCATAGTTATGGACAACGGCTGTTACCAAAGTCGCCAATTGAAGAAAATTTCCGACTCTTCAAATACAAAAGCGGAAATCCAGGAATTTATGCTCCAAAACAACATGTACTTTGAAGGATATAAAAAAACGCAGCTTTAAGATGTTCTAAGAACATTTAACATACAGAAGACATATGTATGTGACACAATTGCAGCATCCAAAGGACATACATTTCTTCGTCTTCCTCCTTACTACTGCGTATTCAACCCGATTGAGCATATATGGAGAAAACTAAAGAATAAAGTGCGGACCCAAAATACTATGCCTACATTATGTCCTTCTGTAATTGCATTAATCCGGCAAAATATAGATGACCCAGACGCTGATTGTTGGAAAAGAACAGTAAACCATGTTATAAAAGTGGAGGAACTGGGTAGATCGGAGATGTTCTTACTGGTTCGAGCTAGAGGGTTTAAGGCACTCAAAGGCATTTGTAGATCTCTCTAAAATGAGGTCTCAAGAGCTGCATTAGGACTACTGACTGGACACATTCGCCTTAATAGGCATATGAAAACAATTGGACTGACAGAGGGTGCGGACTGCAGATTCTGTCAGGCTGAGGATGAAACGGTGGAGCATATCTTGTGTAACTGCCGTGAGCGTGAGAGAATAAGGATCAATAATCTTGGTCTGCAACAACTCGAGTCCAATGACTTCATGGAAGTGTCGCCAACGACCCTGATGAGCTTCATTAGAGGCATAGGGCTGATAGAACGACTATAACCTAGGGGTGAGCCACAATAGATTTTTCAGGTCGCAGTGGAAGGGACGTTAAACGACCACTTACATAGAACCTAACCTAACCTAACACTTCTTAAGACTCTGAAAACACTGGATTACTTGATTCCTTTAGCTTCGGCAATATATTGGCAAGATCGTACATCCACAAATTGAGCTGCTTGTTCTATGGTTGAATTACTCCTTTTTTACTAAAAACTAAAAATAAAATACATGTACTGGTACTGCACAGAACTTTTAAATTTTGAATATTATTCGATACGTTTTAGACAAGTGTGTAATGTGTAACCTGTAAAGCCAACCCAATCATGTGTCATCCATTAAGCCCTCATTACCTCGTTTAATTTCCGATAAAAAGTGCAAGGTTCTTTATATTTGATATCATGTTAGTTGCCAATCGTCAATGTTTTATTTATCTTTCTTTTCAGATGATGAAACATGCATGGGACAACTACGTCAGATATGCTTGGGGTAAAAATGAACTGAAGCCAATTAGTAAGAGGGGACATAGCGCCAGTATTTTTGGCTCGACGCCACTAGGAGCTACGATTTTAGATGGTTTAGATACTCTATACATTATGGGTATGAAGGAAGAATTCAAGCAAGCCAGGGATTGGGTAGCCAACGAGTTGGACATTGAACAAGTGGTAGGTTTTAATTAATTATTAAATTTATTGGTCTATATCAGCGGCTCCCGAAGTGTGGGTCGCGATGAAGTTTTAGCAGTAAAGCTTAAAAGAGGAAAAACGAAACAATATTGAAAAAAAAAAAATTAAATTAAATCGGCAATTTTGTCGCTGCTAAAAGGCAAAAGTGAAAGACAGATATAAAACAGTTTTTTATTTAGTTTAGAATAATAATTTTCCCCTCAGATAGTAGAATAGTTATGTTCTTTCAGATTTGTAAGTCTATTTTTTATCTACTTCTCAGGAAGACGCACTTATAGAACTGTCCTGGCGAGGAATATTGTATTAAAGGAGAAATAGAACTTCGTTCTGGATGGAAGCGAGGAAAGAATATCCAGAAGTTTCCAAAGAAGTTATGAAGATTTTTATCGTGTTTAGTACCACATCTCTGTGTGAGAAATTGTTGTTTTTATTCCAAAGTCACTGATGATTTTATGACTAGTGGTGAAAAAACATGATTTTATATATTGTCGCAACAGGTTGATGTTGCGGGACCTTAGAACAAAAAGATACAGGAAGGAGTATATGCAAAATGACCTTGAGCCCAAAAAGTAGAATTTTCTATTTTAATTTCCGTTTCCATGGACGTACCCAAATAATAATAATAATAATAATAATAATAATAATAATAATAATAATAATAATAATAATAATAATAATAATAATAATAATAATAATAATAATAATAATAATAATAATAATAATAATAATAATAATAATAATAATAATAATAATAATAATAATAATAATAATAATAATAATAATAATAATAATAATAATAATAATAATAATAATAATAATAATAATAATAATAATAATAATAATAATAATAATAATAATAATAATAATAATAATAATAATAATAATAATAATAATAATAATAATAATATACATGGATGATTTAAAACTGTACGCTGCCAAGAGAGAACACCTGAACAAGGCACTCAACATCACATGTAAGTTTACCGCGGACATCAAAATGGGACTAGGTGTGGATAAATGTAAAATTAACACTTTAAAGAAAGGCAAATGGGTGGAAGAAAGAAGCTACACAGTAAAAGAAAGTGAAGAGATAACACACATGCAACAAGAGGAAATGTACAAATACCTGGGATTCATGCAAACAAACAACATACAACATCAACACACAAAACAAACAGTAACCAAAAAAATGATCAGTAGGATAAAGAACGTGCTCAAGACTAGACTTTCTGGTGCCAACACAGTTAAAGCCATCAACACACACGCACTGCCAGTAGTGACTTACACCTTCGGCATCATCAAATGGACTGACACTGAGCTAGAAGAACTAAACATGAAAGTCAGAACTACCATGACCAAGTTCAGAGCTCACCATCCTAAAGCGTCCAAAATAAGATTCCACCTCCCCCGTCAACTGGGAGGCAGAGGAATCCTAGATCTAAGAAACATGCACTACACGCAAATACTCAAACTTAGGAACTACATGTACACAAAAGCAACCTCAAGCACACTACACAAAGCAATCACACAGATAGACCAGGCATACACACCACTCAACCTCAAAAATAAAACATTCAATCCCACAGAAAAGATAGTAGACAATCATACAAAACTCAACCAGCTCGCCGAAAAGCAACTTCATGGCAAGCACCACGCACTCATGAAGGAAGCACACATTAACACAACACACTCATACACATGGCTAAAGAGAACAGATATATTCCCCGAGACTGAAGGCTTTCTGTTAGCGATGCAAGATCGTGTAGTTGCAACTAGGAACTACAGGAAATACATCATGAAAGAACAAGTAGAGAACGAAATGTGCAGACTTTGCTCAAAAACAACGGAGACCATTGAACATATAGTAAGTGGATGCACAAACCTAGCTGCAACGAGCTACATCACGAGACACGATAATGTAGGAAAAATTATACATCAAATCCTTCTGAAACAAATAGACCCAGATCACAATAACCAACCATACTACAAATATACCCCTGCCACTACCATAATTACAGACACCCACACCCTCCTTTGGAACAAAAGCATACAGACAGACACGACAATAACAAGCAACCGTCCTGACATTACCCTAACCGACAACCGTAATAAAACCACCTTTCTCATTGACATTGCCATTCCTCTCGCCGAAAACATCAATAAAAAACACAGGGAAAAAATTACGAAATATCTACCGCTGGCCCAAGAAGTTAAAGAGATGTGGACACAAAATTCAGTCAGAATTGTCCCAATAATAGTCGGTGCAACCGGTGAAATACCCCACAGGCTTAGAGATTCCCTCGCTATCCTGAACATCAAGGATGAAACTTACATTCAACTTCAAAAAGCAGTCATCATCGATACGTGCAGTCTCACTCGTAAATTCCTTAACCAATAATCACAGAAAAAAGGACGCAGGTTGGTTGTAAAGACCCCCTACGACCCCTTAAACCCCGCTAGCACCAATCAAATGTTAGTGAGAGCCCACCCCAATAATAATAATAATAATAATAATAATAATAATAATAATAATAATAATAATAATAATAATAATAATAATAATAATAATAATAATAATAATAATAATAATAATAATAATAATAATAATAATAATAATAATAATAATAATAATAATAATAATAATAATAATAATAATAATAATAATAATAATAATAATAATAATAATAATAATAATAATAATATCAGGGTTTTTTTATTTTTGATAAATTTCAACCAATTAAGTTTGTGAATACAATTAGTGTTCTAAATAATTTAGTGTTTATAAGAACCGAATGATACGCCTATGCGCTCATTTTTGACATTTATATACAAATATTGCTTTGACAGCATACTGTAATCATATACAATTCGTCATACAAGGAGCTTCAAAATGGCCGACTTCCGTCGCAAATTTTCCTTAAAGTTAATATACGACAAACTCGTTCCTGTTTCTTTTTGATCTAAGTGCGGGACTAATTGTTTTGGGCACCAGCCCATTGCACCACTCGTGCAGTTCTCGTTGTACGGTCTAACAACAACAAAAACTGCAGTGAAACTGTAGTTAAACGTAGTTCTAAACATTTCTGATAGCAGCAAATGAAGATTGCAGTCGGTAAAGTAGTCTGAGTGGGCTGAAATCTAATTAAATGCACCCTGCCATTCGCCAGCATAATGATACAGTAACTTCAAACTGTAATGACTGCAGTATTAGATTTTGGTGACGAAATGATACAAACATACTACTGATGGGTCGCGAAAAATCTTTACAACCAGTAGTGGGTCGCCAGCCAAAAAGTTTGGGAATCACTGTTCTATAGGTATCATTAAATTAACTTAAGATTGACTATTGAAATTTAGGTAATTCACAGACATTTTTAACTTAAAAAAATTGCCTAAATCTACTAAAATACCTGTTTCCTGTTAAACCGGACGATAATTTGATATGGGCTTTCAAAACTAAATATTCATTTCGGCATCTAAAAGCCTGTGCGGTTTGAGAAACCGCATTTCGTTAACAGCAAACAATTGCGTGGATACAGAAAATAAAGCAATCCCCAGCATAAATTTCCGTTTGCAAATCTCAACCCTTCCTTATTTACATATACTTCTAGTTACACCGAGAAAACAATTTGCATATACATGTTAGCAAAAGTTGTTTTAATTTACAAACATGAAGTTTAACAGTTTGAGAGTTTTCTATACGTTTTGTTTTACACACATTGGAAAAGTCTAGGGATAATTTAAAAAAATAATTAATTAGGATTAATTTCAGTATCGATTAAATTCCACGTGGAATGTATGTTGCATTAGTTCAATTTCTAATGATAAATACATAAATATTCTTTTAAAAAAGTTGTAAAAAGTAAAACAAACCTGAGATATGGAAAAAATAGAAATGCTGCTGAGTTTAAATTTTAAATTAATTTCTAATTTGATCATGGTAAGGGACATTCAACGTTAGACGAAATGAATCGAGCTGTAGGTCTTCTTGAAGGTGGCATGCGGCAAACTCAAGTTGCAGAGCGGATGATGGGTGTTTCTCAAAGCGTTATCAGTAGATTATGGAACCGTTTTAGAGAAACTGGTAGTCCAGCCGAACAAAATTTAGGACAGGGACTCTCACAACAGCAACTCAAGATCGATTTTTAATTTTAACAGCTAGTTACGTCTTTACAAAGAGCGCATAACTTATCTATTGGTCGAAATACAGTGCGAAATCGTTATCATGAAGCCAACCTGTTCAGTAGACGACCCGTGAGATGTTCACCTCTGCCTAGAGGTGATGTCGCTTCAAGACTGGAATGGTGTCAAGAATTTCAGAATGGGGCTATAATTTTATTCAGTGACGAATCTAGGTTTGATTTCACCCAGACTTTCGTCGAACAAGAGTGTAGCGACGATCTGGAAATATGGAATGACTGACATGTTCAGGAAATGAACAGATACAGTACAATCATGGTATGGGGTGGAATAATTATAGAAGGCAGAACTGTTTTCTCGTTTTACCTGATTCGTTCCTAACAAGTCAGTTGTATTTAGATATAGTCCAGGCGTACTGTACCAAAAAAATAAAAAATACGGAATATCTGATACCTGGAATGTAACAGTTGGAGGTGGTAAAGGGGCTTATAACACATGAAAAAAAATACATTAACTATTTCAATTATGATCATAAACTTTTTAGGGGTGAAAAAGGGGTAAAAAACTGAAATATTGCTGTTTGCGGCTAAAATTGACGTCAAAATGAAAAGTGCCCAATAGAAAAGTTGTAGATAATGTAAAAATCTAAAACTTTTCTCTGGGTAATTTTCTCACATAACCTCAATTTTTCGAGGAAAATGGAAAAAAACGATTTTTCGTTTTTAATTTTTAATTTTCCAACGGATTCGTCAATCTTGATGAAACTTGGTGAAAACTTACCTTTTTATGTCGAAAATAACCTGGAATTTTCTCAACCTTTTAACATAAAAATTTTCCGAGAAATTTGATTTTTCTGGAAAAATCTCTTTGTTTTCAACTGTAAAGTTTGCTCGGAAAATATTATTGGAAAAGATTTTCCTGGGGCTCATTTTTTTCGTTTTTACGTCTACTTTCACATGAAATAAAAAAAAAATACACCTCTCATTTAAAAATGTGCTCAAAAATGAAAAAAAGCCAAAAATGAATTTTGCAACAGCTAAATTTGCAATAATTGTTAAATTTTTGTTATAAAATATTAAAAAATGCAAAAGCCGACTCTTGCATTACATTCTACGGGAAAAATTACAAAAGAAAATGTATTTCATTATTTAGTCGGATTTTTTAGGGCTCCTTATAATATAAACAAATCAGCATACAACAATAGTAAAAACCATGAAATCCCCGCTCGGATTATTAACTTCAATAATAGACTTGAGTGTTTATAATAATATTGCAAATGAACTATTGGGCACTTTTCATTTTGACGTCAATTTTAGCCGCAAAAAGCAATACTTCAGTTTTTTATCCCTTTTTCACCCTTTTTCACCCCTAAAAAGTTTATGATCATAATTGAAATAGTTAATGTATTTTTTTTTCATGTGTTATAAGCCCCTTTACCACCTCCAACTGTTACATTCCAGGTATCAGAATTTCCGTCTAAAAGTACAGCACGCCTGGACTAATACCATTCTTCGTCCTATTGTACACCCATTTACAAGCACAGTTGGTGGAAACTTCCGCTTAATGTCCACATACTGCACTTATTGTGACGAACTGGGTGAAAAGCTAGGGAATTGAAGTTTTACCATGGCCGGCACAATCTTTGACCCTTAATCCTATTAAGCATGTATGAATCACACCAAATATGGCTAACAATTTTGGACCGGTTCAATTTCGAGAGCAGAGTGGGCTAGTTTGATAATCTTATGTTGACGTTGAACCGACGATGTAGAGCAGTAATAAACCAACGTTGAGGTATTCATTTTAATTTTTTACTTTTTGGAAAGATTGTACAAAGATCTTAAAGTTGGTTGTATTGAATTTTTTGTTTTAATTAGTTTTCTTGTTATTTAAAGAAAATACACTGCCGTGCAAAAAATTTAGGTCACTTTAAATTATTTGAAAAATTGCAATCCATTTTTGTAGCTTTTAAACATGGAATCAGACAACATAATTCATTTTTTTATGATTTTTTCTTGAAAATCCGTGACTTTGCATTTTAGACTACTAAGTTATTGGAAACGAAATATAGGAATAAAACTTAACATTTTAAAAAAAATTGATAATAATAAATGATAAAAATATAACTAATAACGTTTATTACCCCCTCTTGCATAAATGACCGCTTGCATTCGACGAGGCATACTCTGAATTAAATAAAGGATTACATTCTGATCCATGTTATTCCACTACTGCAATAGGAACTCTCTTAGCTCCTGGGTAGTTCTTGGTGCTGGTGTGTGCCTTCGAATACGCTTCTCTAGCTCATCCCATACATGTTCGATGGGGTTCATATCTGGACTACATGCCGGCCAATCAAACCGCCTAATTCCTACCTCATCTAGATATTCACTGACAATCCTGGCAGCGTATGGCCTTGCATTATCGTGCATAAAAATGCCTTGCTTGTCCATATTGACCATAAAAGGTACAACATATCTGTTACATATCTGTGAGCTGTTAGAGAGCCATTCTCTATTAAAACCAAATCTGTACGTGCTTCTGAAGTAATACCTCAAACCATAATAGACCCACCACCAAATTTACGTCTATGGTCAATACAAGCGGGAGCGTAATATGGTCCAGGTTTTCTCCATACTCTTCCGTCTGGTCCATTGAGGCAAAAACGAGACTCGTCTGTAAAGAGTACTTTTGCTCCAGTAGTCATCGTTCCATAACAAGTAATTTCGAGCAAAATTCAATCTTGCAATTCGATGCTGGCGGTTCAATGTTGGCCCTGTAGCCAACCTTCTGCAAGGCAATCCACTAGCACGAAACCTTCTTCTAACTGTTTATTCGCTAACATTAACGTTTCTAACCTCTTGAAGCTTGTAGCGAAACTGCAGAAGCTGTTCTATTCCGCAAACTTGACATTAACAAAAATCTATCATCTCTTTGACTAGTGGCTCCTTTTCGGCCAGATCCGGGTCATCTGGTTATAAGACCATTCTCCTGGTGACGTTGGTAGACATTTTGTACAGCACAGGAGCTCTTACCAACAATTCTGGCGGTTTCACGTTGTCCTCTACCATCTTGTATGAACGCTATAATTCGTGCCACAATAATATGACCAGTAAATAAATAAATATCAATGAAACGTTACTTTACACAATATACCATACAACGGATCGGTTTTTGTTGTTAACAAGGGTTGCGGATAAGGTGTCAGAACTATGACAAATAGCATCGATATACTACAATATAAATTTAATCGCCTACTATGCCCATGACTCCCTGATTAGTTTTATTTTTAAGATTATTTGTCATTTCTTAAATTATTTAAAGTGACTTAAATTTTTTGCTCGGCAGTGTATTTCGGTAGATGTTAGAACAGACATTAATTAATATTAAACAAGTATTATTTTTTTCCGAAATTAACTCAATAAGAATTGACGTTAAATTTTAAAAATATCCCTGGACTTCACCGATGTGTGTATTATTTAAGAAATGTACAACTTACAATTTTTTGTGACATCTCCATAATAAATAATTTTTAGATATTAATTAATTTTTCTTTTCTATTTCACAAAATTTCAAAATTATTGAAAATCAAGATAGTTTCGATCCATCATCAGGTTGAAAAAAATTAAATAACACTAAAAATACATTTACACGGATTTTAAAATTTTGCATAGGAATTAATAGTATTTTATTATAGGGACAACACAGGCTGGGTGTGCCAGAGTTTATTCTGGCAGGCATAATAATAATTATAAATAATTTGCACTTTCATAGAAGTCAATTACATGGTAATAGAAAAGTCTATCACACCGAAAATTCGATCACTATTGGTATTATTGATAATCCCCAACAAAAATTATTACTGTCTATAAATAGTGAATAGCTTCATTAATTCTTTAGTAACCTATACGGATGCATCAAAAATCTCAACATTCAATTCGAGTATAAATGTAGACAATTGTTTGAACTTAACTTATTATCCATCTAAACTGTTGATACTATAGCTATTTGCGCAACAAAATTTACGCTAGAAAATGTAGTAAAGAAACCATAATAGGCGAGTGGACTATTTTTTTTTAATTTATATTTAAATAATGTACATGAGTATTAGGCGATTTAATATTTTTGTTATTTTTTTTTATTGATCATACGAACTCTAAATCACCAATAATATTCAAACGGTCGAAATTTTGCCGCACATAGCAAGTGACGTCACGATTTAATTAGAAGGGCAAGAGAACAATACTGTTGCCACTTGTCAAAATGCATCAGCAAATTTCATTAAGTTTCAGGAAATAATCACAATTAATTCTCAATTATTGATGTTTTGAACATTAATTATGAAGTGAACTACTAAACTGTTATATATTCTCTCAGATACATTGATGCTGTGCTCATAATATTCGATAATTTATATTAAGCATTAGGTGGTAATCACTATTTTATGAAGACAAATTTCCGGATAACTTGTTTTTAATAGGTGATTTGGCAACGTGGATGTCAAGTGGAAATGGAACATCAATAGAGCAATAAGGACACCTCTTAACAAATCATATCAACATCATCATGAATATAAATTGGCGTTCTGTCATGGATTGTTTAAAATAGGTTATGAAATTTCATGATTTCGAACAACGAATAGGCTCATAAATCGGATTTATAATAGTTTTGATGGGATGCATAAATTAATTAGGGTCTGTAACAATACTATGGTGTAGTTCAAAGTACAATATTCAATATCAGTCCAGTCGCCTATTGTTATGTCAGAAACACTATCAGTTTTAAAAGCAATAATAAAGATGGCCCTCCCAGTCTAACAGTATCAGTACGTATGAGAAAAATAATAAGACAAATTAAAATGCATGATAAAACCGTAAAAAAGTTGACTTTTCACGAAATCCAGCAAACTTAAAAGTTTTATAATTTAACATTCTGTGTACAGGGTTTCTCATTATATTTTGACCCCCACTTATTTTCCTTAATTTCGGGAATACAAAAAAAAGTTTCAAATAAAAGTTGTATTATTTTATCTGTACCGACCAAAAATGTAGCAACAGACCGAATTTTGTATAAAGGGAGTGCCCAATAAAATGCATCTTCAATATTTTAAATGAAACACCCCGTATTTTTTTATAGTTTTGAGTAGCCCTACTTTTCCTAATTACAAATATATAACAGTGTAGCATTAGTTTTGTTCTATAATAGCGTATGGTACTACTATAAGATAAGAAGCAAATTCACATATAGTTCAAAAACAACTTATATAATTAGAAAGTCAACAAAATTAATGACTTAAGAAGATACAATACTACATTTAACATTAGAATAGATCTCAAAGTGCTCTCCATTGTTATCAATGCACAAGTAATATCTTCGTCTCAAATTTTCTAATGCGTCAGATATTGTGTTATTATGACCATTTAAATTTTCAATTTCCGCGCAAACTTTTGCCGTGATAGTGTCGAAATACACTTTTTCTTTTAAAAACCCCCATAAAAAGCTATCACATGGTGTTAAGTCGGGACTATTTGGCGGTCATTTAATGGTACCCTACAATTGCCGATCCACACATGAAATTGATTATTTAAATGTTCTTGAACGGCTACGACATTATGTGGAGGTGCTCCATCTTGCTGCCATATCATACTATTTAATTGATTTTGTGTATAATTTTGATTTAATAACTCATCCACTTCTGTAATGACTGTGTCCAAATATGATTACCCAGTTATTTATAATCACAAAAAATTGGTTCAACTATTCAGTTTTGAAATATTCTGCATCACACATTTATTGATTTTCTTCCTGACTTTTTTATTTGCTTAATTTTTCTTTTTCTATTATTTTTCTGTTCCCACGAATACCTATTTCTTCTATTAAAAATACCTGAAGTTGAAAAATTTGATTCATCTGTCCATAAAATGTTATCAAAATAATTAGGATCATTGTTCAAATTTATAATTATTTCTTGACAGAACTGTAAACGCTTCCTCTTATGAACATCGGTAAGTTCTTGTACCGGTAATATTTTGTACGACTTATAGTTGTGCTTTTTTAAAAGTCTATATATCGTCGCCCGGCTTTTCTCTAATGCATTAGTAGCATTGTTTAAACTAGTTTCGGAATTTTCTAAAATAAAAATGTTATTATGGATTTAATCTATTAGTTAGGTATTTAATTTTTACCTTCATTCAAAGTAAAGCTAAGTATCTTCATCTTCATCATTTCCTACGATAGTACGTTTCTTCCGCTCAAAGATTTTATCATTATTTATGACACGAAGATAATTATATAAAAATGTATTTGCAGGAAGAGTCTGTCGATCCGGATAAATCTTGCTGCTTGTTTGTTTTTATAATTTTTTACATAAATTGAGAATATATCTACTTTTCATCTGAAGTATAACTCATTTTGGTATGAGAACTGACAGTTTATAATAAATTAATAATTATTTCATTTTTAAATGTCAGTTGCATAGCCACCTATGGTTACCCTTTTGTAGTACCATACGTCATTATAGAACAAAACTAATGCTACACTATGTTATATATTTGTAATCAGGACTCCCTTAATATAAAATTCGGTCTGTTGCTACATTTTTGGTCGGTACAGATGAAATAATAAAACTTTTATTTGAAACTTTTTTTTGTATTCCCGAAAGTAAAGAAAATAAGAGGAGGTCAAAATATAAATGCATAGTATATTACACAGTAATAAAAATGATATAGAGGAATAGAGCGCTTCATGTTTTCTGTATGTAACAATCCAACTGACTAAACATTTCATTCGATGTGTGTTTTTGCAGGTTGCAGACGTGTCTGTTTTCGAAGTAAACATTAGATTCGTAGGTGGATTGTTGGCGTGCTTTGCCCTCACAGGGGATACTATTTTTCGTGACAAGGCCCAGCTAATCGCCGACAAATTATTACCAGCTTTCGACACCCCCACAGGCATACCAAATGCTTTGATCAATTTCAAGAGTGGGGTAAGTACATCACTTTTAAATTAATTTATCTTTTCGAAACGGTTTTGTGCTTTTAGAAAAGCAAAAATTACGGATGGGCCAGTACTGGTTCGAGCATCTTGTCCGAATTTGGTACACTGCATCTGGAAATGTCTTACCTAAGTGACGTCACTGACAAACCTATTTACAGAAATAAAGTTGATCGCATCAGAAAAGTGTTGCAAGAATTGGAAAAACCTAATGGACTTTATCCCAATTATCTAAATCCAAAAACTGGAAAATGGGGACAACGTAAGTTTTTTTTCGTTTTTCTTATAGTTTTATATTATTAATAATATATTCATTTAAAAAATTGTTATACTTACCCTTACTCTGTGGAAGTCCATCTTATTCTTATTAAATGTATCAGTTTCTGAAAAACATTGGTGGATCCTTGCAAACATATTGTGTGCACGTCCAAGATACATATCTACTTAAAGACGGGTTGCTTCCAAACAATTACCCATAGACCTATTATCAGAGGAGACGCAACGTTCCATTCATAAAACTATGAGTATGACAAAAAATACCAATCGATTCTCTTTTTTCCGTCCTCGTGTTGGCAACGCTGTATCATTTTTAGGCAGTTATACTTGCTTGTAATCAGTGGCGTGCTTTTGTTAAAAATGGGTAATATAGTTATGAATAGTTAATACTCAGTCTTTCACTTAAAAAAATTATCCATAATATTAATTGTACAAATAAAATGTAATGTATTTTAAATTTTAATTTTTAAACTTTTTATTTATAGATATTAAATAACCAAAAGGAAAAGATTTAAATATTATACTCTCGATTGGATTAATAAAATATGAAAGTATGAACTCTATTAAGGTTAGACTTATAAATATTTCAATTTCTTACCAAAAAGTTAATCTTGGTAAAAATGAACAAATCCAATGTATTATTTTAATTTTTCTGATATTTATCAAAAAATGTTCAGCAAAGAACACAGAAAATTACATGTCAGATATGAACTAAAATGCTGAATGGCTTGGTAGTGGATTTGCACCTGCCTTTAAATATTTCAAACCATTTCTATTCCTGTATTAGTCATAATATCACTTGCATACCCATATTTTTCTCCTTTCACTATCAGTTGGGAACCTGAAGTAACACAAATACGCTAAACACAAAGCATAATAGCTAAAATTTATGGATTTCATATGGAAAGTCGAGAAACCAAAGTTTAAAAGTTGGTGAAGGTATTTTTTTATACGTATCATATCCGTGGTAATTTTTCCGTTGGTTGTTCGTATTTTACGACAGAATACTTAGGAATAATCAGAAGATTAGGAAACAAATGCCAACTAACGGAATAATTACCATACCTGTTTATTTTGTTATTGAAATCGTCATCGGTACGCCACTGAATGATATTATTGTAAATAAACAAATATTTTAACTTACTTGTGAAAAGACGTATTGGCGCTTAAATAATCCGGTTTTTTACACACTTGACAATGACGAACCATTTCTTTCGCTACATTTCACTTAATATTATAACCAATATTACTCCAAAATCTCGTTGCAATTGCTTCGGCAACAATGCTTGAAATAATTCAAGAGACTGTGTCAAATTTCATAGTCTAACCGCTTCTGGGCGTAGCATCATTTAGACAAGCCATGCGGCGTTGTCGCTTATTGAGCAACTAATTTCTCTGATCCAACCGAATAAAATAGTTCAATTGTTAAACATTCCATAAAATTTGTTGTATAATTTTGATGGTATAATACATGTAATATTAATATGAGAGGTAGCCTTATGTTCACAATATTTTTGCAAATGTAATCAACATAAACTATAAATGATTCAATAACAATAACAAATCTCTTACCCTAAAAGTCAAACCGATTTGTAAGCCGCCTACTAGTAATTACTTAATTTTTATTATAAAACACCCGGATAATACATATTTTTTTAAAAATAAGTAAATCATCCATAACACAAATGTGACTGATTATTAGAAGAAGAAAAATCAAAGTCAATGTCACAAAATTTTTTATTTAAAGTATTGACAGATACTAGCTTCGGCCTATATATAGGCCATCATCAGGCTAAAAATTAAGAAGAATAAGAAGATATACAGATTAACAATAGTGATACATACCTTAAAAAAATGACCAAGGATGAACCTGTTGGAAATGTTAATGAAGTTACTAAATATAGTACACTTGTTTGTTTAAATGAACAGTTAAAACCTAGAGATCCTTACATTTTTCTTAATTTGTGTTTTTTATTTCTCTATCAGTTTTCCACCACATGATCTCGCATTTAGCTTTGCTAATCCATTCTTTGATTTGTTAATATTCATAAACAATTGTTTTTATTTGTAATTCGTATACATCGGAGTATTGTATTTCTTAAGCTATTTCTTCTTCTTTTTAATATTGACATTTTAATATAATTATCTACTGTTTGAACTATAATATTGACTTTGTCTGATTCATTGCTTTTATTGATTAATTTAAGACTATATCTGTCACTATTATTTATTGTTTATTCTGCTATGCTGGCATCTATTCTTTTCATTCCATCTTTGACTTTTCGTAGGTTTCACAGACCTGATTTAGATGATTTACAATTCTCTGACAAGTACCTCCATTCGACATTTCTGTTTCGGTTCCGTTATTTGGTATTTTACTATCATTGTTATTGGTTTTAATTTATATAAGTAAATCTGTGCTATCACTTACTTATTATTATGGACTTTTGTGTGGTACACGATGTTATTTTCCATTTATATTATCCTGTTACTTATTACCCTACAGGGGTTAACTTGCACGTGCTTCGACCTACCGTCTGACACTTCCTGGCTGGTTTCTCCGTTAGTTCTGCACAGCAGAACTTTTTCTTACTCTTGGATACTAAAAGACATTTTCTTTTTAATCCTCATCATAAACTTTTTTGGCGTCTACACTGGACATGCCATTATTTCTAGTATCTTCTTTTATTTCATTTGTAGGTCCTACAATCTTGTCTTACCATTATCTACCAAGTTTTGGTGGATCCTTTTCCTTTTCTTCATTATACCCTTCCTTTTCAATATTAGTTATTTCATAACCACTTAACATCAATATGTCAATTTTAATTTAATTATTTACTTATTTTAATTAGTATTAGTGAAGTCCCATAATTAGTACATTCGTTTTTTCAATGACACAATATTATCCATTTTTTGCACCATGCAAGTATGGTGGATGTTATTTTTCTTGTATCACTTTTTAAGTTTTTTAAGGTATGTATCACTATTGTTAATCTGTATATCTTCTTATTCTGTACTTAATTTTTAGCCTGATGATGGTCTATAGATAGGCCGAGACTAGTAGCTGTCAATACTTTAAATTAAAAATTTTGGGACATGACTTTGATTTTTCTTCTTCACATATTTTTTTATTCTCAAATTGTGGTCTGCTAAAAAGTTCCGTAAAAAGAATTGTTCAAGGTTATAAATTTCACCCCCTTAGATAATTTACCAGTAGATAGCCAATTTTATCCATAGAAATAACTTGTAAAATTTGTTATTGTAACATCACCCATATTAAAAAAAAAAATAATTTATTTTCCTCAACTTTAAGAATATACTTGTTAATTTTAAAAAGAAATCACGTTCTTAAATTTTTTGCAATTATTTTAACTCACCCTGTATAAACAGTTTTGTAGAAGTATAGACTTTAACTCGCCGAAAGTATTTTTAATATTTTTTTGTAGCTCTTATGAACAATATGTAATAATGTTATCTTTGTATTTTAGATCATATGTCAATAGGTGCATTGGGCGATAGTTTCTATGAGTATTTGCTAAAAGCGTGGTTACAATCTAACAAAGAAGATAACGAAGCTAGGCAAATGTTTGACGATTCGATGGCAGCCATATTCCAACATATGTTGAAAACTTCGACGAATGGACTCATGTATTTTGCTGAATTGAAATTCGACCGACCCGAGCATAAAATGGACCATCTCGCATGCTTCTCTGGTAAATAATTGATCGAATATTTTTTTATATTCCCAACCAAATATTTAATTACAGGTGGATTACTCGGACTTGCTTCCAAAACTTTAAGCAACGACCAGTCAAGCAAATACATGAAAGTTGCTGAAGAAATCACACGCACTTGTCACGAGTCTTACGATCGCACACCAACCAAACTTGGTCCTGAATCGTTTAGATTTACCGAAGGATCTGAAGCGCGAGCATTAAAAACATCAGAAAAATACTATATCCTTAGACCAGAAGTTATAGAAACGTATTTCTATATGTATAGGTTAACGAAAGACAACAAATATAGAGAGTGGGCTTGGGAAGCGGTACAAGCATTGGAGAAACATTGTAGGACACCAGGTGGATACACTGGGCTTAAAAATGTTTATGCCGATGAGCCACAACAAGATGATGTGCAGCAGAGTTTCTTTTTAGCTGAAACTTTGAAGGTAACATGTTATTTTACTGTATTCATACGACAAATATAAAGTTATTGTTTGTTTCAGTACCTTTATTTAATTTATTCCGACGAAAGCCTCTTGTCGCTCGACGAATGGGTGTTTAACACCGAAGCTCACCCCATGCCCATAAAAGGTGTCAATCCATTCTACAGGGAGTTCACACATTAACACCGACATTTCACTTCAATTAAACGACTGATATATAGAAACAATTAACTAATTAATTTATTTGAACAGATGAGAAAAATTAATATATATATATATAGAGTTATAGAATGTGTATATACAATGTGTCTGAAATTTTAGGCTAATGATTATTTTCCTATAGAAAGTTATAAATCTTAATGACCATAAACATTATTGTTTTAATGAAACCAAAAGTTTTATATAATTTATTTTGTATATTTTTGAATAATTTTAAATTTTATTTCAAATCATATTTAATGGTATATTTAACATCTGTTTTTAAGGGATGTACCCAATTAGTGTGACCTAAATAATAAAATGTATGTTTTATCAGTTTTCATGATAACTGTGATAAAATTATATAAAATAATCTTTTAAAGACTCCTTATCTATTTCAAACAAATAATGCTTTTTTAAAACTCTTTATTTGTTCATTTTGATTTGTTTTTTTTTGTTAAAAAACCAAGTCAGTAGGTACTGATTTGTAAATAGGGTTAAACGCTTTCCTTTCAGTATTTCCCTATTATCTTATTTTTAAATACTCTATTGGTGATATTTACTCCCCAAAAACTGTTTACAATTTGTTGTAATTTATTTCCACTTCTTATGACTTTATAATTTTAAAATAATAATAATTATATTCTTTATTTCATATAAATATTTATATATACAACATATATATGGTACAAACATTGAAAGAAAAGACGTCAAACCAAAAAAAACTAGACTTTCTCTGATTCACTTCACTCATTCAAATCATATGGTTCCAGATTTAACAGTAATTGTTTCACTTTCTTTTTAAAGATCCTATGCGTCGTGATAGTCTTGAAACTATTTGGTAATTTATTAAATATTCTGATGCACATATATGAAGGATTTTTTTCTGTGAGAGTTTCTGCAGGATTGTCTGAAGGGCATTTTATAAACAGTTCTCAAAACTCTTTCTTGTATAATGAAAATTCTTTGTAGATTCTGCTCTGTTCCCCAGAACATAATTCCATATCTCAACACTGACTCAAAATTTGCATGGTACATAATCTTTACAGTTTGTTCATTCATGTATTTTGATGTTGTTCTGATTGCATAAATTACCTTGTTCAATTTTTGATAAACGGAATCAGTCTGCCTATTCCATTTCAGGAAATTATCAATATATATTCCTAAAAATTTAGTATATTCTGTGATTTTTATTTCATCACCCTGCCAACTTACACTCATTGGTTTCTCTTTTCTACACCTGTCAATACTAAATATCATCAAATTAGTTTTATTTTCTGAAATTTATTGTTGTACTAACCCTTACTTTGTGAAAGTTCATATTATTCAGAACAATAAACAACTAAAAGGTTGAATTAACTTTCACTATTTATTCGTAAAATACTTTAAATGTAATGACGATGCTAATTCTATAGCGAAACGGCCGACATTACATTTAAAGTATTTAACTAATAAATAGTGAAAGTTAATTCAACCTTTTAGTTGTTTATTGTTCTGTTTTATTTTCATTCAACAGTAATTTATTTTTATTGAACCAATTCTTTGCTCTTGAGAAAAAAACATTTCCCTGATTTATGAGGTCCTCTTCTGCACCAGTTATTAAGTTTGTGTCATCTGCGTAAATGTGTGTACCATTCTACCTGTTTTACTGTCTTGAATTTTTTCTTAAAATATGTTCCACTATTATTTCCTTGGATAGCTTATCAAACGCCTTTTATATATCAGCAAATTCCATCTATACTTTCTATTGATTATTAGTTTGATTTATTTTAGGATACCTGCTTCCTCCGTATAAATCTACTTATGTCCTTTAACTTTTTTCTCTTCTAGATTTCTTGAAATGTTTACATATACATTTTTTTCAAAATCTTAACTTCCTCACTTCAGTGTTCGTCCTCTATAATATTCTTATAAAAGTGGCAAATATGACGAAAAGTCAGAAAAGTCTTCCCCACATAAAATATTTTTTAATGTTATCGCGCTGGGTGCATCCTTGTTTTATTTATAAATCATAAAAAAACAATTATTATATAAGTTTAGGCTAGGTAATTTTATTGCCAGTATGTCAAATTTGGGACACAATGTATTTGTACTAGGTAATTAATGGGAAGTGAGTGGGGTATTGTAAAAATGGTATAAAAAGATTTGTATATGGAAAATTATTTGGTGTGTGACTTTGTTGTGTGAGAGTATTTCTGTGATCTATAAACTTGATTAAACAAGTTGGACACTTTGTAAATACAATTAGAAATCTACAAATATTAGTTTAATGGCATAAAGGATTACGAAAATAATCAAAAGCAGATATTATCGTCATAAAGAAATATTGTAGACATTTTATTAAAGGTATAAATAATCAAAAATTAGAGCATGGTATAAAATACTGATAAAATAAATTTTGAAAAGTATTTGGTTTAATTTATCTATAAAGGTTGAATTTTTTTTATAATTTATTATTTCAGATTAGGTTATTCTATGGGTTAAAAGTTATCATGTGTTCTCAATTAAATTTATTTTTATTATTGAAAATCAAGTGATTTAGTTTAACCTTAGTTGATACAAAAGATATTTTTATAAAAATTAAAATCATCCTTTTTGTGCTATTAGACTAATTATTTATAATTAGTTTTGTTGCTTTGGTACTAATTTGAAACGACAATGGATTCCCACTTTTATAACGTATTGATGTATACAACTAAATAATAAAATTTCAAGTATTTTTATTTCTATCGGACTAAATATCAACCCTACTGAACATTTTGCGTGCCTCTATGTTTGAAAGATCTCACTATAACATCTTAAAACAACAAAAACAAACGATGTAAGAATTTTTATGTCTAGTTATTTTACGTACTTAATATGCAACTGGTGCGTTTTTATGCATCATTTTATTTGTTGTTCACTTAGCTACATTTTTTTAATTTTGTCGTAAAGTCTGTGTATGGAGTTTTATTTTTTCCAAAAATAGCCGAATACTGTAGTAGATACTTTATATTTACACCGATTTATTTCTTAAGACTTTTGATTTAGTGTTAAATAGGGCCACACAGTTTATTTATAAGATGAATTTTTTTTACGTAAGATTAAGTTGGTACTGCCGATGGCCCCGAATGAGATTAATCTCGAAAACTTATTATCCAATGTTTCAAATTATTAGTTTTGCAACAAATTTTAGATTTTACTTAGACTGTAGTAGTGTAATTCTTATGAATTGTACAATCTTATAAGGTATATTTTTTTTAAAAGGTAAATAATAGTTGTCCAAACGGTTCCTACATATAATATGGTTAAATGTTACGTAAAAAACAATCTGTTGCTATCTTACTTACTTTTCTAATCAATACACAATGTGTCGTTAATCTAAGATCGCAGCATATATGAATATAGTGCTATAGTATAGTTTATAAAAAAGTGATTTTTTATAAAAAGTTTAAAACTTGTAGATGAATTTCATATTCCAAATATATCAGAAAATATTAAATTATTCTATAGTAAATTACTTTTTTTTGGTCAAATATGAAAATGTTATCAATAAAATGTTATAAAATGTAGAATTGATACTTGTAACATTTACTGTCTCAACATATCCATTTTTTCTTTTAATAAAAGTTAAATACATTTATGTTGGAAGCTATGTAAATAGTTTGAATGGTTTCCATAACAATTCATTTAATATGTCTAATATCATGGTAAGTAGTAATGAATTATGTCTTATTGTGTAGATGAGAGAATAGGAAAAACTACAAAACCATTATAATTAATATTATTATAATTATATACCTTTTTTGAAATGTTTTATTATTAAGCCAATTAAAAAAATACATATTATATACATAGTCTGGTCGTGAAGTCATTTAAATCGGTTTTAGGTTACACCGATCCGAAAAATCTGATTTTGGTGTCAATCGATTCGAAATGACAAATATAAAAATATATGTTGGGAGGTGTTATAAAAAAAATATTAATTGTTGATGTAATTGTTTATAACAAATTGTTTAATTAATAAACAATTAAATAATTAACTGACAAATTCGAAAAAAATACCATTTTGTAGAGAAGAGAAAATTATGATTTTTAGGATTTTTTTCATTTCTTAATATTAAATTTAAACAATTTTTAATAAACAAAAACGTTAATTAACAATTAGAAAAATTTTTAAAGAAAAAATTTATTTTTTAAAATCATGGTTTTTAATAAACAATAGAATGGCAAAAAAAAATTTTTTTAAATTGTTAAATAAGCCATTTGTTTATAAAAATTTTTTAAACAATTGGTCACAAACATTTAAAAAAAAATGGATTTATATTGTTTATAGCATATTAAAAACGACTGTAAACAATTGTTTAAAAAAAATTAAATTTTTTACATCTAAAATCGCATTTGTTTACTTTGCTTGTTAATAACAATTTCAGTTTTTAAAAATTTTATTATGTAACTTTGTTCAGTAGCTTTATGTTAAAGGATTCCAAGGGTTAAAAACATTTTTTTGTTTTTATTTTACTCACAGTAACGAATTTAAAGTTAGTAACAATGAAGATGTAATTTTTTAATTAATAAATGGATAGAAACGTGAAAAATAACGGAAAAAAATTTTTGACTGCAGAAATTTGTTATCTGATATGTTCTGTTAGTGCTATAATTTTTTAAATTTCTTTTATGAATATTTACTTATTGAAAAAAAATCATTTATGTCATTTGGTAGTTGCGACGGTGACCCGTCTTTTATGCTATTTTCAACATTAATTTAGACCTATAAATAATTGAGCTACAATTCGGGGAGTTAGGACTTTTTTGTTGGAAATTTCCTGCCCTTTAAGAATCCGTTCAGTTTTTTGTACTAGCTATTATAATTTATGAGTTATTAGCAAAAATGTAAACCCCCTTTTTTTAAAATCTTAAATTGTTAATAACAATAGGAAATTTTTTAAAACGGATTTTGATATTCAGGAACATTTTTATATTTGTCATTTCGAATCGATTGACACCAAAATCAGATTTTTCGGATCGGTGTAACCCAAATCCGATTTAAATGACTTCTCGACCAGACTAACATCAGATGTGGCTAAGAAATTTCTTTAGCTTTAAGCCATAAAGAACTTTTTATTAAAGGATAACTTTTTTCCTAAAATTCGTTAAATATATACTTTGAAAAAAAGACACATTGTAAAAATGTCCATATATGTATTCCCTTCCAAAAGCATTTCTGGGTTTTATTGACAGTTTATATTGTTTGCTGGTTGATTGAATGTTAAATTATTTCTTTCAAAATTTTTACATTGTATTAAGTCTAATTAAAAATACTTGTTTATAAAGAAAACATAGATGGTTAATGTTAATTTAATGTGTTAATAGTGATGCACATAATTAAATGCAATTTTATATTGGTAGATTAAAACTATATTTTTAATTTTTACTTTACTTTACTTTAGGAATACTTTATAGGTTAAAACTCGATAAGATTGTTACTTATGTTGTTACGAACTGAAGTTTAAAACTGATAAATTATCATTTGTTTATTTAAATATTCAAGGGTCAATGAAAACTAACGGAAAGCTTTCTTTAAAAACATAAAAAAACTTTTTTATTTATTTATCATGTAACATACTTTTTAATTTATTTCATGTTTAAAATTTTGCCCATCTTTATCGCTTATTGTTTAAAGATTCGTTATTATTCCTTGCAAATCGTTATTTAATTTCATATTACTAATATTAAGAGATGCTATTGACAGTTTTTTATTACACTGTTCTTCCATAATCACATATACTTAAAAATTAATGTTTTGTAGTAATTTTGAAGATGGTATTTTAATTACCTTATTAAACGAAAAGTAATGTAAGCTTTTTTACAGTTGATTTTTACGTAGCAAACATTTTTTCAATTTCATTTTCAATATGTTTATTGTATTTGTAAATATTGTTGTTTTGGTTGTTAGTCTGTTTACTGTATTTTTTGTTTGATATCTAATAAAAATGAAGTAACGACTAATATAAATATGAAACACTGATGAAAAAAATAGGTGGAGCAATAGTTATTGTTAAATGTTGCATATTTTAACTCCTGCATCTGTGTTTTTTGAAAATGTATTGGTTGTTCAGAGTTTTTTTTAACTATTTATATATTATTCCAAAAATTTTTAATATAATTAACTTCACAAAAATAAGTAGATAGAGAACTTAAGAAAATAGAATTGCTCAATTTTTTGAGTACTAGAAAATTTTATATGCACTCATTTTCTTAATTGCAAAGATTTAAAGAAGTATTTAAAGTATTGTTTTTTCAAGTCTATTTATTAACAATTCGTTAATATATTTTAGAGCAAACCATATGTATGAATTTTTTATTAAATTTTTTTTAACTCCCAAGTATATTTATTTTAAACCTATCATTTACTAATTAACCACTTATACCTGGTTTAATAAATTATTTGGTCAAATATAACCAAATTTCGTGTGGTCTAGCTAAATTTTCCAAATAAGTTTACAAAACAACTGAAAACTTTGTACAAACTTCAAAAACAGTATATAGTAATAGTTATTGACGTTACAAGTCTGGGAAGTGACTTTTACGGTACGAGATAGATGTTTATGGACGAGGCGACGAAGGAGCCGAGTCAAGATATCTAATATCTTATGGTTAATGAGAATGTCAACATATCAAGTTTCCCAAAGTTGATAGCTTTTTTGAAAAAACAAAATGTAGACCATCAGCCAAACCAGTCGAAGGTGCTGACAAAGGAACAAATTGAATGCTTCATGAGGGACGCTCCAGATAAAGAATATCTATTACTCAAAGTGATAGCATTACTTGGAGTTGATGGAGGTTGCCAAAGGGAAGAGATCTATAATTTAGAAATTAGTGATGTGGATATCGGTACTCAGCTAGTAGTTAAGATTAACCAGACAAAAACGCATATTCGAACGAGCTTTCACTGTGATTAATAGTGATGAGGTTCACTATTTGGATGTGTTTAGAAAATACATGAATTTACGGCAACACGTCTCCCTGAAAGCTCTTTTGGTGGGTTATAGACAAGGAAAATGTCTGTCTCAAAGAGCTGGTATACATACTGTTGGCGGAGCACCTAAGAAAATAGCTGAGACCTTGAAACTAGACCAACCAGAAAACATTACATATATTACATACGATTACAGAAAACACTGTAAATCCATCAACAACTCCATTAATACATATTGCTGGCAACAACAGTTGTACAATTAATGTCAATCTTTAAAAACTAGAATAAAAGCTTAGTTTATGTTGATTTACTTATTATTTCAAACAACATTGGGAGAATTCAACAGTACTGTAAAGTACAAGTGTACCGTAAAGTTGGCACTTTACCGTTGTTTTTGTAACCATACATTTAAATTTAAACACATCGGAAAAGTCTAGGGATAATTTTAAAAAATAAATAATTTCTGTAACGATTAAATTGCACGTGGATAAATATATATGTTGCA
This sequence comes from Ophraella communa, assembly GCA_035357415.1. Taxonomy (NCBI): domain Eukaryota; kingdom Metazoa; phylum Arthropoda; class Insecta; order Coleoptera; family Chrysomelidae; genus Ophraella; species Ophraella communa. Next base: position 13,256,341 of record CM068995.1, on the reverse strand, counting down.
AAAAATTAAAACAATCCTGAAATATGGAAAAAGAAATTTTACACTGTTTAAATTTTAAATTAATTTCATCATTACAATAAAGATATTGTCTAGCGACTACATATCAATTATTGTATAAAAAGGAGACATTTAATGTTAGCCAAAATGAATCTAGCTGAGCGGATGGGTGTTTCTCAAAGGTTTATCAGTAGATTAAGGAACCATTTTAGAGAAACTGGTAGTCCAGCCGAGCAACATCCAGAGCGGGGACGCTCTACAACACCAACTCAAGATCGATTTTTAATTTTAACACCTAGGAGACAATCAACAATAACTGCGCCTGAGTTAGTAGTAACGACTTTACAAATAGTGCATAACTTATCTATTGGTCGAGATACAGTGCGAAATCGTCTAAATGAAGCCAACTTGTTCAGTAGGAGGCCCCTGAGATGTTCACCTCTGTCTAGGAGTAATCGCGGTTCAAAACTGGAACGGTGTCAAGAATTTCGCCCAGACTCTCGTCGAACAAGAGTGTGGCTACGATCTGGAAATGTCGAACGACTAAGACATGTTTAGGAAGTGAGCAGACACAGAGGTGACATAATCTAAATATGGGGTGGAATAATTATAGGAGGCAGGTCGAACTCGTTTTACATGATGCGTTCTAAACAGGTCAATTGTATTTAGATACCATTATTCGCCCTATTGTGCGAATATTGCAAGCGCAGTTGGAGAAAACTTCCACTTAATGCATGATAATGCCCATCCACATACTGCATGTATTGTGACCAACTAGTTGGGAATGCGAGGGAGTTGAAGTTTTACCCTGGCTAGCACAATCTCTGGGCCTTAATCTTATTGAGCATGTATTGCATATGTTTCAAAGTAGATTTACTGCAAATATGAGTAAAATTTTTATGGACTGGTTCAATTTCATACAATGGTTTTGCAAAAGCAATTGTTTAAATAATTAGAAATCGATAAATTAAGAAATTAGGTAAAAAGAAATATTAAATTCTATTTTAATATATGTATAATCATTAATAAAGGCAACAGATTTGCAATTATATTATATTAATAAGGACAACAATATATAGGTTTAAAAAAAATTATATATTCTTATTTCCACTACACCAATGAACTGCTAGGAATAACCAACTTGAATTTTATTTCTTGCTAATGATCAATGGACCAACATTATCTCCTTCTCTTCTGTTGTGACCATTATGGCTACCATCACAGTAAGGCCACTGAAATATAATAAAATTTAAGAATTTACAACCTAATATGTATATAGAAGTAACTCCTAGAATGCAGAATAAATAACAGATTTTTAATTTCTCCCACCAGTTGTACATAAAAAAAGAAATTTATTTGCCAATGACAATATGAGTTTTCACTTTAAACAGGGAATAAATTTAATTTTTAATAAAACTACAAGAAGATAATGTAATTGTTGTTTATCCTAAATATGTACAACTTCAACAAGGAAGAGTAAGTACAATAAAATTATACATAGACTATCAATAACTAGTCCAGGAGGAATCGGCGCATGAGTACCGAAAACTATTCCACCTCAATTTTTTATGTGATCCTCTTCAAATTGTCCTTCTAATGATATAAATGCATGTTGCCATGGCGCAACCCGGTGCCATATTGTTTAAACCGAAATTGTTTAAACAATTACAAGGAATTGTTATTATCAACCGGACAAATTTTTTTTATATTCTTTATTGAAATGCTAATAAAAAAGGTCCTATGACTTTTCACGATAAAGTTAATATTTTTAAAGATATGAATTTTTAAAATTCAAGAGGACTAAACATTTGGGATATTTACCTTAATTTAACTTAAATTAAAACAAATAAGATAATGTGAAAGTAATAAATGTTTTTAATTCTCTATACAATAGTTAATAATATTGTTAATAGAGATTTAAAAAAATTTCATTGTTTTTACCTTTTAATTAAAACAGATTATAAATAATTATATTTCAAGATATATTTTATATCTTTTTTGAATTTCATTGTATATTCTGTAAAAAAAAATGTAATACATTTGTTTGTCAAACCTCGTCAAATAAGAAAGTGATTTGATAAGATTTTATTTTAACTTGTAATATTCCCTGATTCATGTCAATTAAATAGTGATGAATTGATGTAGTTTTGGGAACCCTTAAAAAATGATTGCAAATTTTGATAATTCCAGAAATTTTTTTGTACTGATTGAAATATTCTTTATAAACCTTTTGGAATCATTTTTTATTGAAAAATATCAACTATATAATAATTATTCAATTATTCCTTGCTCAATATTGAAATATTTGAATGAAACTTCCATGTTTATTTAAAAAATTAGCTTTTTTAATTGATTAGCAGCTGTTTTGCCAAATCTAGCTAAATAAATGATAACTTACAATTGCAATGTTCCTTATTCAGTTAGCTTTTAAGATTTAAAATTTTTTGTTACTATACACATATTGTACATATGCAAATAAAAAGTTTAATATTGTTTTTTTTTGTAGTATTATAATTGCTTTATACTTTACATCAATGTTATTTGAACTAATAATCTTTGCACATCAAAAATTTCTAGATACTAGTTACTAATAGTGGATATCCAAGTTATGAGATATTTAAAACATAGAAATTCTAAATTCTTGCCATGACCTAAAAATGACCATAAAAACTTAATTCAAATGCTTACATTTTTACTTCTCCAACATCTACAGAACACTGCCTTTTCAGCAATATCTTCTACATCTACAGAATCTACAACTTTGTCACTCTTTTTTAGGATTCCAGGATTTACTAAATTTCCTTTTTGATCACATGAGCCATTGCCACATCTTCCTTTAGGACAGAATGCTAAGTATGACATATAAGTAAGACCAGCTACTGCAGCTGTAGGAGGAATAAGGGCCAACCAATCCCTAACTTTAATAAAAATATTAATAAGTCTGTAATTTACATACCCAGGATAATAAAATATTTATTCAAATGAATACATAGATATCTATACAGTAAACCCATGTTATTTTGCCCATAGAGGCGCAAACTTAGCCCGGCAGACAGTTGTATTTGTTTACCTCATATTTTAGGCTGATAGTAATTTTGAACTTTGATAATATTTAATTTTGCAACTACAAGTTGCAAGGCACCGGTTTGTTACATTTTGTGTGATTTTCAACAGTCATACAGCAACAATAACATACCGGGCAGTTTGTCGGAATTATCAGCAACATTTTTAGTGCTAGAAGTAAGTATGGCATTTTATTTGTGTTTTGAGTAATATAATTATGGTGTGGTACGCTAGTTTAATTCCTGTTTGGACTTCAAATGTGTTCTCGAGTGTGTTCTATAAGTAACAAAAAGTTGATATATTTCAATTAATCACAAAAAATGTAAAAGTGAGCAATGGTATCCCATGTCATAGACAACTTTTTTATTGAGTATTTCTTGTCTATCCCATATTTATTTAGTTATTATTGTTATTCTTTACAGAAGATGGGTAAATACAAGAGAAGGTTATAGGGATTATGACAAAGAAACACTGGAAAATGCCATCCGGGTTTTAGAAAATGGCATTAGTTCTCGATAAGCAGAGACTATTCACAAAATCCCGCAAAGAATGCTTCTTCACAAAGTAAAAAACAAGCACAGTGTATCAGTTGGTCATCCCATTATGTTAACAAAAGTTGAAGAAAGATGCTTTGTTGCTAGCGCAGAATTTGGGGCACCTATGACCGACCTAGATGTGCATATGCTGGTGAAAAATTATTTAGATGAAAAAGGAGTAGAAATGCCTGTTTTCAAAAATAATTTGCCTGGCACAGAATGGGTTTCTCTATTCTTAAAATGCCATATGGACAAACTCTCTAAGCATCACTGTCAAAACATAAAAAGAAACAGCTGGAAAAACTGCAGATGAATTTCAGGAATATTTTGATAATCTGAAAACTACTCTGACTGACATTCCTCCAAACAATATTTAAAATTATGATGAAACGAATTTGAGTGATAACCCAGGTAAGCGATCATAAAATGTTTCCTACCTTATAAAGGTTTAGTTCAGTTTAAAGGATGTTTCTTTTATTTTTTTTATATAGGTAACAGATTAAAACTTTGATATAAACAACTTTTGTTTTAATATTTTGCCTTTATTTTTGTTATTTTAATAAATATTAGGTTTTTTTTATTTTTGTGGGCAAAGTAGCCTTATAGCAGCCAAAATTAGCTCAAACAAGCAATTCTTATTGGAGGGCAAAGAAAGGTTGTGGCACCCTAAAATTTTTTTTTTCAACTATTAACCACCCAATACATGTTTTTCAAGTGCCATTTCCTTCAGTAAACTGATATCCAAAGGTATCAAATTATTCAATTTCATTGCACCTATCATTCTAAAAAAAGTTGAAAAAACTGAATTTTGGTGGGCAAATAACACGGGTTTACGGTATCTAGATTATTTTTAGAATTTATATTTGCCCACTTGTTTAATATTTTGTGTTTTAAATTACTTATACATTGAGTTTATGCATTCAAATATTCATATAAAGTTGTAACCTAGACCCGATGTTTTATAAATCAGCAATTTTATTCATAATCTAGTACTTGTTAAAATGCATAACAATTAACCCTAGATAAATAAGTTTATACATCATATTAATCTGGATAAAAATTACAAAATACAGTTTTCAAAACTACTAGATTGTCGTACAAATTTATACTTGTTATTTTAGCAAAAAAAAATGTTATCAAATATCCTTGAAATATAAATATAAATTAACGCACTATATACTTACATCCTAACCTAAACCATCCTCCTATAGAATCTGGAATTGGTAAATTAGTTAAATATACTGGAAGAGCTTCTTTCACAATATACGCAAAAGGTTGCATTTTTTAATATCAAGTTGGCAAAATCAACTTCAAATTAATTAAAAAAATTTTTGGATCTAAACTGGAAATATCGCACTATCTCTTTCTTTATAAATGTAAATGATGTAAAACGTCAAATAAAGCAAGTGTCAACTCAACATGTCAAATGAGTTTCCTTTTCCTTAATGAAGAGAGGTTTACATGCGTAAATGGGTTAATTCCAAACCAATCACAAATAATTTGGTATTTACGTAACTGCAAATAAAAAACTAATTTATAATAAATTAGACAATAATCAGTATATTACATTCTTGGGGCGGAAAGTGACATATTTCACACGAGTGAGAAATATTGTAGCCTTCGAGCTTATATACTGAGTAGGTATATATCTTCGAGCATATGTATGTATGCGACAATCCCACGAGTAACAAATTTATCATTTCTGCCCAAGTAATAGGACCTAGGTCCTAGTGTAGCTGCACTCTTTTTCGTATATCTACCTACCTATTTTATTAATAATTATTTAAATATCAAATTTATTTGTGACAGTCTAGTGTGAATGGTTTGTAGAAATAAGATATTACTGAAATGTAAAATATGTATTTAATAAAACTTATGTTGAGGTTTGAGGTGTAACTATTTATAATCCATGTCACTAAAAGCTGCACGGTATTCCAGGTTGTCTAGCTAGTGGGAGAGAAAACACGTATTATCAAATTGGACTGGACTAAAACAAAGGTAAAATGTCTAATCAGAAATCATTGACAAATACCAAAAAGAAAATGAATATAATAATAAAGTTATCAATTAAATAAAAAAGTAGGAAGTTTCGTAAGACGAAACATTATTTAGGGAATTTAAACAAATGGGAATCACCTATTATTTAATAATAGGTACCTATTTGAAAATATAAAAAGATTCAATGATGGAATGATTTATTTGTAGGTACATTTAACAAACTGCCATATACAAGTATATTTAGAAATACATATAAATTGTTGTATTTGGTGTACCTATACCTATACCTACCTGCCAAATATTTTTCTAAACCATACCATACCATTTCTAAACCTAACCCAAGAAATAATATTTAATAAGTATACGCTTTTAAATTGACTAGATAAAAATGTCTTATTATTATTTTCTATTATTAATTGTGCTGGTTTATTGATTAATACTGAAAGAGGAATTAAATTACTTGAGGGCCATGAGCGATTTGCAAAGGTATTAATAATAATAATAATAATTCTTTATTGCTTCTTAAAAAAAATTACATTTTTATAGCAAGGAGTTAGGTTTTATCCATAAAAGTATAGCCATAAAGTATAAAATAAATACAAATTATCAAAGTAACAAAAGGTATTAATACATTTATTCAGTAATCATTTAAATTTTTTTTATAGCTAATTTATTGAACTTATAATATTGATCAGAACAAATTAAAACTAAGGTTAAGACAAAATAGAAATATTAACAAACAAAAAAAAATTATGACTTTATATTTCTAAAGATTCTGAATGCCTGGATTTAATTGACAGGTCAAGATGGGCGTGTCTTGGGGAGGCTGAAACACCGAGATGACGTACCTGAAATTAGATATAAAAACAGTCTGGAGTATTCAATAATAATTTTTATTCAAACAAAGATTAGCATATAAAAATACCCAAAAATGATAAAAGTGTTAATAATTTACCAGGTCTCCTACGATTGGATCGTTTTTTTAGCATTTCAATACTTTAATTTTAGTTGAACAGAATTAAATACCTAATTATACAGGTATTTTAGGTTAATAGGAAAAGGTGCAAGGGGCACAAACTCTCCCCGTGCGTGTAAGGAATATGTGGCACAAACTCTCGACAAATAACATAACTTCTGTAAGTGGCCCCATCTCTCCACAATACAGCCAAAATAATACTAATCTGCAAGTGGCTCAAACTCTCCACAGTACGTCAAAAATAAGGTTACACTGCAAGTAGCTGAAACTCTTCACTATACAGAGAGGGGTGTAAGGAAACATGGGTGATGTTAATAATCACCCTGCAACAGGAATGGACGAACCGCAACTTCTCCACATTACAGTATACGTTTATGAAATAAACTGCAAGTAGCTCAAACTCTCCACAACACAGCTGGATTGGATGAACAGGAAATATAGCAACAAACTAATGTTCTCAACAACGATTAAAAACTTTATAACAAGTACCTAACCATTAAAATAATTAGCAAATATAAACGCTATGTTTGTAAAATAATAACTTTCAAAATCAAATAACAAATAGAAGGCATAATACCTTAGGTAGTTACTAAAAAATTAAACCAAAGATATATACTGAATAATACTGAATAGTTTTAAAAATATTCTTTACCCTCTCGTAACCTCAGTCTTACCTTCCTCTCAAAGATGTGAAATATGATACTTTTATCGGTTTCACGCAATTGGCTGTTTTCTTTATCAAAACATGCATTTTTGAAATATTAGGGTATGCTCATAATCGAATTTTAGTATATTTGAAATACCTAACAAGAAACTTTTTTTCTTTAAATAACAGAGTGACATAAAAATAAAAAAATGTCTTAAAAAAATGAGAAACATATCAAAAAATTTCATAACCTAAATACCTATTTTTTGTGTAAAGTATTGATTAATAATAAAAAAATTATTGATGCATAAGATGCAGTTTATTTCCATAAACAAATACTTTAAATTAACAAGAAAACAAAATCACTTTAAAACTAATCTAAAACGCATTTTCCTAGAATCACTATATCAAAATTTCAATACCAAGTCCATATGTCAATGCTTGAAACCGATTTTAGTCGTTTATAAATTCAGTTAAACAAGCGAGACAGAAGCGCGACTTTTATGTTGTTTTTACAGTGTCTAGCCCAGCGTTGGATACCTATGTTTGAATTTTGATATCATGGTATTATGTTTTTATCAGTTTCACCTGTTATCTTATTGTATTTAGTTTAAAGACGACGTTACGTGCATTGTGATTTAAGTGTTTTATACAGAAAAGTGTTTCTTCCATTTTTCCATATATTTGATAAGTATGAAGGTCCCGAAGACCGCTGGGATGTTATTAATATTTTTGTTCTCGGCCAAAGGTAGGTAGATACAATATTAATTATTAATAAGAAAATAACGATTGTACGTTATCTGTTAATGCGATATAAAAGTATTTGAAAATAACATTATAACAAATAAAGTTGTTATCACTAAAAAAGTAAAACTGCCTATCAAACTAAGTTAACAAAGTCTATTGAACAATGTAGGTATATTATCTAATTTTAATACTGGGTCCATTACTATAATTTATTGACTAATAAATTATTTGTAACCATTATATGACTTTGAATGTGGTAAAGATATTTTCTCTTTAAATATATAACATTTTTCCGTGTTTTGAAAAGTTTTTCAAGTTAATGATTAATTATCTAATAACTATTCAGGTGCAAATAATATTTTTAATTAAATTAGATTTATGGTATTTAAACGGGTTTTTGGAGGGGATGGTTTCGATAAACACAAACACAGAAACTTTATCTGCTTTGACTATTTTTATCGGAAATTACAGTGCTTTTCTAATACCTACCTAGATCATTTACTGGAAAATAAACTTCTTTCTCTTTGTTTGAATACTAATATGAACGTGTCTTATTTATGTTATACATTCGGTATCTTCAATAATATTATGAATTAGTTTTGCTGCGCGCTGCGGCTACTTTTTGTTTTACTGAAACTGTTTAATAATTTGAAAATTGAACTCCTTCTTTACAACCTAGGTACCTACTACGAAGAAAAATCTTAGGTATACACCAAAAATAATATACCTATTGTACATACATTTTTTTGATACTCTAATTAATGTTATATACCTAGCTGTAGCCTTCCTTATATACAAATGTAGATAAAATGTATTTCTTACTTAGTGGTAGCACTGGTAGCATTTAATATTAAAAAAACTAAATAAATAACTTTTGCAGCAAAACGGTATATTAAAAAATTATTTCAACGACAGCCGGTTCAAGTCATTCAATATTCAATAGCAGTGTAAAGATGAGTAACTTCTACTTTAAATATATTTTTAAAATCAACTTCTTGATTAAAAAGGTTGTTCTTTTTTGAAATTTCTGTAAACTATAGAGGTTATGGATTAACAAAGGAATACCCATTAGACAAATGTTATCTATGCATGAGACCATCAGTAAAAAATGTGCAATGATGCCTATACCAAATTTTAAAATCTAATGAAGGAAGTGCATGTTATGACTAACGATCTATTCAGAGAAATATGAAGGATATCCGAGAGAATACCTATGAGATGCGAATTTATATTTGGAAAACGTTTAACAATAATGTTATTTCCTTATTTTGCAACGTATTTATAAGGTCAATAGGATCGATTCTCGTTTTATTGTTGTCGTCTGCTACTCGGTTATGATAACTACCTACTTATATGATTGATGTTTAGGTCATTTATTTTAAACGTTCTATAATATATTAGTTTTAATGTTGTGGACAAAATATTTAAAAACGTATTGAAACTTTTTAAAACCTTAGTTACATGAGTCATTAACACATTATTATTTTGGAAAAGTTTTAATCTATTATTTCACAAGTTCATGATAAATATAAGAGCGTCATTACGATAACATAAAAACATTTCATGGATTGGGTTTGCTTACAAATAACCATTTCGTCAAAGTTGAAATTTAGAAAATAGGTAATGTGTATAGGTAATAGTGGAGCAAAGTGCTACTTTTCCTCCCGAGGTTGAAGTGTGTGGCTTGTAACATGTTCATTAACATGTTCCGAGCGTAAAATTAATTTAATCACATGTATAATTAAATCCTGCACTTAATCATTAAAAAATACCTTTCGGACAACCAATAGACACAACCGTTTTTGAACGTTGAAAACCCGTTAAAAACTAACCAATCAGAACGCTCGAATTCCTCCCCTAACGAAAATGAACCGTTAATATAATTGTAACGCAGAGAGAACTATTCCCTTTTTGCCTTCTGCCTTCAAAGAAAGAACATAATTTTGCGTATTAACGAATTCTTACCTTAGCCGTTTTATTTATACGGCCCCAAGTTACCGTCGAAAATATCGCAAATCATTACCTCCAAGTTAACGTTGAAAATATCGCAAACTATTACCTCCAAGTTACCGCTAAAAAATATCGCAAATTATTATCTCCAAGCTACTGTTGAAAACATCGCAAATTACTGATAAAGCACCGATCCAGCCGACTACACCTGAAGTTCGAACTCTCCGGAGAAGTCCCCCAGGTCTGCCTTCCTATAGAAGTCGTCAACATCTTTAACCAACCGAAGCCATACCCATACCGCTGTGGGAGAAATCCGAAACCCTAAGCTAAGTACCTAACCTTTTGTGGCAAAATAAATTTGAATTTCTTACTTGAGTGTTTGTTTTAAACCCACAGATTTGCTGTGTGTGGTTGCCTATCGGTATCAGTATTTTAGTTTTTTATTGTTGTGTTAAAGCAGTCAAAATATTTTCAATATTCATTTTTCCTTTCTAGTTAAACTTTAAAGTAAATAAGGTGTTCTGCTTTACATCTAGTTATTAAATTTTGTCGAATTTAAAGCAGTGGCGCCCTCACCCATCAAACATAATCCTATATACAGAGTGTCGCTAAGCTGGAGCGTACCCACTCCTGAGTTAAAAGGTCTCATAAGCCGGGACAGCTCTCGAGGGAGTAATTAGTGTTACAAATTGGCTCCCTGCCTTTTTGGGACATATATTGCTGCAGGCTAACTGATAAGGAAAATATACAGGGGTAAAGGGTAAATTGTAAGATTTATTCTTTAACGATTAGGGGTATGGAAATGGTGGAGGTTTTCGATGTAATTTGTAGGGTAGCACAATAGGCAACATTTGTGTCATAAATATGTGCTAAACCTCCTTGTTAATGTTTATGGTAACGCTATTTTTCTAAAATAATATTAAAGCGACGTTATTTTAATAGAAAAAATGTATATTTATTAGTTTCACTTAAATCTATCTATCTAATCCCACTTTATAGATCAGCTGCGTGTTATTTATTTATTTATTAATTTCGAGAAAGAAGGGTATCGATTTTTGGGCTAATGACTCGGAACATACCTACTTTTTTTAATTACTCGATATGAGGCACATAGAATAACAGTGGTCCAACTCCATTTTTAAAATATCTGTTCTTTATTGTAAATACTTTATCTAATGTGTATCTTTCAGTATAAAGGTGGGCTATCTCCATATCATCTTTTTGCAGAAAGTCAAAATATGGAGATAGCCCACCTTCATACTGAAAGATACACATTAGATAAAGTATTTACAATAAAAAACAGATATTTTAAAAAAATGGAGTTGGACCACTGTTATTCTATGTGCCTCATATTACAAAATCACAATGAGTACCTGACCTGGCAACATTGCAATTAAAATATAAATAAATTGTAGTTATATTTGCACTGCAAAATGTGTTGCCTAACTATCTATACTTACTTGCTGAGGCCCGTATATGCACCAATAATCAACGGTTGGCATCTAACCGATGATTTCAGTCAAGATATTAAACTTAGTATGCACCAACATTATAGCAGTTTTTTGACATTTTAGAGCAAACCTGTTCGTGAACCAACAGTGTAGCCACTACACGATTGATGTTCTGTGAGTATAGCCACAACACCAATTAAAATTTTATTTGTCGGAATGAGAAAGAGTGGAAATTATTGAAGTACGATGCTTAAAATACTTTAAGTAAAATTATAATTTCGATATCATCATCATAAGAAGATGTAAAAGATAGATCCATTTTTTCTGCAATTTAAATTGCATAATATGCCTAAAAGAGCTGCAAAATATTGTTTTATTTTCTATCACCAATAATACCTATTTATCTAGGAGTAATACATTAATTTAAAAACACACACACATAGCATATCATTATCAAGTAAATTGAGGTTATGAATCGTTCGATTGAATTTAGTAACCAGCCATTGGGTTGGTGCATACCGATTTTGCAGTTTCTGACGGTTGAACCGTGGGTTGAATTAGAACCGACTGTTGGTACAGGGCACAGGTCCTAACCTTAGGACCTCGACAACCAGGGGATAGAGGTACAAACCTACGCAGACGATCTGGTGATATTGGTAAGAGGAAAGTATGAAGAGGTCATCTCTAAAGTGACTCAACGAGCACTTAACATTGTTACTAGGTGGTGCGACAAGGAACAACTTTCGGTCAACCCTAGTAAAGCAACAGGATTTAGTTTCACCAGAAGGCGGAAACTAGATAAACTCCAAATGCCCGCCCTCTTTGGAGAATCTATTAAGGAAGCGAATGAAGTCAAATATCTAGGGGTTACGCTGGATAAAAGACTTTCAAAGAACGCTCATGTAGAGAACATTTGCAGTAAAGCAAAGCTTTACCTAACCTAACCTAACCTAACCTAACCTAACCTAACCTAACCTAACCTAACCTAACCTAACCTAACCTAACCTAACCTAACCTAACCTAACCTAACCTAACCTAACCTAACCTAACCTAATCTAACCTAACCTAACCTAACCTAACCTAACCTAACCTAACCTAACCTAACCTAACCTAACCTAACCTAACCTAACCTAACCTAACCTAACCTAACCTAACCTAACCTAACCTAACCTAACCTAACCTAACCTAACCTAACCTAACCTAACCTTAGAATTGTATGTATCTACAGCTTAGACTAGGAAAAAGAGAGGACAGCGCATGGCAATAAAAACCTAATGCGTGTGATTGAAGCCAATTTTCAAACGTTTGACATATGTTTGGTGGTAAACAAATTTGGAACGTCGAATTGTATTTTTTTAGTTTTTTTATTAATTTTCCCCTTTTTTAATTACCTGAATAGACATTTTAAAATGGTTAATTGTGCAGTTTATAAGTGCAACAGTCAGAGTGCTAAAAAAGAGGAAGGAATTTCATTGCATAAGTAAAAAGTATTTTAAAACTATTGAAATTTATTTCTATTAATATTACAGCTTTCAGGTAATAGATGTTTAACTAAATCACATATGTTATGTATGATAACTTAAATTAATTGTACATACATTTTGAAAATTGTTTTCTTTCAGTTTTAAAGATTATTTTTCAATTAATTGTTATTATTTTCTCATAGATGTAATAGTTTTGCAGTGGCGTGAAACAAAAACATATATTTAAAATAGATAAAATAGATTAAAATTGTAATATTTATTAAATAAATATGTTTTAAAATGATTGTTGTTTTTTTTGGAGCAGTACATATTTATAGACTTTTTTAAATTAGATTTGTAATACGAAATAATGAAAATGATTATTTAATAATCGTATAAGAAAAATCGTATAATACGCCTATGTCAATATTGTCCGCCATTAGTTTGGTGGTAAATGGGTTACATAAATTGATTCCAATGCGCAGTCCTCTCTCTTTCCTTGTCTAAGATCTACAGTGTTGTGTCTGTTATGTGACGTATCAAAATATGCGTAGTTTCCACGTCAAAAATGTATTTCAATAATTTAGATTTTAGTAAATGCGAAACATTTTCTTATATTCTTACATTTTTCAGTTAACTATTGCCAAATATTCTGGCCTTTTGGACACACGTAGTAGTATTAAAGTTATCAGTAATTTATTTTAGGGATGCACCGGAATTCCGGCGGTACCACTAAATCCGGCCGATCCGGCCAGTTGGCCAGCATATTCGGAACTTTTTGAAAATGTTTAAGTTTTTTTTTCTCTCTGATTTGATTATATAATTTTGTTGAAAAGATATATTTGTTTTAATTTAAATACGCTACTCCGAGCATTTATATTTGGTTGCCTTTTGGTTACCTTTGGGTTGAATGACGTGGAAAATTTGATAAGAAGGAAGTTTAGTGAAGTGTCAACAGATGAGTGGATTAATATATGTAAGCATGTTAAAAAATATGAAGATACACAAATCGAAAAAGAGCATTTGCTGGTAAACATGGTAAACACTGGTTCATCTGAAGAAAATTGTGAAGATGATGACAGTGATATAAGTTTAGGAGTACAGGCTTTAGATTCGTCCGATGATTCAGACTGAAATTATCATCTGTTAATTAAAATTAGTAGGATATTTAAAATAAGAAAGGATAACAAATTTATATAAAATAAATTATTCTCTATTATGTTAGCATCATACATTAAAAATTAATTTTTCCGTCCTCCACTGATAGAAAGACTCCACCTACCTGCGCCGACTAACATGTGGGGGTCCCAAACTTTCGTTGGGAGACCTATACTAGCAGAAAAAAGGATGAGGTATATAAAGTTTGTGTTTACTACTGTTCGCTGTTAGTGTCGTCAGAGTAAAGGTCAATTTTAAATTAATTTTCTTCAATTTTTTTTTAAATAATGAGCTGAATAATAAATTTACTTGGAATCCCTATATTTACTTCGCTATATACAGTTTTTTTATTTTCAGTTTTATGTACCAACGTAACCAATGATATCAAAAGTACAACTGAGATTAATTCCGAAGAAACTACTACTGAGTTTGAACCTGTTACCAAACAATCCAATGAAGCTAATCTGTCACCTTCATTTATATCTCATCAAAATACAACTGTGATAAAAACTAATAAAAATAATACTGTAAATGAGAACACCACTAACACCGAAATATTAAATTCTAGTGATATACCTAAAGAACTCGAAGATTTGCAACCAACAAATTCTTCTAATTTTGCTTATAAGTTTGGTACCGATAATGCAAAATCTAATGATAACGATACAGAAACTTCTGATTTGTTAAATGTACCTACACCTCCAGTGGATTACGATTTGGCTCCCGACAATCCAAGTATTACTTACAAACCAGACGATCCAGTTGATACGCAAATTTTTTTGAAAGACGATTCTATCAATGTCAATTTGGAAGGTAAAAAATAATTGAATTTGGTTACTTTTATAAGGAATTTTTTTCACTACTAGCCTATATACCTAATTTTATTGACTTTTGTTGAGGTAATATAATTGTTCATTATTAACCAAGGTAGAAACATACTGGGACTACTTGATCACAACTACATCTCTATCCATTTGACAAAATGTGAGGTTAACTGATGTAAAGACAAAATGAAAAAAATATTTGTCCTTACTCATTTAATAGTCCACCTATTTATTCAAAAATGAAAAACAATAATTGACTTATGAAGTCGAGAAGTCATTTAAATCGGATTTGGATTACACCGATCCGAAAAATCTGATTTTGGTGTTAATCGATTCGAAATGACAAATGTAAAAATGTTCGTGAATATCTAAATCCGTTTTAAAAAATTTCCTATTATTATATCAACAATTTAAGATTTAAAAAAAACGGGGTTTACATTTTTGCAAATAACTCATAAACTATAATAGCTAGAACAAAAAACTGAACGGATTCTTAAAGGGCAGGAAATTTCCAACAAAAAAGTCCCAGCTCCCCGAATTGTAGCTCAATTATTTATAGGTCTAAATTAATGTTGAAAATGGCATAAAAAACGGGCGGCGCGTCACCGTCGCAACGACCAAATGACATAAATTATTTTTTTTCAATAAGTAAATATTAAAAAAAAATTTAAAAATTCTAGCACTAACAGAACATATCAGAGAACAAATTTCTGCAGTCAAAAATTTTTTTCCGTTATTTTTCACATTTCTATCCATTTGTTAATTAAAAAATTACATCTTCATTGTTACTAACTTTAAATTCGTTACTGTGAGTAAAATAAAAACACAAGAATTTTTTTAACCCTTGGAATCCTTTATCATAAAGCTACTGAACAAAGTTACATAATTTTTTTCCACGTTCTGTTAAAAAATTAAAAAAAAAAACATGGAAAAAATGATTTCTCAAAAATTAAACGTACACTATGGTATTCAGTATGTTGTGAGGTGTTATAAAAATATTCATTGTTGATGCAATTGTTTATAACAAATTGTTTAATTAATAAACAATTAAATAATTAACTGACAAATTCGAAAAAAATACCATTTTGTAGAGAAGAGAAAATTAAGATTTTTTGGATTTTTTAATTTCTTAATATTAAATTTAAACAATTGTTAATAAACAAAAACGTTAATTAACAATTAGAAAATTTTTTGAAGAAAAAAATTTTTTTTAAATCATGGTTTTTAATAAACAATAGACTGGCAAAAAATTTTTTTTTAAATTGTTAAATAAGCCATTTGTTTATAAAAAATTTTTAAACAATTTGTCACAAACATTTTGTAACATGTTCATTGACATGTTCCGAGCGTAAAATTAATTTAATCACACGTATAATTAAATCCTGCACTTAATCATAAATGATAAACATTTTTCACTATTCCACGACTTCAAACCATTAAAAAAATACCTTTCGGACGACCAATAGACACAACCGTTTTTGAACGTTGAGAACCCGTTAAAAACCAACCAATCAGAACGCTCGAATTCCTCCCCTAACGAAAATGAACCGTTAATATAATTGTAACGCAGAGAGAACTATTCCCTTTAGCATTCTGCCTTCAAAGAAAGAACATCATTTTGCGTATTAACGAATTCTTATCTTAGCCGTTATTTATACGGCCCCAAGTTACCGTCCAATGTAACTCCAGGTTACCTTAAAAATACCTCCAAGTTACCGTTGAAAATACCGCAAATTATTAACTCCAAGTTACCGTTGAAAATACCGCAAATTATTAACTCCAAGTTACCGTTGAAAATATCGCAAATTAGCAAGTTACCGATAAAGCACCGATCCAGCTGACTACACCTGAAATTCTAACTCTCCGGAGAAGTCCCCCAGGTCTGCCTTCCTATAGAAGTCGTCAACATCTTTAACCAACCGAAGCCATACCCATACCGCTGTGGAGAAATCCGAAACCCTAAGCTAAGTACCTAACCTTTTGTGGCAAAATAAATTTGAATTTCTTACTTGAGTGTTTGTTTTAAACCCACAGATTTGCTGTGTGTGGTTGCCTATCGGTATCAGTATTTTAGTTTTTTATTGTTGTGTTAAAGTAGTCAAAATATTTTCAATATTCATTTTTCCTTTCTAGTTAAACTTTAAAGTAAATAAGGTGTTCTGCTTTACACCTAGTTATTAAATTTTGTCGAATTTAAAGCAGTGGCGCCCTCACCCATCAAACATATCCTATATACAGAGTGTCGCTAAGCTGGAGCGTACCCACTCCTGAGTTAAAAGGTCTCATAAGCCGGGACAGCTCTCGAGGGAGTAATTAGTGTTACAAATTGGCTTCCTGCCTTTTTGGGACATATATTGCTGCAAATTGGCGCCCTAGCTTTTCGTCACGCTGTATATAGTGATATTTGTGGAGTTTCTTTAGTTTTTTTTTCAGTTCTATCTAAATTTTAACTTTAACTTTTTTTGATAATTAAATAGTAATTTGCCCTCAAATTTTAATTTTTAAATAATTTCTTAGTGAATTTTTTTTTTCTCTCTTTTTGATATTTTGATTAGAATCAATTTAATTCATATTTAATATCTGATAGTGGTGTGTCTTAACGTTTCTTATTAAAAACAACATTTTGGCTTATGTGCTGAATTAATTGAAAATTTTGCTTTACTTGATATTGTTTAACATTTATTGATACCGTTTATGTTCGCTTATTCTCTTTTAATGTTTAAACTTTTTGAGTAAATATAGCTAAATACCTTTATCTATTTACCGTACCTTTTATGTCTGTTTGGATTTTTACCTTTTATGTCTGTTTGGATTTCTATTGTTAACCTAAATATCTTGGACTTATTTATCTTTACCGTACCTTATCTTATCTTTTTATCGTTCTTTTTAAATATTTTCAAGATGCGGGTTAATCATTTGAAATCACATGAACTTGCATATGAAATCCATATAAACAAACATTTTAATATATCTAAAAAATATAAATAAATCTTAAATAAATAACTAGTAAATGATATTAACTTTAGTAAATTTTTTTGTTATTCATCACTTTAAACACGCTTCACTGTACTGGATATATTGTGTAGGAACCCCTCATTTGTGACTTCTGTGCGATGACCTATGGCTACTGTGGACGCTAACAGGCAACCTCCCAGAATAATCAGTTCGAGTACTCCTTTACAATTTGACCAGTATTGCATTAGTCTTCGTCCACATATTCTTGTTTGTTCAATATAACTTTTAATTTTTTGCTCTTATTTTTTTTATTACTTTTTTATTTTTTATTTTTTTTTTGTACCCTTATTTTGCCACACTACAATATATAACCGTTTACATAATCATACCATATACAACTTGGCTCACCCATTGACTTTCCCCCGTGTAGAAAAGGAAGTAGACCAAGCTACATGGAGTTTATACCGTTCTCCGGACAAAACGGCTCCTTTTCTTATCCCGCATAAATTTCATTCTGTTGAACCACATTAGAATACCGGATAATTTGATAACACAACCGTGAAGCTCTACATTGCTAAAAATGTATTTTACTGTCCCTTCAATTTTTGGTCCCCATTTTTTGTTTTATATATCCCCCCACCGAGTTTTCTTACCGTTTCTCAAACAAAAAACATGGTATTTTGTTAACTTAGAGTCAACGATTGACGTGTCACGAAAGACGTCAGGCCCCAATTGGATCGGGTTGGCCTCTGCTGGGTGGCGGCTTGCGCCCAGTATATAAACATAATAGGTCCGAAAAAAAAACGACTGCTTAGTCCTTTTTTTCTTCTTATTCGCACTTCCCTTATCTAATACCTTTATATTTCTCTTTCCTAAAACTATCTTTTCCTTTCTTACCGTATCTTTAATAATTTAACTTTTTTCGCCTTAATCTTTCAGGTTGGCCAAACTTTCATAAAGTTCTGTGCTGACGTACCGTATTCCTTAACAGGGTCATGGGTATAGTGTTAGTTTTACTTCTTATCTTCTTACCGTATATCTAACTATCTTACTTCCGTACTTACAAGCCTTAACTAATATATTACCTACATTTAATTATTTTTTTTCAAACATTTCTACCGTTACCGCAACAAATAAATAGTATCTTTACCGTTTACACTTTGAATTCAGTACCTATGTACTTTTCTTTTGTTTCAAACCACCTACCTTACCTTTTTTACGCTGTCTATAGTGACACTTTATGTATTTATCATTGTCGTTGTAAGTTCCATATGGAACACTATAGTGCTGTCGTCTTGCCAAATATTTTTGACTTATAAGCTAACAATTCACCCTAGGTGACGTCATTATGACACATTTTTGTTTATTTATTGGTTGGAAATTAGGCTGTTTCATTAAGTAATAATCAGGATTCTATGAGAATTGTACTTTTTGATAAATTATGACTGATAGCACTTTAAATATTTTTATGGGTGTCCCCCTGTTGGGATGCTTTGTTTCGAATTCACTGGAATTACCCCGCTATGCGAATCTGGAAGTCCAGTTATCTTTCGAAAAATTTATCTTATCGTATCTTACCGTTTTATATGCATTGAGAATGTATCGCATGTTTATCTTTTTTCTCAGTGTATATTCTATTATAACGACACAAATATACATTAGTCACAAGACAACAATTACCTTACCTTTACCTAAATTTGGTTGCATTTGAATAAGTGCATAGATTCAGGATTGATTTTCAGTTTTACCGCATTAAAATATCCTCACGTTTTGTTTTCATTCTTTATACTATCTTCTATTCTTTCTTCCCTGTTTACACTACTTCAAATAAAAAATAATTCTTCGAATCATTTTTTTTCCCGAGGAGAGGGGGTGTAACATGTTCATTGACATGTTCCGAGCGTAAAATTAATTTAATCACACGTATAATTAAATCCTGCACTTAATCATAAATGATAAACATTTTTCACTATTCCACGACTTCAAACCATTAAAAAAATACCTTTCGGACGACCAATAGACACAACCGTTTTTGAACGTTGAGAACCCGTTAAAAACCAACCAATCAGAACGCTCGAATTCCTCCCCTAACGAAAATGAACCGTTAATATAATTGTAACGCAGAGAGAACTATTCCCTTTAGCATTCTGCCTTCAAAGAAAGAACATCATTTTGCGTACTAACGAATTCTTATCTTAGCCGTTATTTATACGGCCCCAAGTTACCGTCCAATGTAACTCCAGGTTACCTTAAAAATACCTCCAAGTTACCGTTGAAAATACCGCAAATTATTAACTCCAAGTTACCGTTGAAAATACCGCAAATTATTAACTCCAAGTTACCGTTGAAAATATCGCAAATTAGCAAGTTACCGATAAAGCACCGATCCAGCTGACTACACCTGAAATTCTAACTCTCCGGAGAAGTCCCCCAGGTCTGCCTTCCTATAGAAGTCGTCAACATCTTTAACCAACCGAAGCCGTACCCATACCGCTGTGGAGAAATCCGAAACCCTAAGCTAAGTACCTAACCTTTTGTGGCAAAATAAATTTGAATTTCTTACTTGAGTGTTTGTTTTAAACCCACAGATTGCCAACCAACCAATCAGAACGCTCGAATTCCTTCCCTAACGAAAATGAACCGTTAATATAATTGTAACGCAGAGAGAACTATTCCCTTTAGCATTCTGCCTTCAAAGAAAGAACATCATTTTGCGTACTAACGAATTCTTATCTTAGCCGTTATTTATACGGCCCCAAGTTACCGTCCAATGTAACTCCAGGTTACCTTAAAAATACCTCCAAGTTACCGTTGAAAATACCGCAAATTATTAACTCCAAGTTACCGTTGAAAATACCGCAAATTATTAACTCCAAGTTACCGTTGAAAATATCGCAAATTAGCAAGTTACCGATAAAGCACCGATCCAGCTGACTACACCTGAAATTCTAACTCTCCGGAGAAGTCCCCCAGGTCTGCCTTCCTATAGAAGTCGTCAACATCTTTAACCAACCGAAGCCATACCCATACCGCTGTGGAGAAATCCGAAACCCTAAGCTAAGTACCTAACCTTTTGTGGCAAAATAAATTTGAATTTCTTACTTGAGTGTTTGTTTTAAACCCACAGATTTGCTGTGTGTGGCCTATCGGTATCAGTATTTTAGTTTTTTATTGTTGTGTTAAAGTAGTCAAAATATTTTCAATATTCAATTTTCCTTTCTAGTTAAACTTTAAAGTAAATAAGGTGTTCTGCTTTACACCTAGTTATTAAATTTTGTCGAATTTAAAGCAGTGGCGCCCTCACCCATCAAACATATCCTATATACAGAGTGTCGCTAAGCTGGAGCGTACCCACTCCTGAGTTAAAAGGTCTCATAAGCCGGGACAGCTCTCGAGGGAGTAATTAGTGTTACAAATTGGCTTCCTGCCTTTTTGGGACATATATTGCTGCAATTTTAAAAAATTGGATTTATATTGTTTATAGCGTATTACCTAAAAACGACTGTAAACAATTGTTTAAATTTTTCACATCTAAAATCGCATTTGTTTACTTTGATTGTTAATAAAAATTTCAATTTTTAAAAATTTAAAACATTTATTATGTAACTTTGTTCAGTAGCTTTATGATAGATGGATAGAAATGGATAGAATGGATAGAAATGTGAAAAATAACGGAAAAAAATTTTTGACTGCAGAAATTTGTTCTCTGATATGTTCTGTTAGTGCTATAATTTTTTAAATTTCTTTTATGAATATTTACTTATTGAAAAAAAATAATTTATGTCATTTGGTAGTTGCGACGGTGACGCGCCGCCCGTTTTTTATGCCATTTTCAACATTAATTTAGACCTATAAATAATTGAGCTACAATTCGGGAGTAGGGACTTTTTTGTTGGAAATTTCCTGCCCTTTAAGAATCCGTTCAGTTTTTTGTTCTAGCTATTATAGTTTATGAGTTATTAGCAAAAATTTAAACCCCCTTTTTTTAAAATCTTAAATTGTTAATAACAATAGGAAATTTTTTAAAACGGATTTAGATATTCACGAACATTTTTATATTTGTCATTTCGAATCGATTGACACCAAAATCAGATTTTTCGGATCGGTGTAACCCAAATCCGATTTAAATGACTTCTCGATCAGACTAGTATTTTCATGATTTTTAAAACACAATACTCATTATCAAATCAAACCAAAAACTTTTGTCATGTCATGTGAAACGGGAGACACTAGGGACCCGTCCAAATTTCTTATTAGTTTAAAAAAAAATAGAACGCCAATGGTGAAAAAAATGCTATATGAGCCACGGTAGAAAAGTGTATCATTATCTTGGATCCATTAAAGACCTTGACAATGATACACTTTTCTACCGTGTGCATAATTACTATTACCAATAATGGAAAAGTTATTAAAAAAATTAAATAATGTTTTATATTAATAGGAATGAAGAATTTTGAAGCCACTTTAAATTATAAAAGAAATGATATGGACCATGTTGCATTAGTGCCTGGAACATTAGCAGCTATTTTAGCAGGAATATTTTTAGTTGTTTCGATAGCAGGTTATATTAGTTTATTAACTTGGAGAAGGTATTTGGAGTAAGTATGATATTTTTTTATGTTATTATTATTGATTTAACCTTCTTTACCTGCCTTTCTTGTTTATTTGTTAAGGACACTAACTTTGGATTGAACAGCTTTTTCAAATACCCATATAAAATGTTAATAAACCAATGCAATTTTTTCATGTCGATATTTGATTTTAATTTACATTATTTTAAAATAATATTTTAATATACAGGGTGAATTACTTCAAATAATGAAATCACCGTCATTTTTTTTAATGGAACAACCCCATTTTGTCTCAATTTTCGGAATAGCTGAACAGAATCCAAAAATGTATCACATGTTGATTCCAATTGGTACAGGGTGGACAATACAATAGTTTTGTGTTCATTATTTGTGTAGTAATTTATTGATGTTCAGTGACAGTTTAGTACTATAATATTTTTGGTATTCGTGAATGTTGCTTAGATTTAATTTGAAATGGGTATAAAGACAGATCGTGAACTGAAGTGTGCAAATTGTTTAATGATACATATCCAGAAAGAATTATAACGCGTTCAACAGTCAATAACATTGAAAAAGAATTTCGACAAACTGGTATAGTAGTTTTCACAATAAATGGTATTGACTGAAGGATTATAATAAAACCAATTAGACCCTTAAGTTGTAAAATCCGAGATGCACATCATAAATGTAAAAGGACCTGATTCAGGTAATTTTGTTTCTCAGAGAGGGATTGTAGAGGATTACAGCTTACACTTCTTGTTCATTTTAGTCTTTGTGTTTCATTGGAAGTGTTCACTTGTGTTACGGCGTGCAATAATTTTATAACATTTATTTGTTATTATAGACATTAATAGCAAAGATTTTATACCCCAACGTACAGAATAGCATCGATTTTTATGTTTTTATTATTATTGTGTTAAGTTTAAATTTCTTCTTGATATAAATTGATCACAAGAAGCGTTAGTGAAAGGTCGTAAGGTCGTAATTATCTATATACGTAATATAAGGTATAATCGAAAGTGTGTACTTTCTAGCCTGCTCCGCAATCCTAATCAGATGGTTGCTTCCAGATCTCTGATATTGTTAAATGTATACAGTCTCTAGCTGTTTAACTAGATTGGTGCTTCGAGGAATTTTCGTTTTGACCCGCTCAAAATTATGTAAGGAAACCCGCTCAAAGCAAACAGCTTTGAATTTATATTTAGTACTAGCAAGTGATAACTCCGTTTTCTTACATACACTATGTACGATGAGTAGCGTGTCCCTACAATCAAAAGTCTGAAACAGCGGCTCATCAATGACGAAACTCACATCAACTGTGGCCTCACTACTCTTTGGCGAGCTCTGTCTGCAATGGGGTTTAAATATCACAAAATTTACAAGAGACAAGTAATAATGGAATCCACACGTTTAAATAACTGGCGTTCTGAATATATAACGTTAATAAGAAAATACCGGTCTGAAAATCGGCCAATACTCTACCTCGACGAGACGTGGTTTGACACGCATGACACCCCTTCCAGAGGATGGTCTGATTCCTCTGATAAGTGTAAAACAAAAGCACAATCAAATTAAGGGAAGAGAATCACAATATTACACGCAGGATCAGAAAATGGTTGGATCTCAAACGCTATGTGGCTTTCTGCCAAAAATATTAAGGGCTCTTGTGTTGATTATCACGAAGATATGACAGCAGAACTTCTTGAAGATTGCGTTATATTAATGGACAAAGCAAGCTATCATAGTCGACAATTGCAAAAAATTCCTGGCTCAAAGAATACGAAATTGGAAATTCAAAACTTCATGGCTGCAAATGACATATATTTTGAGGAAAATTATACAAAAAAAGAACTTTTACAAGTTCTGCAGTCATTTTCTTAAAAAAAACGTTTGTTTGTTGTACAATTGCAGAAGAATTTGGACATACAGTGTTACGACTACCTCCCTACTGCTGCTTAAATCGAGTGTACGCGGAAAAAATACTTCTCCAACTTTAAGTGAAAGTGTGGTAGAATGAATTAGGAACTGTATGAATGACATTCCTACCGAGAGTTGGAAAAGTTCTGTTAGTCATGTTATAAATGTTGATGTTTTACCTGATGATTTTCTACACAATGAGATTAAATCGGGTAGTTTATTGCAGTTAATAAGCCAATAACATTTACTGTGAAAAATTCTATACGGTTGAAAATGGTAATTAGTAATGAAGAAGATGCGCACACTTCTGTGCGTAAAGTTAGTCGCGGTATCGGTGTTAGAAAAACAACGGTACAAAAACTATTACAGCTTGAAAATTGGCATCTTTATAAAATTATACTTGTGCAGGAATTACTTCGACGACATCAACGAAGATGATCCCGAATGAATAATCCAATTTTGAGGAAAATGGCGAGGTTAACCGTCAGAATTGTAGGTACTGAGCAAAAGAAAACCCACTGGATGCGTGAGCATCATACACAGTACCCTCAAAATGTGGGCTGAAATTGTAAGAAAGAGAATCATCGAAAGTAATTTAAATTTAAACGGGTCAACTTACCTTAAGTTTTTAAGGGGATATTTCGTATCTACTTTACGTAATTTGTTTCCCAGAAGACGTAATCTTGGAGGATTATGGTTTCAACAGGATGATGCATCTCCACATTATGCTGTAGATGTTAGAAAATACCTAGATGACATTTTTCCGAACAGGTGGGAGGTCACCAGATTTTATTCCTTTAGATTATTTTATGTGGGGCAATATGAAGAATGTTGTTTATCAAACGAAATCACCAAATATTCAAGAGTTAAAAGAGAGAATTTGGACAGCAATAAACAATATTTCTCAAGACAATTAACAAGGTTAATAAGCATTTGAACACCGGTTGGGTTACTGTCAAATACAGCAAGTGCTGCAGTTCGAACATTTATATAGTCATGTATTTCATCATATTCTTTTTATGTATTACTTTATTAGCACACACTAAATTACTGTATTTTACTGTATTTTTGTCCACCCTGTACCAATTGGAATCAACATGTGATACATTTTTGCAATATTGGCTGGTAATTCGCAAGCTACCGTTACAATCTGTATACCTACATTCTAATGTTTTAATTGAGATTCACAAAATATTAAAAAAACTAAAAGACTAAAACCTATTTGGGTTAAAATTGAATATTTATTGTCGATATGAAGCAATAAAATGCGTTGAGGGGGACGTGAATCTGACCGATTCAATTTTCCATACTGTATTCTGTCTTCAAAGTTTTATTTAAAGTGTACAGTGTTAATTGTCATTAGAGTACATTGTACCTGAGACAGAATATTACGACCAATTTGGATTTTGTCAAAATAATTAATTTCAAGCATATTGTCCATTAATAAAAATGACCTTATTGGTATACGTTTTATTGGTTAATAATTCTTTGATTAAATCAATACAAGGGGACTTTAGCCATGTATGAACAAGTTAAGGTGTTTTATGAATTATTATTGTCCGATTAGATATTTTGTATATACGTCAGTAATCAATATAACGAATCTACGATTTATCAGACTAATTAATATCTTTAAAATTATAAATAATTGACACAAGAATAATAATTATTTTTATAAGAAAATAAGATTGGTAGTTACCAATATTTATTTTAATGTATATTTCTTATTATATTATTTTTTACATTTATTCCCACATAACAATAATGGTACATTCACATTCTAAGAATATGCCCATGAATTACGTTTTCGAACATTCTAAAAGGTATATGCTAAACAACTCCATTTCACGTTCCTTTTCTTGTAAATGTGTATGTTCTTTATGGTACATTCTTAACATGTTCGTATCATGTAATTTTTAAATACCCAACAATCATTCCGTTGAAAGTGACACGATGATATGATAAGAATATGTTGCACAAACGACGTAAGGAATATTCTTTTGGAGACGTGAATATAATTTGCGATGTTCATTCCTTTTGTTTGGATGAGCAAATTACAAGATTACTTTTGATATTTGAAGAATAAAAAGTGTATGTTCGTGCAGTAGTAATCTAGACTGTGTACAGTAAAAATATATGGTAATACGGAGAATATGCTATTTACGTACTACCAGAACATTTTTATCAAGTAGTATCAAGACATATTCTAAGAACGTTCTTGTTTGGACTAAAATAGAATATTACCATCACCATCTAATGCTGAGAATTTGATCTTTACATACTTCAGAACATTCTTTGCATATACATATCAAGTAATTTGGTACGGCCTTTTGAGGTGACTATCACATTCTGATCATGTACTGAACGGTATTTACGCATGTTAATAGGGTATCCTCTCATTTTTCTCTCAAGAGCAGAGACTTATTTTTGTACTTTTATGTAATGCTTGTCTATTGTTTGTTTAAATGATCATTTTTTGCTCTGGTAGAAATCCAATGAAATCAGTTAATTTGAGGTCATTTGATTGAACACAACCAATCACATTACACTGAATATTTTGCTCATCTATAAAATGTCCCTTAAGAGCAATGTAATTTTGGAAAAATTACAGCGGTAAGTGCCCAAGTAGCACAATACAAACCTTTTGGGTTTATTGGGGTTTTGAAAAAGTTTTATTGTGGTAAATAAAAGGCAATAGGCAAAATGTTTGAAGTTTGACGTTTTTACCACAGAATCCACAGATGACACGGGTCGCAGTGTAGTATAAACGGTACTTACGAATCGATGATGTCATAGATAGACGCCATTACTATTTCTAGCGTTTTGGCGTTAAATTTAAAATGCATTATTAAAAAGTAAATTTCTCATTTAAAAACTCTTGTTGTTTGCAAAAATAACATTTATTTTAGATAAAGTATATACGTGAAAACATCGTGGATCAGTTTTTAAAAATCAGTCATCATGCCTATGGCGCAATATGGTTTTAAAATTACCTTGTAAGTATACTCTTTGTTCATAAAAACTGTTTAACTTTAACACAAGTTTTAACGAAAAACATTAAGAGTACAGAATAAGATTATTTAGACTTAAAGATATTTTAGTTTTAATATAGTTTTATAAATGCTTTAATTCTAGAAACTATAAAACCCTTTAGTTGTATGAAATACTGAAAGTTTCTTAGGTTTTAATGTGTTCATCGTCATGACATTTTAGTTTTAATGTAGTTTTAAAAATATTCTTAGTGTAAACATTAAAACTTATCATTAAATCTATTTGATCTTGAGGTTTTTTTGTCACTGAAGCGTAAACAATAAAACTATTTAATTTATTATATCTAATAACATATTATGAATATTATAATAACATATTATAAATTATAATTATAAAACCATTTTAAAACCGATTGCTCTTAGTTAAGTAAATTTGGTATCAGGGTAATTGGATTTCAATTTGACAATAATAAAACTAAAACCACTCCCTCTCCTTTCATGTTATAATGTACATGATATTTTGATGAGAAACATCAAACAATGGTGTAGAATTTGGGCGTTTTTGTGGAATATTTAATAAAAACATGTATTATTTATTTGAAAAGCTGCGTAGTTAAGATGGCAGAAATTTGACTGAAATATTTTAAAATAAAGCGTACTGGAAATTAAAAAAAAAATAAAAAAGGAAATTTTAAAAGTCAAGAATTTGAATAGGTTAGATTCCACACTTTTGTTAAAAGACTTCCATGAAATTGCAACACAAAAATCAACATCAATTCAAATTTTAGGTTATGTTGTTTCTACCACTGCTATAACCATATTAAGTTTTAATGAGTTGAAAATGCGAACGTATTAAGTCTATTTGTTATTGTTTCTTTGGAATAGGAAAAGTAGCTTTAATTCATTTCGGGGACCATTTTTTATTGCCGCCACGATAAAAGTTATTGAAGCACATAATAAAAAAGTTCAACAAAAGTTTCAACATCGGCAAAACCGTGTGTTTTCAAATATTTTTTGTCATTTTAAACAAATTTTAAATTATATTTTTCTTTTTTTTCTTTTTAACAAAAACTTTAAAAAGATCGGGAAATTCGAATTCCTATTTTAATTCTTGAATTTTTATTATGTTTTCATAATTTTAATTCTTGAATTTCTATTATGTTTTTCATAATGGAAATACGTGTATTAGAATAATGAATACATAATTTTAATTCTGTAAAAAAATAATTACGAAATTAATATTTTGAAACTAAAGATTATTTTTTATTCTTGCTTTTTAAATGTTGTTATTAAATACCAAAACGGCACGCCATAGTAAACAACACAAGTAAATGACTTCGAAACTAGAAAAAAATGTAGCGTTTTGGAGAGGGCTCCATACAATCTATAGAGGAAAGTAACTATAAATGAAAGGGAACCAAAAAATAACAAATCCAACAGACAGTATATATGGCGACAGTTTATGGGTTTTATATATTCGTGAAATATTCCAATGTTTTTAGATTTATTCATAAAAATGACCAGATCACTTTGCATTCAAGCGTGATATATCTTATCGGTTATTTTCATATTTTTTAAAAGAGTCCTCGTCCTAGATGTCTCGCTTTATAGCAAAATTATAGGTAATTTTTATGTACTCGTGCAATTGTAACCGATAACAGCCCATGGGCTGTTTTCACTCTATTTCAAAATGTCACGATTTGCAAATGCTAAATTTTATACCATTCATGATCAATGTATTACCTATTTGTATTAATAAATATATACCTAACCTAACCTAACCTATTTGTATTAATAAATATATACTTTTAATTACAGAAATCGTTATGGTAATAGAGAAATGCTGGTAGAAGATGACTACTGTGAGAAAAACATGAATGACTTGGAACATTTTTCGGTAAGCTCCTAAATTTATTTATAGATACACATTCATTCATATTCATAAAGATACATAAATCATAGGTATCCTATCTCTTTTTTGGATTATGATTTTGTTAGTTTTTAACAACAATAATTATCGTCCATATAATGAAATCAATAACAGAGAAAGTTTGTAGAAAGTTACCTATATCATATTTTAGTTATAATAAAGAATGAAATATATAAAATATAATAAAGAAAATAATCTCATTGAGCCGTGAATGGAAATAAATACATATTTAAATTAATTGTAGATGGTTACATCTTATAAACATGATATCATTTTGCGCACATCTTGTAGGTACATACATTTCCAATTCTCAGTATGATAATTATTTGCAATGAAAACATGTAATTATCATAATCGTAGTAGTCATTATAAGTCAAGAAATTTCCACTTAAACATCACTCAACGATTATTATTAGGTAAAAACAAGTAGAATGGAAAATACTAGCAATCATTAAAATCGAACACGTAGATAGTAGTTTATATACTTACATACCTAATTTTAGGTAATCAAATAATATATTTAATTTATTTGTATTTGGATTTTGTAGATAAAGTTGTATGTAACCAAATCAGTTAAAGACTCAAAATAATATAAACTTTCTAACAGTGTAAAGCTAGCAAAACCACTTTGGAATTTTCAAAATATGTTTTCATAATTTTAGGCTACTTTTTTACCCCATTCCCTAATTTTTTGCTTTTCAATTGTGGGAGATATCGCGCCGGTTCTTCTAGCTTTAAGTTTCCTTAAAAACTCCTCTAGTAAAGGCTCGTAGGCTAGTAGGGCTCGTGGTCGTTTTCATAAATTTGATTGATATTTGAGATTATTTTTTGAATCGTTCTGTATAAAAACTACTTTATTTAATAAACTTCCCAAAAAAACTTGTATTTCATAATTTACACATACTATACAAACTAAAACTATTAAACTTTTTTTTTAATTTGTGAGAGTTCTATGAATTTATCAATACTAATAAAACCGCTAGTGGTTTTGTTAATATTTAATAATTATAAATATTTAATACCTAACTGTTGATTTTCTTGTTTTCAGATATAACCAACCATACCTTCTAATGCGCCTATAAGCCTACATTGTATTCCTACCTTTAGCCAAAGAGATAAAATTAAATTTTTATTCTAATATAGTGATTGTGAGTTTATTGAACTGTATTCAGATATTCGACCCACCACACTGGTCATTAAGATGGATGTATTTCTATATCTACAAATTTTTTGACTTCATTTTAAAAATATTTATGAATCTGACAGGGAAACTTATTTGTAATGGAAAGTTTAATTTTTTTGATAATACAGACTTCGAAAGATTTTAACTGCTTTAATAGCTAGTTATCTCCTGTATTTTTATTAACAGTGTTAAAAAACTGGATCTATAATTGTCAAAAATATATATAAACTTGTTTATTTAAACATAATTATAAATTATCACTACAACTATAATATTATTCAAATAAATAAGTTTGTAGCAATAGAAATTTTAGGAATATCCTTGTTATAATACTCGTTTTCTTCCAAGTTTATATTCATAATATTCTTTGATAATGGAGAATCCAGGTCGCTTTTGTAAACAGTTTAGTTTAAAGATGGGATGGATTTTTACTTATTTCCATGTTGCCATAATTATTTTAGTTACCAAATATATGTAAATAATATTTAATATATAGTTGAATTTTTAACAATAAAGATTCTAAAAAAATTGTTTATTATTTGTCGAGCAGTAGGGGACTGCATTTATAGTTATTTACGTTACAAGTCCGGGAAGTGACTTATTACGGTACGAGATAGATGTTTATCTAATCGAGTACCGTAATAATCACTTCACGGACGTGTATCGTACTATATTTTTTTTCATACTGCCTTTTATGAAACTGAAATGACATATTTGATCATTTTATTAGGAAGTCATGTAGACTGCTGTAAAAAAAGTTATGTTACTTGATTTATTCTTAACATGGTTGATTTGCTTTATAAATAAAAATGAACAGCGGTTACCAAGTAACAATGTAAATAACGGCAGACATATTAAATTTTTCTGCACACACGAAATATCTGCGGAGAAAATGGATCTGAAATTAGATGAAATTGCTGAGAAAACTGCGGAAGCAATAGGGCAAATCATTCCAGTTAAGATATGAAAAAG
This sequence comes from Ophraella communa, assembly GCA_035357415.1. NCBI lineage: Eukaryota > Metazoa > Arthropoda > Insecta > Coleoptera > Chrysomelidae > Ophraella > Ophraella communa. The sequence goes on along the minus strand of CM068995.1, from coordinate 13,225,014 downwards.
AATATGCGCTGTTTTGCAACTGGCGTGAACAACACAATTTGAAAAATAGTGCTGATGAAAATGTGATGTTGGCTTACTTTTTGGATGTGGTAAGAACAGTTTTCTTAAAGAATATTCTTTTCAACAAACTAAGAACAATAAATAACTGAATGGTTGAACTAAACTTCCACTATTTATTCGAAAAATACGTTTTAAAATGGAATTACAGCTGTTTCGCTAAAAACTAGCATCGTCAGATTGACATATTCAATATGTCAATTAGATCTATAATTTAGAAGTTAGCGATGTGGAGGATACGGGTACTCAGCTAGTAGTTAAAATTAACCAGACAAAAACGCATATTCGACAAGCTTTCACTGTGGTTAACAGTGATGAGGTTCACTATTTGGATGTGTTTAGAATATAAATGAATTTACGGTTCTTAAAACTAGACCAACCAGAAAAGTTGTTGGCCAATGCTCGAGCTGACCTTAAAGTTCTAAAACAGCACGGTGGATGAAAGAGTTCTTCAGTTGCAGAAAAGTATATAGAAGAATCGATTGAAGGTAAAAACAAGATTGCAAGAATGATCCAAAGGGGCGAAACTTTTGTTGAAGTGCTTCATCACAGTCACACGTCTTTCGCGATTATAGAAAACACTGTAAATCTATCAACAACGCCATTAATACATATTGTACAATTAATATCAATCTTCAAAAACTAGAATAAAAGCTTAATTTATGTTGATTCACTTATGATTTCAAACAACATTGGGAGAATTGAAGAGTACTGTAAAGTACAAGTGTACCATACAGTATGAAAAAAATAATATTATGTACCATATAGGATAAGAAGCAAATTACCCACCGCCGAGTGCGATAAATCGCGAGTGGACGTAATTAGACCTACCTTTTTTTGAGTTTTGTAGATAGGTATTGACTTTTTCGGGCTGACCTTGAAAAGGAATTATGCAATATATTTGTTCGAGGTTATGGTTTTGGATGATAAACTTATTTCGTCAGTTGGTCAGAGCTCACTCAATTTAAATTGGTGACAATATTATCTACAAATTATTTTACTAGAGGTAATTTATGAAAAAAAAGTATGTACCTTTACTAAGTATTTGTAGAGACAACTCACTAATTTTGGCTCTTGCACAATTGAATTAATTCACGAGAACATATCATAAATAAACAAAAAGAGGAATTATTGAAGCAGACCAAAAAATATCCAAATAACGCAGATCTAAAACAGGAATACATATAAAAATAAATTAACTAATTACATAAAATACGCTACGTTAAACTTCTACCAAAATAAGTTAATACAAACTAATATAGATGTTAATGCCAATAAATCCAAACGACTTTGGAATGTAGTTAATAAAACATAACGTCGCTAAAAAATCGTGTTAGAGAAAGTCCGGACATGTTTAACTGTCCCTTACATAGTAGGGTGTCAGATAAATCCAACCTGCTCATATGTTTTCGTAGGTGACAGTGGCCAGTAAGGATTCCTGTAACCCGACGCAGATCCTTTCTGTTTATGCCACGTATTTCTTGGCTGCTCTGCTATTCCGAAACTTCATAAATTTTTTGGATAGCCTGCAATATTTTTACCCTTGAATTCATTTGCTGGGTCAACCACCGCTGATGCTGCTAGAAGTGCAAGATTCAAGCATTTTTTGGGAGATAGCTTTCCTAATTAACGAGTCAGCTATGCGATTGCCTTTTGAAATTCCATGACCTATGATCCGGCCTAAATTAATAACCACATACGGATGTTTTTACCAGTGATTTCTTTTTTGGTAAATTTTTCGGCTATGGAGATAGCAGTGAACTCTGTTTGAGCTAATGGCATTACAACCCATTGCCCAATTTATATTTAAGTTGAAATAAATTCTCCATCCTAAACGTTCTTTTGTTTTAGATCCATCGGCAAAGAAACAAATAGTTCCTGTCGCCATGGCATTTTATGTGAGTGTTTTTATTAATCATTACTTTGTGGGGAATGTGAAAAGGATTTTGTGTGTGCTTATAGCAGCGAAGCTCGAAAGCTTCGGGTCACAGTTACATTTCGACTCACCAGATTCTACTTAAGGTTGTGTTCAGTAGAGCTGAGCTATCAAAGCCGCCTCCTTGATATACATGATGAGGAGTGAGACCGAGGATCACCTTCATCGCTCTAGTTGTAGTTTTCTTGCCTCCTGTTATGCTAAGGAATGTTCCCTGTATATGGTCTATCAGCTGGTTTGTTTTGGCCCCTCAGGAAATCGCGCCGAATGGTAGCTTGCGTTTTATAATTGCAGTGTAAATCCACTCTTATAACCCTTGGTTGCCCTTCACAGGTACGGCCGATGGTTCTTCAACACTACTCATAGGCTATTTTCTAGTTATATTTAAAAAAAAATTCCACATGCATCCTCTCAGGTAAAGAGACTCTCAGCAGTTTCTCAACCAAGCTTAACCGTTTTCTAAAGAAAAAACAACTACTTCTTGGACTATATGCCCCACCAGACATTGGATTACATTTCAATAGAAAACGTGATGGCGATCAACCAAGTCATTTTGGAAATAAACGGGAAGAATACTAGTCGTAGACCGATTTCGACGTTATTGTGTCATCGTCAGTACGAGGTAAGTAGTTTTCTTTCAAAAAAAATTTATTTATTTAATTTTATTTCTATTATTTTGTTAAATTTTTTTAAGAACACGATTTCCAAAAGTTTTAAATTGGTACGTTCCTTTCCAATACAAATGACACAATAATTATAATTAATGTTATTTCATCTTTTAGTTAACCTTAATGTTGGAGTTGAAAAAGTCTAACAATATTTTCATATTGAAAATCCATAATATGTCCAAATAGCAAAAAATTACCTTTACTTTCCTTTGAATGTAATTTACCATGACAAAACCTGAATCAAAAAATTGAACCATGACTAAACCTGAACCAAGAAATTGAACCAAAAATAAAACATGGGAACACTTTGTAATAAATTTATACCAAAAGAATCTAGCTACTTGCTAGCTAATATTCCTATAACATTCCTTTTTTTCAAAAAATGGAGGAAACGAAAAACAAGAATAAATTTCAAAAGAGTCTTCCTATATGGTCCACGGGATTCTAGGATACTAACTTCGAACTCCGAAGTAAGAAGGTAAGGAAAAGACTTACTGCTTCCCTCAGAATGAGTTAAGAACGCAGAAATCCTGAGTTAAACAGCAAGATGTTATATAGCAACTTGCTACGTCCCTTAGGAATCTGAGATACTAGCGCAGAAGTCCTAAAATACGCAGCAGGGAGCTAGAAAACACTAGATAAACTCTTCAGTGATATGTATTAAGCTCTAAAGCCGCCATTCCTTTTTAGGTTTCCTGCCGAAACAAAAGGCCTTGAATGTAACAATGCACCAGGAAAGGGGTTATCACCTACGAAATATACCTACAATTCTGTTTAATTAAAAGGGGATGATGAAACGACCCAAGGAAGGATGGCAATAAAAAAAATAAGGCCAGATACGTCCAATACCAAAATAATAAACATTTAATCAACTGAAATTTGAACAACCATCCAATATTTGTATTCTGCTTTTGAAAAGCTACTGAAATATTCTGAACGTCAATAAAGCTATCCATCCAACTATTCTTATACCCCTAAAACACTATTATTTTCTTCAAGAAATGTACAAAACGAAAAACAAAAATATAGTAGAAAACATTGACCTTTACCTTGACGTCACACCTACAAACCTCGCGAAATAAATCGGAGTCAAAAATGACTAGGTACTGTTACTTTGTCGTGTTGAAGTTAATTTTGTACTTACCGTGAAAAAAACCGATTTCATAGAATTTACTTGAATGCAAATAATACGCTTTGAACAAAACTCGATGTTTCAAAATAATGACAGTTCCCATAAGAGATCAAAATAAATTCTGATCAATACAGCCGTTTAAAAGTTTTTGGCGCTATCTCTTTCCAACATTCAAAGGTCATAATTAAAGTTGATAAGAACGTATGTCATTGCTTGATAGATGTAATGTTGTTGATGACAATAATACACAACAGATAACTAATTAACGCTTTAATAAATGCAACTTATCAGTTATATATCTGTAAGTGTTTGACAGGTGACATACGAGAGCCGTTAGGATGCGTTGCCAGGTGATCCCATGTCATCCCTCCTTTCAACGGTACCTAGAAGGTACGACTACCACGCGTCCGCTTCGAGTAGTCGGCGGCCGTGCCGTCAGTAACGGCGTGGGCACCGTGGTGGGCGGCGGCAGTGGCGGTGTGTCTCGCTAGCGGCGGCGGTGTGGCCTCTTGAGGCGCCTCTGTAGCGGTCTCCGGGCAACTGGCTGGTTCTATGACTGGAACTTCTGGAGGTGCTGCATGTTTCAAATGCCACGCATTTCTTTTATAAGTAGCTCTGTCTTTAGTCTTGACTTTGTAAGAGCGGTGACCTTCTGGTGTTACTATTTTTCCCGGAACCCAGTTACTGTGACCCTTTCTTAACATCACTTTTTCTTCACTTATATTTGCCTTTTTCCCTCTATCTGCATTTTCTTTTTCGTTTTGTTTTAGGTTTTGAAGTTTTGCAGTGATGTTTTTAATTATTTTAGGTCTTAATAGTTAACTGTTAGTTGGCAGTAAAGTTCTGGTTCTGTTGAATAGCCTCTGAGCTGGTGATCCAAGGTCTAGTTCTGAGTCTGGGAGTGTTTCTATGGTGGAGTAACGCTAGTTGTACATCTGTATTATCTTCAGTGCATTTTTTTATTAATTTTTTTGCTTCTTGCACGTAACGCTCGGCAAGACCGTTTGATCTTGGAAAATGGGGGCTTGAAATTCTGTGTTCAAAATAATTCCATTCCTTTTTAAATGTTCTAAATTCTTGACAGTCATATTATTGTTTACCACCATCTTTCAAAAGTATGTCTGGTATGCCATGTGTTGTATACACGAATACATATAACAAGGATGTGAAACTCCTATGCCGAGCTATAAGCGCCCGTGGCTGAATTTACGGCTCCTATCTGGGCGGAGTCTAGTCCACGGTCGTTGCGTACTTTGTACTGCGCATCAGTTCGAACATCATACGATCATAACTATTCGAAAACACATGCGGTTGGTTATCTCGCTCGCACAAAGAAAAAGACAGCCTGTTGCGCAGTACGGAGTACGCAACGACCGAGAATTTAACCCTGCCCAGATAGCCTTTTCTCCTGCTACCCTCTCCACTCGAGTTTCACATCCTTGTTATATGTATTCGTGGTTGTATATCTATAAGTGTTGGACAGGTGACAGTACAGGCAGTACGGAGTACGCAACGACCGAGAATTTAACCCTGCCCAGATAGGCGCCTTTTCTCCTGCTACCCTCTCCACTCGAGTTTCACATCCTTGTTATATGTATTCGTGGTTGTATATCTATAAGTGTTTGACAGGTGACATACGAGAGCCGTTAGGATGCGTTGCCAGTGATCCCATGTCAATAGACAAGCGGGCGTAATAGTTTGATGTATTTCTACTGGTAATAGAAAAGGATGAGGTATATAAAGGTTGTGTTTACTACTGTTCGCTGTTTGTGACGTCAGGATAAAGGTCAATTTTTTCTACTGTAAATTTCAATTCAAAAGAGTCTTCCAATATGGTTCACGGGATTTCAGGATAACTTCGAACCCCGAGGTATAAGAATATCTTTCTTTAAGAAATTTAGAAAAAACGAAAAACAAGAATACATTTCAATTAAAAAGAGTCTCACTATAGCCATTAGCCCACCATTAGCCATTTCTGATGTGCGTGTCATATGTCGAAGTCTCTAAAACATTAATTTTTGTTTAAAAGAGATAGAATTAACTCAAAGCATTACCTAAAGCATGATTAGATAAATGATATTTTTTAAGCTAAATAAATAGTTTTTGTGTTCATTATTAATAGATACTATGCTTTGGATTAATGTAGTTTTTGATACCTATATGGGGACGTTCAGTCGAAAAAAGCGATTGCAAGCAAATAAGCAAAATGGCGTTCGTAAGCGGTAAGTGCTAACACTGCTAAATATCTATTTTCCTCTAGAACGCTAAGTTTGCGGTAGCTAGGATTTCTAATCTAAATTTGATACGTTTCTAATGAAAAAATTATTAATTTTAGAAATTAAAAAACATGCTAAATAGTATGTAGTGTGGAAGAAATATCAAATTCCATCGAAAATATTTAATTTTTTTTTGAGCGGAGACAATAATACCTACTATAAGCAAAATGGCGGATTAAAGTTAGCAAACGCATTCCGGCCGATAACTGTAGTTTGTTTCTCAGCGCTTGCAAGCGCTGTCAATCGCTTTTTTCGACAGATCGCTCCCTATGTAATGCGGATAAATAAAATTTATTAAAAAGTAGACAATTTTCCAATTTGTTACTGTACCGTATCAAATTTCATTGTGGTAAACAATAAACCTTATTCTATGGTGGTAAACCTGCTTGGACAAATCACAACACAAGTGTCAGTTACGCGTCAATTATAATACATAACCTCGATGTAATGTAATATAATAACAAATATGACTCATAGTAAACAAAACTTTATTATTTGTTCTGTATACAAGTAAACATCGAATAAAAGTAATAAAATATATAAAATGGCCAATTTAAAATCAAAAGATCGTTTTCTTGAAGCTTTAGATCCTCAAGTTCGCATAAAACAACTTATAGAATACAGTAATCAAGTGGAAGCAGATCCTGGAGTTCCCCCTATAAGGTAAATCATGCTTGCCCGATAATCAGTGTATATAATATACTATGTTTTATATATGTACATAGGTATTATCGTTCGGGACAAGAAATGATTAGAATGGCTAATGTGTACTTTAAAGAAGGCAGTCTTGAGAATGCGTATGTTCTATATTTAAAGTTTATGACTTTATTTCTTGAAAAAATTAGAAAACATCCACAATTTGCAAGTGTTCCCGTAGATGTAAAGGCTAAAAACCAAGCTAGTTTAAGAGAAGTACTACCTAGAGCTGAAAAAATTAAACAGTGTTTACTGGAACAGTACAGTACAGATTATGAACAATTTTTAGCAGAAAGAGTGAGTACAAAATAATTATTATTTCAATTATAAAACAGTTAGTTTAATATAATGGTTATGATTTTGTCTTTATGAATGGCAGTATAAAAAATTTAAAGGCAACTGGGTCAAAACAAATGTTTACTCTCATAATATATTTATTTCCAAAATAAAACATGTTATCCAATTCATTAACTCAAGTTTAATGTTATATGATGTAAAATATTCCAAAACAAATAAATTTCAAGGAAAATATATAACCTTCAATAACCTTTTAAATAATGGTTTTGATCCAGAATTCTCTTTAAATAATGTCAGTGTACCTACTGTAATTATATATAAAAATAATTTGTAGAAAAAATTTGAAATTGAGTTAAAGCGAAAAGAGGAGCAGAGCAAATTGGTAGATCAAAGTACATCTAAAAGTGTAGTTACAGGAAAATCAGTTCCCATAAGTGTTGCAAAAGTTCCAGAAAATTTAGATAATATAGCATATCCTGAAAGTGATATCAATCATATACCTCCTGTTCCACCACCTTCTACTGTTGTTATAAAGTATGTTCTTTTATCTTGTCGATTGTAAAATAGAATTTATTTTTCCTATTTTGTTTTAAAGTTTCTATTATATAGGTATTTAAAAATATAATGTTTCTTGTTTTAGAGGATCTGTAACACCTAAAATCGATAGAAGTAAAAAACCCATATTTGGAAGATATGATGCAAATATTCTTAGACCTGTCATAGTACCAGTTCAAGTTATGATTTTATTTCAAGCTATGGCACAGTCTAATACTTTCAAAAATATTGAAACTTGTGGAGTCCTGTGTGGAAAACTGGTAATAGTTTATACCAAATATAATTCAGTTATGTTGCTTAAAAATTATTTTAGGAAAAAAATGAACTAATTATTACACATATGATACTTCCCAAACAAAAAGGAACTTCTGATTCTTGTAGTACTACCAATGAAGAAGAAATTTTTGAATATCAGGATATTCATAATCTTATTACTATTGGATGGATTCATGTAAGTTTATTTCACCTTAATTTATTAATTAACTTATTGCAAATCAGTAATTTAATAACTTACTAAACAAAGTATTAAAAAAACTTAAAAAGTGAGGGTTAAGACAATAAATTATAATAAATCAATTATAATTGTTTGTTAAGTAGTTAATGTAATGTACATTCTTTTGAATTTGTTTTAAAAACTGTCTTGGTGTGATGGTGATGCTAGAGAACTATTGTGAAATGAATGTAAGAAAAAGTTAGATTGGATTATTAATTATTATTCTTATAAGATTGGAACTATTTTTTAATTACCGAGATATAGTAAAATTACTTGTTCTTAAAGTTCTTGAAGACTGGATTTTCAATGGATCTATTATGAAATGCTGGAAGAAATACAATTAGATATTATGGATGATCAAATTATATGGATATGGAAAGTATTTCTGGATGAAATCAACTACTTTATGATTTGATGTGTTCTGTTTTAAATGAAGTCTCTAAAAGCCCTTGCTTTGAGTTGAATAGTAAAATAAATATTTCTTAAAAATTTGAATTAGACTTCCTAGAATTGAATTAAAAAATGGCTCCCTTGTTGACATTATTTTAAAGAATAGATAATAATTTAGATATGGAAGATAAGAATAAATTTAATAATCTTTTTCAGCTTATAAATTTATAGAGTTATCCTGCTACAGAAAAAACTTCTATAGTGCTCTGGAGCTAAAGGGACTTACATTAGACAATTTAATCAAATTGACCCAACACAACATAATTTTTAAAGAGCTGAAAGGGGAAGAACTTATAGAAGAACTTCTGGTTAGTGCCAAAAAAACTACAAGATACCCATCTTGCACTAATTAAACTTAATAATTTTACAATCAAAACAATACCAGTTTTGGAATACAATAGCTGTTTAACATCAGCATCCAGTGAATAGAAAAATATATTAATTTAATTGAGCAGATATTAAATCAATTTTCTTATATTTTGAATGTTATAAATATGGAGTTATATCAGTTATATGTCATGGACTTTTACTTAAATAATTGAGAATGTGATAGTCAAGAAAAACAGATATATTGTATTTGAAATTGTTTTGAAATATGTCAATATAATTAGAAAATGATTGTGAGAGTAATACTAGTTTAATTTGGATTGGAAATATATTTTTAATATTTGGTGAAATAATTCAAATAAGTAATGAGAACTTTTCATAAGTTGGTTAATGTTTGAGGAAACCCAATCATTTTTTGTTTTGCTGTGATCTCAAAGGTTATTATTAATATAATAATATATAATATAAGATAATAATAATAATAATAATAATAATAATAATAATAATAATAATAATAATAATAACTATGATGACCAAGTACAGATATCACCATCCAACATCGTCAGTACTCCGAACAACACTACCGAGAAAGGAGGGAGGAAGAGCTCTATGCGACATTATCAATCTACACAACAAGCAGATAAATAAATTACGAGACTTCTTTATTACTAAATCAACATCATCTAATTTGCACAAATTTATTGTAGGAGCAGATAAAAATTATTCCCCTCTAAATTTAGCAGGTCCTAATGTGGATTTAGAAATAACAATGGATGCTGAGAAACACGTAAAATGGGCCCAAAAAGCTCTACATGGTCGACATCATCACGACCTTAACCAACCACACATTGACAAACTAGCATCAAATAGGTGGCTTGCTGACGGTACCTTGTTCCCAGAGACTGAAGGATTTATGATGGCCATTCAGGATCAAGTAATTAATACTAACAATTACAAAAAATTTGTTATCAGGGACCCAACTATTACATCGGATAAGTGTAGACGGTGCCAACAAACGTTGGAAACCATACAACACATCACTTCAGGATGTTCAACCATAGCCAACACGGATTATTTACGCAGGCACAACCAGCTGTGTAATATTATTCACCAGAAACTGGCCAATAAATATGGACTGCTAAATACATATACACCCTATTACAAATACAACCCACAGGCAGTACTGGAGAATGCAGATTTTAGACTCTACTACGATAGGTCCATTATCACCGATAGACAGGTGACGAATAATCGACCCGACATTGTAGTGGTGGATAAAAAAGCTAATTCAGTGCTGCTAGTCGATGTTGCAGTTCCAAACAACAACAATATTTTGGACAAATATAATGAAAAGATAGCAAAGTACACCGATCTTGCTATAGAAGTAGGGCAGATGTGGCATGCAGAAAAAGTGGAGGTGGTACCGATCATCGTATCATCAACCGGACTTATCCCGAGAAGTCTTGAAGATAGTCTTAAAAAACTCAGTCTTCATAAAAATACTTTCATTGATTTGCAAAAAGCGGCAATTTTAAATACATGTCACACTGTTCGGAAATTTTTAAATGTATAATCTTTGAGCCTAATCCCATTTGCGTTTACGCTCGGGATAGGTAAATATTACCAGCGAAAGCTGAGTAAGTGCATAAGTCTTTTGATAATAATAATAATATAAGATAATAATAATAAATAAGTTAATAGTAAGTAATAAGTAATTTGTAGTAAGTGGATTGCATTTAGAAATTATATTGTTTTTTCTGCCGAATTTTTATTTTAATAAAAAGCACTAGGTAATTATGTCTGTTTGATAGAAGGGATAAAAACTTGTAAAAATAATGTAATGATAGAATTTGTATATTTTTGGATACAGTTTTTTACTGTTTTCACTATTTTTGTTTTTATTTTCTTTTAGACACATCCTACACAAACAGCATTTCTTTCAAGTGTGGATCTTCATACACACTGTCCTTATCAATTACTAATGCCTGAAGCTATTGCCATTGTATGTTCACCCAAGTATAATGAGTGAGTAACAATTTTATTATTTTAATGTACCAAAGCAGAGCTTTAAGAATATCGTAATTTTTAGTGTTGCACAACACATATTTGTTACAGTATATTTTTTTCATGTTTTAAGTAAGATTACCTTGGATGGTACAAGCTGATTAGGCTTCTCTACACTTTGACTTACTGAGATCTTTTGTGCCTATCTTAATATACTTAAACTTGAATGGCAATACTTCTATTGAAAGTAAGTAGCTTTTTGGAGGGCATTCTCTTAATTTTATAGGAGACTCCTTTTAAGAAATTAAAGCATTTGGAGAACAATGCTGCAGTGTACAAGTACAGTATGTGGTATATATTTTCCCATTCCTGTATTGTTTTGGTAGAAATGACAGTTATTACTGCTCAATTCACCCAGATATTCTCAAAGGAGAGTATTAGTATTAGTATCTATTATATACTAGATACTATTAGATACTCTTAAAGGAGAGTATCTAATGAGAGACTAATGGTCAATTTGTTTATCCTTTTTGTCCATGGTTGATTTAGGTGATGCTTCCTTAAAGACTCCAGCCATGCGAAAGCAAACGCATGTGGCCTTTTTATTTGCAAGGCAGTGCAATATACAGTTAGATGTGTTACATTCATCAGGTAGTGTCGGAGACGACAATGTCCCATATGTAGGACGATTAGAATATGAAGATCCCTTCTTTTCAATGAGTGTCACATGCACGTTCTCCAGCCAAAACACCCTTGAATTATTCTATTTAGGGGCTTCTGTATTGTACCCCCTTAACTGGTTTATTTTTTGGGTTTGTTCAAATAAATCTCTGGATGGTTTCCCCATATTGCCAAGGGTCTTTGAGGGGTGCCCTGAAAACCCCTAGCCATCCTGCAGTACCTTTAATACTTCTTTCACCTCCTATCTTTTCTTCAGTGAAAGTGCAAGTGCCATTTCTCTGTTAGGGCAAGTGCAATTGAGTTTAAAATAAATTGATTATCTCTTGATCAACTCTTTATGCCAAGGTTAGGTTAGGTTAGTCCTGGAGCTTGAAACTTGTTGTGGTCGTCAACGACCAAGCACTACCAGAGGTGATAGCACTCTTTGAAGATACCCTTTTATTGTGGCCACGGATATCTCTCTACATTTGCCATAATATATCTAGTACTTAACATTGAATCTATCTAGTAACTAGTAAGAACTAGTAACTCTTTAGTGTTCCTCTTCGCCCGTCCCCTTTAATGGATCTAAACGAGGTATTATGAAAAAAACCTATGTCAATAAAAGCGCAAAAAGCTATTAATTTCTTTAACTTTTTTAGTAGACATTCTTCTAAGATTTTCGCTGTTAGTCTATCTACTAGTTTCTCCATAATATACTTTTGAGAAAAATATTGATTGTACTTAAGGGGTATAAGACTTATTTGTACAGCTTCTTAGTAAATCAATTAATATTTTATAACATAATCTATTGTAACCAAAAACTAATTTAAGCTAAAGTGATTTCTGTCTTACTGTAATTATTTTTTCAGAACAGGAATTTTTATTCTTACTCCTAACCATGGTTTACAATTTATTGCAAATTGCAATCAAGATGGGTTCCATCCACATCCAACAGATCCGCCACTTTTTACTGTAATTAATTTCGTCTTCATTTGAGTATGGACACTTTAATTAATTACTGTGTGTTTTAGGAAGCCGATCATGTTCGAATTGAAAATAATGCATCAGTGGAAGTATTAGATTTGCGAAAGAAATAAATTATACCTACCAAAGAAATATTTTTGTTGTATAACTTAAAAAGTAATCACACTTCAGCATTTTATATTTTATGAGATTCTGTAAAACTTAATTTTACGCTTAGATCTGATATGAATCTATACCGGGTGTCCCAGACTAATTTATCCAGGCTATATCTCTTAAACAAATAAAGATTCTCGAATGGGACAAAAACTGATCTATTCCATTTCCAATACACTTTAATATGGCGGAGAAAAAATTATCCCCTAAATATTCATCCCTTAGTTACAACCCCTAACTTTTAATTTTTTAATAGCACCCTGTACATTTTTTTATAATTTTGCATTTGGTTTTCCATTTTCTATTCAAACAATTTTTCAAAAATAAAATGGGTTCATAGGTAATCAAGAAAATATCAGTTTATTTTTTATTTTTGTTAAATTAATCAAGAATGCCTTAAAGCTTAAAGGAACCATAAAAATAACAATTAATTAATTATTACATTAGATGTTCGAATTGTAGTCCAACTGCTGCAAAACACATTTCGAATATTGCCAGATTTCTTGTACGTGTGGCTTACTTGATTAATTTAACACAAATAAAAAATAAACTAATATTTTCTTGATTACCTACGAACCTATTTTATTTTTGAAACATTTGTTGAATACACAATGAAAGACACGCCATATTAAAGTGTATTTGAAATGGAATAGATCAGTTTTTGTCCCATTCGAGAATCTTTATTCATTTAAGAGATATAGCCTGGATAAATTAGTCTGGGACACCCTGTATATGATATGTATGGATCATGAGAGGAAAAGTGGTGTGCCAGTTTTAATTAATTTTAAGAGTTTTATTAGAACTTTATTTGCAAATCATGGTAATCGAAATAAAGTACCCATTATGTAACAATTTTTAATTATTTTCTAATTTTTTTAACAATTTGGGATTTAAAAATGGTAAAAAATATGTTTGAGTGGTGGAATGTAAGGTAGAAAACCCAACATGTCTTGTTTCTTTGTGGAGGTAGCTGACCACTGTCCAGAGTAAGAAAGCCCAAAATGGGCAATGCCAGTGGCAAATAACTTAAAATCTTAATTCAGCGTTTCCTTAGCCCTACCTGTTGAAGAAATTTTATATCTTGTATCACTTTTCACTATTAATTTCTCCCAGATGTTTCAGAATCTATTTCTGTAATGAAACCAAAAGTGATTAAATACGCAATTAAGGGAAAGCCTGTAATGCAGTAATCAGATTGAACGCCTAGGCCTTTGAACCTTGAAGATCTAATTTTATTTATATAGTCTGTGTAAAGTGTAACAAGTGTTTAAAATTACACTTAAATATGTTATTAAAACATTATTTGGCTTCCAAGATGGATTTTCAACCGAACGAGGTTTTGTAGTAAAATAAAAAAACTTGAGGTATGAGGTTTATTTGGTATAAATGCAGAATTCTGAAGTATGTAGGATGTAGACGAAACAGATTACCATAATTAACTTTATTGAAATAAGATTTCAGGAAGTCAATACAGCATTGAACTAGATTTTAAGAAACACCACTTTTCCTCCCACATATTTATAACGTATTGAATTGCTTTATTATATAATTATTTGTTTAAAAATAAAGTTTTTATATTGTTTTAGTTTTTATTATTTTTTAAGATGTAGGTTTGTTGGAAGGATAGATTTTGATTTGGAATCTGAACGATATAAAGATGGAAAGTGTATAATAATCATATTTATTTACTGTAAAGTATTGACAAAATTGCATTGTAAAGGTAAATAGATTTTAGTCCATTTCAGAAGTCAAGGTAGTCTTTATACCAAAACCAAGAAGCTTGAACCATTGCATTCCAAAAGCATACCGACTAATCAGTCTCACATCATTTACAATGAAAACTTTGGGAATAATATGTGAAAGGTACATACTCCAAAATGTTTTGCATATTATCCGAACCGCCACTGGAGGTTTTTTAAACTTATTTTATATTTTGCCATTTTATCATTTTTTAAATTAATTTATTATTTTTATGTAATTACGAAAATTTTTATTTTAAAAAGTATGTCGGTAGCACTGTGTAAGTTATAACATTTGACAGTTTTGACATTTAAATTATGAAATGTTAATGTTTTCAAATATTTTAAAATGACTAATACACCAATAATAATATATTATATAAGTAAAAGATGATATTCATATTCACAAATACTTTTTTAAAGAACAATATAAAATTAATAAATTGCTATTAACCCACAAATGTCATTGTCAATAGTCTTGTCATTAGATACTTCAATCATGTCGCCAACCATTTAAAACAAAAATTTGTGTGCGTAAAAGTTACATTACGATACGCAAATGCGTTTTATAATGAAGATTTTTATAAGTGCAAAATATAAAAAAAATATTATAAATAACTTATTTCATATGTCTGTTGTGACACTCGTTCTTGAACTTGAACTCGTGTCATAACAGAATTCCATATGAAATGCGTTGTTTAATATACTATTGTGTACTAAAACAAAATGTTTTTGATAATCTTTTATTATTTTTGGTAATTTTTGATATTTTAAATAGTTTATTAACATTTGTGATGCGACGCTTATAAAACTAATTCCAAATTTCTCATATTTTATTGATTATAATGAAAGAAGTAATATCAGACTTCAATCGTGCTAGGTTTGTTACTTTGGTTGAGGAAGGTCACACTCAAACTGCCGTTGCTACTGTTGTTGGAGTTGACCAAAGCGATGTTTCTCGAATGGGGTGTTAAACTTAACAAAAATATGATGTTTTCACAATGTTAATAGTTAGGGGTGCACAAAATCATACTAGGAAATCAATTAATTTTATTGTATTTATTATCACACGGTTTTTATGTCGATTTGAAAATTCAACTTTTGGATGATTTAAATAGTCCGCCATTCGTTCTATGACGTAGATAACCCAAAAGTAAAGTTAGCTACATTATGTAGCCTACATAATAAAATACCAGAAACCGGATATCGGTTTAACACCCCATTGTAAGAAAATATAAGGAAACAAATTCTGTTCTTGATCATCTAAAAAGTTGACTTGTTGTTTTACTTTTTCCTAATTTTGCAATATTTTTCAGTATTCGTAATGTCTATCTTTGTATAGTATAACTAAAATAAGTTGCTACAAAAGGTACCGCCTAGCGGCAAATTTTGCTTTGTCGAAAGTCTCCATAGGCGTGTATGTCAGTGTGTATTACAAATCACATAATCGTTTTTTAAATTAAGCGCATTTATATTTCGTAGTAATTCTTTCTTTGTCGTTACCTTTTCCGGACTAATGTTCCTATTTTTCATAAATTCTAAAATATCTGCCTTCTTTGAACTAGAATTTGGAATTTTATTTAATATCCGCGAATGATAGGAAGCATTGTCCATAACGACTACTGAATTGATTTGAATGTTGGGAAGAAGCTGCTCTTGAAACCATTTTTCATATAAATCTGCAGTCATATCCTCATGTCGCATTTGGTATAAAACCGTTTTTACTTCCGGCTTGAAGAATTATACGCTTTCCTCTCGAACATGGCGCATTTAAACTACACTTTTGAGAGTGATCTACCCAGCCATACTGAACAGTATCATGTGTGTCAAACCAAGTCTCATCTAGGTAAACTATATGCCTTTTTAATTCACGATACTTCCTTATTTTATCTAAATACTCTTCACGGAGTACAACAATACGCAGCGATTCCATTATAACCATTCGTTTATCTAATTTCTTATAATTAAAAGCGCATTCTAATAGTACACCGCTTAAAGTTTCTAAACTTTTATAATTGTAGGCTGGGGTTGGAGTAAACTTCCATTCACCCAGCTACTAAAAGCGCGGTCTAAATTTAGCCGACTCCTCAATAATTAGGAGATTTTTTATTGTAACAAGTTTATAAATCCATAGGCACTGAGAAGTGAAAAGTCTTTTTAAAACACAACGATATATTACATACACAACGATTAACAAAAATTATAATAGTTTCTATGCCGCAAACTTGACCGTGAGAGAGAGAGAGTGCAAGCAAATACACCCTTAGAGAGTGGAGGTGAGATATACGCGCAAATATATTATTTTTACCGGCCGACTACAGAGAATACGAACGAGATAAATATGTAATGTTTCGCTACTCGTCTAGAGACCGAATGTTTTACAATTTTAACTATAACCAGTATTGAAGGGATGAAATACACGTGTCAAGGTCAAGCTTGCGGCAGAGATTACAAAGACAAGGGGAGAAATAGAAATAAACAATCATAGGCGTGTGTAACGATTTCGTTAGTAAAAAATATTAATATAAGAGTTTCTTTAACATACTCCGCCCCGGTGAAGTATTAAGCTTCACGATTAAGGGGACGTAAAGAGCAAAATAGCGTAAAATAGAGTAAAATAGAGTAAAATAGCGTAATAAACAAAAAAATCAAATAAAAATGCAACTACAAATGCTAACAAATTATCCATGCAACAATTTATATACTACACAAATAAAGTACAATGGGTTTAATTTTCATCAATAAGGAGACATAACTTGTTCACACTGCGAGTGAAAGTTCCTTCTTTAGTTAGTACCTTAACTACTCTGGTCTTACCATCGCTGCCAGGAAAAACATCAATTACACGCGCCAAGGGCCAACAAAGAGGAGGAGTATTTTCGTCTTTCAAAAGGACTATGTCATTAGGTTTGAGATCCCTTTGGGGTAGAAGCCATTTGGGACGATTTTGGAGCCTGTGTAGGTAATCCTTGGTCCAGCGCTTCCAGAAAAGCTGCTGTACCTGAGCACACTTTTGATAGAGGTTGAGTCTATTTTCAGAGACGTCAGTTATATCTTGTTCAGGAGGTGACACTAAAGGTTTTCCAACCAAAAAATGTCCAGGGGTGAGACAAGTCATATCTGAGGGGTCATTCGAGAGAACACACAGAGGCCGAGAATTTAAAATTGCCTCAACTTGGGCCAAAATGGTAGAGAATTCTTCGAAAGTCAAGGAGTGATTACCCACAATTCTGTGAAGGTGATACTTGGCGCTCTTTACAGCAGCCTCCCATATACCACCGTGGTGGGGAGAACGAGGGGGTATAAATTTCCATGAAATTTCTGAGATAGAGAGAAAATTTTGAACAACTTCTGAAGTTTCATCAGCTTTGAGAAAATCATGAATCTCCTTCAACTGATTTTTGGAGCCGAAGAAATTGGTTGCATTGTCTGAGTAAATGACCTTGGGGCATCCACGTCGGGCAATAAAACGTTTTAAAGTCAAGAGGAAACTATCGGTCGAAAGACTCGATACGAGCTCTATGTGTACTGCACGTGTCACGAGACAGACAAAAATTGCCATATACCCTTTAGTAGTTGGAGCTTTACGTAGTTTAGAGGTTTTGATCAGGAAGGGTCCTCCATAATCAACACCAACATTATTAAACGGATGAGTTGCACATAAGCGATCTTTGGGAAGGTCTGCCATCTGTTGAGTAGAAATCTGCGCTCTAAATCGAGTGCAAACTGTACAACGACGAATTATAGTTTTAATTTCTCTCAAGCCATTGAGAGGCCAATACTTGAGACGAAAATTGGATAGGGTATTCTGAGGTCCTGAGTGAAACAACCTTAAATGTTCTCTTTTTAGAAGGAGTTGAACCACATGATTTTTTGATGGAAGTAATATGGGGTATCTCTGATCGAATGGAACGTCAGCATTCTTTATTAATTTATTTTCGAGGTTTAGAAATCTTTTTCGAGCTAAGGTGAATGACTCACCTAATTTCTTATTCTCATCTGGAGACAAAAGGGGCAAATTCACTTGGAATCTTCCATTAGGTAGAGAAACAGTGGTTTCTGAGAATATTTTTTCCGCAACTTGTTCTGAAGGCGAGAGCATAGAGTCACTCTGTATTTCTTCGACTTCCCAAAATTTCTGAAGAAGTTCATTCAAGGAACCATCTTCAGTAGCATTTGGGTGAGTTTGCACAAACATGGAAACATTATGAGAGGAGGAAGTAGAATTTGGCTTAGACGCTTTAGAGTAAGACGGAATGCTTCCTGATAAAACATAACCTAAATGAGTGTTCTGAAGAACTGGTAACCCTTTTCCTAGCTTTATCAATCCATCAGTGACTAATTCTGCATAAATATCAGCTCCCAGCAAAAGGTCAATTTTCCCAGGAACAGAATAAGAGCAATCAGCTAGTTTTATACCTGCTGGAAGAGGAATTTGCTGCCTGTCAATAAAAACTTGAGGAAGCTTACACGTAATGAATTTCAATACCACACAGGATACATCAAAAGACTGTTCATTACCTTTATATGCATAAAATGAGAGATTTACTTTTTTGTTTGAGACCGTACAACTTCCTGAAATGGTTGAAATTTGTACTGACTCATCAAAGGGAGAGAGTTTCAATTTTTCTATAAGTTCTTCTGTCACAAAAGAGGTTTGTGAACCATTGTCCAAAAGAGCGCGTGCATACACTGGTTCATTTTTCGCAGTGTACATTGTAACAATAGCGGTGGCTAACAATACTTCCTTAGAAGAGGAAAGAGCTGAAAGGCATGAAGGGTTTAAAATTGAATTTTCTTCATTGATATTTAGAGCAGGGTCAAGAGTCATACAATGTGCTTGAGAGCTTAATTCTTGAGTAAAATTAGAGAGAGAGGGCATCTGAGACTGAGGATTTGTTCTGTGAGTATCAATTAGAGAGATATGAGCAGAACTTCGCTCGTTGGGTGCTTGAGTGTCCGTCAGCGACTTAGCAGTCTGAGGAAATTGAGAGATACGACCTTTTTGAGAAGAACCTGAGTTTGAGTTATTAGCCTGAACATGTGGAACATTCCTGCCATATTTTGATTCCTGGTGAGAAGTACTTACATTATTATTAGACAACTGACCACCGTGCACAAGAGTATGATGTTTTCCATTACATATATTGCAGCGATGAGATGAACCACAATCATGTGCAAGATGCTTTGTACCCAAACAATTTCTACAAAGCTGACTTGCATTTACAACTTCATATCTATCTTTAAAACTGAGAGCCTTAAATTTATCACATGTATAAATTTTATGAGAAACATCATTACAAAACCCACATTTCAAAACATTATTCACAAAAGACCGTTTTTGCTGTATATTAACAAAGTGAGACGTTTTGTGAGTGTTAGTTTGAGGCTTTTGCCCATATAAATTAGAGAGATTTAACTTTTCCAAAATTTCACATTTTTTTTCTAAAAATTGAAAAAACTGATTTAGAGTAGGTAACTGTTTTGAGCCAACTTCATATGCGAAAGCTTTCTGAGTTGCAAAATCAAATTTTTCTAAAAATACTTCGAGTAAAATGAGATCCCAGTGTTTTACAGGAACATTTAGAGCATCAAGAGCATTGTAATTTTGTTTTATATGAGTTAAGAAATCCCTAAGGTTCTGAGTGTTACACTTTACTAAAGAAGGAGCCTTTAACAAATTTTTAATTAACAAACTTACATTTCTGGCTTCATTGTCATACCTATCAATTAAAATATCTAGAGCAGTTTTAAAATTACTATCAATAACCTCTATATTGTTTATTAAACTTAAAGGTTCACCTCTGAGGTAAGATTTTAAATATACAAATTTTTGAATATTAGAAAGTTCTGAATTTTTAACTATAAGAGTTTCAAAAAGTTCATAAAATGATTTCCAATCTGCGAAATTTCCTGAGAACGGTTGAATAACTACCTCCGGTAGTTTAACAGAGGAAGATGCTACACTTTTTGTAGCTGGAGCTGGAGAGTTTGAACTTAAACTTTTTATTCTTTGTTCTAGAGCACTAAGAGTTGTAAAATAGCTATCTTCTACAGAGTCCCTATCAGCTTGTTCACTTTCTGAGTCACATAAAATCTCTATATTATACTGGACATCTTTATATTGTGTAAAATAATCCAATAAGTAATCTTTTCTGAGAGAAAACTGATAAACATCTTTTTCAGAGTCTTTTTTAGAATTTACCCAGTTACAAATTTTAGTTATGCAACCTTTTATGACTTTACGTCTCTTCTTTAAGTCTTCCATAATTAAATTTATTTTTAGAGATTCAGAAAGTATAACTTGATTCGAGATATTGAGATATTTGCAATAATTTAAAATAAAAAGAGTTTATCTCACCGGAGTTTGTCGAATACCTTCAAACGACACTGATCACTAAACTTGTGGACACCAGTTTATGTAGAGAACGATAACGACCACTTTTCAAAAGTCACTTTTCACTTCAATGTTCAGGTTTTTTTATTTTAACGAAGGACCACAACCATAATCCGGTCGAAGGAACAAAATGTAGGCTGGGGTTGGAGTAAACTTCCATTCACCCAGCTACTAAAAGCGCGGTCTAAATTTAGCCGACTCCTCAATAATTAGGAGATTTTTTATTGTAACAAGTTTATAAATCCATAGGCACTGAGAAGTGAAAAGTCTTTTTAAAACACAACGATATATTACATACACAACGATTAACAAAAATTATAATAGTTTCTATGCCGCAAACTTGACCGTGAGAGAGAGAGAGTGCAAGCAAATACACCCTTAGAGAGTGGAGGTGAGATATACGCGCAAATATATTATTTTTACCGGCCGACTACAGAGAATACGTACGAGATATGTAATGTTTCGCTACTCGTCTAGAGACCGAATGTTTTACAATTTTAACTATAACCAGTATTGAAGGGATGAAATACACGTGTCAAGGTCAAGCTTGCGGCAGAGATTACAAAGACAAGGGGAGAAATAGAAATAAACAATCATAGGCGTGGGTAACGATTTCGTTAGTAAAAAATATTAATATAAGAGTTTCTTTAACAATAATTATAATCAGGATAATTTCTAAAGTCAGTACAATATTTTCTTAATATAAATTATAAATCGTTCGCTTTATAACATCTTTTGTAGCATCGTCAACATTTGCAAATTTTTTTTTTTTGTTTTTCCGCACCTGCGAATGATCTATAACGTCACCGCGCTTAATAACCCGAGAAATAGTGTAAATAGAAATTTTAGTTAAGGTATTAATTCGCTTTATAATAACCGCATCTGATTTTTTATTATCTTCTTTTTTCAAACACTGATACATATTTAAAATAACCCTCTGACACTGAATGTGTAAATCTTTATTGCAAAATTCGCTACTAACCTCACCTGTTGGCGCTACAATATCTTCTGAATTTTAATTTTGATCTGGATTTCCATTTTCTGATTCAAAAGGTCTCCAAAACGCTGCCATAATATATGTAACTAATTTAACGTTAACAATTAATATGGGCAAAAATTACAATACGTAAACCTACTATTAAAAATGAATTACCGAAACAAAGATATATCTAAAGTTAATACTTAACTGCCCCAAATAAAAATCTGGACTCTCCGCCACCGAAGTAGACAACGACTTTATGAGTTATAAAAAAACTGGCGCAAAAAACCAACCCGAGACCCCTGCACGCAACAGAATACAGCGGACCATTAAAAGCCGTCAACAAATCGCGTGCGTACAGCAGTTGTCGCGCTGTACAACTACCAGTCTAGAGAGAGCTTGGGTTCCGACTATACAGAGTGGATGTTTAACGGGACAAACATGTTGTTTTTATGCCATTCTTTCTACTTTGAAGCCTAGTAAAATAACTCACTCTGTATAACACTTTTAAATGGTTTTTAGCAATTTATATTGGAAAGACTATACAATGATACCAGTCACTAGTTAGTTTAAACATTTTAGAGTGTTACATAAAAGATTTCATGCAAAATCCACTACATCCTGGTAAGATATGTAGGGATCAACTTTTACAGCAATCAGGATATGTACTCAATGGTTTGTAATATAAAATTCATAAATTTTTAATAAATAAATTTTATTAAATACATTCTTAATAACAATAAAAAATTAAATAAATACAAGTCACAAACATGTTAATTAGCATAAAAATAAAGGAATGATCTAGCTTTTGTATAGAGATTGTTATCAGATACAACAAGATAAGTTAATGGATTTTAACTCAGGGTAGGTATTCTGGATACAATCGGTAGGTATTCCGTGCATACATTTTAATACTACATGGATCTATGTCCTGTTGCTTAAGGGCGAGACATTTTGAGGTATCGCCTTAACAAAAATTGTGTTGATAGGGGGTAAATGATTGAAACCCTGATTGTAACTGCCCAAGGGGATATTTCATGTGCCATCACATGGCAGCGAATCCAGAATTATTTCAAAATGGTTTTATTTTTCACAGTATAAACGATATGCTCATTAAAAAATTCACCTGACAGTTGACGTCAAGACTTTTCGGTCTAATAAGACATTTTTTGTACTAACCCGTACTTTCGGGAAGTCCATCTTCTAAAAACCATAAACAACGAAATGTTTGAACAAAACTCCGGAAATGACTGTCTAGGTACAACTGCGCCTGTGACAATAATATACATTTTCAAATAAAATGTATAAAAACTAAACAGATTCCTAAAAAACAAATTAAAATTTTATATTTATGAAGTAAATTAGTATACTCAGAAATATAATTGTTTTAAGTAAAAATATTACAAGAAAAATATGTAGGTTAGTTGACCAGAAAACAACGTAAAATGTTCAAAATTTTACTTCGGCAAACATATCAACCAATTCAGAGTAATCTAAGATGGATATCACTTCTTTTTTGATGGCGAGGATTTTCTTGTACCAAGTATAGGAACGAAGATATGACATTTTCCCCACGTTGGGCGCCAAATATGCGAACCTTTTATAATATGCACATCGTTTTGTTTCCATGGATTGTTTTTTAGTTTTTGATTTGATTAGGTTTTTGAAGAAAGTTGTAATAAAAACAGAACGTCAATAAATCTTTAAAGGCGAAATGGTACATTGATTTATTGAACAGACTTTTATTCTGATCACGGAAACAACAGGCATAATGCATGTCGGAATGACTTATGTCTATACCAATAAAGAAAAAAAAATACGCACGAAAAAAACTGTAGAGTTGGCCTTTGTTGTGTATTCTGTTTTTTGGCGCCCCTTACGCCCGTGGCTAGTGCCACTTTTGCCACGACCGAGAGACGGCTAAGCGATTGTAGATTGAATTCGATATGTAGAAAACGATAATTCGCAGAATTTCCCGCTCGGCCAATGACTAAATATGTCATTGGTCCAGACATGGGGAAGGTGGCGCTAAACTGTAGTTTCTACTTTGATAATTTGGCATTTTACTACATAATAGGTTTGTTTTCACATTGGTTTCAAACTTGTTTCTAACGTTTGGAGTGTGTGCAGTCGATATTTTGTGTTCGCGCATTAGTTTGAAACTAATTTCCAATCACTAGTCGGATGTTTTCACATGGTTTCCTGATAGTTTGGTGACAGTCCAAGCAGTTTGAGAATTAATTAACCTCTTTCTTTTTAATCTTCTTTTTAGGTAATATCATACGAATTATTTAATCATACACATTTTGTCTACTGTTTTCACATTAATCACAGATCAGATCGGGATTTATTTCAAACGAGACTTGCGCACAAGAATGGTTTGAAAATTGTAAGAAACAAGTTTGTGATTTGATGTGAAAACAAACCTAATATACAGTCGACAGAAGCAAACATGGTCCGCGGAAAATATGCCAACTAATTTCAAGGTTATCACAATCAGCCAATCACGAGCCAATGTTAACGATAATATCAATTTTAGTGGCTGCATAAGTGAGATGAAAATACAACTACAGCGACAAGAACACGCCCACCCAGGGTTCATGTTTGCTTCTGTCAACTGTATATCTAGTAATTTATCAAAGCGGATCTAGATGTTGTCTCTGATAGGTATAATACAAACATTTTTATTTCAGCAATTTTTATGATAAAATTGCAATTTTATTAAAGATTACATTAAATAAAGTAGTCTGTGGAGAAATTCTGTAGGTTCGAACAATCATTTATTGTTTTTATTACTTATGGCCGATCTCACCGACAGGTCTTAAAATATGATTAGCTTAAATTAGTTAGCATGTCTCAATACACATTGCACCACACATTTAAGTGTAGCTTTACCAATTAAGAATGACTTTAAAATAAGCCGTATATTTCGAAGACAAAGAAAATCTTAACCTAAAAATTAGTTAAAACTTGATTAGAAAAAGAAAATTTGACTGAACATCTCATGGACCTTAATGTAAACTATTATTTTCTTCATATTACAAATTAGGATATTATCCAAAATGGTTTTCCGAGTAAGTTTATATCAGAATAAAAAAATACAGAGAAAAGTATGAATTGCAAACATTACAATAAAAATCAAGCAAATAAAATAAAAGTTATTGATCACAGTATAAAAGTATTTCTTATAAAATGTTTTAAACGGACTTCCTACTGTCAAATCAATAAACAGATAAGATAGGTTAGATTTGGAGTCTTAACCATTTAACAACATTTTTTGACTGAAGCGGACACATTAGATCTTATGCATACTGGATTGATTTGTATGTGATTACAATTTGCCGCTCTACTGTTAACATTTTTACTGCTCTTAAGTCGCGGCTTAATTCGGTGGGTTTGCATTTTAAAAAGAGCTTTAATTTAAGCTTGTCTTTATTAAGTTTTGTCTTAAGATAGGTCGGTGAAATCGACCATTATACTGTAGATGGGTACCTATTAAGTTTTAGTGTATACCAGTGATGAGTTAGCCTGTAAGGTCCACCGAGCTATAGGCGATTTAAAAAATATGTTTTTTATTTCTGAATTCATTAAATAGATAGATAATAAAAATAAACGAAATAAAAATTGTAACTTCTTCTTTGTGGTTGATGGCCTGAGTTGCCGGGTCTATCCGGCAAATTGAAGCTAGATTTTGACAGCTACAAGGGTTTTTTTCATTTAAGTAATGGTATTCCTGGGTAGCAATACGTTGTGTTCCATGGAAAGTAGTCATA
The DNA here is from genome assembly GCA_035357415.1 of Ophraella communa. Taxonomy (NCBI): domain Eukaryota; kingdom Metazoa; phylum Arthropoda; class Insecta; order Coleoptera; family Chrysomelidae; genus Ophraella; species Ophraella communa. Next base: position 13,199,435 of record CM068995.1, on the reverse strand, counting down.
AATTAGCATATATACTAACGTAGAGACATCAAGCAACAGTGATTGTTTTGTATCACAGAGGAAACTGTCAGCACAGAGTAATAATACCATAGATTATAAAAGACTCTAAGAATAATACAAATCAGAGTATCGACTCTATATGGAGGGGGTAAGCATCCATTTTCAGGTATCGCCATGACACTTTGGGAGTATCCATAGCCGTCGCCGTTAGTTTTGGTTAAGGTAGGCAGTTGGTTGCATGTGAATAAATCAGTGGTAGCGTTTGTATTGTGTGGAATAGTTCATTAAACCTGATGCATGTACTTTTTCTCAGTGTTCTGTATCTGATAAAGAGACACTTAACGAAACGGATTATCGTAATAATACGGATATTTTAAAACAAAATGCTGAACGTTTTGTATGTTTTGTAACATACATGTCCTAAATGTAAACATTATTCCAAATCCATTGAAAGTTTAGATGATTCAGCTTTATTCTGTTTATTTAAAGCATATAGAAATAAAGATAATAGTGTCTATGTAAATCTTTTAATGCATGGTAATAGTTTTATTATATTTATTGCTAAACTAAATAACATTTTTGAAAAACTATTTGAAGAATTGGCAATAAAAGGTTACGTTCTTCAAACTATAATAAATATTAGCAGTAATGTAACTTTTATACATCCTTGTACAAATTTTCCATTACTGTAAGTGAAAAAATTATATTTTAGGTTAAAACTATACACTACCATTAAATGTATCAACCTTCAAAAGTAATCAAAATAAAGATAGGTTGTTAATTTGGAGAAATAAATAAGTGTTAAAGCTGTTGATGTGTTTTTTTTAATTATTGATATCCTTCCTTACTAACGAGGAAAATTGCGTGCAAGACATACATATTCGGTCATTTATTTTGCGTAGAAATTCTATTTATATGTAATTATTTAACCTAAAAAAACAATTTTACTTTTTTTAAAAACAAATAAATCAACGTTTAGTTAATATTATTAATCTTGTTGAAAACAAATTCTATTTTTCTAATCTTTCTGAAAATAACAATTGTCTCAACAATAAAGAAAAATTTCAAGTACGGGTTTTATTTAAGGTCCATCCCCAATCAATTCAATGGCTAAGTGACACTTCGGCACGCGTGCTAGGACAATGACGTTTGAACGTAAGTATCCTCAATTCAATTTCGTGCTGACATGCGCGCCGACTCTAAAGGTCCATCCCCAATCAATTCAATGGCTAAGTGACACTTCGGCACGCGTGCTAGGACAATGACGTTTGAACGTAAGTATCCTCAATTCAATTTCGTGCTGACATGCGCGCCGACTCTAAAGTGCAAGCTTGCAAGTTGCAAGCTTTTTCGGTGCGTGCCGAATTGTGACATGCGCATTTTGGTACCCTAACCCTATTTTCTGTTTTATTATTTTTGTAAACAATCATTTAATATATCTATATCTATATACTCTACTCTATTTAAACCACAAATAACCTAGAAAATGTGTAATAATAACAATGTCGGCGATTACATTCCAGACTGAATTGACAATTGACTTGACAGGATTGAGTGATTGAGGATGGGTATCCGTTTTGCAGCACGCGTGCCGAAGTGCCACTTCGCTAGCAGATTGATTGAGGATGTACCTTAAAGTGCAAGCTTGCAAGTTGCAAGCTTTTTCGGTGCGTGCCGAATTGTGACATGCGCATTTTGGTACCCTAACCCTATTTTCTGTTTTATTATTTTTGTAAACAATCATTTAATATATCTATATCTATATACTCTACTCTATTTAAACCACAAATAACCTAGAAAATGTGTAATAATAACAATGTCGGCGATTACATTCCAGACTGAATTGACAATTGACTTGACAGGATTGAGTGATTGAGGATGGGTATCCGTTTTGCAGCACGCGTGCCGAAGTGCCACTTCGCTAGCAGATTGATTGAGGATGTACCTTTATAATACTTATAATTAGTACTACCCTGAGCTTATACCACAAAACAGAATATTGGTTAGCACAAAACAGACTAACCAATATTCTGTTTTGTGGTTTATGCTCCCAAAAAATGGCTGCTCTTGTCTTATGAACATCAAAGGAGACGACAGCGAGTCGACAGCCAGTGTCGTATCATTTTTAGGGGGTTTGAAATTATAATACCTTTATAATACATTTTAAAACATGTAACAAAATATTTTTTAGACTTGAATTTAAGTAGTAATAGTAATTAATTATTTACATGGAATCATAAGATATTTTATAAAATAAAAAGTTGAATTTATTGCATAAATTTCTAGATTTTCAGTATTCTTAATAATATGGTGGTATATTTGCTTTATGCATTTTCCTATTTTTAAACAAGTGTAAGAGACGCTAATGCATATTTACTTGTAAAACGACCTTGATGATTCATTTTCATATTTATATTTACAAATCACACAAACTCTTACCATATAATATATACTCAAATAAATTTAAAAAATGGCTTTAAAAGTAATATCCAAACACTATTAAATTGTAAAAATAACTCTAGATGCAAAACAAATTGATAATAATGGCATATGTGACAATTCAACTTGACACGCAAATTCAAAACGGACCAATGACATTGCTGGACACTATATGACCTTTATTTTCCCCCCCTGATACAAAACAAAGCTCATTTGGACGCTGTCTCTACGTCAGTATATAATATATACTCCAAGGGGAAAATTCAAAAATATTTGCGCATGAGTATTACATAAAGAGATAGGTCTATTGGATAAATGTACTTTAGAGATTTCTCAAGCATGCGCAGTATGGATAAAATCTACGAACGTGAGAGAAGAAATTAAATATATGGCTGCGCCGAACGCCCCCATTGGCGCTAACTTCAAACTGGGGAATTCCGAAATTTTTATTTGAAATCCTGAACTAAAAAAAAATTCTTTAAAAATTGTAGATCTTATAGGGTTACTTATCACTGATGTATTCCTAAAGTTTTTAATAACTACGCTGTGGTTCACTTAAAAATAATTATATTTTACTAAAATTATATTCAATATAATAATCAGGTATGGAGTACTAAGTAAAGTATTAGAATTATTTTCTGGAACATATTGAGTTTTATCCATCATCCAATAGAAACCGTCCATTCTAGTTCGTTTTTTCAATTCTTCCCCGACCAATTGACGTATTTTCACGTTGTACCTGTTCAACCAATTTTTCTAGAAATAAAGTGATACATTCTTAACCATTGTAAAATAATGATAAAACAACTCCTTAGTGATACAAATTTATATCTTTAGTAATTACCTGTTGTGATGACAGCAGACTGAATTTTATTAAATTAGGCTCGAAAGGTACATGAGTTATCGTTTTAAAACCATAGTAAGAATGCGATGTACGCTGTAACCAAGGTTTCTCTACCACTTGTAACATATTTTCTAACCGTATGCCAAATACTCCCTCTCTATAAAATCCAGGTCCTGAAATATGTAGTACATTTAAAAATTAAGAGCTTATCAATGCTCCACATAATTACCAACTGATAAAAAGTAGCCAGGTTTGAATGTCTGTTGGCTACTAATCTCGGAGTTGAAATGTACTTTGATTGGAGCTAGAAAATATATAACTGTTAGTAGATTTGTTATACAATTACGTTAAGAGCAAACAGTACCACTTCTCGTTTGGAAGTAAAGTAGTAAAAATCATCTAGGACACCGTATCTGCGAAAACTAGCAACATCGCCTAATACCAGAACTATTCGGTAGTGAGGGGAGAGGTTTAATTCGGTGCCAGGTAAAGGGCTACATTTGACCGACCACCGCAATGTTTTCGTGTTTTATTACAGATAGTGGGATAGGTACATATTATTTTGAATTAGAACATTTAATAATAGAATAAAATTAAGAGTTTTTTGACATATTAAAAAGTCTGTAAGATAAATGGTATCCAATACTATTTGCAGTGTTTGCACTTAATTTTGCACTATACCAAATAACTACAATATCCCTTTTAAACTGTTAGTCGGATTCATATGTAGGATTTTTCGTAAATATTTTGAATATTCACCGAAAATTACGACCAAGGTGTCATTTGATCCGGAATATTATGTAGTTCATTTAAGGAAAGGTCCCAAAAGGGGACCGGAAAAATAGTAAGAGTTAAAAACAATAAAGTAGGAGTTTAGATTTTTTGAATATCTGGAAAAATATTAAAAATTTTCCAATTGTTATAAAATTATAAGTGTTAAGAGCAAACAGTACCACATCATCACTCTATTTCCAATATTTATAATTTTTACATTTTAATATTTTTACAACTCAAGTTTTACTAAAATAATTTTATCTGTTGATCATTTTATGATAACGTAGTCACTTCCATTTTATTTTTTGTTTTTATAATAGTAATTAGTTTTTAATTCACATTCATATATTATTGCCTTCAAGATGTTTTAATGTTAAAACTGATTTATTTTACCTAATTTATATGATTTATATTTTAATGTGTTGTCTCTTCTGAAGAGGTTTTATCTTTTAACGTAAGTAACACTTTTTTATTATTTTTAATTAGGAAGTAACTCTGATGATGATCTTATAAGCCGAAACCGCTCAGTTACCGAATTTAATAAAACTTTACACACTCAAACTACGGTTTTTAATATTCAAAAAATTTTCGTTCCTTTATTATTTCTTTAAATGATCTATATAATATTCCAACAAATGACACCTTGGTCGTACTTTTCGATGAATATTCAAAATATTTATGAAAAATCGTACATGTGAACCAGACTAACAGTTCAAAAGGGATATTGTGGTTATTTGTTATATTTGTACAAAATAAAGTGCAAACTGCACATTTTTATGTGTGGCCGCTGAGAAAATAGTGTTGTATATATCCAACCATTTATCTTACAGACTTTTTTATATGTCAAAAAACCCTTAAACTAATATTGGATAATAATACGGATCGAATGACACCTCGTTCCTAATTTTCGGTGAATATTAAATTTGATTAAATTATTTTAAAAAAAATCGTAGATGTGAACCAGACCAACAGTTCAAAAGCGATGTGCATGATAATTGAGGATTCGCTCTTATTTTGCGATATCCTGATGCAGGATATCAGAATTTATGAACAGAAATAATTCAATTCTAAAATTCGAAATACGAAAAATGATTAAGTTCTCTCTCCTTAGTTTTTTCTATTTATTAAAAAAAAAGATAAAAAAATATAAACTATTTATTAAAACAAAAAACTAAGTAGAGAGCTAGTTGAGATAATCAAAATAGACACTTTTAAAAAAATCAATCTAAATAAAGTAATCTCTAAGGCTGTAGTTCACCTTTTCATTTTTTTGGCGGACGCGGCTACTACTGTATGCTCTTAAAGTAACATGTATTAGTACATACATTTTGTTATAAGTTAGTTGTTAAAAGGAAAAAAGCATTTTCTTTTAAAAACTATGATGAAAAGTAAGCTGGACAAAAATTCAATTTAAATAGAACGACAATATCTAGAGATTAAAATAGGTAAAAACAGGAAAATAGAATATTTGATAAGAGCATATGAAAAGGTAAGAACGCACAGCTGTATAAAAAGAAAGCGAATTGAACAAAACAGTTCACTAGACTTAGGCATATTTTACACATATACATAATGAATTGGAAACGTTAGGAACATATTGTAAAAATGTAGTCTTGACATTCTTGAATAGCTAAATATTTACTCGATCATGAGAAAACGTAACCAAGTTAAAGTGGTACCTACATTCTTCAACTCCAAGAAACGATCCAACACCATGCCCAGTTTCATGAAGATAATCCAAACCAATTTCCCAAAGAGATGACCTTGCCATGACGTCAGCGACGGCCATTTTCATATTACTGGGAAATGTCAACGTAGATAATTGAATCAGACCAATAAGTACTCGGGTATAGGCTTCTTTCATTTCGTCAGTAGGTTCCCCAAAATGCAGGGTTCGCGTTACTTCTGTTGTACCACCTAAAAGCAAACTAAAACAATAAATAAAAAATATTAAAACGTGATAAACAAACAATTGAATGTGCTCGTCTAAAAAGGTACATAGTAGATGAAAGGAACTTATTTCAGCTGAAATATTTCTATACTATTTGTGAAAACACAAGAACAAATACATTTTTATTTATGAACGTTTACTAAAAGAATTATCCTAACCTAAAATGAAACAAAATAAATCTAAATAAATACCATAATATTGTCCTCCAGAATCCAGTACGAGTGTACTATTCTTAAAGATCTGCGTATCAGTATTGATTGTAGGTTCATATTTTGGAAATGCACCATTTGCAGCAAATCCAACTCTTGTCCTAAAACTGTTTCCTAAGCTGTGATTCTGTTTATACCTGTCTTGGTTCAAATAGGTAACTAGCTGACTTTCTAGTAACCGTTCACCTCTTTTTATCTAAACACAAGATGTAATATGATTGATGGAACAATTCTAAGATCTAAATAAAGATTTAAAAATTTAATGATAATAGAAATACCTTCTTCTCAATATAAGCGAAACAGTCGCAAACAGCTGCAGCATCTACAATATTAGATTCAACCATCCTTTTGATTTCAACCTCATTCTTAACGGCTTTTAAATAAATAATAGGAGATTGTTTTAGCAGTCTTCTATCTTCAAATATATGTTGGTAAATAGCATGGCTGGCTCCGTGACTGTATACACAATGAGACGGTATTAAAATTTTTTTATAACGTTGGGATAGAGTTCCTAGGTCTGACCAAATCTGATCGTAATCCTTTAAACTGAAAATAAAATTAAATACATAATTGATGTATTAAAAATTAAACTAAATTTCTTATGTAAATATTTCCAGAATCTTCTGGAACTTGGAGAATTTATTCCAGTATACAGTTGTTACTGAGCAACTAAGTGACTGAATGACTTTAAACAGCTGTCATTGAGAACAATAAATAACTAAATGTTTGAACGAAACTTTCACTTTTTATTCGAAAAATAGGTTTTTAAAATGCAATTACAACTGTTCCGCTAAAATTAGCATCGTCACATTGAGATATTGAAGTTACATTTTGTTTGTTTGTAGCTGGGTACCTGTAGGTAATTTTAGCGAAATAGCTTTAAAATAGCTATTTGTCTATTAAGAGCGGAAAGTGATACTTTGTCGCTTGAGATAAACATTTGCCGGCAATTTATCGAAAGCGACAAAGATCTTTCCGCTCGAATTACACACTGGATATTTCTACGATCACAAGATAATCAAAATATATAGTTTTTGTTATACATTTTATTAGAACCAGTTTACATTAACATGTTATTGAACTAATTGAAAGTATTTTTATTATTAACAATATTAAAATTGAAAGTACCTACAATTTTGACAATTTTTAATATTTACTCCAGAAGTTGATGTTTCAGAACAATTATTAGAGTTAGAATGATTTGACGTAATTTCAAAATTTTCTTGGACTTGGGAGGTTGACTGACCGGAAATTTTTTTGTAACGTCTGTATTTTATTTTTAATTGAATCATCAATATAACCTTCCGCTACATTACTACTTTTCCAGCCACCATGTTTATTTAGTTGTGTTAAATCACCACCACCATGTACTAATAATGTAGCAGAAGTACGTCGAAAACAGTGCCCGGTGTATGACTTGTGATCTTAGAACATAAAATAGTAAGGAAGTATTTCTCGTTCAAGGACAAGTGACCGTGATGGTTATCCAAGATGGCTACCGGAAGTTACTTTTTACCAGTGGCGTCCTATATTTTTATTTGTAGAAAAATAATGTCCTTATTGAAACATACCTATTATTATTCAGTATGGACACTAATCATTATATATTAAAATAACCATTTTAATAAGGAAAGCAGAGGAAAAAAATAGTATAACATTGCCTAAAATGGGGGTACTAGATTTAAGGAAATAAAACCAGTAATATACTACACAATTTTTATTAAAATTTTTCATTCTACCACTATTGGCCCTTAAATTGAGTTTTGTGTAAAAATGTCAATTTTTTCTACATTATTTATTTTACTTTTACATATATAATAAATACTTGTTTTTAAATATACTTCACAGATGCTTTTTATAAGTTGTTTCCTACGAGGACTTTCAGAAGTAGATGGTAGAGTTTCAGGAACAGGAACTGGTGAAATAGTTTCACTGCTAGTAGTTATTATCTCTTCAGCATAAGGGTCGTTAGTACTTACCTGCATAAAAAAGGTATATATTAGTGAAATATATGTTTAAGTAAAATATCTGTAAATAGATTTGAGAAAAAATATAGATTTGGTCAATGTTATTAAAGCAATTTGTGGATGTAATAATTACTTAAATATTTCATTCTTGCGATTTTAATTGTAGGTATAGCATTTGGTACTAGTAGAAGAAATTCTATCAAATGATATTTCTGTAAAATGTTGTGAGCCTAAAAAGCTATTCTTGCCTGGACTCCAGTTATCTTTATCCACAATATTTTCATCCCGTGGGAAACTGTGAATGTAATAATGTGTTAATTAATACACAAATACATTTATTGTACAACGTTGCTTTAGAATACTCCATAGACATAAAAATAATTGACATATACAGTTATGAGATTAACCAAAAAATTGTAAATTAATGATAATTAAAATAAAATATCCTCTTTCAATTATTGATACGCCTATGTCAATTTAAGTAGATAGGTTAGGGATCAATACAAAGTATTAATTTAATTTAAACATAAAAATATAGTTTACGTACCTATATATAATATATATTTATTATAATAATAGCTACTTACCAATAAATAATTAATCCAAATTTTTAACAGAAAACTAACTTTTTATAACTTGTAAACAAAGTATGAGTCATAAATGGTTATCCAATATGGTCGACTTCCGTCGCCAGATTTTAACATTGGAGATATAACACAAACTCCTTCCTTACTATTTTATGTTCTAAGCTTGTGATCCACCTTTCTTTGGTATAACGAAAAAATAAGCGGCGTTCCATATTATTATTAGAGTTAATTCCAAAATTATCGCGACAGCTACGGTTTTCCCACCTATCTTTACCGTCGACTCGAACGCTAGCGATTACCCAGTTCGAGAAATAGATTCCAGTGGCCCAGCTGCCGCTGGGACTAAGAAACACCGCACACGGAATCCGCTTAGCAATTGTTCTACTAGAATTCTCCGACTGCGCTGCGGCGCGAGCCGATCGGAGATCGTCGGCGAATACCCCCACATTACCGAATTTTACTTGAGCTGTCGCTATAATTTTGGAATCAACTCTATTTTGGCTCTGCTTTCTTAAATCTATGTATGTACTTTTTACAGTATCTAACGTAATCAATAGCATTTTCTGTTGTATCATTAATTATTGTGAACATGCGACTTTGTTTAATTTTCGAATTTGGAATGCGAACTATTAAGAGAGATTCTTTGTTCTCTATATCATCAAGTTTTATTTTGACTAACTCATCTTTTCTGCATGCTCCAGCAATACCCATAATCAAGACAACCTATATAAATAAATTGAGACTAAAATGGATAAATTTTAAATCACATTAAAATCTTACCTTTCTAAATAAATATTCTTCATCAGACACACTTCGAATAAATTCCTCTATATTCTCCCTGGATAAAGTTAAAGGCTTTTTTGCCTTGTACGCCACTGACTGTTTCTTTAAAAAAGCAATCAGTTTTGTATATTTACTAATATCAATATCATTTTTGATTTTTAATGTTTGTCTTAACATCGAATATTTTGATCACAAAGTTGATGATTTTAGATTTTTTTGTCTCCAAAATAAGTTAATAAAACATTTTCTGAATATTTTTTGAGCTTTCTTAATTTACACCAATGTATAAAACATTCATAATAGTATATTAAACAACGCATTTCATATGGAATTCTGTTATGACACGAGTTCAAGTTTAAAAAACGAATCGCGAAGCGATGAGTTTTTTAAAGAACGAGTGTCACAACAGCCATATGAAATAAGTTGTTTATAATATTTTTTATATTTTGCCCTTTTTTCCATTTTTTAAATTAATTTTTTATTTTTATGTAACTACGAAAATTTTTATTTTAAAAAGTATGTCGGCAGCACTGTGTAATTTATAAAATTTGACAGTTGTGACATTTAAATTATCAAATGTTAATGTTTTAAAAATAATAATATACCAATAATAATATATTATATAAGTAAAATATTATATTCATATTTACAGATACTTTCTTAAAGAACAATATAAAATTAATAAGCCACAAATAGCCACAAATGTCATTGTCAATAGTCTTGCCTTTAGATACTTCACTCATGTCGCCAACCATTTAAAACAAAAATTTGCGTGTTTAAAAGTTCAAATGCGTTTTATAATGAAGATTTTTATAAGTGCAAAATATAAAAAATTCCTTTTCATATTTAATTTTTGATTTTTCTGGAAGCAGATTTAAAGTCATATTTCTTGCAGCCTCAGCAATATCTGGAGGTGTATCACTATCCATTTTTTAGCTTTTATAACCAAAAATACAATTATGAAATAAGTAGACAATCAATAACTGAATTCAAAAACCCTTTACAGTCTTTTTTTGAATGTTTGACAAGCGTGGAAATTCTATGGGTTGGTGTATAATGTGTTGCATATTTATATTTAAATTAATATTTATATCCAGAAAGGATGTAATATTAATTGATCATTATTTCTATAAGATTTAATTTTTTAAAATATTAGATATTGATCTAAAGTATTCAGGTTAGTCTAGAAACTTCTAAAATAACTATTAGTTTAAATTTACGGAAGTATTTTGTGTTGCCTAACCAAAATTTCTCTGTCAATATTCACTATTATTTTTTTATTGAGTGTTGTATTTTGCGATTATTATAATGTTTTAGAGTTTGTTTATTTATTAAAGTTGTTTTTATATAAGTAAATCAGAATGGCGTTAAGTGGATATGTTGTTGTTTGTGCGCCACAGTGACATGGTAATATGTTTATCGTTTAGAAAAAGAAAATGGGTTTTAATGCTTTAAAATATAATATCAGATATTGAACCAAAATATTTAGGTAGGTCTACAATGTTTTAAAAAACCACTGATCTCTATTCATGACTGTCATTCTTTTATTTATTTTAAATAAAAATAAGCAAGCGACAAAGTAAACTTTCTGCTTTAAATCGGAAATAGTGTCAAATTATGACAGATCGCGTAAAACATCAACTTTGTAGTTAGATTTGAACGTGCAAAAGCCTACTTTGGATAGTGATCGTAGAAAAACATATTTTTCGAATAAAAAGCGAAAGTTTCATTCAAACATTTAGTTGTTTATTCTTAATAAGATGGACTTTCACCGAGTACCTAAGGGTTAGTACAATAATTTTCAGCTGTCATTGAGATAAAAAGTAATTAAGTTATTTGGTAAAGAACATTTTGATAAACATTAACAAAATAAATGGCGCATTTCAAAAATGGATATTTTTCATATTTTGCAAATTAGATCCCATACATCTTTCCTGCGATATGCCCATGTTATTTGGTTACGTAATGAAACTTCATTGTGAATGCCCTGAAGGCTCACTTAAATTTCGTAAATAAGTTTTGTTATACGGAATTAGCAGTCCACTTTAAGGTTATGTCGGTGAACACATCAAGGAATTTAATTCTTCCATAAAAACAACCTCATTTATACATTTTTAAAATGTTTGTCTTGTAATTATTGACAGCTAACCATACCAATATAAAATATGCTATAATTCTGTATAAATGTATTGGAACAAGTTAGAAATCGTGATGACAAGTTAAGGAAAATTACTAAATTTGTAAAGGAAATAATAACTATGAAGTATACTTACATGACAGTATCGCTCCTAAATATTTTGGAATCGTAATGAAGTTGATCTCTAACAGCTTGAGGTATTTGACTTTTATTGACGTACAAGTAAATATTTTCCATATCCAAAATAACATAACTTCGAACGTACGGAGAGTTAGGCACATCCCTTCCTCTAATATTCAATAACCAGGCAATTTCATCCAGCGCAGTTACTACCATGGCATCTGCTTCATGATTAAGAAGTTCTGTTCTAGTTTCATTTAGTTTTATTACGTAATTTTTTCCTAAAATACTTTAAACATTGTTGAAATGTGGTACAGAATGATCGAGACCAAGTGATAGTCTCGGAGTTGAATTAGTTGCATTATTTGTACAGGAGTCAATGTACAGTGCAGTTCTCGTATACAGTAAAAAACTGAACCATAAAAGACTGTAATACATATTTATTTCATACTGTACTCTAAAACATACTGTAATAATCCAAAGGAAAACTCCCTACCTCCACCCCGCAAGAAAGAAATACAATAAATCTCATTTTAAAGTAGCATAATTACTGCATTACTGGCCAACCCAGTATAAGTAATTTTGTTTAAAAGAAACTATGGTGCAATTCTAATAAGGTTACCGGATGTTTCTCTATAGATTATTTTATTAAAACGAGGTAATTAGACCTCTTATGCAAAACAAACATACAATGTAATAATTGTTTAAGTAGCATTTTTCGAAAATGAAACTAAGTGCAATATACTTTGTTGCAAAGCAAAACACATGAGGAAAGTAATTTTTGTCGACTAAGTAGAATAACATACAATGCTATCACGTAAAACAAGGGTACAAGCCCACCAACTAGAATCAGCCACCTTGGTACAACACCGAGTAGGAAAGGATTTTCCTCTGGGCAAAATCCAGGAGCAACAGTTACTTCGGCTCGGACCAGCTTCTTGGTGAGAGGCACCGAGTCGGCAAAGTGTGGTCCAAAGAAAAGACCACATTAGTGAAGACCCTTTGAAGATATGAACTTGAAATATTCGTGAATATAATGTTTCCACCGTCCCTTCTTTGTGGATGCAATAGCTGTGCTGTGCTGTCAATGTCATACCCTTTGGACCTAATGGCTAAGGCAAAGAGGCAACGGTGGAAGGGTGCCACAAAAGAGGAAGTTCAGTATTGGATGGAGGAGGAAATGGTGAGAAGGTGTGAGGGATATGTATGTGCATTAAAAATGGCGATTAGGAGTAGGAGTGAGTGGATGGACCGAGAGTTTGGGGAGGTAAACTACTTCTTGACCCAAGTGCTCATTGGGCATGGGTTAAGAGTAGGGTATCTAGACAAGATTGAAAAGAGAGGGACTGGAGTAGGCGTGAGGTGTGAAAGTTTAACCCAGCACGCTGAAAGTAAGTCGTTCCTTAGGAGAGGTCAGTCAGGCGGTCAGAAAGAAAGTGTCTTTCTCTGTTTTTTTTTCTCGAACTAACGGATTTTTGGTGAAATTTAAGTCAAAGGGAACTCATCTAAAATACCCTGCTATAGGATCCTCTTCAGGGTTAGGTCGAAGGAATGAGTGGCGCGAAACTCTTACTGGGGCCTTATTCTTGACTGAGGTAGTAGGGCTTCACGATAGAACATATATTTTTTCTTTATTTTATTAGACAAAGACAAAATATATATTCTCTCAAGAAGCTCTACTCTCTCAGAATAAGGGCCCTAGGGGCAACAATGCGCAATTCGGCCATATGCGCCGATAAAGCAGCGCACAAATAAACAAAGGACTGATCGACTAACTCGAATAATCTCCAAAAAACAACTAAAATTCACTGAACTGCTACATTGCACAAAAGTATAACCAGTACATAGTAATAAAAAATGATTGATAACTATTGGGTTTGCAACATTTCAAGATTATTGACATTGACATGTCTTTGATACAGATATAAAATGGCCGCCAATAAAAAAGTATGTTTTAAATGAAATACATATTTCTATTTATACCAACAGAACATGTGTTTAGTGTCAAAAGTTTTATCTATTTTTGAGTTAAAATAACTAGAACATAAACAAGAATTACCTGTATATTCTTCTTCCAAGAAAAACACTTCTTTGTTTCTTCTCTCTCCTCTCTCTTTCTTGGGCCAAATAACATCAACCAAGCTTACGTTTAACGCTACTAGCTCTATTTTAGTATCTTTTAGTTCATGTCTGAGATGATTCCACATGTGTTGTGAAACCAATTTGGGATCAAGTCCTAATCTGGTTGCATTTGGAAATTCACTTTTTAGCCAATCAGGTATGGTCGATATGTGACTATGGCCTTCGCGAAAAAGCAGCCAATTACAATCGATTTGTTCGTCTGCTTGAAGGTGAAATCGACCATCTGTCCATAAAGCTGCTTTATGTTGGGTTACTATAATGTTAGCGTAACTCCCGCTGAACCCCGATATGTACTGCCAACGTTTGTCGTATTCATCGACATCGGTACTCTAGAAAAATATGAATATTACTAGAGAAAATATAATAAGTTTTATTCGACGGTTTAATAATAATAATAATAAGCTTTATTGTCGAAATTTTTTTTTTTAAATTTGTGGACAAAGCTGTTTAAAAAAAAAGCAAATCACATAGAACAAAACATTAAAACAGTAATACAAGAGTATCTACAAGTAAATAAAACATAAAACATACAAACAAATAAAACTTCACAATATAAACATTGCGAAAGGTCAGTTAAAAAAAATAAAATAAATGTATACTTTATGTATACATTATACAATGAGAATGATAAATAATAAGTGATATAAAAAAAATAAATTTAAAATTTTAATTTAGTCAGAGTAACAACAAAAAAAAACAAACAACAAAATAAATAAATATCACAAATTAACCTTCCAGTGCGTGAGATGGTCCCAAATAATTTATGTAAAAAAGTCGTCAACTGCATACAAAGCTACCAAGTATAATTTTAAAGCGTTACGAAATGCGGTTATTGATGAAATGGACTTTATTTCCAAGGGTAGATTGTTGTGCATTTTCTTAGCGTTATAAAAAATAGAGCTTTTGATTAGTTCCGTGCGAGGTTTTGGTAAATAAAGGTCATACTCTGCACTTCTAAGAGGGTAGTTATGAAGTTATGAGATGGTCTGTCTAAGACTTCAGGGAAATGTTTCCGAATTAAGGAAATGGATTCAAAGATAAATAGGGATGGAAGTGTTAATATTTTATGTTTTTTAAAGAATTCCCTACAGTGAGTTTTACTGCTTAGTTTCAGCGTATACCGAACAGCTCTCTTTATTACCTGATGTTCGTCACTTGAAGTGATTAAATATGCCTGGATAGCGGTTGTAGCTAAAGTTATTTCAGATTCCATGATTTTTCTTAATTCACTCAATCTATCACTGGAATAAACTCTGCGTTCGGGTTGTACAGGATGTCCATGTTTTGAACAAGCCTTTCTAAGTTCTCCTTTCCTTCTAGCTTCTTCTAACTCCGAATAGCTTTGTGAGTTACAGACCCACAAACTACTACCTAAAAAAATACGATAAATATATTATATATATATAATATATATAAATATATCCATAATAATAAGAATAATAAAAAACTGTTCGTTTTAACAAAACTTCCAATATTTTTTTTTAAATTGCTTTTTTAACCTCAATGACAGCCGTTTCGCTACAACGGGCATCATCAGATTGACATATTGAAGTTACATTTTATTTGTTTGTAGTGAACTAAGGTTGATTAGGTAGTATTAAGGCTAGACCAAGTATGGAAGTAATAAGAAATCCTCCCTAGCTCAGAAACGACTTAAAAATTTTTTTCTTGTGGTATCGTATTCTGCATTTAATTTCGAAGAAAACTGTAGTTGAATTTTTCCTATGCGATTATCCCAAAGGAAAATATTCCATTTTTCTATGGATGGTGTGATTTTGATTTTGAAAAATTTTTCATTTTACCCTCTCCATAATGGAACAAAGTTGAAAATTTAAGTCTGCTTCTTAGCATGGAGTAGCCAAAATGACATTATCTGTGAATGCCTTATGTTTTAATTGCTTCACCACTCTTGGAAATCTTTGTAAACTCCTTTATATTTTATTTTTTGATTTTTCTGGTATTAAATAATGGATAATAATTTTGTAATATTAGCTGTTTCTCTTATTTCCGGTGGTGTACATAATAAATCATTGTTCATTTCTGAATCCATCTTTTTCAATAAAAATAGACAGTCATTATTAGAATAATTAAGCACTAACCACTAACTAAACTGAAAACGTCAAGCAACCAAAGCGACCTTACTCCCCTCAACAGCAAAAATGAAGTGATACTTTTCGGTCAATACCAGATTGTAGGGAAAACGGAAGCACAAAGTTACTGTGTAATTGGTTTTGTTACGAATATTTACCGATCTATTTATTATACAGTGATTTATAACCCTCGCTTAAAAATCAAGCTCTTTGTTTATAGATATAATTAATTGGGCAAACGCAGTTAAATAATATAAAACTTAATAGGAGTGGATAAAATAAATTGCTTTATAGTCCAATTATGGTATTTAAATTTCTCTAAATTTATGTTGGTTTAATTACAATTTAAAAAATAAGTGATCAACTAACACTGACTGCTTTTACATCCTACACTTTTGTTAACCTATTTCTTCTTATTCTACAGACGTTGGGAGGTCGAGCTCTATAGCTACACCACAAGAATAAATAACAACGCTACACCACACCTTGTCAACAATAAGTTTCAAGAAGTCGATCCAATTTAAATTAATAAAGTACGTGGGGGAGTTATTCAGTCCGACATTGAACTACTTTTAACAGGAGAATATAAACGAAAGAAACTGTGAATTGTAGATAGTGTAAGGTCTAATCCGGTTTTTGTACGATGCACGAGGGTTGATGGATCTCTCAACTCAAACTACAAATTCCTTCCAGCCAATAATTTTTTTTTATTTCACTTTACTTTGTATATGCTGTAGCAAGATATGTAAAATGTATTCTTATTTTTCTGTTAAAAATAATTATAAGAATGTTAACACAAAATTCCGAAAAACTTGAACATTGATATACAATGAAATTTATTGTAGTAACCCTTACTCTGTGGAAGTCCATCTTACTAAGAATAATAAACAACTAAACTTCCACCTTTTATTCAAAAAATAGATTTTTAAATGCAAAAAAAGTTGTTTCGCGAGAATTAGCATCGATTGACAATAAACAGCTGTCATTGCATTTAAAAATCTATTTTTTTAATAAATTTTAGTTCAAATGTTTAGTTGTTTATTATTCTTGTTATACAATGTTTCTACAATCTCAATGACAGACTACAGTTAATTTATTTTGTGGAATTAATCGATAGGTACTTGTTTGTTTTAATCTTAGAACATAAAATAGTAAGGAAGGAGTTTATGTTATATCTACAATGTTAAAATCTGGCGACGGAAGTCGGCCATATTGGATAACCATTTATGACTCATACTTTGTTTACAAGTTATAAAAATTTAGTTTTCTGTTAAAAATTTGGATTAATTATTTATTGGTAAGTAGCTATTATTATAATAAATATACATTATATATATACGTAAACTATATTTTTATGTTTAAATTAAATTAATACTTTGTATTGATCCCTAACCTATCTACTTAAAGTGACATAGGCGTATCAATAATGGAAAGAGGATATTTTATTTTAATTATCATTAATTTACAATTTTTTGGTTAATCTCATAACTGTATATGTCAATTATTTTTATGTCTATGGAGTATTCTAAAGCAACGTTGTACAATAAATGTATTTGTGTATTAATTAACACATTATTACATTCACAGTTTCCCACGGGATGAAAATATTAGACGGAAATGGTTAAATATTGTGGATAAAGATAACTGTAGTCCAGGCAAGAATAGCTTTTTAGGCTCACAACATTTTACAGAACAAGCATTTGAACTTCTTCAGTAATTGTTATACTAGTACCAAATGCTATACCTACAATTAAAATCGCAAGAATGAAATATGTAAGTAATTAAATTTATGGTACTAACCCTTACTATGTGAAAGTTCATCTTATTCAGAACAATAAAAAACTAAAAGTTTGAATTAACTTTCACTATTTATTCTTTGAATACTTTAAATGCAATGACAGCCGTTTCGATATCGAAATAGCATTGACATCTGACGATGCTATTTCGATAGCGAAACGGCTGTCATTGCATTACATCCACAAATTGCTTTAATAACATTGACCAAATCTATATTTTTTCTCAAATCTATTTAGGTACAGATATTTTACTTAAACATATATTTCACTAATATATACCTTTTCTATGCAGGTAATGACTAATTACCCTTATGCTGAAGAGATAATAACTACTAGCAGTGAAACTATTTCACCAGTTCCTGTTCCTGAAACTCTACCATCTACTTCTGAAAGTCCTCGTAGGAAACAACTTATAAAAAGCATCTGTGAAGTATATTTAAAAACAAGAATTTATTATTTATGTAAAAGTAAAATAAATAATGTAGAAAAAATTAAACATGTTTACACGAAACTCAATTTAAGGACCAATAGTGGTAGAATGAAAAATTTTAATAAAAATTGTGTAGTAAATAACTGGTTTTATTTCCCTAAATCTAGTACCCCCATTTTAGGCAATGTTATACTATTTTTTTTCCTCTACTTTCCTTATTAAAATGGTTATTTTAATATACAATGATTAGTGTCCATACTGAATAATAGATATGTTTCAATAAGGAAATTATTTTTCTATTAATAATAATATAGGACGCCACTGTTAAAAAGTAACTTCCGGTAGCCATCTTGGATAACCATCCCGGTCAACTGTCCTTGAACGAGCAATACTTCCTTACTATTTTATGTTCTAAGGTTTTAATACAATAATATTGAATAGTTCCTACGTAGTAAGGGATTCAGTTAAACATATTTTTAAATGCTCATTTATGTTATCAAATGATTAAATACCTATAAACAATTTTTCTAAGAAGGTAAATAAGAATTCATACATTGACATTTGATTTGTTAAACTCATATTGAAAATTTTCTTTTCACTAAATCTAATATTTTCAGTGAAAATAAAAAAGGTACCTAATTTAAAAATTACTTGCGGAACTTGGTTTTCAGTTGCTTTTCAAAATAGTGAAATATTAAATATGAAACTTATTTTAGGTATTTATTTATATACCTGTCGTATTTCTCATAAAAATCCATAGGCCTAAGCTAAGGGTTAAATTCCCTTTTACCTTTCTGGTCTCCTAGCACCCTTGCCACCGCTCAGGGCCATTATTTCAACCCTTGCAATATATAAATATCCCTTTTGCACAATACTCGTTATAAATAACAACCCTGAAGCTCTACAGTTTCGAAGGGCTTTCATGAACGAGGTAAGGTCGTAAATATATTTTATGTGATAGACCAATAAGGGTGAATTACCTCCTGCTCCTTCTACTCTCCTAAGAATTTTGAGCCTATCGCTC
The DNA here is from genome assembly GCA_035357415.1 of Ophraella communa. Classification (NCBI taxonomy): domain Eukaryota; kingdom Metazoa; phylum Arthropoda; class Insecta; order Coleoptera; family Chrysomelidae; genus Ophraella; species Ophraella communa. Next base: position 13,180,142 of record CM068995.1, on the reverse strand, counting down.
TACTTTCAGCTGAGGCCGTTAGAATAAGCGCTCTACTACGGTTTAGAGCCGAGTAGATCTATTGAGCTAGGTAGGCGTAAGGGTTGAAAGAGCTAACTAAAATCGATCGATTGCTGTACGTACGCTCGTACGTACATTATTAAAAGTGATTCCAAAAATAACAGTGATTTATGGAATCTATTTAACTGTTTACTTAATAAAACAGAAAATTATCTATCACATATAATATTTGTGAAAACACATTCTAAAGATATAAAACTCTAAATTAATGTTTCTGTTCAACATCTGGGTAATTTCGACGGTGCAATAAAAACTTCAATCAAGATTAAAGTTTACGCAAATTTTCATACCTAATAATTTTGACTAAAGTTTAGATTGTAGGTACCTAGGTAATTGGTGAAGTTAATGTATGTAAGTTTATATAAATGAAGCAAATAAAAATTATAATATTGAATTTTAGACGTTTTCATTTTTTGTTTCTTGCAGAAATGAGAAAAAAAATAATATTTTCCCATTGCAAGTAATCAAACACTAATATATATTATGTTTTGAATTCCTGTAGTTAGATAGATAAATAGATAAATACTTTAAACAAAAGTAAAACTGTATCACTGCATAAAAATAGGGTGAAATAAAAATCGAAGAACTAACAACGTCTACCAAATGCAGGATACTTCTTATTTAATCTGATCTCCTGGTGTTGAACTGACGTCCGATCTATTGTTCACATTTACAAAACTTTTTTTTTGCTATCATCCTCCTAGATAGACACAGAGACCAAGAGCTGAACAAAAAACAGGGTTCTTAAAATAATTTTAATCAACCCAAGATGATAACATCCAATTTGGAGGTAAAACAATTTGACAATAAAATAAATAGTGTATCATTAAACAAGTAAGTTAATGAAGGAAATGAAAACACACAAATTTAGTTTTGGACTTTAATTAAACATGTTAAATAGGTACTTAATTATAACAAAAAATACCTACAAAAAGATTATTTAATAAACAAACAGGAATATTATTTACAAAAAGTTTAAATGGAATGTTCCCACCTTAATTAAAAATGACAAAAATAAGAATAATTCCAAATAAACTTAATAAAGCAAAGCAAAAGAAAGAACTTAACAAAAATACCTACAAGATTAACTTCATTATAATTGTATAAATCTATTATATATACCTATATGAAATAATTTTTTTTCTGAAATTTTATATAAAGTAAAATTTTATGGAGAGCAGAAAACAAACAACAGTTGAATACATACCACTATTTATTAAGGGTTGAACCATAGTTTATACAAACCATATTCTTAATTAAGATTTGTTGTTCTCTTAAGTCATAGATGGTTCAAACTCTAAACTATTGGGTTTAAAGTTTAAGATGATTTCATGTTGTTTCAGCTCTCTGTCTAAAATAATATATATTGCTTAACCTACCCTAATATGCAGTGCCCTATCGGCCCACTTCTTTTCAAACATTAGTGATGCGGACGCTCGTTAGCTTATGTCTTCCTAATACTCAAAGACTTTTGAGTATTTAAAAGGAATTCCTTAAAGTTATTTGAGTAAACCGACCGTGTAACGAAGGAAGAAATAGGTGAAAATTGACTAGGTACCTACCTAATTCAAGTTTAATATAGATTTTTGGTTCTTCTAGACAACAATAAAGATTGTTTTAGATGCAAGTTAGTGGTTATTTACCTATCTATATTTAAAAAAATATTCTTACGTTGTGTAAGTGTTAGTGGATTTGTTTTTGTACTTTTTAATAACGGGTTTTTTTATGTATGAATTCCTATACCTAGGACAAAATTTTCGATTAAACGTAGGTAGTTATGAAAGAACTAATCACTAATTAATTTCTTAACAGTAAATTGTAAGATGTTAATCAACTGAGTTCCTACCTAAATAATTTTTAGGTGTATTTATATTTATAGGTAGTTGTTTTGGTTGACTGGTTTTTTTAATTAATACAAAATGAGATATATTCTAGATATTCCAAATGATTGTAAACTTTTCACACAAAAATTTTCAAAACTAGCATTTAGTAAATTGTAGGTAAATTTATACTAAATACTATCTCTATCTTACTCAAACACATGTAAAACAAACGTACGATTAATAAAGCTCAAGATAATGAATCAAGTCTGGCTTCTGCTTTTTTCATTTTAAGCAGCAGTCATGAAATTTAAATTAATAGTTGGAAACAACGATGATGATGATGTAACGTGAACAGACTAGTTCTTGTAAATGACGTCAAAATTGTAACAGGATATCATAAGAAAGTAGGACAATGTAAAACCATCGCCCACAATATTTTACCACCCTTTTTATATACTGTAATGAATATTATGATTTTAATGATTATTTATTGATTAATTGATTTGTATTTATAAATTTTAATTGATTAATATTTGATATTAATTATATGCTCTAACAAAGCATTATCTTCTTTTTCTCAGGGGATTTATGTTCTGCAAGTTTCTAGTTGGACTATTAGGTCGGTATATAAATGAAAAATTGATAAGTTATAATTACAAATTTATTATGAAAGGCTAATTACAAACAGTAATATAACCAATGACTAATAAAATAATAAATAGGAAAAATAAGAAAAAGCCTTTTATGAACTAGAAAAGAACTTACTTGATGTTGGAATTGTGTCAAATAAATTATTGTTATTTATGCAATGGTAAATTCATTAACCATTAAGTATCAAATAAATTCTTTTGTTTTAATTTATATAACTTAACTAACTACAACAAAAATTCAAAATGTTTTACAAAGTTATCTGACCTTATTAGCTTTATTCGGGTTTCGTTTTTCGGACGGTTTGAGAACGATTTGCTAACTGCGCACAACTGGATGTGCAGTAGACTAAATCCAAGGACTATTTATGTACGATTTGAAAACTATCAACAAATGAAAAAACCCGAACGCCTCATTTTTTAATATCTGATACAAAAAGTAAATTATTTTGTCCACAAACCTAAAATGTTGGATAAACTGTTCATCACTATATAGGGGTACTGTTTCTTCAGCATAATTCTCATTTTTTACTTTTTTCTGTAATAATTCGGGTAAAAAAAGATTTGCTACCATCTCCAATCCATCATCACTTGATGACGAAAAAAAATGAGGATGAAGCTGACGAGAATTCTGCCAATAAATCCATAATAATATACTCAATAAATTAAAATACCAAGAATAATTTGAATTTAAAATGCACACTACAAACAACAATGTCTGAGAAATGACCAAGCGCATGCGTCAATTAGTCCACGAAAAATCAAGAATGATAAACATTTTACCAGGATTGCTTAATCCCATAAGACGTACGTTCGCCAAAAAATCGATCGCACGTGACGTCACTGCAGTCCTCGGCCGTATTAAAACGATTTTATGAGAATATTTATTATAAATTATAAGTGTTTAATCTTAAAAATCCAAATAGTGGTACGTTAGTATTACAGAAATCATAAAAATACTGTCTAATTCCTATTATTTCCATGCATTTATATGGTAAACGTTATAATGAAGGACTGCAGTGACGTCACACAGCTGGCGGACAAATCAGGCCGATTAGGCAATCCTGGTAAATGTTTATCGTTCTTGACCTTGGACTGATTTGACAGTTTTCAAATCGTCCGAAAACAGTCAGAAATAAAACCCGAACACCAAACTAAAATTATAGAACGGTTCGAAAACCGTACAAGAAAAACCCGAACACAGGATTTTTAGTGCGCAGAATCCTGACAGTTTGAAAACAGTAATCAAGTAAACCCGAACAAAGCTAATATGTAGAGTCCTGCTTCCTGATTGGTGGGAAAAAACCGTAGTCGCTCTATGAAAAACGGAAACCAACGAAGGTGTACGTGGAATCTCCGACTTTTGAATAATATCGTTGTTGATAGACGTTTGGTTTCTAGTGTGATGTAATTATTCCTCCCAATCGATTAATGGATATAGTTCAGTATTTGTTGGAATACAGTTCTTTTAATTTTATTATAAATAGTAAGTACACCGAAAATGTTTTTTATTACACTTTTTGATTACTTTAGTAATACTTTTTTAACTTACATTCTTAATGTCACTATTTAGCACTTTATTTTACTATTTTTAAAAACTGTTTATTGTTCACTATGTTCAAATTGACTAGCAAATAATTTACTTTCACTTACTGACTGTTTACAATGATCTCTCAAGATATAGGTACTGACCGCTTATATACTTTAAAGTAGTGATGTAAAAAAGTACCTACCCAATACAAAGTAACGGGTATTGGTTTAATACCCAAAGTACCCATTCTATGTTGCTCGAAATACCCGTTACTTTTGTACCCATACTCGTTTGACAAAATTAATTAATTTCGTCCGATTATACTGCTGCTTTTTGTTTCGTTTTTTTTATGAATAAAAGGAAGTTATGTTTTTGATTTATGTTTGTTAAATGTTTATATAAAAATACAAAAATATGAACTAAAATAAAATTTATTTTAAAATATAGGTACTTTTCTGAATACCTACCTATTTTAACAATCTGAAAAATCTACTACCACCGAGTACGAGAACAAAGTAAATGTATTTGATAATAAAAGTATCTAATTAGTTAGTTTTTAAAAGTAACGAAATTTTACATCAAAATACTTTAGTGATCTGAAATGTGAAAATTAAAAGTACCCAATACCCAAAGTACCCAGTCCCACGTAACGGGTATTGATACTCAAAGTAACTAATGGGTACAAGTATTTAAAAGTAACGAAAGTTTACATCACTGCTTTGAAGATATACTGCCTGATCTTCTATGGCCCAATACTATGTGCATCTCTCCTAACTTAATCAATAGGGACTTAAAGCAATTCTAAAAATTTATCACGTATCCTTATCCGTATACGTAACGTAAAGGAGATACGTAACTAAGCAAAAAGAAGCATAAAGCAAATGCGTTTGTAACGTAACGTAACCATTAACCTAAAAAAATCATAGAGAAAATTGTCTCTGAAAAAAATAGTCTCAAAGATAAGTTTTTTAAAGTGCCCTTTATGTTTCTTGCCTTTCCTGTTAATTACCAACCATGGAAGCAATTTTGGATCCATTATTACTTGATGAAGTAGAAGATGACGACGATATGGATGATCTCGTGTTAATGCATATTTTACATGATGATGATTTATTGGGTAACAGAGCCGTAGTCTTTGGAGCATTTGATTTGCAGCTATATAACACTCATTGCCTATCTATGTTTAGATTTTCTTTGCAAGATATACCAAGACTGGCTGCCTTAATGCTACCAGAGCTCATTGTGGTGAATAGGGTTAGTGTATCAGGTAAATAGATAATTTTCGACAAAATTTTTGCAATATCTAATCTAATAAAATTTTACAAGCATAAATTAGGGCTTAAATCTAGCTTGATTTTTCTTTTAGCATGTACTGGACTCTGTATGTGCCTTAGAAGGCTGGCATATCCTAACAGACTGGCAGATTTGGAACCAATATTTGGATATTCCTCTACAGTTATTAGTGCAATTTGTAAGTTTGTCTGCAGTCAAATTGAACAACAATGGGGATATAAACTGGATAACTTAGGCAACAACCAGTTTTTAACACAAAACAAGTTAAGACAATATGCACATGTAAGTACACTAGACTTTCTCATATAAAGTAAAAACATAAAATATGATAAACTTGTTGAAAACAAGCAGTACACCTAAGGGATTGTATAATGCTTGGTCAACAGTTGTACAGTGAATATGGATCAGGCATAAGTTATCATTATTAAACTACTATAGTAAAAAATATCTTATGTTAAACAAGGCTGAAAAATAATTATTTTGTTCCTTTTAGGCAGTTTTTGAAAAAGGGTGCCCTCTTCCTAACTGTTGGGGGTTTATAGATGGTACTGCTAGAGCCATTTGCAGACCAACTTTAAATCAAGAGGAATTTTATTCCGGACACAAAAAAATGCATTGCCTGAAATATCAAAGCGTTTAGTGCCCAGATGGTATAATTATAAGTTTGAAAGGGGCATATGCTGGAAGACGACATGATGCTGGGATATTGAGAGATTCAAGATTTCTTCAAGAGCTACAGAATCATGTTACATTTCCCGAAGAAGATTTTGTTTTATATGGAGATGAAGGATATGCTCTTCATGCTTTACTACTTCGTCCATATACACAAAATCAAATTTTGCAAGATCCTAATAGGCAAATATTTAACAATGCCATGAGAGCAATGAGAGTTACAGTTGAATGGGGATTCGGCAAAATCATACAAACATTTGCCTTTTTAGATTTCAAAAAAAATCAAAAACTTTTATGGCAGGAAGTAAGTCAAATGTACAGAGTGGCAACAATATTAACCAACTGCCACACTTGTCTGTATGGTGGAAATCCCAATCAATATTTTCATATCAATCCCCCAGACTTGGAAGAATATCTACAAAGATAATAAATTTATTTTTTGTCTAAATGTAGATGTATCTATATATATATATATATACTGTACAGTTTATAGCTTATTGTTTGTGTTCAATGGAATAAAAATAATTAGTTATCTTTAATTATTAAATAAAGTGCTAATAGGTATTTTAGTACATTTTTTTTCAACTCCCACAGGCAATCAGTTATAAATGGGTGTTAAAATAAAATAGTTTTAGTATAAAAAACTATATTTATAACAAGAGTATTGCTCAAAAGAACATCATATAAAAATAAAAAACAATCTTAATTCAAAAGGAAACAAATAAACAAACATACCTAACCTAATAACAAATGACTATTAAAAAATATAAATCAGTCTTATTGAAATAAGAAAATCTCTATTAACAAAAAAATACTGTTTAACAAAAACTATCTTCTAAACATAACAAAAAACTTTAAATTCTAAAGGAACAATCTATTTAATTCCTATTATTAAATAGTAAGTCATTTTTGGTTCACATAAATCAATGAAATAACTATGGTCTCTGCATTGCTTTAATGCCAATTTCTATCAGCTTTTGTTGATTGTCTATTAATGTGAGCTGGTTTGATATTATTTTTAAATCAGTCTTGTGCCTTTTATCCATAATTTCAAGTTTTTTCTCTGTTTCCATTTTATGTAACATAAATTTTTGCTCCTCCAAATCCAGTTCCCTTTTTCTTATCTCATACCATCTATCATTTTTCTTTTCTAGAAATCTTATAGAGGAATATTTAAGGTTGTTTCTGCCCCTTGAAAGTACTGAAAAATAAATCTATTATTTACTTTTGCTATGTTTGGTGCAACTAGGTACTTACTGCCAGTTTGGCTACCTCTGCCCCGCCCTCTTCTCCTAGCATTTCTTTCTTCCCCTGCCTCAATATTTTCAAGATCTTCTGTTTGATCCTGGCCATTACCTAATATCATGTGTTGATGCTGTTCCTGGTTATTGTTATCTAACCAAAAAAAGATGAAACATTAGCCTAGCTCAGAGAATTTTATTCATACTTACCCTGTATAATTGTAATATATTCCTCAGAGAATTCCTCACCATTTTTTATTTCAAAACTATCATTTAAAATTTTTTCATGACTTCCTAAAAAATATTTACATGCTAAACACTCCCAACAAGTTTATGTGAAAAAAATAAATACTAATTCAAAAACAAATTCATAAAATTGCAATTTATTTAATTAATTCCTTATTGTAAAATTTTTTTTAATGTTCTATTTTTAAACATCAAATTAAACTCACCAACAGTAGTAGCAGCAGCAATCTGCTGAACAGCATTTTCTCTTTTTTCACTGCCAATTTGATATGGTGTTAACTTTCTTTTACTATGAAATTCTTTCATCATATTTAAAATGCTGTGAAGTAAATCATCCAGCTCGGTTACCTCCTCTTCTACTCCAGACCTAAAATTTATTTATTTATTTGTATTTAAGCAAAAGTACCTACTTTTCATTGCAATGTAATTTACATGTCAAAAAAGTAAAGTAACTTCAGAAAAATTCTGTAGTGTTCAAATTTACTTACTTAAATACATCTTTTTTAAGCTTTTCTTCAAATTTTTGAATAAGGTTCTTTACTCTATCCTGCATGCTCCTTTTTGAAAAATCTTTGCAGGTAGTTTCCCTTACGTTTTTTTCAATAAAAGTCCACCTACTTGGATCTTCGAAGGGATTATGCCCCGATATCTCCCTTAACAAAATAATATCGTCATTGCCACTGTAGAATAATCTTTTTCTTTTTAAATCCATTATCGCATAGGTGTCACAAAAATGTTTATGATAATAGAAAATAAGGTTATGATTTTTGAGCATCAGCATACAACATCACTTTTTTCGTTGAAAAACGCGATCACGGAACACAATAATGCGATACGTACGTTAGGTACGTGTGACGGATTGATACGTTTCACGTAACGTAACGAAACCCACGTATCTCTTCTGCACATGCGCATTGCGATACGTATACGGATACGTAGTGATTTTTAGAACTGCTTTAAGTCCCTAATATATTATACCGAATTCGGACTGCTTACATTTTTTGAAGCTTTTGATATAAGGTTTTGCTATGTTATACAGAGTCCTTCAGAAGGTATGGACACGTTTATGTGAAAATCGTGTAAATCAACGCTCTGTATCTTATTGTTCGTTGAAGAAAAAAAATGTATTTTGTCCAACAGAGTTTCGTAATATGATACGATATCACCGTATTCTATTAAATATTAATTATTTTCCCTTTTGTATAAGCATTCCCTATACCTAAAGTTTATGAAAACAGAGTTATATAGCAAACAATCCTTAAAAATAATAAATTTTAATAAACAAGTCGCCAAAACTAACCATAATATTAAACTACATGTTCAAAGTGTTCACCGTTAACATCAATGCAATGCTGTAAACCATTACATTTTCTCAGTGAGCGTTGACAAAATTTGACATAAACGTCAGTCGTAATCTTTTATATCTAAAATGTAGCAGTAATTAAGTGTCAACCGCATTTTGTATTTTTCTCTAAAGTAAAAATTATTGAGGATGAATAGTGTACTTTTTCCACTCAAGAAATGGTGGAAATGATTTGGGTATTGGGTGAATGTAACAAAAATACTTGGCATCTAAAATAATTAATATTTAATAGAATACGGTGATATTGTATCATATTACGAAACTCTGTTAGGCAATAGTATATTAAACAACGCATTTCATATGGAATTCTGTTATGACACGAGTTCAAGTTTAAAAAACGAATCGCGAAGAACGAGTGTCACAACAGCCATATGAAATAAGTTGTTTATAATATTTTTTATATTTTGCCCTTTTTACCATTTTTTAAATTAATTTTTTATTTTTATGTAATTACGAAATTTTTTATTTTAAGAAGTATGTCGGCAGCACTGTGTAATTTATAAAATTTGACAGTTGTGACATTTAAATTATCAAATGTTAATGTTTTAAAATATTTTAAAATGAATAATATACCAATAATAATATATTATTTAAGTAAAATATTTATATTCATATTCACAGATACTTTCTTAAAGAACAATATAAAATTAATAAATTGCTATTAGCCACAAATGTCATTGTCAATAGTCTTGCCTTTAGATACTTCACTCATGTCGCCAACCATTTAAAACAAAAATTTGCGTGCGTAAAAGTTACATTACGATACGCAAATGCGTTTTATAATGAAGATTTTTATAAGTGCAAAATATAAAAAATACATTTTTTTTCTTCAACGAACAAGATACAGAGCGTTGATTTACACGATTTTCACATAAACGTGTCCATACCTTCTGAAGGACTCTGTATAACATAGCAAAACCTTATATCAAAAGCTTCAAAAAAAAGTGAGCAGTCCGAATTCGGTGTAATATTCAGGGGTTCCCGTTTAAAAAATCATATGTTTGGTTTGTAACGGAGTTATACAATACTCTGTATAGTTTAAGGTAATTTAAAAATATGGACCCTAAAGACATCTACTATTTTTATAACATTTTTGAATATCTCCTAAACAACACATATACCGAACTTTGTCGTAAGATTGGTACACCCTGTATTCAAACAATAAATCGTTGATCTTGTTAAAGAATAGGTAAATCAGTGTGGCAAATATTGAGGGAAAACAATTATGTCCAGAAAAATCTTGCTTTTGTATAATTATATATTCCTGACTGATATTTCTGATTGAAGAAGTTTCCAAATGTTTTTTACAAATTATAAAAATTTGAGTAAAATGAAACAAACACGTGAAAGATTCAAAAAATATCTTTAGAAATAAAAATTTATAAAACTTTGAAGTTGCGCTGGCAAGAATAATTTTGTTTGGGTCATTAGACCCAAACGAAGCAGCACGTATTCGTACGTATAAATTTATTATTGAGAAGTTGCGGCGTTTAATTCTCATTTTATTTATTAACTCATGGCTGAAGTAACAAAAACGCATACCAAATTTGTACTGTTCCTTTGTGTCAAAACACAACAATTAAAACTCCTAATATTTTTTTATGTACCTACCTACCTACCGAACATTTTAACAAGGAAAAAGTGGCCCAGTGATTTAACTGACCCTAAAGTACTAAATATGTATATATAAGTATATTCGAAATAGGAACCTTATTTAGTAAAAATAGCCTATGTTGTATGTAAATGAATTTATTTTGATGTGCTGTAATACCTAGTTGTATTTATTTACAGGTTCAAAATGACACCAAAAATTTAATTAAACCTCGACTAGTTGGAGAAAGATTAAAGTTAAAAGCCAACATACATCTTCATAAATTTTACTTTCAAAAGACGGTGAAACTTTAAAATGAAGGAGGAGCACATGAAAAGGACGACGAATGGAATTTTGCGAAAATATAACCGTCGACTTACTTAAAATATTTTACTCCTTTTATTTCAGCACTAACATAAGACGGATTTGAAGAAAGTCCATTACTGTGTATATATCAATATTAGGCAAATTATCACTTTGCCCTTTGGCGAAGCCTTCTTTATTAACGGACTTCGAAAATTTTTTCACTGAATGATTAGTTTTGACCTATATTTTAATACTTCCTAATTGTCACTATGTAGCATTAATTTTTTTACAAAATAACAGAAGTAAAGAAATGTTCAAAAATGAGTTGTATTTTAATTATTTCAAAATATTTAAAAGTGTTTATGGCGTTTTTTGTTACTTATGCTTAATTAAAATACTTCTATCTTGCCTCTAGTCAGTAATAAAAGTAGTTGTGCAGTTGATTTTAAGCCAACTACCGCCCCGTGTCGTGGTGCATTTAAATCCGTCTCTTTCGCTTGCACGGGGTCAAAGTTACTTACACTTAACTAAGAGGCCCCTACGGGATGAACTGTGAGGATTCTCCAGAGACAGGATAACAGAAATCATCGAAAATAACTGAATTTTGTTTACAGGTTTTTCAGACCTTATCCACCCAAACAAACAAGGTAGTGGTAGTGAAATTATGTTCTTGTTATTTCAATCATTCGGTAAACCAAAACCGACATACCTAGGTACCTAACTAAATATATGTTTACATCAATGATTGTGCTATGGATTTTTGGCGATTATTGTATAAGTATTTGATATTTTTTAGTACCAGGATCCCTTAAACTTTGTATCAAGGTGATTTATTTACTGCGCATAGAGAGTATTTCTAAAAATATTTAATATTAAAAGACAATTAAATACTTCTTTGATTGATTAAAATAATTTGAAAGTTTGAGACTAATGTATCCTAAAATAATTTTTAAGTAAATATTTCGAAAATTCTTTACAAAGTGAATAGGTACCTACCAAACAAACATTTGATCATATTGCTATACTGGAATGATACAGAATACAGAATGGTTATTTACACACATTTGTAGTTGTTACATTATTAATAAAACGGAAATCAATGGATAAGAAGCGTAAAAATTAATTAAAATACTTTTGAATTTGCCCTGTTTATTATTAAAATTTGATAGTTAAGTTGGCAATAAAAATGTTTATACTATATTACCTATACAAAGAAATCAAGCAGTTCGCAGTGGTATTAATTTTTATAAAAATATACTTTGCAATAACAATACATTTTGTTTTTTCTTAATTGGGAATATTTAGCCTCAATAGTCTTTAGTAAAAATTACATGTTTTTATATTTTTGACGTGTTATCATTTGTAAAAACACAACTTCTATAAAACAAAACACTATTAAAGTAATTTATTCTTTACTTATTTTACGGTCTACGCCCTTCTTTACCATTTTGAAATAAAGGCCTAATACTACTTAGAATTGATGCGATCCTGCTACCTTGTTGACGTCATTTTCTTCTGGGTCCTCCCACGCGCCCTACATGCGTGACAACAAACAACCTTCGGTGCCTTTTGAAGGTCTTCTACTGTTTTAAAAGGTCAATGGTGTCGTTTGGAGGCCGTTTTACAGCATCATGAAAGGGATTTGTAAATCCCTCAACATGAATATTTATTGAGATTTATTTTGCATTTACAAATAATGAAAATTTTACAAATAAAGTAAATAAGCACGGATTACATATAAAACAGCTGAATACTAATTTTAATTTTTATTTTAATTTGTAAATGTTCGTTAATTGATTAGAGTAGGATTCTTAATACAAAATTTATTTTAATTTTTTTATATTGAATTTTGAATAATCACCATATAAATTCTTAACTATCTAAACTTCTTCCTATCTAACTTATCTATTTTCCTAACTAACTTATCTAATCCTACCTACCTAAACTAACTTTAAGTAATTACCGCAGTGTCATTTTCTCTTCTATAATCTTCCTAACACCTTTTATGCCAAACTTCCTTGTACCTCCCAATTACCTACTTGACCTCTAGTTGTTTTTCTCTTTTAATTTTAGCTACTTTCTCCTCACACCACAGCTCGGATAATTACTAAGACTCACTGATTTTGATTCTTCTTTTATGTTATCTATTTTTTATAATATCTTTAAATACTTTCTTCTATTTATCTTAAACTTTTTCTTGCCGCCTTTTATAATGGTTAAAAAATTCTTCTTTAATTATTTCTGACCTTTTAAATCAATTAACAATTGTCACTGCTTTCCTATTTTAATAATTTTTTGTAAAGTACATTCATACTTATACCGTTCTGACTTAAGGACTTCGATTATATTGCCTCCAATAAATCTTCCTACCGGCCGGCAGGGCCGGAGTGGACTTTTTACTTTTACATTGAGAAGCAATTGAAATATTGATAGATAGATATAAATTGTCTAAAAATATGTACAAATGTGCAAACATCTATAAAAAAAGTAAATTCCACCCTTTTCCGTTCAAATTTTATAGCACCCTTTTCCGTTCAAATTTTATAGCAGGTAACACCTGGCTAAAACGCAGCCGACAATACGGGACAAAAGGGTCGTTTATTGGCCTTAAGAAGTGAGAACAAATAAAATAGAATAAAAATAACAAGTTAAAATATATTAATGTAATCTTGAACAACTGAAATAATTTTATTAGAGATGATTCCAAAAGTATCGCGACAGCTCCGGTTTTCCCACCTATCTTTACCGTCGACTCGAACGCTAACGCTAACGCTAGCGATTACCCAGTTCGAGAAATAGATTCCAGTGGCCCAGCTGCCGCTGGGACTAAGAAACACCGCACACGGAATCCGCTTAGCAATTGTTCTACTAGAATTCTCCGACTGCGCTGCGGCGCGCGCCGATCGGAGATCGTCAGCGAATACCTCCACATTGCCGAATTTTACTGGAGCTGTCGCGATATGTTTGGAATCGTCTCTACCACCACAATATCACAAGAAATAACTTTAAATAGTTGTTTATAACATACCCGATACTAATAGTTTTCTTCATTTAATATTTGGAAAACACGAAAATATATACCTAAAGGCGGCGCCAGACATGCGGTGTTCGTCAAATACTGAGCACGTGCTTGCTATTCTATATTTCTATATTCGTCAAATGAATTTGGTGTTACCGATCGTTGTCGGTTTTTTACCCCACTTCAAAGGAAACGAATATTCGGCGTTTGAGATTTTTAGTTCCATCCACAAATTTACACATTCGGCGAAGGTAGTCGTTGTGTATAAACTATATTGCTGCAAAATGGAGTGAACTAATGAAACCGTGTTGGAGGTTTTGGATGCCTGTAATATGGAATGCAAATCTTGAAAATCATATTTACGATGCATGGAAACGTATAGCGACATTGATGGGTGAAAAATACATCATAAATGAGTTAAAGAAAAATAAGTCAGATGGTTCTTTTAGCAGGTCTGCCAACAAGCTTGTGCCTCTATACCTAAAGACATCAAATTATGTATTTCAACAAAATTATCTAGTTTCGTAACAATAAAATTTAATGTCATTTTGATACCTACAGTTGTCTACTGTGATTAAGGGACACCATCCACCATCTTCTTCTTCTTCTCGTCTTCCTTTTCCTTTTTTCTAATAATATTAAACCACTGGATATTACAACAAAAGCAGATAAACATAGCTCTGCATCACCATCCATCGCTACGATCGGTATGTATCTGTGCTCGTGAATTGATATTCGTTGTTCCCACATTGACTGGATACACGACAAAACGCGAATATGTGGCGCAAGGTGTTTACCATTTAACGAACAGTACACGAGCATCCAAATATTCGTATAATGGCGAGCACGTGCTCAGTATTTGACGAATACCGCATGTCTGGCGCCGCCTTAATATTTTATTATATTTTTGTTTGGCAACAGCGCTTTCTTGTAAAACAATACCGCTCTAAAATAACTAAATTTTAAGTGAGAGATATTTTTATTTTTTAAATAATGTGTTGTGACTACTGACGAATGGCGACTTTAAAATCTATGACGTGCAACGCTTTTTGTTTTAATCATACTGTACTTTATTTATTCGTTTCAAGGCGTCATCTAATGCAAAAAACTTAGTGAGTCTAAGATAATTTGTAATAATTTCTCATCCTTTCCTCGTACATTACGAGGACTACGACTTTCATTTGTGAAACAACAGAGATGGTCTTAAGTATCGCCATTACGTTTTCTATTGAAATGTAATTCAATGTCCGTTGGTGCATACCTATAACCCAGAAATTACTTTGTCTTTTCAACAGAAAATGGCCAAATCTAACGTGAAATCAGCTAAGATTTTCAAAATAGAGGGTGTAAATTAAAAAACCATCTCATTGTCTGCCCCTCGTAAAATGAAAAATCTTTCGAGTTATAGAACATTCTATGGTTAAAACAATTATTATTTGTCGCTGACTCTGTTAGAATTTTTATAGACTCCCCGTACTATATATATACTGCTGGGCAGAACGAAGTTCATTGACCGACCTACGTTGTTTAGGTCAAACAAATTCTCCGTTTGAAGGACGTAGTTAGAGTCGGAGAGACGTCAACAACAAACCAGGATAACATGTTTTTGGAGAGGTTCAATGTAAACAAAATGGAAGGGGGTTAAAACAGTATACACGCTTTTTCACTGCAACCTTCAACATTACCTTCGATTTCGGGTTTGTTTATTTCATTATTACTATTATTAGTAAAACCGAAGAAATTCTTGTTTTCACATCATCACAACAATTAATATTAGTTTAAGAAACTTAAATCATACTTTATAGTTATTTAAATTTTTTTGTTAACTGGTGAACTCCATTTAGCTACCTACATTTTTTTAATCTCATTTTAAAATACTTTAAAAATTTATCCAAATTGAATTTTTGAAAACGTGTTTGCTCAATAAGGGATCTTGAGTTATTGTTGGAAAAATAAAGTGTTTTGTACTTTGGTATAACAATACTTCGCGAAGTATTTCACCTATTATTAAAAAAGTGTAGCTGAAAAACTTTTTAAAGACAACATTTACTGGCAAGTAAATCTTGACTTAATATTCAGGTGGTCCTTGGAATGGTGATTACTCCCTCTAAACATTGAGAAATGCGTTGTATCAGCCAGAACAACCCGTTACTACCGTACTTTATTAATGAACATCCCTTAAGCTCGGTAACCTCCCACAACGATCTACGAGTGATAATTAATAGTGACTTAAATTGGTCGGATCACATCGTGTCGGTGTGTAAACGTGCAAACTCGAAGCTTTTTCTGATGCGGAAGTGTTTTACACGTGTTTCTTTAAATTCCATATGCAAACTGTATTCTTGAGTTCGCCGGACCAGTTTGGAATCCAGATCTTAGTCGTGACAAGGAATTACCTACTCAAAAATGTACAGCGTAAAGCTGTACATTCCCATTCCCATTCCGAATTTTTCGGGCGAACACCAATTTCCTCAATTATTTACTAGAGAACATGACTGGATGCGTCTTCACTGTGAAATGCACCAATACTTTCGTCTGATAAATCGCTTTTGCCAATATTTTCATCTGAGCCACTGTAACTCATATTTATATTAAATAGATCTCCTCACGATATAAATATATAAAACGCGAAAAAAGGTTAAGTTGAATTAAATGGACAAACACGTGGTTTCGAATGATCAAATCTCCTTTGCGCTTACGTCTGATTTATAGTTCCTCACAAATTCACAAACTCTTCTGACAGTTTTCAAACCGTTTGCATGTAACGTTGGAACATCTTACTATCAGTCACCAAACTGTCACAGATTGTTGTTGGAACGCTAAAATGCAAATACGCATGCTCATAACAATCTCTGATAGTTTCGGACTCTTGTTGGAACGAACCTATATTTAGTTTTGTATTTGTCATTTTGTTTGTGGTTTTTGTGTTATTCTTTCTTGTTGTTATTTTGAAATATAAAAAAACTGTTCTTTTAAGAACAACAACAGTGTCATACCTGTTGCTGCTGTTCGAGAGGTTAGTAAAAAGTTTTAAACATTATATTAGACAAAATATTATTTAATTTAAATAAAAATACAAATGTTTTCACGATATCCACAGTTTGTTGTGGGTATCGTGAAAACATATACTCCATGCTGGGAATGAAAATGGGTTTATTGACGGTGCGAAAGCAATATTTTCCTCAAAAACCAAATTAAGCGATTACCATGGTGAAATGAATCAGGATCATTTTTTAAAGTGGTTTGAGAACCAGCTGTTAATTAATCTCACAGAACCCAGCATAATTGTTATGGACAATGCTCCATATCACAGTGTTTTACTCCATAAAACACCTAATACAAGTTGGAACAAAACACAAATTAAAGACTAGTCAAAACCTTGATTTCACAGAAAATATGCTAAAAGTTGAACTTCTGAACATTGTTAATAGGTAAGAAATGAAAGTAATACTTTGAATTTTTGGAAATTTCCTTGGGTTAATCATTTAATTTTAAGAAATAAACCACCAGTTATATATATGGCTGAGCAATATGGACATAAAGTGCTACGTTTACCCCCATATCATTGTATTTTCAATCCCATAGAACTGATATGGGGTACATCAAAACAATATTATAACATACACATTGGCAGAGACGGAACCACTGAAACAGACTGTTTAAATATGTGGTCTGAAGCTGTTGAAACGATTACACCAGAAATTTGGAAAAAAAACTATCCATCATAACGAAGAGGAAATTTTTAAATGGTTTGATAGAGAGAGATTGTTGGAAACACTAGAGATTGCACCTATAATTATAAATCCCAATGAAGAAACTGAAACTAGTAGTGATGAATCTAATTATAGGGAATAAAAGCACATATTATTATACTCTTTATTTTATTAAACCCATATACCCAGAAGGAAAAAAATTATGTTGGTACTTTGTTTGATGTCTGGTAAACTTATAAAAGTCCGGCAACACTGTCTATACGTGTCGACGTAAAATTATGATGACGTGTATCAAATTTTGTTTTGCACCGACTATAATATGTCCACGTATATTTAAGAAAATAGCTTTTTTAAATTCAATGACAGCTGCTTCGATAAAAGCATCATCGTTCAAACGTTCAGTTGTTTATTGTTCTTAGTAAGATGGACTTCCACAGAGTACGGGTTGATACAATAAATTTCATAAAAAAAGTATGTTTTAAAGTCTAAAATTTTGAGAAGTGTATTTTTATTTATAATCTATAAGTGGTAAACATTTTATTGACATCGGTCAGTAGCCCAAAATCTGATACCCACCTTTGCAGATATTCCGCCTTGTTTTTATAATTTATAATTTTTATAATAAATATATACTGTAGAGAAAAAGACTTATAGACTTCACGTCCATAAAATAATTATTATTTTTTTAATTCTGGTGATCCTGACAATGATAATAGTATGAAGATACTCTATAGAACTGGAATGGCAGAAAATTAGATGTTTGTGGGGTAATCACTGGTCAGAATACTTTAGGATAATGAGATAATGGCTCAAAATAGCTTAGACTGGGCGAAATTTAGAAATTCCATGCCAAGAGATTAATCTGAAGTTTAGTTGTAGTTTACGTAGTCTGGATGCGAATACAAATCTCTGGCTGTATTATTCGCTATAGAAACTCGGTTAAGCAATATATCGCATAGCACCAGGTGCAAAATTGGTGTAGACATTCTTGAGGTCAAACTCGAATCTACTATTTCCAGAAGGGGCGTTTAAAACTATCAAGAGCAATAGGTATTTATCGTTAACGTGGCTGACATTTGAAATTTATTAATTTTTTATTTACAATGAACAAAAAACAAAATATATGCAAATGGGTGAGGATACATATCGACCGACAAACATCTTGTCAAAAAAAGTGAGCACGGGATATAAATATTAAATGAGTCTATAATAAATATAATAAGTTGTCAAAAATTTATTTTGCTTGCTGCGCTAACTGCGGGGGGGATCATCCAGCTAGCTACAGAGGATGTCTTTCCTTCAAAACTCCGACAAAGACTGGTAAATCACAAGACAAACCAAAGTCATACGCACAGATGACAAAAACATCTAATAGCGCCCCAAAACCGACAAAAAACTCACCTTCGACCGAATTGAAAGAGGCTCTTTCTGAAATTCTGCTGAACTAAAGCAGATGATATCTCAATTAAAGAAAACTCTCCTATGACATGACTAATAAACGAACACCTGGCTCTTTAAAGATAACGGCTTGGCATTTCAAACAAAAAAGACGAATTAATTGACTTTCTTGAATCTCACTCCGTCGACGTAATTCTCATCTTTGAATCGTGGCTCAAACCGGCAGTTGGTTTTTCAATTCCAAATTACTTTGTAGGAAAGGCGGAACCGCGGTTTTAATTCAAAAAGACATTGACCACACATTCACAAACCGATACAACACTGTAATTAAAATAACGATGGCTTCGGGAATCACATACACACTAGTTTCGGTTTATTTATCACCCACTAAGGATCTTCTAGTGAACTTCCAAATTGAGACGTAAGCGGAACTCAGCTCGGACCACAATCCGATTCTTTTAGAACCGAATCTGATGAACGCATCACGATCTCGAGTAAATTGGACCAAATACTTTGAAATACTTTCAAACATTAACCGACCCCTCCCTTTGCTCAACAACATGAATGATCTAGATAAAGAAATAGTCCAAATTACAAACGAATTAAAAACAGCGTTATTTCGGAGTACTTCATCCAAATTATCTAAACCGCATTCGATAGAATCATAGATGAGAACGACGAAAAACACATAATCCCTGACTACCAGTTTGATTTTAGAGCTGAACACTACTGTGAGCATCAGGCTCTAAGACTGACTGAAAGTATCTTTGATCACTGGACTTCTAATCGAACATGTACCGCGCTTTTTCTAGACATAGAAAAAGCCTTTGACAAAGTTTGGCATGAAGGGCTAATTTATAAATTAAAATCAGTAAATTTTCACTCGGGTTTGCTAAAACTAATCAAATCGTTCCTCAAATCACGAACATTTCAAGTTAAAGTTAGATCTTCCATTTCACCGATAAGGAGAATTGAAGCTGGAGTTCCTCAAGGTTCGGTTCTCTCTCCTATTTTATACAATTTGTATACGGCAGACCTCCCTGAGTGTATTGGACTTACCAAAGTCTTTACATTTGCGGATGATACCGCGATTTTATCAGGCTCTTGGAAACTCCCTAAGAGTGTAGAATACCTTCAAAAAACGACCGATGCCTATATATAGAATGGGCGGAAAAATGGAAGATCAAAATTAATGCGGAAAAATTGCAATTAATCAATTTTAGTAAAAAACGCGATCGACCAAATGTCGACTTTATGTTGAACGATTTGGTTCTACAATGGAAAAATGAAGTTAAATATTTGTGTGTTATGTTTGACAGAAAGTTAACATGGCATTCACATATTGAACATATAGTCAGAAAAACAAACGTTTCAAAGTGTGCTCTTATTGGCCCTTCATATCAAAAGACAGCAAATTGAATTTACGACACAAACTGACGTTATACAAGACTTGTATACTTCCACAAATGACTTACGCTTCAACCGTCTGGGGCCAGACTGCCGTCCCTCATTTTCGTAGACTTGAGTCTGTGCAAAATAAAACCTTACGACTGATCACTGGAGCCCCTTCGTAATTCCAACATCAGACGTGATTTAATGGTGGACTCCATCAGCCACCAAATCCGACTAAGAAACCAGGAGAAAATTAATGAATTCACCCGTCATACAAACCCACTAATGAGGAGGGCACTTAATTACGACCAGGACGAATATCCGAGGGCTAAAAGGCCTAAATTGGTTCCAGAGAACCCACATGTAGTTTAGGAAGAATTTCAAAATTTTTCTGTTTCGAAAATTTAACTCAAAATTCAAGCAGCATTTATGCACAAAATCAAAAAAAAGTAAGAGTTTAGAAAAACTAGCCTAAACAAACAACCAAGATCCCAGAGTAAATATAATATCAACAGAAGTTGTTATATTATCTCAATCTAACTGTTATTATATATTTTGAGTATACGGTTAGTATATTGTATGGGTTAACTGAAAAGTGTTAATTCTAGCAACAATTTGTAAAAACAGTGAAATAATTTCAATGGTAGGTAATGAATAGAAATCAATTTTAAATTAATAGATGTTAACTGCCAAAGAAAATTATTTAAATTATATATCTAGTTCAATAAACATGTAGTACTGCTTCGATTAAAAATTTAATTTATTATTAGAGATACACCTAATAAAGCCTGATTTATGTATTTGTAAGTTAATTTTAACCTAGAAATAATTTTGATTGTGTAATCTTACCAATTTTATTTATTTTCTATTTAAGCAATATAATATAAACTTACTAGAATGTTCTGGAGATTAATAATGTAAGATAAAAGAAGACAGACATATTTGTAATGCATTTGTTCTAGAAGCTTCCAGTTGGACAGTGAATAAGTTCAAATCATCAGTTTGTGATAAAAAACATTCAAAAAATAATTCCTAGTGAATTAAAGGAAAAGAAAAGTAAAATTATAAGCCTTATAAGTGATTAAAGTGCATTTAAGGAAATTTCGGATTAAATATATACAAAAATATTAAGTGGTCTAACTAAATATCCAAATATAAACAATTACAACTACCAATCACTAAACGGTATCCAGTAAATCCGTTGGAAATAACAAATCCAACGGGAAACTTGCAGAACAGAAGCACCCTGAGAAGT
The DNA here is from genome assembly GCA_035357415.1 of Ophraella communa. NCBI lineage: Eukaryota > Metazoa > Arthropoda > Insecta > Coleoptera > Chrysomelidae > Ophraella > Ophraella communa. Next base: position 13,158,592 of record CM068995.1, on the reverse strand, counting down.
AAAATCTAATGCTATATTAGAACAATTAAGTAATATCAAATATTTATATTTACCTACTCTATTTAATACCTATTACTGATGTTGCAAGTAACTATGTTCATTTGAGAAAATAAATGTAAACTGTTTGAGTTGGGTTTTATATAGAATAATGAAACTGCTACCGTTTAAATATATCCTGCTTTGTTTTAAATTAGTTATAAATTAATACAAAAAGAAAACATTAATAAGAGACATTTTCTGTATTTGCGGAATCCCTAGAATTTTATGTCGGCCTGTTATTTTCCAATAGTTCATATTCGTGCTTAAAACAGTCGAAAATCGACAACACAATCGGTGTAACAATAAATCTCGATGTAGAGAGTGCTCTTCGCGCACCTCCAAAAACTAAACAACGATTTCCGATATACATCATGTTATCTTGGTGGATTGGTGGAAGTATCTTTTAAACCACGATCTTCTCATACAATCCTGCTCCTTTCCGATATTTTCAACTTTAACATTTCATTTAGTTACGGTCAACATTATTTTTCTTATGAATTGGAGGGAGCACTTACTTCTACTGTTAAATGTTTTTCATACGGTACCTGTTACGTTGTCGTGATTGTCAGCGACGATAATATATCTCTTGACAGTTTTTGAAGAATAATTGCATCAAAATATAAATTTTGTAGAAAAATTAATAATTCTATTGAACTAGATACCATCTAGTAAAACAGTGAAAATTGAAATGATATTTTTAAAAATTTGTCTTTTTAGCCGGTGCTGAAGTAAACTTTGAACCCGCACGGGCATAAAAATAATTATCAACTAGTATGACAGTTTGGTTGCAGGTGATCCCACCAATATTCCTTCCCATTTCTCGAAATATATGGAGAGTTATTGTCTTGAACTCTTTCCATAATTGTAAATTTCATCGAATTTCAACTTGAACAACTGTCTTTTCACAAAATATTTTTATCCAACTATCAATGTTAACGACAAAACATCATACTCACTTGCACTGATTGATCGTTATTCACTTGGTAATGACTGACACTGTAACGAATTAACGCATTGGGGAACTTGCAAGACAAGTGTTGGCCCCTAGCGAAGCAATTAGCAACTGGAGAAGACGTTAACAACATAAATCAGCTGTTAAAATCTGTTAAAAACTTTTGAAAATAAAGTGAATATAAAGCTGTACATAATTTCTGATCCTAATTTTCTTTAATGAGAAATTTATTTCAAAGTTTACTTAAATTTCCCAAAAATTTAGAGCTTACATTCTAGAAATTGGTAAACCAATAATAGTATTTTATTTATACAATACTATCGTATACTTATGATATTTTATAAATATTCACAGGAGAGTAAATTTAATTACACTCGTAAACATACTAGACTAACCAATATGCCAATGGGTTTTAAATACCCATCACGTCTTCTTCGCCATTTTTGTGGACGTTGGAGGGCCCTCTACCGCAAATTAAATTTCCCAATACGAAATCTCAATTCGTCATTCAAAAAAACGTTAACGTAAACTTGACTACGGTCGTTAATCAACGACTCTTTAGTGAATAGACCTGTAAAGTAAATTATTAATATATTTCAGATTATATTGTTGTTCACTATGTATATTATCCCCAGATATTCAAAGTAATGAAAGCTTCTTAATGAAAGTAAACTTTAAGCAGGTTATGACAACAAACAATACAGATTGTAAAACTGTATAAATATACCTACCGAGATAAAAAGTATATGTAGGTACTGTACACACACCTCGATCTAGTAAACAAAATTTATAGATTATTAACCGCCGAAAAGGATAAAAATAACTTTTTATTTAGAAATATAAACATTATTTCTTATAATAAACACCATTTTGTTTACTTTATTAGTTGGAGTAAAAGGAACAACAACAAAATCCCTTAAATAATAAGGGAGGGAGGTGTCATGATCACCTATCAAATTATTCATTTGGATTAAATAACTTTTTTAATTTATTTTAAATTGCTGTAAACATCAACAATAAACAGGCATATTTATATATTTCTGCCAGTCTATTTTTGGTTTTAATTAAAAATTATTAGAAACATTTTAGTTGGCATATTCAATTAAAACAAAAATACACTTGAATCGCTGAAAGATTACCCGTGCGTCACGATTCAACGATCATATCAGCGACACCTTTTCGATGTACTGTCCTTTTCTATAAATATCAAACGATAATATTAAATTATAAACTGTTGTCTTCTCTATCCTATTCGTATGCTTACACACAATGACGCACGGGTAATCTTTCAGCGTTTCAAGTGTATGTAAATTTTGAAATATACCTTGTCCAGTATAAATCTAGTTGCACATCATCAAAGTGAACAAATTGCTCTGTTCGTTTGACTTTCTTCGTTCGTTTGATACTGTCAATCAGTGTGCTTATTCACTGTAAACTTGGTAAATATTAAAAGTCGTAGGCCGCAAGTTATTACAAAAGATAAATAAATGCTTTATGAAAGATTTCGTAATTAATTTTAAATCAAATACAACTTGTGGGCTTAAAAAATAAACTTCAAACGAACATAACTTATGCTAAAATATTTTATATTATTATGTTGGCAAAATTGCGCGCTGTTGCCGCGTTCAAATGTGGTTTATCAGGTGAAATTTTGATATTCGAGCTAGTGTGACATTGACTTTTCTGGTTTCTGTAATTTAGGAAACATTTTAGGACAAATAAGTGCACCATTATATATATTTTTCCTTGCTACTAATCCATACGTACATAAATAGTTTAGAATCACTAAAATATAAAATTCTAATTTAGTGCTGAGGTATTAACATTAAAATAAAACCCTTCTAGTAACTAAAATCACTTTTGTTTGAGCTATCACACATAACTTTTTTTAATTATCTGTATAACTAACCAAGCGTATTTTATTGTAGTCAAATAAAATAATGAATATTAGAGAAACTTCGTTTGACATTTACTAGATTCTAATACTATTTTAAATGCTTGGCAACATAGTCCCATTCTGACAGCTGTGACGTGCAACCAGATTTATACTGGACAAGGTATATGTCCTTTTACTTCAGTTATATGTACAGTATGCGCCAAAACAAACGACACTGACAAACTAAAGCGTTATTTAAAAAGAAGAATTAAATAACATTTCAAATAATGCGAATTTTAAATTTTGCTTCTATACAAAATGTGTTCATAATGCTCGTCATTGCGTTCTAAGTAGTACTCATAACGCTGACCAAGATTGCTTAGCATGTTATTAAAAATAGGCTGCTGCATTCTTCTGAAATTTTTTCACGGAGTTCGTCAATAGTTGCCGGTGGGTTTTCTGTAAAAACGGCTTGTTTCAGTGTGACCAATTAAATTTTTGAAGTAATTTTGTATTTATTATTTAATTAAAAACAAAAATTGACTGACAGTATAAACTCAGATCATGTCTCTCCGTTCCTAAATTTAATTCAGCGGGTAGTTTTAGCAGCTTTCAGCTTTCACGCGGGTGGCGCTCACGCCATCAGGCGTCTATGAGAATGAAGAGGTTTAGCGTCGCTTTTCAGGCGTCGTGAAAATAGAAAAATAATAGCGTGGGTGGACGAAAATTAGAAACTCGTAATGTTACATGTTTATTCAGGTGCATAGTTATCGGATTAATCGACAAATCTGTCTACAATGAAAAATACTTGTAGATATGAATTCATATAAGAGAAGTTTAAGAAATACAATTAAAAATATACTTGTTATTTGGAAATCTAAAAAAATCCGGGATTTCAGATTTAATCATATATTAAAAACAAAAATTTGTTTATGGCAACACCTTAATACTGCATGCTACAACACTTATGTGAAATAAGTTGACAGTTGAAGCAAAACCATGTTAGTTTTAATATAGATAAACGTTGTTATTTTCATTACTAATTATAATATTATATTCAGAACAATAAACAACTAAAAGGTTGTATTAACTTCCACTATTTATTCTTTAAATACTTTAAATGTAATGACAGCCGTTTCGCTATCGAAATAGCATCGTCAGATTATAATTATTAGGATAAAATTTTACTTAATTTGAATTACTATCTTTAAAATATTGTAGACATTCTGCTAATTTATTTACCTTACACTTTATTTCTTGGGCCTGGGATCGAGATCACATTCTGACCCAAATAAAGTCAAAGCGGTAACTTAATATGGAGTTATCGCACACACTTACCTACTTATTTTAATGAGACAAAACCTTAATACTGCATGGTACAAAGAGTTATGGCCACGGCATCGGCACTAGCATAAGATAATAAGTTGACACTTTACGCAAAGATAAATATTTATTGTATGTACAATTTAATCGGCACATAATAGTTTTCGTTCGGCTAGTACAGAAGCCGCACCGAGTGCGCCGCGACGCCTCGGATTAGAGGTAATCCCAGCGCCGATTGAAAATGCTGGAGTCTCAATGCGGAATGAAGCTAAACGCTGGATTCAACCTACAGGAAAACATAGACGCGAGGAGGAGTACATCCGATGATACAGGATAAGGCGGGATTATATACAGAGATAGTGATAAAAATAATATTTATCATGCATACAGATTGAATAGTTATGCATTATATAAACGTTCTTTAAATAATTTTAACAAACAAACAAAATTCAAATAGTTTCAAAATATCTAAGGGTATTGCCCCTAACCGTTTATCAATGAAGTTTACCGCATATGTTATTGAAATTGGCAATAGAAATTCGATAATATGGTTAAATTTTGCTATAAAAGTCTAGGTTGAAAAAAAATAAATAGGGTATCCTTATTGATTTAAAGATAATTTGTGTGACAATGTCCATACCAAAGAGAGATACTGCTGCAAATCAGTTATCAGAATACGCCAAAGAAAATGAAGTAAGTACCTATTTGTAAGTTGTTAAAAACTACTGACAATTAAAAACATAATTATAAAAAAGGAATTTAAATTATTACAAGATTGCTGAATTTTAGTAAATAACAATAAATAAAGAATAATAAAAAACTCTTCGTTATAACGTAACTTCCAAGTTTATTTGAAAAAATAGGTTTTTAATTACAATGACGGCATTTTCGCATAAATTAATTCTATGTTACATAGGGCATTTTCAATTCCAATGGACAAAACATCTAATGGCTATCCAATTCATTTAATAAATAAATTAATTAATAAGAAAGAACAGAAAGTGTCACTACAACTAATATTTCCTAAACAAACTAAAGAAATTAAAAGTTATAAAAATATTACATATTGTGGATATATTTCCAATAAAATTTCAAAAGTAATATCTTCGGCAACATCTGCATTAATATCATTAAAAACACAAAATAATGTTGGTACAAAATTGTTAAATGTAAAAACAAAATTACCCAAATTAAAAAAAATCTGGTGTTTACAAAATTAATTGTCCAAAATGTAATGCTGTATAGCATCAAACACAAAGAAATTTTGAAGTAAGATTCAATGAACACTTAAGAGCATATAGATTAAAACAACCAGATAAGTCAAATTATGCAAAACACCTACTTGAACATCCAAGCTCACTCTTACACACCAATAATGACATCCAAACACACTTGTGATAAAAAACAAAGTTTAGATTTCCTTGAAGAACTTGAAATAAAAAGACATCTAGCAGATCCACAATTTAAAGTTGTTAATGAACAAATAAATCTGGGAAGTTCTCCACTTTTAAAGTGTTTGTTTTGATTGAGTCTTCATTTTATAGATAGATAAGACGTAATTGTAACACAAATATATTAATTTATTGTAAAGATCAGCATGATATAGTTTTTTCCTGGTTTTTCTATATCATTGCACAGTTATACTGATCTTAGAGTACATCTTGGATAATTCCTTAGGGCGAATAGCATATAGGCTTGCTTTAATATTGTTATGTCTTATTACTTCCATACTTAGTCTAGCCTTAATACTACCTAAACAACATCAGGTACCTAGCTACAAACAAACAAAATGTAACCTAAATATGTCAATCTGACGATGCTAATCTTAGCGAACTGTCATTGTCATTGTAATTAAAAACCTAATTTTTTCAAATAAACTTGGAAGTTACGTTATTACGAAGAGTTTTTTATTATTCTTAATAAGATGGACTTCCAAAAAGTAAGGGTTAGTACAATAAATTTAACAATAAATAATTTTAACAGACCTGCAATCCCAGCTAAAAAGGTACTTAATGGTTTGTTAGGTAGTTTTATTTATTAAATCTTTACCTTAGTCTATATAACAAACTATTTTTATTTCAAAATTATTTTGTTATTTTTTAGTTCAGATTGCAATGTGTTTTAAGTCTGTTTTATAGGTGCACTATTTTAGCGTTTCGAACAATCTGTAGGTTATAGATTTTTATATTAGGTTTCTGTTTTTTTACTGCTCTGTCATCAGAGCACGCGTATTAAATTTTTCAAGCACACAGCTGGAAGTGGATGGAAATGGAAATAACAACTAATAAAAGCGTATTAAAAAGTAAATTATATTCTTTCATTTAAAGTGAGCAATGAAAAAAAGAGGAATATGTTAGGTTCAACCAACAACAACCATTCACGAAATGAAGATAACAGTTTTCTTCTTTTTAGGATAATGATGAAATTATAACTAATACATGGGGTGTACCGGTACCCGAAAAAGATGCTAGTTTAACAGTTGGCTACCATGGTCCAATTTTACTCCAAGATTACCACTTAATAGATGAAATAGCACATTTTACTCGAGAACGGATTCCAGAAAGAGTTGTGCATGCAAAAGGTGCCGGAGCTTTTGGTTACTTTGAAGTTACAGATGATATTACCAAATACACAGCGGCCAAAGTATTTTCTGAAATTGGAAAAAAGACACCCATAGCTGTAAGGTAAAATATTTTTTTTATTTACTTAAAACAATCGCAATAGAGCATATTATACTATACTCAGTGTCCACAGTACTGCTAACTGGTGAGTATAATAATCAAACTTATTCTGCTCTAGTTTTGAAAGATTGAATGTTGTATAGCTATCCGAAACACCGATGGTGCTAATTTGTTACATTTCATGAAGGTACTATAAACGAAGTATTTCTGGTGCAGAAAGTTGCTTGATGTTTCCATATCTATGAACCTACGTGTAGTTCATTGAACTATAATTTTAAAATTTTTTTAATAGGTTTTCTCAAGTTGCCGGGGAGCTAGGTTATCCTGATACTATAAGAGATATTAGAGGTTTTGCTATAAAATTCTACACCGAAGATGGTATATGGGATTTGGTTGGAAATAATGCTCCGATATTTTTTGTTAAAGATTGTGCAGTTTTTCCGAGCTTCATTCATGTTATGAAAAGGTAAAAGTTAAATGTATCAATTTTGAATAACATATTCATTAATAACTACAATCAAATACATGTATTTGGCCCTAATTCTTTTTCTGCAATAGATCCATAGTTAATAATTCCTAAGTAACTAGGTTACTTATTTCTAAGTCTGTTTTTTTCTTAAGGAATCCAAAAACTCACATGCGACCCGATTATGATATGTTTTGGGATATGATCACTTTGCGACCTGAAACTACTCACACGTGCCTAATATTTTTTTCGGATCGGGGAATCCCAGCTAGTTTTAGGAAAATGCACGGATTCGGAACCAATACCTTTGCTTTTGTTAATAAACATGGCAAATTCTTTTACTGCAAATTTCATTACAGAAGTGAACAAGGTAAGCATACATAATATACTGAGACATATAAAATCTAAATAAATATCTAATAGCACCTATTATAAACAGAAATTGTTTCATATTATGATTGGCATTAAAAATTGTATCCTATAACATGGAGTATAGTCACTACATTGTATCGGTTAACAAAAAGTATTTATTCTTGTAACAGTTTATAAAAACAATTAAAAAACTGTAACTGTAGATGAAAACACGGAAATAAACTTTATTATAAAACTAACTTTTGTTAACAATAGTGATAAAGTATGATTTGAGTATTATTGATATCTAACCAGTAATATTTTTATAGTACTCTGTGATTTCATATGAAAAAGAGTTTTAAAATTGATTTCATCATTGTATATGTATAGTATTCAGATACTTTATGATGTCTCGGTTAAGTTTCTATATCAAAGTATGATCTATGTTATTATAAACGAAACCTATATTGGACATTAGTATGATATTTAAACCCAGATTAAATCAAAAGAACTATATGGACACAATTATTAATAATATTTATGTAAACCATTGACATGTAACCTATTCTAAGACAATAATATTTATATTGAAAGATTTACTAACATACATATGGGGAGTAAGCTTGATTTATATGTTTTTAAGTAAATCTTAACCTATAAATATTTGATTATATTAACCTTTACTTTGTGGAAGTCCATCTTACTAAGAACAATAAAAATAGTACTTTTTAGCCAAAACTTCCACTATTTATTCAAGCTTTTTTAAACTCAATGACAGCTGTTTCGCTCAAAACTAGCATCGTCAGATTGACATATTGAAGTAGCTCAATAGATCCTAAAATATTCGGTTAATTAACTAGGTAAACCATTTTATTTTTTTATTTTTGTTGTATATAAAAGAGAGTCAGATATATTTGTATTGAATTTATTCTGGTAAATTCCAAAAATTAGAAAATGTTGTAATAACTAATTATCTGTGCTAAACAGAAAGAGAGATATTGGATAATAAAATGTTCTCGAAGGAGTTTTGATATTCAAAGTTAGTGTTATTCAAGTTATTTTCTAGAAAATTATTTAATAATCAAGTTTATTATTTCTTTAAATTTTTAAATCTTACTTAATGAATACTGTTTAACATTTTTCTTTAATAATAACTTTTTTATATTTTGCACTTATAAAAATCTTCATTATAAAACGCATTTGCGTATCGTAATGTAACTTTTACGCACGCAAATTTTTGTTTTAAATGGTTGGCTACATGAGTGAAATATCTAATGACAAGGCCATTGACAATGACATTTGCGGCTAATAGCAATTTATTAATTTTATATTGTTCTTTAAGAAAGTATTTGTGAATATGAATATCATCTTTTATTATTGGTGTATTATTAATTTTAAAATATTTTAAAACATTAACATTTGATCATTTAAACTTCAAAACTGTCAAATGCTATAAATTACACAGTGCTACCGACATACTTTTTAAAATCAAAATTTTCGTAATTTACATACAAATAATTAATTTTAAAAATGAAAAAAAGGCGTAATATAAAAAATATAAACAACTTATTTCATATGGCTGTTGTGACACTCGTTCTTTAAAAAACTCATGGCTTCGCGATGAACTCGTGTCATAACAGAAATCCATATGAAATGCGTTGTTTAATATACTATATTGTTATAATTAATTAATTTTTTTAAATTTCATTCACCTAATCTAACAGCTTTTCGATTTTTAAGCCGCCTGTAATAAAAGAGCTATGCTATATTAGAAACATTAATTAAGTAGTAAAGTAATTCAGAACAATAAACAACTAAAAGGTTGAATTAACTTTCACTATTTATTCTTTAAATACTTTAAATGTAATGACAGCCGTTTCGCTATCGAAATAGCATCGTCGGATTGACATATTCAAATTATTAAATCATACTGGCATCTTATATATTAATTTATTATATTTTCTTATAGGTATTGAAAACATTCCACCGGAATTAGCTCAAAAATTAGCTGGTGAGGATCCAGATTACCACATTAGAGATCTTTATAACGCCATTGAAAACGGAAATTACCCAGCCTGGAAATTCTACGTTCAAATAATGACTCCTGAACAAGCCGAAAAGAACGCATATGATCCTTTTGATGACACCAAAGTTTGGCTGCATGCTGATTATCCTCTAATACCTGTTGGAAGATTCGTTTTGAACAAAAATCCAACAAATTATTTCGCTGAGGTAGAACAAATGGGATTTGATCCAGCACATCTAATACCCGGTTTGTACTTTTAGAATTTTGATAAGTCAAAACTCATCCGTAGAATTTTTGTATACTTTTTCTTTTTTTAGGTATTGAGCCTTCACCTGATAGAATGTTGCAAGGTAGACTTTTCGCATATGGTGACACTCATCGCTACCGATTAGGAGTAAATCACCTTCAACTTCCAGTAAATACTCCATTTAAGGCTACTCATTTCGCAAGAGATGGTCAAGCAACACTCCATAACCATAATGGAGCACCTAACTATCATCCCAATAGTTTTAATGGTCCTAAGGTTGATCCAAGAGCTAAAGCATTAAGTCCTGTCATTCCTCTACATGGTGATATTCTTTAATTTGTCACATACTTATAAAGCCATCGTATTAATAAACAAATTTTAGGTGAAGCCAAAAGAATTGACAGTGGAGACGATGATAATTTTACTCAAGCCAGACTTTTGTATCAGAAAGTTATGAAACCTGACGAAAGATCTAGAATGATTGACAATATGGTAGTTTGGTTGAAGCCTACTAAACAAGCGCTTCAAGAAAGAGCGATCGCAATGTTTTCCAAAGTTGATGAAGGGTTAGGAAAAAAGTTGAGATATGGATTAAGATCTTCTCCTCATATTGATTTGTAATGTTGTACAATAAATACCTTATAAAAATAGTTTTATATTTTTATTGTACTAACCCTTACTGTGTGAATGTCCATATTATTAACAGTAAACAACTAAACGGTTAAACAAACTTCCACTACTTATTCGTAAAATTCGTTTTAAATAGTGGAAGTTTCATTCAACCGTTTAGTTGTTTACTGTTCTTAATTAGTTTCATATATATTTTGAAATAATTGAAATCATGGATATGAAGGATGAAGAAATATAAGATATAAGGAAATTGATTGTGTTAACCTCTACTTTTTGGAAGTTCATCTTACCAAGAACAATAAATAACTGAACAGTTAAACTAAACTTCCACTATTTATTCGAAAAATTCGCTTTAAAATTCAAACAAAATGTAATTTCAATATGTCAATCTGACGATGCTAGTTATAGCGAAACAGCTGTAATTGAATTTTAAAGCGAATTTTTCGAATAAATAGTGGAAGTTTAGTTTAACTGTTCAGTTATTTATTGTTCTTGATAAGATATAAGGACAATATCTCAATTTAGAGATGCAGGATAGTAAATGAATAAGGTCTGTGAAACGTTTTGTCCTGTTAACTCGCATGATACTGTAGTAAGAAGAGATGCGTTTTTAAATAAAAACATACTCCATTATTCCTAGAGCTCTATAATAATTTTGAAAACTCTATTAATACTCAAATATAAAATTAAATAAATAAATCTATAGTTTTGCTATTACAATCATTTTTCATAAATAAACACTTATTTATACACTAGTGTCCGAAATGAATCTCTATACATCATGCAAGAGTGGCTGCTTACTAAATTGAAGCAAGAAATAAAAAAATACAACAAAAAATAATAAAATGTTAAATGTTAAAAAATTGTTCGAAGTAACGACAATACATAAGTTATAACAATGTGCAACTAACCGCCGAATTCTTCGAAACAGCTGTGAACATTCACGAATATCATTCACAAATACTAAAATAATTCGAGCCACTAACTCTTCCTGTGAATTAACAGATGTCTCATAAACCAAAGATTTTGACAAAAATCAAGCGGCGTCTTATCAATCAGGTGAAAGTGCAGGCCAAGAAATTGGGTACCCCCTACCGATCTATCCATTTGGATAACCGAAAGTTCGGTCCATTACCCCCACTCCGACCCTTTCATCAATCATGGAGCCATTTGTGTACCACACGAGCTCTGGTTCGACTTATTTAACCGAATGGTGGTTTCCTATGACCACTTCAATCGGCATCTCAAAGTCATGCAAACCTAATCTGGCATGGTATCTAACGGTGGATTTAAGGATGCTAGATAGTTTTTTTCCCGGATCTTTAGATGACCAACAAAGTCACCAGGTTTTAAGTTTACTGTATGTTGCAGTCGTAAAGCACTACTGTAACCTATCTGAACAACAATGCAACATAAGGAATAATTTGACACAAGTCCTTTTGTAAAATCTGTGGTTGTTTTTCAAGACCTGTAACACCGAGACATTGATACTAAATGTTTAATTAAGTGCCCTTCATCATTTCCGAAAATTTAGAACAGTTATGTATATTTTTTTTACTGTTTTTGATGAGTACTTTAACCCTTTGGATAACGTTGATCTAAATAAGGTATTTATTTTTGCGGTAAGTAACTGAATGTTTTTGAAAATAACTTCCTTTCTGATAATAAATTTGCAATATAAAAGTGCAGGTAGGTACGCCAGTCAAAAATTATATTGTTGGTGTACATTCGAACAACATGTCTTCACGTGATCCAGCTTCGAATCAATTGTTGGAATATTCAAGCAAACAAGGGGTAAATATGCTAATTTTTAAATTTTTAAGAATATAGAGTTAAAAGAGAAACGTATTTTATTACATAAATATACTCTAGATTTATAACATTTCATTTATATTAATTCTTGTAAAAATAGAAAAACCATAAAAAGTTTTTTTGTGGGTGTATACATTAAACGAATGATTTGTCAACATAAGTTGAGATATACCTACTTGTATTTCTTTTTTTTTTTATTTATTAAAAAGTCGCATCCACCAAACGGTTATTAGCGACGGAACTTGAAAAAATAATATAAACATATATATAATATAAACAATACTGTTACAACTCGTATAGTATGTTAGTTTGTTTCAAAAGTTCAATTAGGTTATCAAGTGGACAGTTCTTACCGAGAAGATGCTTGAGATTTTTGGGCAACTGACATGCTATGCGTTGGTTATTAAATTTGTTACAATAAACCAAAATATGTTCAACAGTCAAATCTGTGTTGCATTGTTCACATTTAGGCCGTATATTTTGGGAAAATAAATAGGAGTGAGTTAATCGAGTATGTCCTAAACGTAATCGAGAAAGTATTACTTGTTTGAAGCGATTTTCTGTTCGAGGTAAGCACGCCACCACAGTTTTTTTAATTTGACTCAGCTTTGATGAACTGCACTGCCACTCGCACTGCCACATATCGTTCACTTTAATTTTAAAAAAGAATTTTAAGTCACTGGCTACACATTTCAAAACCCATTCTGCTATTTCACTACAAACTGCCGTTAGCGCACTTTGGTCAGCTTCTTCATTCCCCTGTATACCTATGTGGGAAGGTATCCATAAAAACTGTATTGTTCTTAATGCATCTTGAGCTTGTTGAAGTTCGCCTTTAATTAGTTTTTCTATTGGGTGATTTGGATAAAGCCTTTGAATAGATAGAAGTGAGCTTAGTGAATCGGTAATAATAAGTGTTTTAGGTAAATTGGTATCATTAATGTGTTTTATAGCACGATAAATGGCATATAACTCAGCCGAGAAAACGCTAAAATTGGCCGGAAGTTTAAACAAAAATTTGTTGTTTTGGGTGATAAACGCACATCCCACTCCGTCACAGTTTTTGGAGGCGTCGGTATAGATTTGGTTAAAATCATAAAAATCGTTTATGATCTCCAGAAATTTGGCTTTTATGAGGGAGGAGTTTGTTTCTGCTTTGTTAAAACTTGTAAGGTATGTATTACAATGGGGGATTTTTATAGTCCATGAAGGAGGGTAATTTATATTTGCTGCGAAGGTGTCTGGAAAAGTTAAGTTTAGAGTGCTTAACGCATTTTGAAGACGCTGATTATATGGTGGCCTGTGGTAATTTGTTACTTCATTAGGATTTCCTTGACAGAAAGTATGTTCATAAATTGGCTTTTTGATATTGGTAGAAACGGTTGTTGCTTGTGTTAATGTTAGATACAGTCTGCGATGCTGAAGTGATGGTTCTCCGGACTCACAGTAAATACTTTGTATAGGTGTTGTGCGAAATGCCCCCAAAGCGATTCTAAGAGCAGAATTATGAATAGAGTCTAGTGCTTTTAATGTAGATGGACTTGCTGATGAATATGCAACTGAAGCAAAATCGATTTTTGATCGAATCAAAGTTCTATATAAAGATAGTAATGTGTTTTGATCCGATCCCCAATGCTTATTTGCCAAAGTTTTCAGAATATTAAGCTTTTTACTACATGACAGAACTAATTGTTTTATGTGCTCTTTCCATGTGAGACCCTGGTCAAAAACTGCACCCAAGAATTTTATGTGTGATTTAAACTGCAAATCTTCATTGTATAACTGAAGTGTAGGGAGCACATCAAGTTTTCTTTTGGAGAATACTAGAGCAGCTGATTTAGTCACGGAGAATTTGAAGCCGGTATTTAGAGACCAGGAAGAAAGCTTATTTAATGTCTTTTGTAGGATTTGGGCCATAAGGTCAATGTTTTTTCCTTTGATAAAAAGCACCAAGTCATCAGCATATAGACATGCTTTAATCGGTTTATTAATTTCATTAATGACGTCATTAATAGCAATTAGAAAAAGAGTCGGACTTAGTATGGATCCTTGAGGTACCCCATTTTCTTGTGTCGTGGAAGCTGATAAAGAGTTATTGATTCTGACTTGGAAGCTTCTATTTTTCAAAAAGTTTTGAATAAACCCCAAACAGTGTCCTCCAATATTCCAGTTGTTTAAAGTTTCGATAATTTTATGTTTCCATGTGGTATTAAAGGCATGCTCCAGATCGAAAAATATAGCTATACATTTTTGTTTTGTTGATAGGGCTTCGTTGATATTACTTTCAAGATATAGAATGTTATCTATAGCCGACCTCTTTTGACGGAAACCATTTTGTTCTGAAATGATGAGATCTTCATTTTCAAAGAACCATAGTAAGCGACGATTGACTATTTTTTCCATAAGTTTGCACGATGAGCATGATATTGAAATTGGCCTATAAGATGTTGTATTGTATTTCTTTTTAGAGTTATAATTTTTATTTATTTTTCGGTTCTTTGATATCTACTTCGGTAAACAACTTATTTATTCAGAACAATAAACAACTAAAAGGTTGAATTAACTTCCACTATTTATTCTATAAATACTTTAAATGCAATGACAGCCGTTTCGCTATCGGAATAGCATCGTCAGATTGACATATTGAAGTTACATTTTGTTTGTTTGTAACTAGGTACTTGATGTTGATAAGTAGTTAAGGCTAGACCAAGTAAGGAAGTAATAAGACATAACAATATTAAAGCCTAGATATTATTAGCCCTAAGGGCTTTAATATTGTTATGTCTTATTACTTCCTTACTTGGTCTAGCCTTAACTACTTATCAACATCAAGTACCTAGTTACAAACAAACAAAATGTAACTTCAATATGTCAATCTGACGATGCTATTCCGATAGCGAAACGGCTGTCATTGCATTTAAAGTATTTATAGAATAAATAGTGGAAGTTAATTCAACCTTTTAGTTGTTTATTGTTCTGAATAAGATGAACTTTCACACAGTAAGGGTTAGTACCATAAATTTAACTTATTTATTGCTAAACATTATTTGCTTAATTAATAATTAAAAGAAGCTATTTGAAATTGATTATATAGTAACCTTTTGTGATGATGCTGGTTTTTAGCAAAACAGGTGTCATTGAGTTAAAAAAGCAATTTTTTAAATAAATAGTGGAAGTTTTGTTTAGGAAGTTCTATTTTTAATGTTTTTAGAATCGGCCTGAGTCAATAACAACTTCAGGAGGCAATCCCATCCCAGAAAAAGACGCCAGTCTTACTGTGGGTTATCATGGCCCAACATTACTTCAAGATTGGGTGTTGATAGATGAACTTGCGCATTTTAGTAGAGAAAGAATTCCCGAAAGGGTAGTTCATGCTAAAGGAGCGGGGGCTTTCGGATATTTTGAGGTAACTCATGATATAACGAAATATTCTGCAGCTAAGGTTTTTTCAGAAATCGGGAAAAAGACTCCTATAGCAGTAAGGTGAGTTAACAAAAATTTCCTACTATAAAAAATTCATTATTGATTAATTTATTAGATATTCACAAGTAGCTGGTGAAATGGGTTACGCTGATACTGTAAGAGATTTTAGAGGATTTGCTATAAAATTTTATACTGAAGATGGAATATGGGACTTAGTAGGAAACAATTTTCCAGTTTTTTTTGTTAAAGATGCTGCCTTATTTCCTAATTTTATTCACACTTTAAAAAGGTAAATTTTTAACAATTTTGTAGAATTTATTTATGAAAATAATAAATTTAAACAAATGTTTTAATAAAATACACTAATATATTTATTTAAATATGTCAAAATTTTTATTTATAAATTTCCAGAAACCCGGCCACCCACATTAGACCTGATTACGATATGTTTTGGGATTTCATCACCCTTCGGGAGGAATCAATGCATTCTGTATTAATGATGTTTGCTGATAGAGGAATTCCAGACAGTTATAGAAGAATGCATGGATACGGTACTAATACATTTGCTTTTGTAAATGCTCACGGTAAATTTGTTTATTGCAAGTTCCACTACTTAACCAATCAAGGTAAGTAAATTTAAAACACATTTTACTGGACTGGGTGGCCATATTTAAAATAGAAAATTCTTAAATAGTTAATTAATCTTGGAAATCCTTGAAGTTTCAGCTGTCCCGAGAAACAAAATAACATATTCTTTGATTTCTCTTTCCTTGCATCAGTAGTATATATGTATAAATATAAATTTATGTAGCATACATAAATTATAAAGTTGATCTTGTTTGACGAAGGTAAACACAAAACTCCGTACGGGTACAATTAATTAGTTTTTAAAAATTTATGTGAAAATGTAAATATATATATATAGATTATAGTCCATACTATAAATAATGCTTCTCCAGAAGTAGTAAAATAATGCATTTAATAATCATATTACCAATACCTTCAATAGTTCATGGTGATTCATAATTAAATTGTTTTTATGAAGAATACTATAAAAATATCAGTATTATTTTATGTAAAGGATTTCATTTACTGGGTGGATGACTTTGCCTATCTGTCCAAGATTTTATTTTCGAGACCAATACCAAAACCAGTATAGTCTCTTTTTAAAAGGTATTTTAATTACATTTAGGTATTGGATACCTAAACTCAGACAAAGCTGAACAGTTAGCAGGATCCGATCCCGATTATCTCATTAGAGACCTCTACAATGCTATACAGAATGGGAAATATCCTTCTTGGAATATGTACGTACAAATTATGACCACCGAACAAGCTGCTAATAGCCCATACGATCCATTTGACGATTCAAAAGTTTGGCTTCACAAAGATTATCCTTTAATTCCAGTTGGAAGGTTTGTTTTAAATAAGAACCCTACCAATTACTTTGCCGAGGTGGAACAGATGGCCTTCGATGTCTCTCATTTAATTCCAGGTAAACAAAAAATGTTATTTTGATTTTTACTTATCCACTATTATTTTAATAGGTATTGAACCATCTCCAGACAGAATGCTTCAAGGTCGATTATTTAGTTACGGTGACACACATCGTTACCGTTTAGGGATAAATAGTACCCAGCTACCAGTTAACAGTCCATTCAAAGTTAACAATTATCAAAGAGATGGTCAAAATTCCCTTCAGAGTCAAGATGGATCCCCAGTGTATCATCCCAATAGCTTCAAAGGACCCGAAGAAGATAAGAGAGCAAAAGCTCTATCTCCTATATGGCCGCTGGTTGGCGATGCTCAAAGAATTGACAACGGAAATGATGATAATTACACTCAACCAAGGTTAATATTTACAGTCTAAGATTCAAGTTAGAATAATCCTAACTTTATTTATTGTTCTAACCTTTACTTTGTCGAAGTCCATCATATTAAAAACATTAACACAGCTGTTTAATAAAATTTAATAAAATTACTTTAATCGACAGACTGAAAGAAAACGGTTTTTACTTTAAATTGTAGATTTTTTGTAAAAAAATGTTTGTTTAGTGTTTTTTTTTATTCCTGCATTAAACTTATTTATTTTTTTAGATTGCTGTACCAAAAAGTTTTAAAACCTTTAGAAAGGGGAAGACTGATTGATAACATAGTGAGTTGGTTAAAGAATGCCAACAGTGTTCTCCAGGAAAGGGCTGTTGACAATTTTTCAAAAGTGGACAAAGATTTTGGAAGAAGAATTAGAGAAGGTCTTCATAGTAACGTTCATACACAAGTAGATTTGTAAAATTGAAATTCAACCTGGTAATAAAAAGTTGACTTAAAGCACTTTTTTATTTAACTTTAAAAATCTATTTTCTAGAGGTTGATAGGTAAAAATGTTTCAAATAAAGCTTCTATAAAATGTATGTTTCTAGCTCCATGTAATATTTTTTATTTTATTTCCTAACCGAATTTTTAACAGATACCTAAAAATATTTTATTAAAACCTCCAAATCTTACTGGTCTCCTAATCTTTAGAATTCTACATCGTCTTACCCCTTTGCTGGCTAGAAGTAGGTACCACAAATTCCGATCTCAAAGTCCCCTACACTAATACTTTTACTCTCTATATCTACCATTTCTTCTGTTCTGTTGCTACATTTTCCTTTTAATTTTCGATAATGCATGCATAAATTAATTAACGTCTTGATGTTATATGTAGAGATGGAGAAATAAACAGACATATTCTCCTTGATCTTCTGCAATCCCGATATGATTTCTCATGAACTCGTTGGTTCGACTAGGCGAAATGAGAAAGGACACTGACTACTTGCAAAAAACAAGTAAAAAAGGTCAGTCAGATCCTACACAAAAAATGAATCAATAAATAAGTATTATTAATAAAAACAGCGGCGTAGTATGAGCAAGTTAATAATTACCAAGAAAAAAAGCAAAACAATTTCAAAGTTTGGCACCTAAAGTGAAAAAACTACAGTGATTTGACGGTTTTAGAGTTTTAATTTTTTTTTAAATCATTCTAGATTTATTTGAAATCTAGCACAAGTAAAAGAATAAAAAAAATTCTTATATTCTTATTAAAGTACCTGCCCTAGCCTAACCTTTAACATAAAAATAATATTCTTATTTAAAGTTATCAAATTTCAGAAAACTTTCACTGAATAAGCAGAATTTTTTTAAATATTATTTTTATTGTAATTGTTAAATAAACATCTTGCCATTTTGGTATCTACTGGCAAAGTAAACGGAACATCTGAATGCTATGATTTTTTTTTAATTAGGTAGGTACCTTTTTCTTAAATGAGAGTATCAAAATAACCTCCGAACCAACTGACTGAAGTAGTATAAAAGAGAACTGACTTACTTATTCATTTTACCATTCTTGACATGTGGTGGGGTTTCTGTGGTTTTCCTGTAACTTGGCCAAATGAGTCGATTTTAAAGGGGTTACGCAGACACTGTACCCCGCCTTCCTAAATTGGGAACCCCGCTCAACGTAAAGTGTCCATGAAAAACAAGATCCTCCAGAAAACCTCTAACAATGTCATCTGTCCGTCTACCTCAACCAACTCACCACTTTCCAAATCTTACAGAGGAAAAAAGCTTAAAATGCGGTTTTATATCAATTTTAATTTTATACATTTTCTATTTACCTAAGATCTGCTATTCAAAAATCTAATAAATCAACAACAAAAAGCAAACAAATTTGGGTGCTAGTTTATTTAGGTAATAGCAGCCAGAAAAGGTATTATGATAGTAATGATAGTACCTAGTTACGTTGTGTCCAGTGTTTTCAACCCAATTGAAAATATAAAAAAAATTATTTAAATTTTATCAATAAATGAAATTATAAATAAAAACACTAGCACCTCAGTATTAACATTAAAATATTGAATGTATTGTTAATTTTTAATTTAATGTAGGTACCTATATCATTAAGTACAAAATGGTGTATATAGGTAAATTTTAGTAGGTACAACTCTACCACTTCCTGGTATCCTGTTAAATACTGAACGTTATAAGAAACGCACTCCCACGCTGCAATTTTAACGAATTTACCACCCAAAAACCAAATTTTAATAGTGACTATACTCCCAAGAAACCAAACGCCTTGCATCTAATAGAACTCATCTTTGAAAGCGGCGCAAGAGTATTCACGTGAACGAATAATACATATTCACATCCAGTTTGATTTTAGAAAGGAAATAATTAACAAGAAGTATTGATTTAAAAGTAATGTACAATAAGTGAAATTTTAATTGGACTAATATATAATGTCTTATAACTCCAAACATACACATTTCCATAATTTATGAAATGTAAATACCTAGGATGCTATAGGTATTTGATATCATCACTTTAATTGAACAAAATCCAAATATATTTTCTTTGTATATAAATAGATTAATGTTACGCCCTTTACTCCACATATGTGTCCGATGTAACACACATGTGTAGACAAAATACGTCCTTAATCCTTCTGTTATCCTGGTCCTCATATGGATTTCATTTCCAATAAATTCACGCATGAGTTGGTTTAAGATTTGAAAAATAGGTAGGAGGAAGATTATTTATTTCATACAAATGATAACAGAAAAAAATCATTTTGATATAAATAAATTTTAAATTGGATTTGTTTAACTTGCCCTGTTCGTTTACATATTTATTTGTCGGTTCAAATCAACTAATTGAAATTTGACCACTTTCCCCATAGCGTACTTGATGTATGTACCTGCATAGGTTGAGTTCTAGGACAATACAATTATTAAATAAATTATGTTTCATTGTAAATTCAAGATGACCATCGCTCCAAATTGGCGGATTGCAAATTGTGTCACAACTATCTCAATATAGGTATGAAATGAAAGGGTTTCAAGGCCATCAAAATGACACACATAAAGGTGATGAGTAATTAAAGCGATTACGTATATATAATTGCATTACAAATTTTTCAAATGTTGTTTTTAAGTACAGCCAAATTTGAATTTTCTAGTACCTACCTACATTGGTGGTACCTACAAGGTGTAATGTAGGTGTTACAACTTACAACACTCAAATTTTTTTTTATTCTAGTAGATTAAAATTCACATATTAATTTAACGACCTTTTGCACCAGTTCAAATGAACTGTTGACCTACACATTAACAAATATTTTTCATTTTTAAATAAATGTCAGATAAGTTCTGTGATTTTTTACCTCAGTCTATTATTATATTTACGTACTTATTTATCTTAATCATAAACTGAAAACTGAATCTAAATATCTAAATCTAAATCTAAATCTAAATATTCTCGTGTAATACATACCTACCTAAATAATACATAATAAACACTTTATTTAAAAAAAATATTTACCATTCAGGTAGGGAAACCAAATTAAAACATCATTATTAAAAATCATTTTAGAATAAATAAATATGATGAAAATACATCTAATAATGAAAGGTATCTATTTAATTTATAGCCATTATAAGTAGTATTTATTAAAACTTCAAAACCTATTTAAATTTAAATTGTTATTGATAACTAAAAATAAATTTTAGTAGCCTTTGATCTGTTTGTTCTCAAGTGATTTTTTCAATGATGATTCATTTTATTTATTAAAAAAATTATGATTAAAAAACATGCTCTTCTCCTTTCTAGACCGATTAACTAAAAGATTACAAAACAATTTTGAAATGCAAGTGTCAGGACAACATATCTAAGAACAGAAGACTATGGAAATAAACGGTGTTGCCAGTTGCCATTGCCATTTGCCATTTCAGGTATGTACATAATAGGTTTGTTCCAACTGACAAAATAACCGTTCTTGGAACGGTGACGCGCATGTGCAATAGTAAAAATGCGTTCCAAGCACGAGAGAACCGTTTAGCGAACGATAATTATTTTGTTCCAACCCGATTTGGTATCGTTATGGAACCGGTTCAAGAACGATGATTTCGATACTCGACTAAAAGCAAGTATCAAGGGAACTGACTTGCGCAGTACCTATATCCATCTATCAACTTGGCTGGGCTTGATTTTTTGTTTCTGTATTTGTTAAATTATGTGGGAGCGTACTTATTTAAAACTAAATATTAGTAATAAAAATACTTCAGTTTATACATCAACCGATTTAGTCATCATATAATTTCCTTTGGTACAGATGTATATATATATAAATAAACTTTTTTTGTGCTTAACTGCGTGTACCATGTAAAAATAAAAGTATGTTCTGTTTGATACGTTCTAGTGATTTGAGACAGTAACCAAACCGTTCCAACCATACTTTATTTTGGAACCGTTATTAGAACGGTAAACACTTGGCGCCTGCGTAACAAATCCTCAAGAACGATTTCGAAAACGATTCAGGAACGATTCCAATTTGCTTGTTGGAACAAACCTAATAATATGTCACTTATATAGTTAGGCAACCTCAATACATAATGGAAATTGAATTTCTATTATGTATTTCATAATTTTAATTATTGAATTTCTATTATGTTTTTCATAATGGAAATACGTATATTAAAATTATGAAAAACATAATAAAAATAATTACGAAATTAAAATTTTGAAACTAAATATTATTTATTATTCTTGCTTTTTAAATGTTGTTATTAAATACCAAAACAGCATGCCATAGGATTCAGTTTTAAATAGCGAGCAAAACTAATTATTTTGCAGGTATAATTTAAAAATATTTTGGGGATCAAAACTGGTCAAGTCAATATAAAAAAATATAGTGGCTAATATGCGAGCAGTTAGAAGGTAGGGCTGAAGGAGTGTATACAGATTTTATTTCGTTTGGAGTGCCTAAGGAGCGGTTGGAAGCTATAATAACGTCGCTTATTGAGTATTTTTAGTTTGTTGATCGTTATGAATTTCTACTTGCATAATTACCAACTCTGTTTATTAGAGTAACAGAAAACGAGCGCAGTGTTTATTTACGGTATCTAGCAGGTCATCAAAATATTTATTTCATGTCAGGAGCGCATAGTTAATAAAAAATGTTCAATAATAAATAGTCAAACAAGTTTAACACAGTAATACCTCGACTGACAAAAATTATTTCTATTATTTTATTTTGATTAGGATAGAATTGCATACCTCATTAAAAACATAAAACAGCGAAAGCAACCATTTTATCTTTTGAAAATAATGGGTATGTGTAATTTATTTTCCCAATAAAACTTTTTACTCGGGTCATGAGTCATTATAGCATATAAAATATTATTTTAGTAACACTGACCCCGGACAAACGACTTTGATGATGTGAAAAACCCCAAAAAATGGAAATGGGGTTGTATTTATGTTTATATATTTTTTCTGGAATTTCGTTGGTTTACATTTCATGTTTGGGTCGGAAACGAACAGAGACAACCCTATTTTATATTTTTACATCATCAAAATAGTTATGTGTCCACAAATCAGTTGTTTGTACCCTCAATTTTATGTTACCTAATTTTAACTATTGGTAAAGATTTGGGAAAAACTGCTTGACTACCACATCTTCAAAGTCTAGGAATAATTTTAAAAATCAACGTCAGTTTTTCTTGAGTTAATTTCGAAAAAAAATATTAATTAATGTTTATTCTTACATATACCAAAATATTTTCTTTAAAAAACATGAAATATAATTAAAACAAAAGATAATTCAATATAACCAATATCAATATTTGTCAAATCTTTCCAAAAAGTGAAAAATAAAAATTAATACAAATGTGACCTTTACGTTGGTGTATTACTGCTCTACATCTACTGCTCTAGACAAAATAAGATTATCAATATAACTTCACCTCAGAAGCTTTCTAAATTGAACTGGTCCATAATGGTTACCCATATTTGGAGTAACATTTACATGTACGTTGAAGCATATCCCATACATGCTCAATAGGACTAAGGTCCGGAGATTGTGCTGGCCATGGTAAAACTTCAATTCTTTCGCTTTCCAGCCAGTTCGTCACAATAGGACGGAGTATCCAAATTGCCCATACCATATCTGATCAGTTAGTGAACATTTTTTAGTCGTTCCACATCTTCAGATTGTCCCCACGCTCTTGTTCGACGAGAGTCTGGGAAAAATTCAAACCTAGATTCATTACTGACTAAAACTGTAGCCCAATCTTGGGTAGCTCAATTCTGAAATTCTTGATACCATTCCAGTCTTGAAGCGCGAGACAGGTGGACATCTTAGGGTCGTCTACTGAAGTTGGCTTCATAAAGATGATTTCGCACTATATCTAGACCAACAGATAAGTTATGCGCTCTTTGTAAAGTCGTAATTAACTCAGGAGCTATTGGTAGTTGCCTCCTAGCTGTTAAAATTAATAATCGATTTTGAGTTGCTGTTGTAGAGCGTCCCCGTCCTGGATGTTGCTTCCAGTTTCTCTAAAACGGGCAGTAAAAATAAGGGGTAACTTGCAATTTGTCAGTAATTCATTATTAAATAGTCGTCAAATATGAAAATCAGTAATCAGTACTGATTTTCTTTCAGTGCACGAAAGTCATGAAACATCTCAGCAGTTCCAGAGCCAACTACATATTAAAACAACGTAAAAAAACTCTGGTAATGAAAATGTAATAAATATGTATGGAATATAACTTTATTAACGATACATATGATGATAAATAGAATTTTTGCAGAAACTGCTATTCGGGGGAAACAGCTAGCTCACGGAAATTAAAACACTTGACGATTTATCTACGGCAGGCTCAGCTAGCCGAAAAGGAGTAGTGGTGGTATTTTACAGGAACGGCGTACGTAGTACGTAGTGTAGTTAGGGATGCAACATCGTTCATAAAAAACATCGATGTCATATCATCGATGTTTTTCAAAGTGAAATATCGATGTTTAAGAACGATACATCTATGTTTTTCCGATGTTTTTAAAACTGTTACCAGGACCCTTATTTTCGAACGTGTGATGTGAAGTGAATGTGATGTGAGTAGGGAAGTGATCGATCCCTGACAAAACCTTTCATGGGTCGTATTTTCGATATCACAACGTTGCCTCGTTAAATTTATGAAAAATGAAAGAATTTTGACGTATAACGTACATACTAGAAAGTTGGCAACGTTTGATAAATTGGGTTTCAGGCAGTTCAAACTGATAACTATATTCTTTTATTTATGATAACTACAACTATATTCTTTTATTTATGAAAGACGCAAGTTTCAAAACAAAACTACGGTAACAACTCTAATAAACATATGATTTTGACAATACGCTGACGCCTGAATAATAATGCGCATGTTTCACTGCTTCGACTGGGTCTGACCAAGCGAAGTGTGATGTGAGCTATCATATAGTCTAAAAATACGGTTCACCGGTTTCTCACCAGTGATCTATCACATCACATATTCGAAAATAGGGGTCCAGGGTTGACGTAGAACCACGATATAGTTACAATAAGCGTTTACCTATAGAGATTGAATCATCATGATTACAGACAAATAATATTGACTTTAAGTAATACAGATATAATGTACTAGGATATCAACAGGGGAAGAACATCAAAATAAGTTAGACAATTATAATCAAATTTATTATATGAAAAAATAAACGACGCAAAACCACAGAATACTCAAATCACGGTTTGTAATTCTGTTCTGTTCTGTGGCCAAACGCAAAAACTAAGCGTAAACGCTGTTTGTTTTGTTCTTGCGCACTTCAAGAATAAGTGTGAGACAAAAAATATAAAAATCGAAGACATGTGAGTAACTTAAGAGTACAGATGCTTTCAATGAGATAGCGTTGCAATACAACATTGTTCATAAAAACATCGTTCACAAAACATCGTTCATGATGAACGATGTATCGATGTTTTCTTGTTGGTTAACATCGATGTTAAAACATCGATGTTTATGAACGATACCTCGATGTTTTAAAACATCGATGTATCGTTTGCATCCCTAAGTGTAGTGCGTAGACAGATTAGTTGTTTTATTGAGTTGAGCTGCTTTTTGAGTTTGGTAAGCGGTTAAAAATTGTATATTAGGGTTTCAGTTTCAAATTTAGCAGAAATTTTTAGCAGTCAAAATTTTTTAAGCCGCTGACCCAACATGTCGCATTGGCATTTCTCATTTTAATTGAATTATAACAAAACAATTAAGTTAACGAACTAGAGCGACATCTTGACTTTGGCTGACCCAGGTTCTAAAGGCACTAGCCGTCACTGGTAAATTGCAAAAGACCTTATTGAAAAGTAAATTTTTTTTAACTATACGAGCTTCACACTATATAGAACAAAGCTACAATTAAAAATCACTTACCAAAATAATGAATATTATTGAAATAATTTAAAAATATTGTGTTATTGGCGTTAGTATTATAATCGTTTTATATTTTGCGATAAAATGTAACATTTAGCTAATCCAAAATATATTTCATCTACGTATCATGATAGTAGTTTCAGCATTAAATGACCTATTGCAATAGATTTTCTTTATAAATGTAAGCCTGACCCAAATTACATAAGGTATTAGGCAAATAGGTTAACTTGGTGCAGAAAACGGGTTGTGTACAGTGGCGTGTGCCATTAAAATTACATTTTAATAATCAAGTTCCTATTTTAAAGCGAATTTTTCGAATAAATAGTGGAAGTTTAGTTTAACTGTTCAGTTATTTATTATTCTTATTAAGTTCCTATTTGCAGAATTGGCTCAGCATTCATATTATGCTGAGCATAACAGGTAATGAAATAGAATAAAACATTTATTGAATAGATACATACCTACAAACATATTTAATGAAAATAATTAAAAAAAACTCTTAAACATAACATATACTCTTTATAATATAATGTTAAAATAGATATAGGTATAGTAGTAGTAGTAATACTACTACTATTACTACTATTCGTACTATCCACATTTGAGTTATGGATAACCTCTACAATTTTAGATATAGGTATACTAAGTGACATAAAAATCCAAACACCCAGATTAAATAATTTTATTTTAATAAAATTTGGTGAATTTATTATATATTGTAGCCGTAGTAAAGATCCAAATTTTGCGGATTTTGGTTCTTGATATTCTTTACGATTGGTTACGATGTCTAGGGTACGGAGACCTGCACGATATCGTCAACATAGTGAGTTTGATAGGGGTCGTATAGTGAGACTTCGGGAAGCTGGATTTTCTTTTCGGGAAATTGCAGTGAAGTGTAGACACCGTGGTTAGGTGTTGTCAGGCATTGCCGTACGCATAGAGCAAGGGGCTCTGGACGCACCCGTAGAACAGCAGACCGTGAAGATTGCCGCCTAAGATTATTGGCCTTAGGGGACCGTTTCTCCACTACCAAGTCCATTGCAAATGAATGGTTTGGCCTGTTTTCATGCCGACCACACTGGGTCCTCCCTTTAACTCCAGAAAACCGACGTAATCGCGTTGAGTGGTGCAGAGAACGGTCACTCTGGGATCAGGAATGGAACAGTATTGGTCTCGATTTTCTTTAAGCATGCACGATGGTCGATCGAGGGTTAGAAGACGACGTGGTGAAAGGAGAAATCCACGGTTTTTTGTTGAAAGGCATGTTCATCAAACTGTTGGAGTTATGGTTTGGGGTGCTATAGCTTATGGTTCAAGATAACCTTTAATCTTCATCAGAGGTAACATGAACGCGCAGCGATATATCCAAGAACCCCATCTTTTACCCTATCTTGACATCCTGGCAAATCCAACTTTCCAACAAGATAATGCCCGACCGCATGTCACAAGAGTCACAATGGACTTCTTTCAACATAATGATGTCACATTGTTACCTTAGCCACCAAGATCTCCCGACTTATCCCCAATTGAGCACGTGTGGGATATGATGGGTAGGAGATTACTCAATTTGCAACGTCCTCCTCAGACTCTAGAAGAACTTCGAGAGGAGTTGGTGGTTGCCTGAAATGAGATACTACAGGAGGACATTGACCACCTGATCAGAAGCATGCCTAGGCGCGTTGGAGAATGCGTAACACATCAGGGTGCATCCTAAAATTTTATAAAAATAAAATCATTTAAACTGGGTGTTCGGATTTTTATGTCACTTAGTATATATTGTTTTAAGTTTTACGTTAATTTGTTACTGGTTCAAACTTTTCTTTAACTCGTATAAAAGTAAGAATATTAAGATAGAACTTTTTAAACAAAACTTCCACTATTGCTATTTTAAACTCAATGACAGTTGTTTCGCTAAAAACTAGCATCGTCAGATTGACATATTGAAGTTATATTTTGTTTCTTTGTAGCTAGGTGATGCTGATTAAGTAGTTAAATGCAATATGTCAATCTGATGATGCTATTTTTTAGCGAAATTTTTTTAAATAATTAGTGGAAGTTTTGTTTAAAAAGGTTCTTAGTAAGATGGACTTCCAAAAATAGGTAAAGGTTACTACAATCAATTTCGTAAAAAAGTAGTCAACAAATGCTTTATTAACTAGAGACATCTGTTGTTTATTGACAAGCTTAAGATTAAGTTATGTACAGAAAATTGTAATTACGATAGGTACTCATACAAATAATTATTGAAATTTTTAAGGTAATAGGCGAAACATTATTATAAAAAATGCCGATGAATGTTTGAATAGCGAATAAGAATAATAGCCCATGTGTATGAAAATATTATGAGACGTGTTATAATGTTATTGATTGTTTATTTATAAATCGTAAGACCGTATTTATCTTTTTGATATGCCACTGACACAGGAACTGGAGCTGCACCCTAAACCGGACGCTCCCTTTTTTCGTTACAGCGGTCAAACATAGGATATTTACTGCGAAAAAATGAATATTATTCACGTAAAATCTCGTATTATCTACTCTCTATCATTAAACAATTTTTTAATACGTGTTTAGAATATTTAACGCAAATAACTTTGACAAAAAATCAATTTATAAAAATGAGGTGACCAAACTTTTTAGATAAACCACTTTAAACTAAATTATGAAAAATATAACACAAGTGTGACTATATTTAACTATAAAAAATGTTCTAAAAATATAAATTTTAGCATTAATTTTAGAAATTCCTAAATGTCGTATTTTTTTTTTAAATGAGGTCACACAATAAATGAATTTGAAATAATGACTCAAAACACCACGTTGTATGTGTAATAGCAGCGCCAGAGTAAAAATAGGATGTCCATGCTTAAATTTTCTGTACATCAATAATAACAGTATTATTTGGTTTATATCTAAAGATATCAAATGGTATCACAAGAGGGAAAAATTTTATTTATGAACATAGTCACATTTAAATATACATCTTATGACAGAAATAAAACCTGTAGTTAGTTTATAGGTTGTACAATTTTTAACATACCTATTCCATCATAGAAAATAAATAAAGTTTCGTCAATTGGGAAGTGTTCTGTTAATCATTCTTTCAAAATAGAAGCAGGTGCAAAAACACACTATGTATATATCTCTTTAGTTTATAATGAAGTAAATTATTTGTGCGAGTTCTTTGACCTTAACTTTATATCGATTACTATATTGACTACATAGAAAAACATTTGCTTAAAATATCGTTATCGATTTTAAATAAATAAATAAATAAAAAATTAGTAAAGACGATTTTATTAAAAATAAATAACTTTTACGGATGTTGTAACTTTTCTCTCATATACTGCTTTATTGAAAGTAGCTAGCCTAGCTATAAAATGAAATGTAATGTACAAATGTTCAGCTTTGGTAATGGATAAATATTATTTATTATAATTATAAATTGTACTTATTGAAATGTGTTTTAATTAGAAATTGAACATCTTTTTAATATCCTGCAATAAGTTATGCAAATAATAAAATTACGTAAAGAATTCATTAATAAATATAAAACTTTATAAGTAAATACCTATAATAGATAACATCAGAAGATTAAAATAAAATTGTCGAAAAAATAACTGGATTGATAGATTGCTTAAGACAAACTAGTCAGAATGTTTCTCAAATTCTGACAATTATTGTACTAATTGAAATACCAATAAAACATTTTTTGTTAATTGGCTCTAAAATTGTCGACATAAAATATGATTAAAGTGATAATTCAATTACCTAACTATGGGAACGATGAAAATAGTTTGCTTGTTAAAAAACTTAATTATGTTATGTTTCATTAATTTCGTTTCATACGGAACTATTAGCTTAACAAATAATACCTATGTTGCAGCTACTCTTGTCGAAAATGAGTTGAAAGAAATTTAAAAAATTAGGCTTTGGTTTATCGGATTCAGAATAAGATTCTGAGAATGGAGAATTTTTGAATTTGTCTGCCTTTAAAAATTGCAATTATTATTAACAAAAAACGAAAAGTCTAAAAGATTTCTGTTTTTTGGCAATCACTGTGAAACTATAAAAGATAGCGCCAACATTAAAAAGATCCTAAAAGAGGAGAAAATTTTACAAAATAAGTCTTGATCACCGGAGTTGTAGCTCCATTATTTATAATTTTAATTTTACGTTGAAAATAGTCTATTCTTATTTAAACAGTCAAGAAGATTCCGCAGTAAAAATTTACAGTTTTCTTACTTGTTTAATAATTATTCCAAGTTAACAAAAAATGAAAAATCCGGAAGTATTGTCAAGCATCCGTTAAATTTTAGTCAGAACAAAAAATGTGTACCTACAAACTATGACACTATTTTTTATTTGGAAGAATTTTTAGAGCAAAACCAACATTTAAAAGAATTAATCAATTAAAAAATGTTCTTTTTGATATCTTATAATGGTTTAAAAGGTTAGTTTCCCTAAAATTGTTGTACAAATAAATTATTAATAACTTACAGAATAACAAAATCACTACTATCCAAAATTTCATAATTGATCAAATACAAAAACAGTAAAACACCCACTATATTATTTAACTTCGCTCACAAGCCCGCCGAAGTGAGGATCAATTTAGATTTTGAGCCCGTTCAAAATCGAATCGAGTTGTGAACTAAATATTGTTATAAATACGCGCCCAATGTTTTAGGAATTATAAAGGATTAAGCGCTTGCGCCCACATATTATATGAAAATAATATATTTGAAAAAAAATTATTTAATTGGAACAAGAGTTTTTACGTAGTAGGTATACAGTTTATAAATAATGTGTTAACAAAAAACTCAATGAAATTGATTGTGTTAACCTCTACTTTTTGGAAGTTCATCTTACTAGGAACAATAAATAACTGCACAGTTAAACTAAACTTCCACTATTTATTCGAAAAATTCGCTTTAAAACTCAATTACAGCTGTTTCGCTATAACTAGCATCGTCAGAGCGAATTTTTCGAATAAATAGTGGAAGTTTAGTTTAACTGTGCAGTTATTTATTGTTCCTAAAAAACTCAATATTTATCTTTAACTGTTATTATTAACCCGTGTGTTAACCCGTTTCTACAATTACTTAACATCTAGCTGTCCAGGAAATTACCATTTATTTACTTACAATCTACAACTCCAGTTTTAAAATGAAGATTTTTATAAGTGTAAAATATAAAAACATATTTAGACATCCCCTGGAATCAAATGCCATAGATAAAAATTAGAATATTGGAAAACCATCTCTCAAAAGTATTATTTCTTAGTTTTTATGTATTTCTCTATATTATATATGGTATATAAGTTACATTTTTAATGTAACTGAATATATAAAAATATCTCTTTTTTTGGTTCAGGAGAATGTTGCCAGTTGTTAGAACTACGCTAGTAGTAGTGTAGACAATTTTATATAAAAAAATGAAAATTACATATTGTGAATTATTACTTTATCTCAAATAATACTGACAACGAGCATTTGATTCCGTTAATCATGCTTTACTTTGGCAAAAGCTTTACGAAATTGGCCTCTGCGAAAATTATAAGAATATTAAAATCATTCTATTCCGATGTCTTCTTTTGCTGTAAAGTTGATAATGAATTTTCCAAGCCATTTGAACTAGGTGAAGGTGTACTGCAGGGTGAACCATTGAGTCCCACATTATTTGCTCTTTTTTTGTCCGTTATTGAAATTTTCTTTAAAAATTGTGGTGTTTCTGGTATTAGCATTGACAACAGCAATGATCTTCTAATGCTTCTTTATGCGGACGATCTTGTATTATTGGCGGACTTTGAAGTTGATATGGCCAGAAAACTGAAAGTTCTTGAATCTTACACAACAATAAATAAACTTAACGTTAATACGGCAAAGTCTAAAATTATTTGTTTTTCGCGTGGTAATTTTAAGATCCCACGAAACGAGCGCTTTCTGTTTAATCATGAAATTATCGAGGTGGTCAATAAGTATTCTCGTATTTACTGCTTCATCTTTCTTTCGAGAGCAAGCTATCCACTATTCAAATAAAGCCAAACAAGTAATAGGTGCAGTCATGTCTATTCTTGTCAAATCAAAAAACAATTCCTGGGAATGTAAAATAAAGCTCTATGATTCCATTGTTTTGAATACACTAACAACCTCCATTCCTGTGTGGGGTCTTCGTTACAAGGATATTATAGAAAGAGTTCAGGTAGGATTTTTTAAGAGACTGCTTCTTTTACCAAAACATACTCCCAACTACTTAGTGCGTTTGGAATTTGGAGCCACAAAATTAGAATGGCTAATCTTTAAGTCTTGTTTAAATTGGTTAGTCAAAATATTAGCAATGGATTCAAAAAGGTTACCAAAAATAATATTTAATAAACTCTTGCAGCTTGAGCCAGTAAACAATAATAAGTTTAATTGGTGCTTGCAACTAAAAGCAATTTTTTATCAACTCGGGTTCTCTGAAGTGTGGAACAACTAAACTACACTAAAATCCAACTTCGAAAATATTCTTGAAACCTACCGTGATAGATTATACCAAAATGACTTGCGTACACTGTAAAAATTTTTTGTAAATTTACCACATTTTTACTCAACATGAGATGTCTAAATTACTAATCAGTGTATATGAATTCAAATTATAACACATTTTGAGTAATTTTTCAAGACATATGAGAAAATTTGCCAAGATGCGGTGTAATTTTACAAACTTAGGGTATAAATCTTACTTGTTTTGTAATTTTACGTAACTGTTTATTAAATTTTAATAACAAACTTTGAAGATTTACCAAAAATTTTTAGTAATTTGAGTTACTATATTGTTTTGTAAAATTACCAAATATTTTATAATTCGAATTATTGTGAAGGGTTTAGATATTTACAATTTTTTTGGTATTTTTAATATTCTAATTATAAAATTTCACAATGTGCTGTAAAATTACTAAAAAATATTAATTGTCCGTAGTTATGTGTAATTTTACTAAACAGGTAATCAATTTTCGATATCAAGCTCCTTAAATTTACTAACATTGTTTGTGTTTTGAATTACAAATTTTGGTTGTAAATTTACAAAACAATATTGTAATTTAAGCCACTAACAAAGTATTGAACATTCAAAAAAGTTATTGGTATATTTACTATTCTTATTGTAAAATTACACAATGTACTGTAAAATTACCAAAAAATACTATTTGTCTGTAGCCATATGAAATTTTACTAAACAGGTTATCAATTTTTGATATCAAGCTCCTTAAATGTACTAACATTGTTTGTATTTTTAAGTTTTGTTGTACATTTTCAAAACAATATTGCAATTTAAATTACAATCAAGGTATTGAAAATTAAAAAAAAATGGTATTTTACTATTCTTATTGTAAAATTACACAATATTTTATTTTAATTTAATCCCTAGTCTCCGAAAACATATTTAAGTTCGAATTCCAATGGTTTTATAGAATAGAAGTTCCCATTGTGCATAAAAAAATCATGGGTTGTTTAGATTCTCTTTTCTTTGTAAACATTATCTATTTGATTTCTTCGGTGTGGTGTATTCATTTCATTTTTTAAATCTATGTGGGAAATTAAACCACAATTCTTTTTTAAGCTTTTATTTCAACGTTTCGGTAGTGTTCCAGCTACCCTTATCAATAACAATTTAGTTTTTAAATTTTTTGTCCCCTATCTGACACTTCGGAAAAATTCTATGAAAATATTATTGTAAATATTAAAAAAAATCTGTCCCGGCAAATAATTTTTGGATTTTTATTCCCTACTAATATAATAAAACTAAATTTTAAACTTAGACCCAAATTTATATCTTAAAGTAAGCGAGCATTTATAATAACATAACTGTTAGGAATTCAAAATGTTCAAAATCATCCTACCCTGTATAGTAGGTATCTTAATAATTTTAAAATGTGAAGCCTATAAAAGCTACATTCTATATTCCATATTTGTTTTTAACAGGACTAATGGACTTTATCACAAAAGTTAATCACCCTGTAGGTAACTATAAACAAGTGGCTAGGTGACCATTAAACAATAAATTGATCAAATAAAAAATAGAGTACCTATAGCCAAACACTGCATATATATAACACATATATTGCAAATGGATAGGTGGTTAAGGTTTAAGTGGAGTCGACTATTTTTTGATTCTCAAACGCGAGATGGCGGTGCGAGCACTCCGCTAGTTCTGTTCCTTTTCTATGAATACAGTTATCTGTAAACGTCTCTACAAAATTTAATACCTTGGAAAAAAACATTCGCAAGTAGTCACTAGATGCTAAACGAAAATTGTGCGGCAAGATGTTGTTCTCTTTATGCGAAATTGCCACATCTACACCAAATTTTATAGTCGTTATTCGTTTTTCGCTTTCTTGTTTGTGCTTAGTGGTTTTAGTGATTTATTGTTTTTATATAGCTGCTATTTTCATAAAATTAATAAATACATAACCTATATAAATTAAATTCCCAAAACTCAATTTTTTTACCACAATCTAATACATAGGTGGAATTTTTGTAGATTAATAATATTTGATATGCTTAATTTTTCGCCAGCAAGAACAAACCGCAGAATGGATTTTCACAAAATTTTCACCAAAAATCGGATAAGTGAAAATATAGAGCTGATTATATTTGGGAAAAATATGAACGTAGGAAGGGGTTTTTTAGAGGGGATAAATATTTGAAAAAATCATAAAGAAAGATATCTGATTCAAATAAAATTTTTCAGAAATATTTACAATTGTCAACATTTATTTTCCGAAATATAAACCCTCATTTAGTACATTGAGGGGTTTTAGGAAGGTTGAAAATTTAATAAAATCGAAGAAATTAACTAATGATCTGATCAGTGGCGTCTCGTGGTAAGAATTGTAAGGTGTTCTGCGATTTTTTAAAAAAGTTTACCTTGTAAGGGGGGCAGAGCTGGGTAGTATCCGGATACTTTTTAAATTTTATATCCGGTATCCGTATCCGTAGCCAAATTTTAAAGTATCCGGTATCCGAATACTTTTTTTGATATTCGGATACTTTTAAATATTTATCGCCCGCCGATAATGCATAACACTGCCCTTCCTTTTCTCTTTTACAACTATGATTGATACGCCTAAAAGAAAAGCTTTAAGCGATTAACACTTTGAGGTATTGGTACTTACAAGGCAAATGCACTTCACTTCTGACTTCGTCAGCAATTGGAATAATTTCTGTATTAGTACGTTTTTATTTTAATTTAATGTTTCCTTATAAGTTTAGGTTCTAGTTTTATTATTCCTAAGCAATAAAACAATTTTTTGAGTACTTTCTGATTTCTTTCTCCAATTAATGTATTTTTATTATTATATATTACATTAAAAATACATGCATATTACACAGTTCTAATAATAATAATTTATGGCCTTGTTAAAAAGTATCCTTCAAAGCATCCGAAAAAATATCTGGATACTTGTACCCGAATACATTTTAAATGAAAGTACTTTTTAAAGTATCCGGATACATTTTGAGTATCCGATATCCGGACACTTTTTTCAGTATCCGACCCAACTCTGAAGGGGGTTCTCTCCATCAATTTTATCGTCGTTTCTTCGCCTTTCGTGTTGAAATATTGGATTTCTGGAGCCGAAAAATTAATAAGCCCACGAAATATTCCCAGATTCTCGGAAGTCAAACTCTTATTATGTCCCCGAAGCTCCACAAAATTTAACAGAATTAATTTATTTTTGGAAAAAATATTTCGATTCTTCGACACATTTTCAATATGTTTCTGTATATTTAATCAAAAAGCCGAATCTAATTGATCCATGACATTAGTTGGCCCTAGTAACGTTAATTTCATACAATTATGAAGATGGCTTTTAGAATTTTTAGGTTTTCTTTATTTTCAAACTCAAATACTCTAGATTCGAGTATTTTAGCAATCAACGATTTAAGCTTAAAAATTCTACCTGACTTTTATTACTCTGTTCCAGCACACTTATTCTTACTACAAAGATAAACCTTTACAAGGTTTGCAGTATGTTTACAAAATGTTAAAATAAATGGAAACTTTCACTTTTTCAAACAAAATAATATTAACTATGAAGAAAATAATATTTTAACAGAGATAAACTATTGTAGGTACCTTACATGAAATCAATATTTCAACATAAGTAAATAAAGATTCTTAAACCTCATTGTTTCTTTTATGTGAATTCCCCTTTTAAGTATCTTACCCATTTACCTGTCCGCAATTTAAGATATCAAGTATTGTACCGATAATTTACGACCGCTCACAAAAAAAGCTGCAAATTTCCACTACATCAAAGGAGTTACCAGACTTATTAGAATATCTTTGGATGATGCCTATACATCGTCGGAGATATCTATCAGTAAATAGATAAATATCAATAGTAGGTTTTTTTGGTAAATGTAATTTACAAGTTGTATGTATAATGTAACAACTGTAGTCGCATTTAAAATATAATATACACATTTGTATTTATTGTACTATTATCGACTATTTTTTATTGCTGATAAGTAAATAAAAATTGTTTTATTTTTACCTACCTATTTTCGTAAAATGTTACCTATTTAATATGTTAAAAAGCCACCTATTCATTAAATTTTGTAGCTCCCCCTGCTTAATAAATTAGGTACCTAGTGTAAGTACATTTTTAACCAAAAATTCAAACTGAAATCTGCATCTAAATGCTAATTAAACCACAAATGTAAGACTTTATTGTTGTCTCTTGATTTTATTGTTTTTTCTTATATAGTTGTACCTATAAAGCGACAAAATAATAATTGTACTTTAGAGCTAGACAAAATGAGGTATGAAAACTTAAAAAAAAATGTCTAACCTGTTTAAAATTAAAAATTGACCTGTTACACGATTTTTCAATGTCGCCGTTTTAGAAAATAACCAATTTATTTCTTTCATTTGCACCATGTATATGCTCGAGGCATACCTATGTCATTGAAAGATTAAAAACAGACCCTTCTTTTTTGTTGGCTTCGTTATCGAGCAGTAATAATACTAAAGAAGTTAAACTTTACATTCTACCCCACTCTCTGTATCTTAATCGATAAAATAATAATTGTACTTTAGAAGCTATACAAAATGAGGTATCAATCAATTTCTTGAGTGTCTAGGTTATAATATTAAATCGGCAACACTGTTGAACGATGTTCCTAAAAATCGCACCATCTGTGTGTGCTTTACTGAAATGTTTTTAAAAGTTCTGCATAGCGATGTAGACGTCAGCACCTCCCAGAGGTAAAAATTTAATGTGCGAATTTTAAATCGTATTATTGTTATATTCGAATTTTGTAAAACAAACGTTTTTAAATAACAATTTTTTTTGTAAAATACTTAAAAACATATCCATTCAATTGTTTCAAACTTTAAAATAAAAAAAAATATTCGAATAAATGATTTAGGCATGAATTAATATTTTTTTATTTTTTTGTGTCAAAACTGTACATTCAAAAATTTTCAAAAAATTTGTATATATTTTATTAAAGAAGATGCATAATATTACAAAAAATAGTTCAAATCGTTCGACTAGTTTTTGAGTTTTATACGTGAGAAAACATAGTTTTTCTTGTTTTTTCCGAAAACAACTCGAGCGATTTTGATTAAATTTTCGGAAAATACTAGTCGCGATATAATACATATTCATGAATTTTTTCAAAATTTTTGAATGTGTAGTTATTTTTTCCGGGGGTCCACTTAAACCTTAACGAAATACAGAAACGGCTGTTGTTCCACCGGATTTAATATACTTAGGTATATTCATAGAAAAAGATTGTTCCAACGGATTTCACGTACCTAACTCGAGTTCGCTCGCCGGCCGCCGACGCTAGACGTTACTCAGATGAATTCGAATGTGTAGGGTGTAGGTTTAGGAAAAATTCATTATTATACAGTAACCAGTAACCATTTGGTATTGAGACAGTATATTGAGAAAGTTTATTTATTCGTGAGGACTATTATTATAAGTGTGTGTACAAAATAAATTTGTTATTACGTATCCGAAAGGGTGCGTAATAATTGTGCTACGGATATTGATACGTTATCGGTAAGTAAAATATTATTAATGATTTTTTAATATTCATGTTTTCTTACATCTCTTATAGCACGTTCCTGTTGTCAATCATGTATTAATAATCAGAGTATAGAGATTTTATATATTTTTATTAAATTCATGAAATGGTTTTATTTACAAAAAAAATGAATTTGACTAATGTTGAAATCGTTTGCATATTGTTAATTATTTGTAGTTGAATAATTATGTTCATTTAATAGGTACTACTAATTTCAATAAATTAAACTGATTTTTAAATACATTTTTGTTTCAGATGAAGATTTGCATCACTCAGCAAATGTATATATAATATAGTAATCAACAAGGGCATTATAATACATGCTGAATCGTTTTCTAGTGGACATTTTTATGTTAAGATGTGTTTGGTATTGTTTATCCCCAAGCAATTCAGCGGTGAGTAATAAAAAATATATTCTTTATACATAAATTTGAAAAGTTCGTTAGAAAACAATATTATATTATAAAAGATCTTAATTTTTCTGTATACAGTTGTTAAGATCTAGAATTACACAAACGTTTTACAGTTTTCAAGAATAGAATATTGTTAAATGATAAAGTTTATGATTTTTCGTTAAACTAAATGAAAAGTTTCAAACTCAAGTTTACAATTTTGAGTAAATTAATAATATTGTTTCTTCGATGAGTTTGTCTAATTAATCGACTGACTATTCTTGACTTTTGGGCGTACTTTTTGACCCGCATAAAAAAATTTTCACATATCTGTCTCATCAGTATATTCACAAAGTAGTAGTTCTGTTATTCAAATTTGCACTTTTACTTAAAATTTAATTTTGATTACAGATTGTTCCTACAAATTTGTCCTCCCAATGGTACAAGAGAGGTGGTAAGAGGAAAGCAAGGAAAATCCATCGAGAGCTCCTAACAGCAATAAACCATAACTATATTCATTTGTTAGATTTATTCACTAAAACTAGATCAATAATCTGTATTAATAATAAAGTGTATCTATCCAGTAAAAAACGAAATGTGCATTATTTCACCTTCAAAGACGACGACGAGAATTTTGGTTTGTTAAACGAATAAATCGAAATTCCTACAGTATAGTAAGAAAACTGCATAGTACATTTACTAAACATTTTTATGACTAATTATTGATTAAAATTACAATACTGTATAGTAAAATTACTGATCAAATTTCCTGTAACTTCCTGACAAATTTACAAAAATATTTTGTAATTTTATCAAACCTATTTCTAGTGGTATAGTTACAAAACTGCATAGTAAACTTATTTTCATGATCAATGATTGAATAAAATTACAAAGCTGTATAGTAAAACTACCGATCAAATTTTCTGTAAATGATTGGCAAATTTTCAAAAATATTTTGTAATTTTATCAAACCCAATTCAAGTGAATTAAGTGGTATAGTTACAAAACTACTTTGTAAATTTACTAAACATCTTTATGATCAATTATTAAATAAAATTACAAAAATATATAGTAAAATTACTAATCAAATTTTCTGTAATTGCTTGGTAAATTTCCAAAAATATTTTGTAATTTTCTTAAATTGAGATAAGGCATTCTATTTAGTAAATTTATTAAATTGTTTTGCGTTAAAACTTCCTACACATTTTTGGTAAAATTACCAAAGAAATTTTTAACAGTGTAGTGTATTAGGGTCGCAATTCTGTTACATTTACAAATCACTGAAGGTTTCTCAACGTAATGCTTATTATCTGGGTTTTAGGGTCCCAATTAAATATATTAGAATAATTAATCAAATAAGGTTATGTTCAAAAAATCAGTTAAATATATCATTCCATAATATATACTACAATATTAACCAGGAAGAAATTTATACAATGTGCAACTGTCTGAAATTTGAAACATTATAGCATATTATAATAGAATGTCCACTGTACAGGGAAATAAAAACTCCATTTATAAGCAATCTACGTTCATTTGATGACTTTATAGCACTTCTTGACAATTTAAACCAAAATACCTTGAAAGCCTTGGCATGTTTTTTTATTGGAGTACTAAAGCTTCGTTCATTTGTTTTGAACGGATAATTTATGTGTTATTATTTTTTGTACTACTATTTCATTATTTTGTATTATTACGTAACCGACCCTCTTGCTATTTGATATTGTTCAATGTAAGCAATAAACGATTATTATTATTATTATTATTACTGATAAGACTTCAGTTCATTAATATGTGAAATCTGTGACACTTTTACTTACCTACCTGTTTATAGAATTTATATTAAATCACAATTTTTTGTCAAAAACCAAAGCAGGAGTAATAGGAGTAGGTCTACGACAGAAACACTAATTTCTAAAAATTTAACATTTATTTAACAAATTTCTGCAAATATATCCTACGAAGGTACATGACAATTTAAAAATTACTAAATCGTAGGTATACGCAAAAACATTACAATAATAATAGTAGTAACAGTTATTAGTCTTAAAAAAGCACTAGAAGTAATAATAACAAGAGATAAAAATTGCAGGTAATATATACAGAGAAATAATAAAAAATTTACAAAATAGTTCATAACTATTAATAACCGCAATGTAAATGTACATCACTTAATCAGTAAAAAAATAGCATATATATTGATCGAAGCACTTTGTCTAATACTTTTACAATATATTTCAATGATTATTCAAGTAAGGCCTTTACACTAATAGTAATTATATATACAACGTTAACAATGACATGTTAGTTATTTTATTATTCATTTCGAGTTCTACTTAGTCAATAAAAATGAGGGCAAACGCTAATTATTGGTCTATATTGTAGTTATCCTTTATTAGAAATAAAATATTTTAATTAATATTAAAAAATGTAAACGGTTAAAAATATATTGCATAGACCAAATACATAGATATATTTATATTATTGTCCTTTTTTTGCTACATATTAAAAATACACACAACTCCCAGAAATCTACCAGAGTAGTACCATGTAGTACTGAATAAGGCACGTGGAGGAAGTCTCTTGGAATTGATTTATATCAAAAACTATTTGGAATTATCATAAATAACGAAATGACCTTTTAATTAGAATTTATTATATTGATTAATTTTTAATGTGATTGAGGAAACGTAGCTTGTTCTAAAAAATATAAGAGCAATGCAATACCAACAAAATGTAACAGATTCTTAAAATAATTTACAAAATGGATAATAAAATCTACTACAAAGTATTCAATAAATTCCTCATCTTTATTAATACATTTTCAATTGTTTGTTTAACTAATACCTAAATAATTTCGCAAATTCTATTAAATTCTATGAACTATTCTGTAGATACAATAATCCACGACATAATTAATAACATTGCAAATATAGCACGATAAATTTGAAATTATTGAATCATTTCTACCAATTTTCTAAAACGAAAACATAAATTAAAATTGAGTAATAGGTAGAAGGAAATTAACTTTGTTAATGCTAATCGGAAATATATTATTTGGCAATGAAAAACTTTTATCAGTAACCATTTCAGGAGTAAAAAACTGTGGTTCTTGAAATTACACCAATAAACTTGTATATATTAATTAATAGCTTATATATTATTCTAAAATATGATTTTTACTATGGTCTGACCACAGCTAAATAATAAAAGTTTCACCCATATATAAAAAAACTTACAAAGATCTAAAATACATTTTTATATTTTAAGATAAATGGCTGTAATGAATGTTTTTAAAAATATTTGGTATGAAAAAAATTACTTTTAATCCACGCTATCACAGTAAATTCAAAGTTCGTACAATAGTAATAATCCATATACAGTTTATGATAAAAAAAAATCACAAAACTTAACAGTCAGGAATCAGACCTCTATCTGTTTATGGACGCAATATTCCACAGTCGTTCCTAAATTTATGTCCTACAATAATTTTTTATAATGTTTCTATTTGCTAAAATGTACAAAGTAAACATCCAAAAAAAATTGATATTTAGCTTTATCTCCCCAATAGGATTAAGTTCTTTTATACTATAAATAACTGTAGTAAATTGGTGTGAAATGGTGTACATGTTGTTTCATAGATGTTTCGGTGATTTGTCATCGTCAGTATTTCGAATAAAATCTTAGTGATTTACAATTGTTAAGTTTTTATTATAAAACAACTCAAAAATTCTAATAATTATCATTAAAAATCGAAATTGTTTCATGAACCATGTTTGCATTGTATATATAATAAAACATACAACAATTTCAAATTTATACCCTAATAAAGAACTAACTTACTCATTTTTCCTTTAAAAATTCTGATACAAAATAGGTAATTCCCGTACTATATATACACACATATAATTTACATTTAAAAATCATTCTCGAGCTAATAAAATCTGACATTTACAC
Source organism: Ophraella communa (assembly GCA_035357415.1). Classification (NCBI taxonomy): domain Eukaryota; kingdom Metazoa; phylum Arthropoda; class Insecta; order Coleoptera; family Chrysomelidae; genus Ophraella; species Ophraella communa. The sequence goes on along the minus strand of CM068995.1, from coordinate 13,116,077 downwards.
CTTGCTAAAAATAATATCAGTCTTTTCAGTAGGTACTAAATAATAGCAGAAAACCTCAGAAACATACTTCTTCTTGGCAACCAAAAAATAATAAAACTCACATTTTTTTAATAAATAACGGTCATATTTGTATATCACAGATTTCAGTCCGAGACCAACAGTGGTCTTTATATTTTTAATTTTTTGCTTGAGCAGGCTCCATTCACTCGGTTTACTAAAAGCAGCATATTTTGAAGTTCATTTAGTTTTGGCAACGTTGAATTCACGGAATTTTCACAATACTGAAACAAAAATAAAACAAAATAACTAAAACATTTTTAGATATGCACCTATAATGGTAAATTGGCTAAAAAGCTCGCAAAGCCAATTTATATATGATTAATAATAAATGGAAGTAATTATTATGTCATTAAGTATTGGCAGTGACTATAATTATTGTTATTGTCACTGCACTTAGGTATAATGAAACATATGTTATATCTGTTTGCTGTAAAATGAAATCAATTATTGCATTTTGGTTTACATATGGAGAAGTAAACATACAAAGGCATAATAGTACCTATATTACCCACAAGCGAAAAATTGTAAGCACGAGGAGTGGGCCTTTTCCTTAGAGCGAGTAGGTAGGTACCATACCTTTTCTACAACTGAACATAAAAAGTAATTACCTATATGATATATTTGTTTGAAATTTATTGCGTTGGAAACTCATAGAGTTAGTCAGAACTAAATAAATGATTTAAAAATGAGTGACAATGTTTCCTACAAATTATTTTATTAGGATTCATTTTTGTTAAAATTATGTACATTATTTACAATTTACCAAACTGAATGACAGCTTATAACAAAAATAAGTCACTATTTTTTTAAATATCTATACAGAAGTGACCAACATAAATTTATAATACATATGTATTCTAAATGAGCCATTACCTAGTTGCTGGCAAACACGTAATTAAAAGGTAATATTAGGAAGATAGAAATTGAATTCATTGCAGTTTACCTGGAACAATTTGTACTTTTCCAAAAAATATATGGTTTTGTAAACTATGTATATGTCTTGCATGAAATAAAATATAGATCGCTATACTAATGGTCTTAAAATAAAAAATAAACATGTTTGTATACAAAAGCAGAATAATGCGTTAATCAAGCAAATATGCAATTTTATAATTGTTATATTTTATTTTGAATTATAAACATCCACATATTTTTACAGTGGTTTCAGCATTTTATAAATGAAATCTAGCTTTTTAAAGCTTATCCATTTTGTAATCATGCAAGTTTTAGCTATTAATAAACAATATGTACATACAATATCTGAATCTATTATAATTTTTAGTATTACTGATAATTAATAAAATCGGCAATAATTTATTTAATTGTTTTATGTAATAGCCATCATAATAGGTGGTAAATTAGTTGATGAATGCATGTGTTGAAGATTATCACAATAAAATTTGTTAGTAAATGAGAGAATTTAGTAATGGTATATTTCAGTGTGAGTATATATATTTTAATGTCACTAACGAATAAATAACACATGGTCATTGTCCCAAAATGTCTCAAAGCAATAACTAAAATACTAACTATTATACATCCTTGTAACTTGCTGCCTTTGTTTTCGTATAAAAATTGGAAATAATCTTTATGGATTACCAGTATGGAGTGTTATTTTCTAAATGTGTCCAACTAGCAAACTCCGACCATGATTCCATTTTTGCTTGTACTATATCACTACATTTTCGTATTGATGCCTATAAAGTAATTAATATTTTTTTGAGTGACAATATTTTAGTTTAATATGCAGAAGAAGTAGAAGACAAAAACTAAACTGAAGACAGCGGGGTACTAATATCATTAAAAAATGGAAGAATTTGTTAGAGACCCTGCAACAAAAAGCCGTGTCAGTAATAAACTAGTATTCACAAGTATCAAAATTGTTAAATTTTTAATAAACATTTTTTGGGAACCTGGTCTTCCTTCTTCTACATAAAAATAATTTTAACACTTAATTGCAGATTAAAAGATAACCTTTTTACATTCTAAACTAAATAAGTCTTTATTCCAACACCAAGAAGATTTAAAAACTGACAAAAATGAAACAAGTTTGTTGTTAATTTTGATGAAGGAAGAAAAATACCTATTAAGCCAAAGAATATACCTTTCCAAACTAAGCAATAAATTAAATATTTTAAATTAAATAAAAACTTTATATTGAAAAGTACTTGAAGGTATGTATAAAACATAAAAATGTAAAAAATATGTTTAAAACAACTACAAACTTATACAAAGTTTATTCCAAGCCAGAGCTAATAATATATTGAAGCCTGTATTTGTTTAATAAATAAACTTGAAACTAAAAATATGTTGCAACATAATAGCATATATGTACCTGAGTATCTTGTCCATTTCTTTTAAATATATCATCATTTGAGAAGGATCTGTTAAGCTTTGTTTTTTTTACTAAAACATAATTCTTATTGTGATTGCTATCCCAATATTCTTTTCCTTCGCACTTGAAGCATACACAAAATTCAAGTATCTTGGCTTTAACCGGAAGTGGCATTTTGAAAGAAAATGTATCATATAGAACATTGATGTTGGTATTCATGTTGTTTGACACGTACGTACAAAAACAGTCTTCGTAACTCGTCCATTCGTTTGTAGAGCACCTGAAATAGAAAAAAAATGTAAACTATGTATTTCTGCACTTCATTTATAAGTGGGCGACAACAGTCGTTATAGATCTATACTTCTATATACCCGCTGAAACGGTCAGTACCCTCACTTAGGTAGGTACTGCCTGCCCATATCCCATAAGCCCATAAGGTAAGTCCAATCAGCTTGATTTGGGAATGATTGCAAACCTTCTTCAGCATATTTTCTGCCTAGAAAGTTAGTATGCTTTTTCATTGCCTTCAATGTCCAGACACCCAAAGTAGAGTTACTTTATTATTTATCTTCCTTTATTATCCCTAATCAGGTTCTGAAGGACTTTGCATCAATCTGTTTCCAATGAAACAGGTATTAGGTCCACCCGTATATTAACATTTTAGACATTATTTGATTCGAAATTAAACATAACTTACCTCACAAATACTTCTTTATGAAACGCCAGATTCCTAACTTTAACAGTACCCAAAATATTATCTTCAGCTTCTTTTATGATAACATTTTCCAGAGATACATTTTCTGTATCTAGTCTTTTCCTGAATGCCAAGTAATCAGAAGCAGGCTGAGAAAAAGTTATCTCCCAATTATGAACTTGACCCAAATTCTCTTCATTCAGTTCTTTGGTAACGTCTGATAAAAATTTGCAACTCCAAAGTGGAGGAACGTGAGAAGGTTCAGTCATTACCCTTACATGAGTTAATGACATGCCTTTATCATCCGCAAACACCACCTGTAACAAATAATTTTAATATAACTTCAATATTATGGAATACCGTGGTGATTTATCTTTTTGAAACCAAAGTTTACTAATTTGGTATTTAAGGGATCGCAGGTTGGAAAGCGGACAGCTCATTTTTTTAATCTATAAATAAAGAAATAGGTGAATTAATTAAATACTATAACAATGGACAGTACCTATTTTTAATAAAAGCATTAAATATTTTAACCTGAAGGATATGCTCTTTTATGCTCAGGGTTGTATTTCAAATAAAATTCTACTCTTAATAGGTAAGATTTGCCAGACATTTCGTTGTCTGTCCAGTTCGATTACAGTAATTTATACACGCATGGATACAAAACGTCAAAAATAGAACAGTTACCTTTTTTTTCAATTTTGTAGGGCTCGTTGGATCTTCATCGCTCGAACTCGATGATTCTTCAGTAGCTCGTATAACAAGGCATGGCCTTTTAGGATACGCGGGCATTTTTATAGAGACTTTTGGTAAAGTATTAAAAGAATTTGAGTGGTGGAAAGATCTGCAAGTATTCGGTGCGTAAGCTGCTCGAGGAAATTCTACTCCTAACCTTAAAGATGCGTAGTCTGCAAGAAAACTTGTTGGAGGACTATGGCTAAATACGGGCGGGCTGTGAGACACCAACATTTCGTAGTCCATGGAACACATTTGAATCTGAAACCAAATATTTTTTTAACGTATATATTCTTTAAAATTGAATAAAATACATACAGCAATAATTAAACCAATACTAATTATATATATCATAATATATTGTTTTCTATCAAGATTGAACACGTATCAATGGACATTAAATTTAATTATACAACTATTAAGTGGTCCGTTCGTGTCTTTTTATTTTATATATATACAAAGTTTCGATATAACTTACAATATCATTAAAATCTATTTAGTTTTTGTGTTGAATAAAAATAATAGCATAACTGAATTATATATTGATACAAACTCCTTGTTATTCTTATAGTAGTCGTTGATTAATATAATCTGTGACTGTGTTGTCATGGTTACGTCATCCTTGATATATTTTGACATTGGTTTCAATATTTACGAGTTTAATAAAAAATGTTAAATATTACGATGTATTTCCAAGTTATTTCATTGGCGACGAGTTAAAAGCCGAAACGAAAAACACAAAATGAACGCAGAACAGTTCAAAGCATTCCTGCTCGCTCAACAGACGCAGCAGGAACAGATCACACAGATCCTAACGGTGTTGGCTTCCAAACAAGGGAACAACAATCAAGACAAAGGACAGAACGACACAAAAGACAAAATGACAATATTTAAGAACTTCAACATGGACAAACTTAACCCTGAACAATGCAGAGTTGATGATTTCATAGATTTATTCGAAACAAAATGTCGAATACACAACATCGACACAGCGATGCAAAAAGACCTATTATTAAACTGCCTTACACCCCAAGTCTTCCGCGAGGTAAGAATTGGTTTGACACCTACATTTGAAACATGTTCTTATGACGCCATACGCACAAAACTTTTGGATTTATTTCGAATAAAAAAAACTCGCTACCGCGCACTCACTGACTTTTGGAGTTGCATCAGAGACGAAGGCGAAACTATGGAGCACTACGTCAACAGACTCAAAGATCTTAGCACAGATTGCGGATATACCGGTGATCTTCTAGAACGACAATTACGGGATCGTTTCGCCACGGGATTAAACCACACAGAACTCGAAACTGACCTGAAACAAAAGTGGCCCGACTTGTATAAGATTCACGATGGTGTAACAGAAGAGGTCACATTTACAGAACTATTTAGAATCGCCCAGTCGCGGGAACAGGCCGAACGTGACATCGCTGGCCCAAGTGTGAACAGGATTAAGAAAACGCACCCAGGCATATCTGCTATGAGAGCTTTAGCCCGTTTCTATGTATGGTGGCCCTCACTTGAAGATGACATAGACACTTTTGTCAAGAGGTGTAAAAGATGCCAAGAAAACCGTCCTAACAATCCAGAACTTCCGATTTTCTCCTGGTCTATTCCTGAATCTGTATGGGAAAGGATTCATGTAGATTTTGCAGGTCCCTTTGAAGGAACTTACTGGCTTGTTCTGTGTGATGCATTATCAAAATGGATTGAAGTCAAGCCGCTTAAACATATCACAACAAAGACCCTAATTTCTAGCCTAGACGACATTTTCTGCACATTCGGTCTTCCCCGTATTATTGTTTCTGACAATGGCCCTCAATTCACGTCGTACGAATTTAAGGAATACTGTCAAACTCACGGCATCCACCACGTTAGAGCTTCGCCATACCATCCACGCACCAACGGTCTAGCGGAAAGACTCGTGAGAACCTTCAAGACCAGAATGTCGGCTAGTGAAGGGGATCAAGATATTCGACAACGCCTTATTGAATTTTTATTCTGCTATCGGAATACCCCTCATAGTACAACTGGAAAGGCACCAGCAGAACTAATGTTTGGACGTCGATTAAACTGCCTTCTCTCTAATATCCGCCCTGACAAAAGAAGAGAACTTCAGTATAATCAAATCATGGGAAACATTGATTCCACTACTCCTAACTATTCCCCCGGAGAGAGTGTCTACATTAAAACGCATTTGGAAAAAAAATGGCAACCTGCAACAATAACATCCCGCAAACACAGATACTCCTACGTAGTGGAGACACCAAGTGGCAATAAAAATCGACATGCTGATCATATCCGTCCACGTATGTCTCCGGAGTCTTCGTCCCCAACGGCAATATTTGAAACACCCGAGGAACCTACAACAGTAATCACTCCAGAGCCACACTCAGAACATTCTCAACAAGAGCAACTTGTATCACCGCAACCTACATCTCCGGTTGTCCTCGAGCCACAATTATCTGCCACACCCAGTGTCCTTCCACCTCCACCAGTGTCCCTTCGTCGCAGCCAGCGTTCCGTTAAACCTCCTCGGCGTTTAATCGACGAAATCTAGGAAGGGACGAATGATACAAACTCCTTGTTATTCTTATAGTAGTCGTTGATTAATATAATCTGTGACTGTGTTGTCATGGTTACGTCATCCTTGATATATTTTGACATTGGTTTCAATATTTACGAGTTTAATAAAAAATGTTAAATATTACGATGTATTTCCAAGTTATTTCATATATTAATAGTTTTAACTGTTTATTACGATAGTGGACGAACAAATACGGAATGGGTCATTAGATTATATGAAGTATTTTTTTTGGAAATGTGTCTCATTCATTAATTTAACAGAAAACAGTCTTATGCCAAATTCCTTTTTATATCTTATTCACATCATCGTTGCACGTCATCGAAATAAATATAATTCACATTATCTGTGTTCACAAATAGATTCTTAATTGATGGTGTTGTGAAGATAAATTGAATATTTTTTAATTTATTTTTTAAGCATTGTCATTTTCAACGAAATTCTAATTAAGTTATTTTTAAAGTGTTTTAAATAAAACATTTTAAACTACTCTTACAACAAACTAAGTAAATACCCATCCAATTTAAGTTAAGAAGTTAGTGTTTCCCAAATGAGATCAATATACTAAATCAGTATACTCTAAAAAGTACTAAAAACTACAAAATAATTCGATATGTCCCACGTTCCATTCATCACACCCTAATCCCTCATCAATTTAAGGTATTGATCAGACAAAAAAATAAAATCGCTGGACTGTGTTTCACTCTTCGTGAGCACATGCGTGAAAACTTTATGTTGTGTTAAATAAGAAACAGTTCGGTTACTTTTTTGTTTATTACCGGTGTTTGCCTTTATTGTTGTGTTTATTTTGATCTAAATTATTTTGAGGTAATACCTACTTTGTTTTATTTAAAACACAAAATAAACATACGAGTATATACTTATAATAATACAACCTTAAGTGCCTTATTATTACACGTGCCCTTCCTCCAATAATTTTGAGGCCAAATTATATTGAAACAAATATGAAATCTGGACTAAAACTTGAAAATTAAGAAAATATAAATACATTTTTAACATATAAAGTAGTCGTGACAACATTTCCAGTTGTATTCACCACAACTAAAGGTGTATACCAAATCTCAGATCAATCTGTCAACCTGAAGGAGGTCAGATTTCAATTACTAGAGTTTCCTCAAATAGGGCAAGCTACATAAAACCGTTAATTTATTTGTGAATCCTCAAAACTTAATATATCTACTAATCTTCTTATTAAATAGAGTTTTAAAAATATCATTAGGTTTGGACATTGGAACTACCAAATCGTGATTTTTGGCCGAGATCTTTATGTTCACTGATATATTAAGTGAATATTGAGGTTTAAGGGATTATTAACTCCTCCAAAGTTTAAAACTGAAATGTTTCGGCGTTCCTTCACATATCAAATATATCAGCTTTACAATTCAATTTCACAAGAATTAAAATCTTTTAGTTTGGGTACTTTTAAAGTTAAGTATAAGTCACTGCTCTTACATAATCAAGTCTAATTACCTTTATTTTCCCAGTATCTGTCTATCTATGTAATTTCAATAAATTATAAGTTGTATCTAATTTTTAATGTGTTAATTTTTTTTGTATAATTCACACTCTATAATCCAAGGGTTAAGTGGAAGAGCATTTCCGTAGTGTTTTTCACGATTCATTATAGGAAATGAACTTCGCCCTTTATTTCCAACCTTGTAAAATTAAAAAATAAATTTTGTAATGTAATGTACTGTATTGGAAATAATAAAGACATTTATTATTATTATTATTATTATAATATTGTACACATCTTTTAGAATATAGGTTATTTCATTCAAATAAGAGTTTACTTTGTGATAACAGTTCTCTGGACTTAAATAAACAGTTAAACATTTAGTTATTGTCTTAATTATTATCGCCAATATTGATATTTGCAATAAAGTAATTAAATAAAGTTTACCGTAAATCTATTTGAACTACTTGGATTTAAGTAACTTCTATGGAATGTACATGTACGAACAACGACCCCGAAACAAAATAAAATACTCTCAAAACCAAAATTAAAAATTAAGTGTAAATCATATAACTGCAGAGCCGTGTCTAGGTACTATGCGCCTGTCGTATACAAGACAGTGCCACTTATTTTTGTAGATTTTTTTACCCATATTTTTTTTTAAATTTATTGTGGTTTTAGTTTTAAAATACCTCATAAGCAATCTTATTCCCTGAGAGGAACGAGGATACTTGTACGTTCCACCTACATTAGCCCCTTTATCATAAAATTGCTTCTCTCATTCTTCATATCCCAGCCATTGTCAACCAATTTTTCCACGATTTTTTTGCAACCTACTTTTTTTGCGACTATTTCAATAAAAGATTCTTTAATACTGTATTTTTCCCACGTGCGTTGGGCGCCGAAGGTGCTAACCTTGTATAATAGGTACGCACATCGTTTTATTTCCTTGGATTAGTTTTTAGTTTTTGATTTGAAAAATAGTTGATTGATTAGGTTGTGATGAAAATAAATCTCTAAAGAAGAAATAGTATACCGACTAGACAGTTATTCTGATTAAGGAAACAACTGACAGAGTGGCTTTTATCTATGACAAGAAAGAAAGAAAAATATGCATAAATCTGCGGTGTAGTGAAATTATTGAAAAATAGGAGAGTTGGCCTTTGTTGTGGCTTATAATTTTTTCCGCCCTTCCAAACCTTGCGCCCGTGGCCACTGCCACCTTTGCAACGCCCTAGATACGACCATGTATAACTGGTTTGAAGTATTTAGTTAATATTCCCACATGGATAAAGATGGTCTTGGTAAAGGACGGACGTAGCATCCAAACAAATCCTTTAAAGAATTTTCTTAATCTTATCGTATTCTATTAGAAAATATAATGTAATAATTTCCATAAAAATGTACTTTAAAGCTTCTTAATTATTCATTCGTCCGCCTAGTCTCGTCTCTAACTGTCGAGAAGCACGTCCGTAGAAACTCATTCTATTTTAAAACGTTTGAATATTCTTTATATTGTATAAGAATCTTGAAAGGGGGATGTAACATTAATATATCTACTTCATGAGGTGTTATAAGGTTGTTAGATCTACTTATAATATATTAACTGTACTGGGTGAGTCATTAATAATGACCTAATAGTAGGTATGTATTACCAAAGTCTAAAAATATCTCCGTTAATTTTAAATATTATATTTATCTATATTGTAGATGCGGCCTTGCCTTCGATTTCTATTTTCAATGTTTTGTTCCAAAACTGTCGACATATTTTAAAAATAAAATAAAAATCCTACTATTTTTAACGAGGACGCAGATCCAGAAACATTTTACACATTCAAAACCACACAAAACTAAACCCTGTAGATTTTCTAATAGATCTACTTTGTTTTTGACACCTACATGTATCCCTTTTTCATGAAATCTAGATAATTACAACCAGATATGCTTTTCAAAGTGTCTTGTGTAAATCAATGCGTGAATGTTTATATATTTTACAGAACGAGTTCCACAACCTTCTCGTTGTTCTCCTTATTTAGGTAAGTAGCTTTTAGCTATGGCGGGGAACGATGCATATCATTTCTTTCCATTAAATCACATTGACCATTGACAACCGCTATTGATAAAATAGAGATAAATGTAACCATGAGCAATGAATGGCACTACGAAGCACTAAATACTATGAATACTAGGAAAGACCAGAGCAATAATGCTTTAAAGAACAATAATACCCATTAAACCTTACTTTAATGTACTCTTGCTAGATCCGATCTTATATAACGATAAGTACATCCACAATTCAATTCAATGCACTGTATAATTAGAAATATTTTCTAGAATGTTAGTTTTTATGTTTGGATTAACCCATTTGCATGTACACTAACCTAGACATATTTCAGAATTAATACTAATTATGTAAATTCAACCAAATATTAGTTTTTACAAATAAAATAATGCAACCATCCAAAATAAAGTTGATGTTTATGGTTAAGTAGTTCATTTTCTTGCAAAAGCAACAATTTTCCAATACTAATAAATATTCAAGGAGAGTGACTTTTTAAATAACCCAGCGGATACCGGTTAGATTTAATATTTCGAAAAGCACAAATATAATCTATAAAATTTTAATTGTAACAATCTATACTTATATATCTATTTTTAGTTTTAAACGATTCAGTTCTTTAAATATTTACCTATTTTATACATTTTATTCCAAAAATTATAATAATCATGTAGATTTTTTAAAACAAATAAATTTTATCTTGGTTAATTGTATGTCATCTACATTTGTCTTAATAATTTTCGTGGTGAAAAAGATACAAGCTCATAAAATCGCTTGGTGGTGTTTTCATTTTGTTGAGGTAGGTATATTTAAAATCCACATTTTTACTTACCTCAAATTATTACACAATTAAAAAAAATGATTTTGCATATAAAAAACCTTAACTTTCAAAGTAATGTTTCACAAAACAACCAAAATATTAAGTGTATGCAACAATTTGAATGCCCTAACCAACAATTCTGTTTACTGTAACTCACCAACATTAAATTTATTTTCCTTCGAACGCTGTACAGTATAAACAAACACACATACCATTCACATATTATTTTAACCACTGACAACGAACAACTGAACTATGAAAAACCCAATCGCAAGTAAATTAAATAATTTAGTGTTATCAAATTGTTTTAAAATAGATAATAGTGTTCACTCACGGAAAGTATGATAAATGTAAGAAGACTCTGTGTGTTTTTGTTAGTGTTTCTAAAATGGAACTATCGCTATACTAACACGTTAAACAGTTTAAATCCTCGCCGTTTTCTATTTTTATTTGAGCACGCATAACTACAGTAGTTTTAATTTTGTTTTAATTTAAAGGGGGGTCACGATTATAAAGCATGATCCATGATGAAAACCGATTGTATTCAGATCGTTGTATGTTAAAAGATGCTTGGGCCAAATACCAAATAGACAATAAAATATTGTACACCGTGTAATACAAACTACGTAGTGAATTTAAAAATGATAAAATTTAAGTAAGGACAAGTTTCGAATACCGATACACTGAAACGTCCAAATTTGTTTCATCATTTCAATATAGGGAAAATTTAATGTGCTGTTACATAAAGCGATAAAAAGTGGGCTGATTCAACAATTCATAACAAAAAACGATTTATTTTTGTTCAATCATGCTTTTTGATAGGTATTGTTATGGTTAGGTTAGGGTTAGGTTGGGTTAGGTCAACGATCTTTAAAGTTAAAAGCGATAATTTGAAAAAGTAAAATATTTTTATTTACAATTACTGCATACATCTTTTTTGTTAATTTTTAAATTATAAACTACAATATTCTGGAAATTTGTGGATTTATTAATACCTAACAACAGAAATGATGAACAATGAACATAAATGAATAAGTACAAATAATGAAAGAAGGTAGTCTAATCCAAAATCCAACCAATCATACCTACACAAGCTATGAGGACGAGTAACCATTTTTCGTAGGTAAGGGTGGATCTACACGACACAGACTTTTGTTTGCACAAACTTTAAGTCTGAGTAAAAATGCATGTAAATATATATTTTTATAGGTAAAATAGGTAATTACGAAATGTATGTGCAGACTTTTGCGCAGACAAAATTCTGTCTGGAAGTACCTTAAAAGGTGATTTATCAGACAATATCAATGCGAAGTTATCAACCACAATATTTATCTTAGACTTTAGACAAATACACGTAGACACGATGTGCTTATGTCATTATCGAAAACCACCTATCGTTCAGCTACCTCATAGGCGTACCTATCTGCCATTAATAAATAAGATAAGGCTAGTGTTATATTCTTAAACTTATGTCATTTGTAATTTTAATATCTATAAAACGTGTGATAAATTAAATTATCCTACCTTAACAGTTTTTTTTCTTTTGAATAGACATTAAAAACGTTAACTTAATTGTATACCTACCAATGGATGAAAGAAAGTAACTCGTATTCATGCCTTGTCTGTAGCCACATTGTCTAGTGCTTTTCCGAACAACGGGAGGCATTGAATATAAATTGATAGGTATATAAATTTATGTTCAAAATGATACTTTATGTACTCCAAGAAAAGAGTTCTAAACGTCAATCATTAATTTATTTTCTAAAACACCAACAGACTTTCAATCACTGACTTTTAATAAAAGTAAAATATTCAAGAATGTTAATGATGTTTGAAATTGTTAGTCTTTTTTGTCTTCATAAAATGCTTTAATAGTGATTACATTGGCCTACGTTGATTTATGACAACAATAAATCGGTATCAAAAACAGCAAAATCATCTTTGGAAAATTAACAGAGAAAAAACTAAGCCGTTACTACTTCACCTAAAAGTATTATATTTACACGTTTTTGTCTCAAAATTTCAGAAAATGTGAAAGTGAATGTAGTATTTGTAATAATTGGTCAGCACAACTAGTATAATTACACTTGAATCGCTGAAAGATTACCCGTGCGGCACGATTCAACGATCATAACACCGACACCTTTTCTATGTGCTGTCCTTTTCTATTAATATCAAACGATAATATTAAATTTTAAACTGTTGTCTTCTATATCCTATTCGTATGCTTACATACAATGACGCACGGGTAATCTTTCAGCGTTTCAAGTGTATTGTAAATTTCTGGTTTCAGTTGAATGTGCGAGTATTCTGTTTTTCTAATAATCAATACGTTAAATAATGGACTAGTTTAGTAGGATCATATTAATCAATATGATAGCAATATATATTTAGGATAAGATACCTACTTACTTATATTGGTATTCATTTTGCAATTAATTTTTCTCATTTCGTAAAATTTAGCAATAAATAATTAGTAAGTTAAGGATAATAAAAAACTCTTCGTTTTAACAAAACTTCCAATATTTATTTAAAAATTGCTTTTTTAAAAGACTCAATGACAGCTGTTTCGCTATGAAGCATCGTCAGATTGACATTTAAGTTACATTTTGTTTGTTTGTAGACCTGATGTTTAGGTAGTATTAAGGCTAGACCAAGTATGGAAGTAATAAGACATAACAATATTAAAGCCTAGATGTTATTAGCCCTAAGGGATTATCCTGGATGTATTTCCCTCTAAGATCAGTATAACTGTGCAATGATATAGAAAACCCAGGAAAAAACTATATCATGCTGATCTTTACAATAACTTAATATATTTGTGTTACAATTACGTCTTATCTATGTATAAAATGAAGACTCAATCAAAGCAAACACTTTAAAAGTGGAGAACTTCCCAGATTTATTTGTTCATTAACAACTTTAAATTGTGGATCTGCTAGATGTCTTTTTATTTCAAGTTCTTCAAGGAAATCTAAATTTTGTTTTTTATTACAAATGTGTAGTATATGAATGTCATTTAATATTGTTAAGTCTTATTACTTCCATACTTGGTCTAGCCTTAATACTACCTAAACATCAGGTACCTAGCTACAAACAAACAAAATGTAACTTAAATGTCAATCTGACGATGCTTCATAGCGAAACAGCTGTCATTGAGTCTTTTAAAAAAGCAATTTTTAAATAAATATTGGAAGTTTTGTTAAAACGAAGAGTTTTTTATTATCCTTAATAAGATGGACTTCCAAAAAGTAAGGGTTAGTACAATCAATTTAATTAGTAAGTTTTAAACGTAGCGCCAACTAATAACCGATAATGAAGTGTGTTTAAAAGTCAACGTTGTCACATTTTAGCTACGTTCGTTCCAAGTATTCTTAAAGAACTGGCGGCACAAAACACCGTGTTCTTTGACTAACTGATTGTACCAGTTGACAAGATATATGACAGGAGAGAAAATCGTGTTTATCTGCAATAAAAAAACAAGACCCCTATTCTTGACGGTGATCGAATAGAATAGCCAATAGAAAGTGGGCGTGGTTCTATTGAAAATGCCAAAACGGTATTCTTGAAATTCGTTCTCTCACTGTACCGATAGAAGGGTTGCTCCCCGAGAGAACAATTACCTTTATTGGTTATTTTTGAAGGAACCGCTATAACACCAAGAGAAGGTGTTAAGGATTTTTATTTTCGAACCAAAAATAGTATAGAAGTAATTTCTTTCATAAACCAAACACAACCAAACAACAAATTAAACTAACGAAAATGACAGAATATTTTGTTTGGTATTTTACTCCTTATTTGATAAAGTGTCAAACAGAGAACAAAAATATCGATATGTTTATCTCTTTTTAATGACAACAAATAAGAGAGAGAGATAAGTTTCTCGGTTAATATTAAAGCATATCGACAACATCGCAAATTTTCTACCAATCTTATTGAAACACGTCACTTACCACTTATGACGTATGTAAGCGTTAAATTTAAATTTCAAAAGCCGATTATGGCTGGAGGATTAATTTTATAAAAATTTTATTTGTACAGTAGAACCACTAAAAACCTATTTTATAAGATGTAAATATAAAAAAAATCACTAAACTAGTCCATTATATTATTATTACTTGGAAAATGCAAAAAGTACAAAAGCGAGAGATTAAACTGTGGTTCGGAGTTCACGTGGCAAAAAAACCCGTTAGTTTTTTTAAAAACCACATAAGAAAAATGATGTAAATATTGGACAGTGGTCCCACATAAATGACACTGAGAAATATTCTACAAGTAGCAGTACGAAAAGTGATACTTTTCCGCACGCGAACGACGAGTTAGCAGAGTTCGTGTTAGGTAGTGTTTTTCAAGAAAAATGGTTGACTGCAGTCAAGCTACCTGCTTTTATATATTTATGTGTATTAAATTTATGTAATTTAATATGATTTTTAGGGAAACAGGTACCGATAGAGCTTAATAGCAATAGATATCAAAAACAACTAGAGGTTTCGCAAAAAACGAAAACTAATAAATTTGACCAAACAGTTTAATAATTTACCTGCTATGCTTATTTCAAATTATTATAATCCGGTCACCTCGGCTAATTGGGGATGTTCATGGCCGAATTTGGCATACACAATGAGATTGCCTCAGGTATCTGAACATCAGTCAACCAATTTTCTTGAAAAACACTATGCACTATTTTTGTACTAGCGTGCGGAAAAGTCCAGTTTGCTTTGCGGCACTCATTTTAGTGTTGAATGAGTCAATTTTTAATTACGTGCATAGAACAATGCATTAGTATGAAAGCCACAGCTAATAAGATGTGTTGGGGTTCACCTTTTCCTAATCGAATCTGTTAAATATTCTTTTGAGCTTATAAGTACGGCTTTAGTGATTCTAATTGCTATGCTATATTAAAAGATTTCATCAAGTTTTTAGTTTAAACCAACTGGCTCATTTCATTTTCGTTTTGCCATCAATTTCAATCAGTGTTTTCTGGGTTATAACATTATTAGCAAATATATTTTTCTAAAGTATTTTACGCAATCCATTTGCTGCTATATAATACTTATTTATTGACACCGCTTTTTTCAATAATATAGGATTATGCACAATCGGTTTCTGATTAAATTTTAGATAAGGAATAATTTGTTATTATACAGGATTATTGATAATTTATTTATTTCAATAAAATTGTTTAACAGCTCTTTAGATAAATAGAATTATTTCTGTTTGCTTAGTAATTGCTTATAGAACAATTTTTGAATAATATTTACATGTAAGTATTTAATAATCTATGTAACAGAAAACATTATTCTGTTTACTTAGATGGCAAAATTATGCATTTCGAAAGGCTAGATAATAATCCAAAATTAGATATTTTTAAATTAGTATTAACGGTAAACAATCAAAACTAAGTCCAACAAAGAACATTAAAAATGGAATTTTTGAAGAAATGTTTTGTCTAAAAAGTTCTATTTTTAATGTTCTTAGTAAGATGGACTTCCACAAAGTAAAGGTAAATACAATCAATTTCATTAAGTCTAACAGTTTCCTATGCTATTTTATTATTTTACTTACATTCAAGTATGTAATGAGCATACAATACTTTAAGAATAATGAAAAACTCTTCGTTTTACCAAAACTTCCAATATTTATTTAAAAAATTGCTTTATTATCTTTAATGACAGCCGTTTCGCTAGACTTAGCATCGTCAAATATTGGAAGTTTTGGTAAAACGAAGAGTTTTTCATTATTCTTAATAAGATGGACTTCCAAAAAGTAAGGGTTAGTACAATCAATTTAATACAATACTTTCTTTCTCATACTGTACTTTAAGTTTTAATACTTCACATGTAAAACCAGGCTTAGCATTAATACTTGAATACTAAATGATTTTTTGTAAATATCAACTGATCATTTTATTATTTTATTTCATTGATAATTGTTATTTTAATATTTTAGTCAAATAGTGCGTTTGAAAATTATTATGATTTGAAATAGACAACTAGTCAAAGTGTATCACATTTAAAAATGTTTTTTGTAGACATAGCAGATGTATATTTCATATATATATATGCACTATGTAGCTACATATTAGTAGTTTTTGCATGCATATTTATACCAATTTGTTTTAAACATATCCAAATTTGTTTAAAAGATGATATTGCAAATTTCATGCGGATAATATTGCTATTATTAGGTACATAATCATGCAAAAGACATGAACATTTAGTCTCCTTTGTTACAGAACATTGCTATTAATAACCTTAACTAACCTGGGTACACCTTTATGGTATCCATGGCAAACTGTTCACAGAGGACTCAATAGCAAGAAATTTTCTTGAATCTTGAAAACAAAAAAACATGAAATATTTTTCGGTGGTTAACAAATTTTAGTTTCAACTTATTAAATATTGTTGCCAATAAGAAATATAGTTGAATTATAACAGAAATAATTCTAAAAACATTATATCGTTTTTATTGTAATATCAACAATACTTGTAGATTTCGCAAAAAATGATGTTTCAATATCATTATTGCAAAAAAATATTTATTTTTATCTAAAGTAAGTTACGATTTCCTGACACATGTGAATCAATTACTACGAATTTAGAAATTTACTTTCGATACTCGCAAATCTTGCTTATCTTGAAATTTTTATTTATTATTTTTTCCTTACAGTAATAAGTAGACAATAATCACAATATTAAAAAAAATAAAAACAAGGCAACTTGTTCTTCTAAGTCAGCATAAACTAAATAAGATCATAATTAATAAAAAAATGTTGATAATATTTGATAGACAAAATAAGAATTTAAGCAGAGGTGTGTTTAAATGTTTCTCTTATTTTGTCAGATTAATAAAAATAATAAATAGATTCATAAACAACTATTTTATATAGTAGTTTTTTAGCTAGTGTAGTTAATATAATTAAATAAACTAAACAAGTAAATTCTAGCTTAGCGCCTCCAATGTACTACGAATTAGGCCGAAGAAGTTGATTGTTTGACAAACAAGAGGGCATATTTGTGAAATAAAAAAAGGAAATCTCTGTAATATCTTCAGATCATAATATACAGAAGCTTATAATAAGTACTTAGGTATTCTGAATTTTGTTAAAAGTACAGCATTGAAAAAGAACTATAAATACTTAAAAAAAGTCTGGAACAAGAAATTTTTAAATTGAATTAAAATTAAAATAAAATAACGATTATATTTTAATAGAAATTTCGATATGTATTTATTGTTATAATAAGCAATATTATAATTATGTTCTCATTTACGCGTAAATATTATTTTATATTAACCAGTGCACATTTTAGGACTTTTGGAGAAAATTGTCTAGATAAATAGGGATTAAATTATTGGACATCAAACTTAACTTACATGAATGGTAATGTGTACACTTATACGAGGTTTGAAACTTACTGAAGAGACCTTGTTTTCGGAGACTATATAACTATTTTTAGTATATCAAAAGGTCAATCTATTAAATTTCACGAATATTTATAATGATCAATAAAAAAATCGATAACTTTATTTTCAAACTTTGTAATTGTTTATTTACAACACGAAGTAGAACTTATTAGCAAGTGTTAAAATAACTTAATTAGGAAATAATAATAATAAATAAATCTAATTTTAGATAATTTTGATAAAGTGCTGCATACCATTGCAACACGATCTAATAATAGTCTAATTTTTTTATGGTCAATTTCAAGCTTGAGTTTTTACATACGAGTACAAAGATTACACACTTTTAATAAGTATATTTTTAATTAAATATAAAAACTGAAACACGCAGTCAAACGAAAATATTTATTGTTAGTTTAAGGTGCAAGTCGTTTTGGCAAAAAATAAAATAAAGTCATAGGGGGCGTTCAGCCTAAAAAAGCGATTGACAGTACGCAAGCGCTGTAAACAAACTAAGCAGTTGTCGACCAGAACACGTTTGCTAACTTTAAACAAGCGCTTATAATTGGTATTATAGAAATTATGTCCGCAAGGGTGAAATTTAATGTTTCTACCACACTACATACTATTTAGAATGTTCTTAATTTATAATTTTTTAAAATTAATAATTTATACTTTATAAATGTGTCAAATTTAGATTTGAATTCCCGGCTACCGCAAACTTAGCGTTCTATAGAAAAATAGCTATTTAGCAGTGTTAGCACTTACTGCTTAGGAACGCCATATTGCTTACAAGCGATTGCAATCGCTTTTTCGCGTGAAAGAAAAGAACGAAGAATATTAAGTTTCTCAACCAGATGACTAATACAGCAGAATACTTATTTTGGGGGTAAAAAGAGACAAGAACTGATAGTAATGACAGACAACCGTTCTGCCGTTAAAAGACGGTAAAGACGATGTATTTTCTATAAATATAATAGTGAAAGTAAAGAAATTAAGAGAACAAGTAATGATACGAATAGTTATTATATCTTTCATACTAAGCAGGAATGAGAATGGTGAATTACAGGCTAAGTTAAGAATAAAATGACAAAATAAAACAGAATTAGTTAAAAGGTGCAATGAGTTTAACTGATAACATTGAACTTTCACCTCCAATGGTTTAAAAATACTCGATTGTCTCGTTTAAACTCACGGATTCGCTTATCAAATGAAATCTTTAGAAAGGTGATTGACATAAAGGAAGAATATCTAACATTCGGACAATATCGTTTGTTGTGAGGTTAATTGAAGAAATGTTTGGCAAAGATTCAAAGATTATATTTTTAAAGAAGATTACTGTTGACTATATACTGATATTAAATAAAAAAAACCGATGAAGTTACTAATTAAATAAATATTTACATGCCCTAGTTTGTAAGCAAATTGTAGAAGGAATCTCATTTACAATAAAATGTTTGAAAGTAACGGATAATATTAACTAACTAAGGCCTCCAGTACTAAAGCAATAAAGATGAATTTACAGCATTAATAAATCTAATATAAAAATGTTTTATTGGCTTTAAATACCAATTATCGTATTAGGAAGTCTCTCCCCTTTGTTAACGTATTATTTCGTTAATATATATTATTACACTTCCTATTAATATCCTTAATTGTCAGTGAAGCTTCATAATTGATTTTAACTATAAAAAATTGTATTATCGAATCAAAATGTTATTCACATTTACTATATGTAAATCGTACCATTCAAATAAAAACAATTTGGAAAATTTATGTTACTTTTCATTAGGTTGTTGAACCCGCATATCTTATATATTTTTCAAGAGGCTACAAAACTCTCACATTTGCTGATAATATAATTAATAATTTAGCAATTTGCCAAAATTTTAAATAATTCAATTTACGATAATTTTGTAATGTCGCATCAACCCAATAATCAAATTTTTATCCACAACTAGGGTAGATAACATTAAGAGCAAACAGTACCGTGTCATCACTTCTCGTTTGTAAGTGAGTAAAAATCATCTAGGACATCGAATATGTGACAACTATTTTCAGGGCTCTGTAAAAATTATAAATATTGGAGAGTTCCGGGAATTGGGACTTTTTTTTAGTAAATTTAATGATCTCATCTCATATTTTTTAACATTTCGAAAACCTTGAGTATTTTTCGGGATATTCAAACAACTAAACTCTGACTTTGTTTACTTTATTGCTTTTAACTATTTTTTTGGCTCCTTTTTAAACCTTTCTTTAAATGATCTATATAACATTCCGGATCAATTAAAACTTTGGTTGTAATTTTCGTTAAATATTTAAATTATTTATGAAAAATCGTTCATGTGACTAGCAGACTAATAGTTCAAAAGGGATATATTTTTACAAAATAAAGTGCAAATTGCAAATTTGTATGTGTGGCCGCTAAGAAAATAGTTTTGGAATTTTTACATTGTTTTAAAAAACTATAAATAGAAAAATGATTCAGTTTGTTGCATTTCAACTCGTTCTCTCCTTATTTTTTATTTACTAAAAAAACTATTTATTAAAAAAAAA
The DNA here is from genome assembly GCA_035357415.1 of Ophraella communa. Classification (NCBI taxonomy): domain Eukaryota; kingdom Metazoa; phylum Arthropoda; class Insecta; order Coleoptera; family Chrysomelidae; genus Ophraella; species Ophraella communa. Next base: position 13,095,356 of record CM068995.1, on the reverse strand, counting down.
TACTTAGAGAGCAAATTGATTTAATTCAAAATAGACACTTTAAAAAAATCGAACTAAATAAAGTAGTCTCTAAGGCTAGATCAACTTTGCATTTTTTTGGCGTACTACTTTATGCTCTTAATTTTACAAAAACAAATCAATTTTAAAAAAATACCTTCTTTGTTTTGTTTTTAAAGTTATGTCTTAAACCACCTACAAACTGCAGTTAAGTACCTATTATAAAATATTGTTCTACTTCGTTAGAAAACTTGCTGTATAATTTAAAGACATAAAGTGTTCAAAAAGTGATTTATACACTTTCTCTAATTTAAAATTTGAAATGCTTATGGATATAAAATAAATTCATTGCACTATAATTAATGGAACACATATTTTATTGCCATTGACAAGGACAGTTAGAAATAAGATTAAAAATAATTAGTGATGTGTAATAAAAGTTTCTCTGGCTTGCCCAAAAAACATGTTATAGAAAATATGTAATATGTTAGGTGTTTATCAATAACATGATGCAATTTGAAAACAATATTTGAATTTAAACTTTTTCTTCTTCTTCTATTTTGCACTTATAAAAATCTTAATTATAAAATGCATTTTTATATTTTGCACTTATAAAAATCTTAATTATAAAATGCATTTTTATATTTTGCACTTATAAAAAACTTGATTATAAAACGCATTTGCGTATCATAATGTAACTTTTACGCACGCAAATTTTTGTTTTAAATGGTTAGCAATATGAGAAAAGTATCTAATGACAAGGCCATTGATAATAACATTTGTGGCTAATATCAATTTATTAATTTTATATTGTTCTTTAAGAAAGTATTTGTGAATATGAATATCATATTTTACTTATATAATATATTATTTTTGGTGTATTATTCATATTAAAATATTTTAAAACATTATCATTTGATAATTTAAATTTCAAAAATGTCAGATGTTATATCAAAATTTTGGTAAATTACATACAAATAATAAATTAATTTAAAAACTACTTATTTCATATGGCTGTTGTGATACTCCTTTAAAAAATTCATCGCTTCGCGATTAGTTTTTTAAACTTGAACTCGTGTATTGTAATGTAACTTTAACGCACGCAAGTTTTTGTTTTACAGGATTGACAATATGAGTGAAGTGTCTAATGACAAGACTATTGACAATGACACAGCGCCTATTTAATATTTAACTTTATCCTTATTTAAAACAACAAAAATGTATAACAAATATTTATATTGATAAATAAAACAAACTGAATACCAAAAATAATACAGTTTAAATATTAAAATTGTTTGTTGTTTAATAAAAGATGATAACAGTGATTTTATCTGATAAATAATTAGGATTCTTGTTAAATAAGCTCAACTAATTTGAATTACAGAACTAGCAATTTAAAAGGGGTGTGTAACTATGCGAATGTGTATCGGTTTGTTCGTACAAAGAATCACTGACAAGATTCCAACATGTTGTAGATATAACACATTCATGACAAATAATCATCTACATGTCATGGTCTTGTAGATGACTGACTAGATGCCCTGTCAGTGATTTGTAAATGTCTATTATTATTTGACGGTAGAACAGAAAATTTGTTTGTTTAGTTATGCTGATATATTGCTGAAAGAATCTTGCTTGTCATTAATCTTGGTTCGTTACCCGTTCAAGTTAGTATGTAGTTAATTTTCTGCCGTTGGATTATATGAATAAATGCCTCAAATGCTTCATTTATTTAGCTATAAAATTTTGATACGAAATCAGAGAAACTTCTTCAAGGAAGAAAGAAATTTTGCTCTTTCAGGTGATATATCTACAAACCTTCTAGCTTGCCTAAGTCCTTGCTTATTCCAGTGAGATCATAGTCGATCCCCATCCCAGGAGCCATAGTTCCTTTTTGGGAAACCACAAAAGGGCTCCGGACCATTGAAAGTTGTATCAGATCCTTCTTTCGTGAGACTGTCAGTTTCCTCAGTACCTATTAACCCTCTGTGAGGTGGCACCCACACCAAGGTGAGATTGTTCTTTCTTGCCGGTTTCTTAAAAGATTATTTTTACATTCTCAGACTAGCATAGACTCATAAGTAAAAGAACACAGAGCCTGACTTTCTCAAAGAATACAGAAATTGCCCTTCGAGTGCTTCTACGGAGACCCGACTGGACACTAACATCCATAGCGTGTATCTTCGCCTGAAAAATAGTTTGGCATTACCAAGAGATCTGGATAATCGTTCGGTCCCGTTACTCCCACTCCAACTCTTTCGTCTATCTTGAACTCACCAGAAAGCTCTCTTCTAGCTCAGGTTCGACTCCATAAACCGTAGGGAGGGTTGTTATAACCACGCCAAACGGCGTCTCAAAGTCAATCCTAACTGACATGATATCTAATGGTTGATTTAAGGATGCTAATGGAATTTTTTCCAGGATTCTTAGATGACCAACCAAATCACCAGGTTTTGTTTTCTGTTCGTTGCAATCGTAAGGTACCAGCTGCAGCCTTTCTCATGCAATATAGCCGTGAAGGTAGACCTAGCAACGCCTCTAAGACTGCTGTGGGTCACGTTATCATTGCCCCAGTTATTCCTAGACAAGCCAACGTTTGTGATAGTCTCCTTGCATAGTACATACTATGTTTATTATGTTTGAGTTTGTGATTAGTTTTGTTTGTGTTTTAATGCTAAATAAAGCCAATATTCTATTTGGTCTCGTTTAATCGTATACTATCTGCAACTTAGCACATGCCGTTGATTGTTGGCAAGTTCCGCTCGCCACTAAGGCTTTAGATAAGACTTTTTCTAAATGATTGTTTCAAGTTATTTTTTGACCCAGGTTCACTCCTAGATATATAACGTCCTTTTAGTTCGCTATTGGAGCGGTTGAGATTATCTGCGTCTCCTAGTGAACGTCATAAAGATTGTTTTGCCTAGATTGACAGGCCTTCCTTCTGGCATCATTTGTTAGCCCGAAAACAACAAACGCACGGCACACAAAAGACAACCAAGATAACCAAATTTAACTGCCTGTAACTTAAAAAGTTGTTCTTCAATTTTATTTATATGTTCATATGATTTTTTATATTTATTTGCATTTTTCTACGGTAAAGTTAGGTTAGGTTAGGTCTGAATCCAGACTCTACAGATCATTTTTGTACGGTAAGGTACAAATCTTGAAAAATGACCATGTTTTTAAAAGTAAAAAGGAAGTGCGCTAATCCAAAAAGCAAATATGAAAAAATCCATTTTAATCTGTATAAATTCAGACTAGTGTTCAGACGGTAATCGATCAAAATTATGAGAGTGGCGCCCAACATTATCATTCGACTTTGACTCGTTCGGTTTTTGCCAGAATCTCTCTTCGATCGTATGTTTTTATGAAAGTTTACACGCCGGCGAATGAGACCGGGTTATTTTTAATAGCGGCGAACAAGTTGTTTCGATTTCACGCAGTGGATGTATGGATACAACAAAATACGACGGTATTTTGTAATAAGTACTACCTGCAAGGTCATGTAATGCTAATTTTAAAGTCATGTCATTTTTACAATGACGGAATATTAGTTTTGTTTGCGTTTGCAATTGAAAATATTTAAAATGAATTTTAAAAATTAAATATATGGAGTGTGATTTTTATGCACATACTTTATAAAAAAAACAAAAAATGTCAAAAATGTTTTTAAATAAATAAATTAAAAGTATTAAATGGTTTACTACCTATATTGTTTAGTAATTAATGAAAGAAACCCATTTTTTAAGTCATATAAAATAAGAACAAGTGAATGTTCTTCTTAAGATAGAGAACAATTTAAACTTCTAATAATAACATTTGGTGTTGAGAGCAATCAAACGAACGCACTCCTAATTGTCACTGTCATCAGTCAAAAGGTCGTTGTCATAAGTCAATTGTATTATTGTATCTTGAGTTTAAAACTGTATCGTATGTATGTAAGTTGTTCGTAAATAAAACCAGTTATTAAAGTCACAACTTTATTTCCACCACTGCAAATAGTACCACAGCATAATAAAATCTTAACAGGTTATGGGCCCAGTTGCTGGAATAAGGAAATAACGTTGGAATAACAAAATAAAAAAAAAAAACGTATTGATCTTACAACGTGCTAAAGAAAATGGCGTCCAATTCACAAATTATTGAAAAGTATGGAATAGCTCAATTTGAAGGAAAAGACTTTGATCACTGGAAATTTCGGCTAGAAACAGTCTTAGATCAAAACGGGGTCAAGTCATGTATTGAAAACCAAATTGCAAGTCCTTCAAGTGATGAAATAAAATTAGACAAAAAATGCAAAAGCATTATTGTGCAGTGTGTAGCAAACTCGCATTTGGAGTACATTAAAGACAAATCAACTTCATTTGAAATGTGGAAGGCATTAGAAAAGGTTTTTCAACGAAAAGGTATAGCAAGCCAACTGTATCTTCGAAAGAAATTGCTCACAATGAAATTAGAGCGGAATGATTCATTGGAAAACCACTTTATAAGATTTGAAGAAACTGTTAGACAATTAAAGTCAGTAGGGGCAACACTACAAGAAGTTGATATAGTCTGTCATCTATTACTTTCCTTACCACCCTCATATGATGCCATAGTAACAGCGCTTGAAACTTTAGAACAGGACAAACTAACCTTAGAATTTGTTAAAGGGAAATTACTAGATCATGAAATGAAAAAGAAAAATGTTGAAGAACAAACAAGATCTACACAGTCATCAGCCTTCTCTGGGTATAATAAAAACAGGGGTAATGGAAACCGACAGGACAAAAATGAAAAATATTCCCATTCTAAACCGATGTTCAGCTGTCACAACTGTGGAAAACTTGGACACACAAGAAGTCAGTGCTGGTTTAGTAAAAATAAAAACAGTAACTACCGAAGGCAAGCAAACGAAACAAGAAAAGAAGATGTAGAGGAAAAGAATATAGCATTTATTGCTACATCAGCACAAAACTGTGAATTAAAGTGTGAAGATAAAAACAAAATCAAATTTATTGTAGACTCAGGAGCTACAGATCACATGGTCAACCAAGATTGCCATTTTTATGTTGAAGAGGTATTAAATGGGGAACTGAAAATCGCAGTTGCAAAAAATAAAGAATCATTAACTGCCACAAAGGTAGGAAAAATTAAAATTAAGTTAAATAGTCAATCAGGTGAAATAAAAAATATTCTGTATGTAAAAAATTTACGTCAAAATTTACTGTCTGTAGAAAAATTAGAAAGCTCTGGTTTGAAAGTTTGTTTTGAAAATAATTCTGTATACATTTTTAAAAATAAATATTTATTAGCAAAAGGTAAGAAAGAAAATAATCTATATACTATTGAATTTGATGTTATTAATCATTGTGAAGCAAATATAACTAATAACGAAGGAAATTTTAAAATCTGGCATGAAAGAATGGGCCATATTGGAAATCAAAACCTTAAGAGAATGATTAGTAAAAAAATGGTTGATGGTATCAAAATTAATCTTGAAAATAAAAACTTTGAAATATGCACCATTTGTACACAAGCCAAAATGACCCGCTTACCTTTTGCTAATGTATCAAGAAAAGTAACAAAAAGACCACTTGAAATTGTGCATAGTGACATATGTGGTCCAATAACTCCAAACACATATGACAATATGCAGTATTTTGTTACTTTTCTAGATAACTATACCCATTTTAGTGTAGTATATCTATTGAAAAATAAAAGCGATGCGTTTAAATGTTTTCAAGAATATGAAGCATTTGTTACAAACCAAACTGGTTACAAGATTGGTTCTCTTCAATGCGATAATGGTGGTGAATACACTTCAAATCAATTTATTAACTTTTGTAAGTTAAAAGGCATACAACTACGTTACTCTGTACCATTTAATCCTGAAATGAATGGTAGTGCAGAGCGTCTTAATAGAACACTATTGGAAAAAGGAAGGGCTCTGATACTACAATCTAAATTATCAAAAACACTATGGGGTGAATCTATACTCTGTGCAAACTATTTATTAAATCGCAGCCCAACATCTAACTTAAAAAATATTACTCCGGCTGAAGCATTTTATAAAAATAAACCTGACCTAAGTCATATAAAACTATTTGGTAGTTTAGTTTATTGTCACATCCCTAAGGAAAAGCAGCATTCAAAATTTGACTCAAGAAGTGAAATCAAAATATTGATAGGTTATGCTTCTAATGGATATAGAGTATGGGATCCAACCAAAGAGAAAGTTAGTATTGTCAGAAATGTAATATTTGATGAATTTAAAAATATAAATAACCTTAAATTGACAGAAAATACAACATATATAGAGGTAATCAATTACACAGAAGAGAAAAATAATCCTGAAGAAGAAGAGAAAAATAATCCTGAAGAAGAAGAGAAAAATAATTCTGAAGAAGAGGGTCCTGAAGAAAAAGACTCTGACGGTGAAGAAACAAAGATAAGAAAAAGTTCAAGAGGCAAGAAAGTTCCTAGTCGTTACAATGATTTTTTGTTAAATGATGAAATTGAACACATGGCCTTAAATGCAACAAGTTTTGTTGAGAACATACCTAATAGCTTGGAACAAGCAAAAATGTCACCTAATTATAAACAATGGAAAAATGCTGTTGATGAGGAAATAAATTCACTCAATAAAAATAACACCTGGACTCTAGTAAACAAACCTAACAATGTTAGGTTAATTGATTGTAAATGGGTGTTTCGGATTAAAACTGACAATATTGGAAATAAAACAAAATATAAAGCCAGGCTTGTAGCCAAAGGTTATAGGCAAAGGGAGGGCTTTGACTTCAAAGAAACCTACTCTCCTGTAGCTAGACTTACAACACTTAGAACTTTATTAGCTATTGCAAATTTTAAAAACCTAAAAATTCAACAAATGGATGTGAAATCTGCATTTCTACATGGAAAAATAGATGAAGATATATTTATGAGAATTCCTGAAGGATTCAATGATGACGGCAGAGTCTGCAAATTAAACAGAGCTCTCTATGGCCTAAAGCAGGCTCCATATTGCTGGAATAAACGTTTCGACAAATTTGCTGAGAAAGAAATGCTAAAGAAATCTAATAATGATCCATGTCTTTATATAAAATCAGGTCAAAATAAAACTGTTATCTATTTACTACTCTATGTCGATGATATTCTGCTGTGCAGTAATAGTGAAAAGGAAATAGACAATTTAAAAACTAAACTAAATCAGGAAATTGAAATGCAAGATCTGGGAAACTTAAAAACATTCTTAGGTATTGATGTAAAGCAAACTGAAGATGGTACTTATCTTAGTCAAAAGAACTATATAAATAATTTGCTTTTAAAGTTTAACATGAATGACTCTAAACCTGTAAGCACTCCTTTAGATTCTAATAATTTTATACTTAATCCTGATAAAAATAGGTTAACTGAAAATAAACCAATAAGGGAGTTAATTGGTTGTCTGATGTATCTTATGCTGGCCACTAGACCCGACCTAAGCTGTTCAATTAATCTTTGCAGTAGATATCAGGATAAACCAACAGAGGAACTGTGGAAAAGTTTAAAAAGAATCCTGAGATACCTCAAAGGAACTCAGAATATGGAATTATACTTTCCTAAAAACAATGATACTAATCTAGTTGGATTTGCCGATGCTGATTGGGCAGGAGATGAGCAAGACAGAAAATCAACAACTGGCTATCTATTTAAAGTTCTTGGAAGCACAGTTTGTTGGTCTACAAAGAAACAATCCACTGTAGCAACCTCATCCACTGAGGCTGAGTATGTTGCACTAGCAGAAGCCTCAAAAGAGGGAATTTGGTTGTCAAACCTAATTGCCGACTTTGGTTTTACTAAATCTACCTTTTTCATTTATGAGGATAACCAGTCTTACAAATGAACATTCATACACTTTTACATAAAGCTTCTGATGATATATATCTCCTAACAAAGGTAAAATTATTATTTTTTTGTAGACGGCCCTAATATTAGGAATAACTGGTGCATGCAGACGGGAAGAGCTAAAAAATTTAAAAATGTGTGTTATTTAGGACATGGGCTCGGTTGCTGTAGTAATTATTGCGAAAACAAAAAAGAAAGTTCCAAGAAAATTTACACTTACACAAAATTTTTACGATATATTTAAAAAATATGATAAACTTCGTGCCCTACATGTATCTCATGAATAATTTTTTACAAATTACCAGAAGAGGAAACGTACTGTACAATGTGTCGGATTTAACAAATTTAGTAATATGGCACAGAAAATTGCTCAGTTTTTGAAGTTGTCAGATACTAATAACTATAACCGTCATTACTTTCGACGGCCATCCGCCATGATAGTGGCAGACTGTGGTGTGAACACTCAAACGATAATATGGCGGGTGGAAATCGACCACAACAGCAGAAGGATATACCGATTTTAGTGTCTCAAGCAAAATGTCATTAGCAAATAAAATATTGCAATCTTTGATAATGAAACAGCATCTACTAGTGGAATATCTAATTTTGAAAAAATAGAAAAGACTGTGAAAATAAAAGAAAATGTACCTCCAATTAATATGCGGTACTGTCAACATACATTTTTGCAGTCATAATTAGCTGTTAAGTTGTAAAATATGTAATTAAATTTTAATACAAAAATTTTTAATTTGATCGTAGAAAAGTATAGTGTGCCACTCTTGCAGAAATTTTATTCCACTCTCGTGTGATTGTTCTGGAAATAAAAATGCGTTATAATACTTTCACACATCATATGGAATATATTACTTTCTGCACTCATGACACAATATACTATTTCATAACAAAGTATATTAGGGGTAGAGGATTTTCCAGTTGTGAAACCATGTTGACAACTATTTAGAAATGATAATTGGCATTTTCTCCTACTACTTTGAATAGCGTTTGCTCATACACATTTTTTAATACTTAAAGCACATCAGGACCATTAGAAAGTTTCCCTGGAGCTCTCATAATGGCTGCTATAATTTCTTAAACATTAACAGTGTAACGAATAATATTTATGGTAATTACGCATGATTAACTAATTATTTTGTTTCGTTGAATAAACAATTGAAAAATCTTCTTCAAAAATATTTACTACACTATGATGAATGCTGTTCCATCTTTCTAAGGTACTTTATGAGAGGTTTTTTTCATTTTTACGTTTCCAGAAGAAATTCAGGAGTGAAAAAACACCATCACCATCAAACAGCCTATTTTATACAATTCATATTGTCAGAATATTTTCAAACTTAATCTCTGGGTGAGGCTTTAAAACTCAAATTATCATGTGTCTATTAAACTTTATTCATTAATGATAGATATCAATAAAATTGAAATAAAATATGATCAATTTTTCATAAAACTGTAATAATAAACTGAAATAAAATATGATCAATTTTTCATAAAACTGTGGTTTTATGAAAATGTTTGTAAAATAATTATGAACAGGAATTAAATTGTTCTGGAAATAAAAATGTTATTATACTTATAAAAAATATTCATTTTTTCTGGTACTTGCTTTAAAAACCGTATATGGCTTTCCCTCTAAAAGTGTATTTATGAAGTCAATAAAACATTCTTTAATACTGCATTTTCCCCACGTTGGGCGCCAAATGTGCGAGCCTTGTATCATAGTGTTATGCACATCGTTCTGTTTCTATGGAATGTTTTTAATTTAAAAATAGGTAGTTGATTGATTAGGTTTTTGAAGAAATTTGTTGTAAAAAAGTTATTGACCAGACTGTTATTATTCCGATTAAGGAAACAACTGACAGAATGACTTTTGTCTATGAAAAGAGAGAAAGAAAAATATGGACTTAACGTATTATTTGAATCATCCGCTCGTGATGCTCTTTATCTGCGCCCTTGCACCTGTGGCCACTGCCACTTTTGCTACGCCCTACATACGGCCATATGTGATTTGATATACACAGTATAAATTTTGTTAAATATGTTTTTTTATTTATGTTAGTTAGTTAACCATTTTCGTACCCTTTTCGTATGTGTTCTAAATTCGCGAATTCGCGTTTGAAGTTGAAATTTGCGTGTATTAAATAATTTGAATAACTAAATCAATATGATTAACCATTAAAGAGTTTTTAAAGTACCAATCGCAAGTTCACATAAACTGAAAGCATTACGTAACATTCATACGAACATAAAACAGGATTTTTTGACTGCTTCGGCCAGTAGTCTGAATTTATTATTAAATTTATTGTACTAAGCCTTACTTTTTGGAAGTCTATCTTATTAAGAATAATAAAAATAAAAAACTCTTCGTTCAAACGAGTATTTTTTTATTCTTAATGAATTTATTATGTTGACTAACATTTTTTTTTGAGGACAAGAAACGCCAAGGTTATTCTAACGACTGAATACATTTCAAATATTTAAATAAATTCAAATATATCAAGTAGGTACCTACCTATTTTCTTATAACCAAATCGTTCAATCTCTATGGAAACGAACCTGAAGCGTCTGCGCCGGAGTAGTCTGTGGCAAAATTGCTTTAATAGATTTATTTACTTACTAATAAGAGGAAACTCGAGTATAATACACCAAACCTTTAAATAAGCATTAACGCTGGGTGGTACCATTGATATCATATATCAAAAAAGTCAATCAAAAATCAATTAAGCAACGTAAAACAATATCAAGTTAATGAAAACTAATGTTATTAACGTGACTTAAATCAATTACATCCAATCACTACTACTGCATTTATAACTATTAATAAAATTATACGGGAGGAAATGAAACTGTACTATTCTTTTAATTTATATTTATTCTATTTCATATACTTCTGCGACGACATATTTTATCGGAGATGTTTCGTTTCTGGAATAGTATAGGTTAAATCGAGGCTACCGATTGGCAAGAGAATTGGGACAACTTACACTGCGACACAAAAATAAATCATCTAGAAGTTTTCAACATTTTTTGTTACTATCAGTTTACGCTCTTTCATAAAGAAACTCTACACCTCGTTAAATGGATCTATTACTTATGGCGAGTGCAAAATTTGTATAACAACCTGTTAAAAACGTTACCGTGTAGTGTCATCTATCATCAGATCTATTCAGTTTCAAAACACGCAAAGCTTTGTCTTGATAGTGATACGACTGTATGCAAGTATGAAGCTTTATCGTATCTAATTACTTTTAAATACCAATTATACAAAAAAATCGACCTATTTGCGAGACTGTTACACATAAACGTATTATTAAATCATGTAAACTATTACAAAATATTAAAAAAAGTATGAAAACAGCAGAGCTGGCAAAGATACATTGGAACAGTATCTAGATACAAGATAAGCTACGTTTTTAAAAAGTATCTGAAGTTACTTTGGGAATCTAGTTACTCTTAAAAAAATAACTTAAGTTTAAGAAATTCAGTAGCTATAATTCCCTTCTCTGACAGTGATAACAGCCTGCAATAGACAAGGCATGCTTTGGACCAGATTTTGGATTACATTCTGTGGAAGATTGTCCCATTCCTGCACCAGTATATAGCCAAGCTCTCAAGAATTTCTGGGAGCCGACACATTTCTACGCAAATGCCTCTCTATTTCTTCCCAAACATGTTCTATTGGTTTAAGGGCAGGCCAAACAAATCGATTTGTACCTCGTCAAGAGACTCAGTAACTATGCGAGCAGTGTAGGGCTCTCTAAGAACAACCATGAACGGTAAAACATGGTCACGTAGAACCTCTATCAGGTACCTACGGCAGTCAACGTCCCATTCTTGATAAAGACCAACTCCGTGAGTGTCAAAAGTTACTTTAAAGTGAAATATAGTTTTAAAAAAATGTTTTTTAAGTCTTGACCAAGGTAAATTAGACATTTTTGTAATTAATTTCGAATAAAAAATTACAAGCAAAAGGTTTTTTACATGCATTACCATTTAAGTACAAAAAAATTTAAAATGCCTCTTTAAGGTCTACATTATATTAAATTTCTCTGAAAAAATAAGATGGATCAAAATTTAGCATAATTATTTTGATGAATTATCTAATGAATCGCCTACTTAAGACATTATTTAAAATTCGTGTAGGGACCAAAGTTTCGACTTTCAAAACATTTGTAGTAGTTTATATTTACTTTGTAACACCCCATCTCTAGGTTCCAAATTTAAATATGGCACAATAAAGGGATTATTGAAGAATGTATATCAATTTTATCAATATTGGTCTATTGGTTATCAGAAAATCAGAGTAAAACCAGTGTAGATCTTGTAATTCATGTAAATTGAATATTATTATTGACTAATATTTGAATATTTATGTTCACCATTTTCTTTTATGACCTAGCATTAGGTCTGTTCAAGCAATAATTAAACGTGGTATGTATGTGTGAAATAATTATTTCCATGCGAGTGCTGCTTCAACAAGACCTATAGGTTTTATTATGTTTGAGACTTTATTTTTGAATATTGGTTATAAATAATTCAATTTGATCCTAAAATTTTCTGCTGTGAATTTTTACATAATAATTCTGAATAATCTCGAGTGTTGTGTTTATCACATAAATTATGTATTAGGAAAATTTTCAAGTGGTTGCTCATATATATGTGTTGCTGAGTGTACTTAATTTCTTTTTCATGAGTTTAATGAACCTTGAGGAGAGATATCTGCCTGCCACATTAATAATGATTAAAAAGAAAAGAAGTAAATTCTCTTCGTACCTACAACTTATAGCTGGGTGGCCTCCTGTATAGGATCATTATATATCTATGATAGGACCTCAGTACCTTCCGACTATGTTAGCTAAATAACTCAAACGCCTTTAATTCTATTTGATCAAAGTGTGTCATGGAAGTGGAGTAGATTTAGATTGAACACCTTGGGCATGAGATTTAAAAAAAATGTTTATTAAATGATTTTTCGTATTCAGTATTATTCGTCCCAAAGACATTTTAGCTATTTTAGTTATTCGAGTTTGTACAGTTTGTTTATTTGATTTGTCAAACATTCTCCTTTTCCTAAGGTATATAATATATTTGTTGATGAGTATTATAGTGGTTTAAAATTTTCGGGTTCGGACAGTTCGACCAGGGGGCCAGGTACCTGTTTTAAGTACACCGATTAGTTGGACCACGACAGCTCTTCCAGCGGATTAAGGTTGTATTCTAAGAATTAAAACAATCAGTATTTACCTAACATATTATTTATTATTAAGGTGAATTATACAAAGACATAATTTTTACAAAAGGTTAGGTTAGGTTAGGTTAGGTTAGGTTAGGTTAGGTTAGGTTAGGTTAGGTTAGGTTAGGTTAGGTTAGGTTAGGTTATTACTACCCTAATGATATTTTAATTACATATTTTCGAAGAATTCCATTAAATCGATTAGGTAATAAAATTTTATCGTGGTCGAACTGAAGGGTGGGCTTAACTTGACCTTTTTCAAAAAAGGATTAATACAGGTACTCGTGGTCCAACTAACCGGTCCCCAAAATTTTATATATGTCTACTTTCAACTTAACGGGTGGCTGTTACTTATTATTACCGTTTTCGGCTGAGTGACGTGTGAGGTTAGAATACTCGGATCAACTTTGTTCGGATGGATCTCTAATTTCGAGTGACATGGATTTTCGAGCAATCTAATAGCGTTTTCAGATCATCTCACCCGAAAACGCTATATGTTCTTCGCTATTGGGAACTTGCAAGACAAGTGTTGACTCCTAGCGAAGGAATTAGCAACTGGAGACGACGTAAACAAAATAAATCAGCTGTTGATAATCTATTTAAAACGTGTGAAAATAAAGTGACTATAAAGATGTACATAATTTGTAATTTTAATTTTATTTAATGAGATATTTATTTCATAATTATGGGACGTAAATCGAGGTGATAAATATTCACAGGAGAGTAAATTGAATCACAATATACTAACCAATATTTCAACTTTAAATACCCATCTGTTGTAATCTAGCTCTGTGGTTCCGTGTGGAGTGCACACTCTGCACCTATTATCTGTGGTTATTTGGAATGTCAATGTCAAAATGTCAAAAACTTATTAGTCTTTTAAGAGGTTATAGAGAGGAATGTTAAAATATAGTTTAGTTATGATGTATTTTGTTTTTAATGATTTACAATACAAGTTTTATTAACAATTTATGGTTTTAAGTGCTCCCAATATTCTTCCCAACAATCTCAGGTGTGGGGTACAGGCACTTTATTTGAAATAAATCCGATGTTTATGGATTTCAAAAGTGTGCCTTCCATTAGCTCTCATTAAACATGGATCAGACTTCCAAAAACCCCCAGGAACCCGGTTTAAACAATGCTGAAGCGAACAACGGCATTCCTGAACAAGAATTCGAGACTTTTATGATGCAAAATCAGAGGGATGGCTTGCCAAACAGTAACACAAGTGATAGAATTTATGATATGAACCGCTTACTCCATTCTATGAACCAAATTATGACTCAAAACTCCATATTAATGCAAAATATGGTTCAAAATGCACAGTTAAATCAAGTCCAAGCACAAACCCAACGAAATTACACCGTTATGCCCGATTTTAGTCAGTCTATTCGAACTTTTGCTGGAGACGACCTTAATAAAAAGCAAAGAGTGGTTGGAATCTATCGAGGAGCTGCCACCCTTCACCACTGGCCACCTGAATTTCTTATGGAAACTGCCCGCTCAAGGTTAGTTGGTGCTGCCAAACATTGGTACGAGGCTAATAGAGGTCAGTTAACAAATTGGATCGATTTTAAAGAGCAATTTACAAATACATTCATTCCATTCAAAAATTTAACTTCTTTATGGAAGGCAATGACTAGCCGAACACAAAAACCGTCAGAAGACTTAAGTAGTTACTTTCATGAGAAAATCAAGCTTTGCAAAGATTTATCTTTAAGCCTGGATGAGCAAAAGGAGCAAATTATTATTGGATTAGCCTCAAGAGAACTAGCAAGCATGCTTCTTACGAAAGACCATCGAAATAGCAATGAAATTTATCACGACCTAATAAATTTCGACAGAATTATAAATGAACGCAAAAAGCAAACATTTGAAAAACATTCCGTCAGCCAGACCAAGTTTTTCATCCAGTTCTTCTAGTCCCTTTCATGTGAACAATAATCACAACCGTCCAAGACAGCCTGGTGCTCAACAACCTGTTAGGTGCTTCAACTGTTTAGAAGAAGGTCATATAGTGTCAGCATGCCTGAAGCCCAAGAGAGAAAGAGGGTCATGCTTTTTGTGTGGATCAATGTCACACCGACAAAAAGATTGCCCTAACCAAAGACCTCAGTCCAGAAGTGGAACAACTACAACCTCAGCTGGAACATCTCAACATCGAGCAACTTCCCCAAGATCAGACCCGGATAGTTCTACAAATTTGGTTGACATAACTCCGTCTTACCAGGTAGAGGTTAAGATTAATTTTCTAGATACTATTGTTTTACTGTCTGCTATAATTGATACAGGAAGCCCAATTTCTTTGTTGTGTGAATCAGAAATACCCAACTTTTTAATTAATACAAATTTTGAAAGTCATTCTTTCCAAGGTATTAATAACTCTATTTTAAATATTTTAGGTAAATTTAAAACAAATTTATATTTAAATGATTTGTTTGTGAACATTGATTTTTATATTGTCCCTAAAAATACCATGAAATATTCATGTTTGTTAGGTAGAGATTTTTATTGCAAATAACCATCTTACTGTCACATTTACTGATTCTGTTCAAATAACTAAAGCTAGCAATTTTGACACAGACCTTTTGCACATAGAAGTAGATTGCTTACATGAAAAAGAATTAAACATTAATCCTAATTTAGACATTAAATTAAAACATAAATTTTTACAATATTTTGAAAAATTTTTAAATACTGAAAGACCTGAAGTACCTGAAACAAATTATTGTATGAAACTTTATTTAAAGCCTAATGAAAAACCATTCTTTTATAGGCCCCGGAGGCTCTCATATCTAGAGAAAGAACAAGTTAATAAAATAACCAATGATCTTTTGTCTCGAGGCATAATTCAAAGAAGCCATTCAGAGTATGCATCTCCCATAGTTTTAGTTCCAAAAAAACCCAGTGGTGTACGGATGTGCATAGATTACCGTAAGTTAAATGAGCAGTGTTTAAGAGATAATTTTCCGTTACCTATTATTGACGATCAAATTGATCAATTAAGAAATAAAACATGCTTTACTCGACTAGATCTCAAAGATGCATTTCATTCTATTTCTATGCATCCAGACTCAATTAAATATACAGCTTTTGTGACACCTAGTGGTCAATTTGAATATATAAAAATGCCTTTTGGTCTGAAAAACAGTCCAGCAAACTGGAGTAGATTTGTTAGTTTAGTTTTTCGAGAACTTATTGAGCAAGGTAAAATGTCTCTCTATTTTGATGATATATGCATAGCTACTGAGACTTTTGAGGAAAATTTAAGTATTTTATATAAGGTTTTTGATTTATTACTAAGAAATAAGCTTGAGTTGCGTCTAGATAAATGTTCCTTTTTTTATCCTAGTACTACATTTTTAGGTTATGTTATTGACAAGACTGGTATTAAGCCTTCTTATGAAAATTTAAAAGCCATTAGTAATTTTCCTATTCCTAAAAATTTTGGTGATGTTAGAAGCTTTTTGGGACTCACATCCTACTTTAGGCGTTTCATAAAAGATTACTCTTTAATTTCTAGACCCTTATATGACTTACTAAAAAAGGATGCAGTTTTTCAGTTTGGTCCTGTTCAATTAGAAACTTATGAAAAATTAAAGACTTTACTTCTGACTAAACCTGTTCTAGCAATATATAATCCCCAAGCAGAGACTCAATTGCATTGTGATGCATCATCTCAAGGCTTTGGAAGTATTCTTTTACAGAAACAGTCTGATAATAAATTCCATCCTATATTTTATTTTTCTAAAACTACTAGTCCAAGTGAAAGCAAAATGCACAGCTATGAGCTTGAAATGTTATGCATTGTCTATTCCTTAAGAAGATTTAGGACCTATTTACAGGGCTTAGATTTTAAAATTCTCACTGATTGTAACAGTATAAAACATGCTTTAAATAAAATAAAATAAAATTATGCGCTGGGCTCTTGAACTTCAAAATTTCAGTTACACTGTAGAACATAGAAAGGCAGATCATATGAAACACTCTGATTGCTTAAGCAGAAATTCAATTTTAATTATAGACGACAACACTTTTGAAAGAAATTTGAGCATCAAACAAGACTGTGACCCTGAAATAACAAAAATTCGAGATTCACTTCTTAAGACTGAGAGTAAACTTTTTGAGATCAGAAATGGCTTAGTGTACAGAAAAAACAAAAATAAATTACAGTTTTATGTACCTTCTATGATGGAGGCAAGTGTAATACACACTTATCATGATCAGTTAGGCCACATGGGAGAAAATAAAACAATTGAAAATATTCTTAGAACATATTGGTTTCCAAATTTGAAACAAAAAGTAAAAGATTATATCAGAAATTGCTTAAAATGTATATCCTATTCACCATTAACTGGTAAACCTGAGGGTTTGCTACATCCTATTCCTAAAGGTAACCTACCCTTTCAAGTTCTCCATATAGATCACTATGGACCCCTTGAAAAAACCCGCTTTCAAAACAAATATGTGCTTCTGATTGTCGATGGATTCACAAAGTTTACTAAGCTGTACCCAAGTACTTCTACTGGAACTAAACCCGTTCTTAAGAGTCTAGATTCCTATTTTCATCATTATTCTCGTCCAATTAAAATTGTCTCAGATAGGGGTACATGTTTTACATCTCAAGATTTTAAAGAATTTGTTGAGAAACATGATATAATACACACTCTCATAGCAACAGGCGTTCCTCGTGCGAATGGACAGGTAGAAGTTTTCAATAAGTCCCTTAATTCCATTTGTTCCAAAATAACCGAAGATAGTCATAAATGGGACGAAGTATTACACAAAATTGAATTTGCAATGAATAACACAATTAATAGATCTACAGGATTCACTCCCAGTATGTTATTATTTGGTGTTGATCAAAAGGGTCACGTTTATGACAATTTAAGAGTTTATTTAGAATCACAAGATCCTAGAGAGCGTGATTTAGTTCTTATCAGACAAGAAGCTTCTAAGAACATACAAAAGTCGCAAAATTATAGTAAATTAAATTATGATAAGTCTCATAAACCTGCAAAAATTTATGAAATTGGCGATTATGTAATGGTGGCCAATACAGACACCACAGCCGGGATAAATAAAAAGCTTATTCCCAAATTTAGAGGTCCCTATAAAATTAAAGCAATCCTAGACAACGATAGGTACGTAATTGCTGACATTGAGGGCTTTCAGGTGACACAAATGCCATTTGAAGGTGTTATGGCTGCTTCGCGAATGAAACCTTGGCTTCAACATTAAAAAAAAAAAAAAAAAGAAACACTATTTTGATTTAATTTTCTCACTAAATTTAAAGACCTGTTTACTCGATTTTGACCTGAACATTACGAAATCCAGTAACTTATGTGCTTTATGGTTATGTCAATTTCTTTACGCTTTGTGAAAAGATTTATGCTTATGAATTTTATGTTTATGATGTTTATTCTTATGACACTTCATTGTGAAATTATGTCCTTTATGATTATGTTAACTTCTTTATGATTTGTGAAAATATTTATTCTGACGAATTTTTATGATTATAATGTTTATTCTTGTGACACTTACTTCAAGTGACTTATGCTTATGATACTTATACTTATGTTTTCCTTTGACAAAATTGTATTTGGAAAAAAAAAATGTTACCATTTTATTTATGTACTGAATCCGATTGTGACAAATTATTTACCTATTACGACTATTAGACAATTAAGATTAGTTTTATAAGAATGTAGATATCTTTATTTTGTTAATTTTTATACTAATACTGTTGACCGAGGTCGGTCAAAATGTCAGAATGGCCGAACTGTTGTAATCTAGCTCTGTGGTTCCGTGTGGAGTGCACACTCTGCACCTATTATCTGTGGTTATTTGGAATGTCAATGTCAAAATGTCAAAAACTTATTAGTCTTTTAAGAGGTTATAGAGAGGAATGTTAAAATATAGTTTAGTTATGATGTATTTTGTTTTTAATGATTTACAATACAAGTTTTATTAACAATTTATGGTTTTAAGTGCTCCCAATATTCTTCCCAACACATCACGTCTTTTCCGCCATTTTTGGTGACGTCGGAGCGCCCTCTACCGCAAATGGAATTTCCCAATTATACATGGCCCGCAAGCGACTTTTATATTTTTACGAGATTCAAATTGTAGGTATTAAATATCTTTGGATATTTGGATGAAGTTTCCATATTGTTAATTACTTCTTTTAAATATTAGAAATATCACCTAAATTTTAAATATTTACACATTTTGATACATACCCCTTTCGAAATTGCATATTTATTTTTTGGCTGCTTTTTTTTATTTTGATTTTATCTGCCACCTTGTAATGAATTTTGTTTCGATTCTCAATGTTGCCTTGATATTATTTCATAGAAAGATATAAATACCAGCTAAGTATGTAACTAACAACATTGAATTTACAACGACATTTATCACTGAAAACAAATTGATCTGTTAAATGACTACTTAGATAAAATTAGGTTAAGGTCGGGTGTCTGTCTTCTCACTACTTTACTGTTTTAATTAACAATGTTAGGAAAGATAATCCAAAACATAAAACTGTGGAAATTATTGAAATACTGGCGTAGTATTTTTACGAACTAAGATTTAGTTCTCAGTTTGGTAATAATTATTAGGTTCCTTTGAGTTGGTCTGTTCACTTTCGGTTATGTAGTTAAGCGTACAGAGTTCTAGAAAGTTCTATGAATTACGAGAATGTTATTGAAATTCAAGAAAAGAATGGGAAAAAAGTTATATATAAAGAGGAACATGTAAAGTTGAAGTTAGTTAGTATGTATGCTAATGCTGACAGTGC
The DNA here is from genome assembly GCA_035357415.1 of Ophraella communa. NCBI lineage: Eukaryota > Metazoa > Arthropoda > Insecta > Coleoptera > Chrysomelidae > Ophraella > Ophraella communa. The sequence continues at coordinate 13,075,443 of CM068995.1, read as the reverse complement.
AGTTAATGGCAAAAAAGTTTTGAATGACTTCAAAAGTGTGGCAATAAGACACTAACCAATTAATGGTGGATCCTCACGATACAGACTGAAAATATGTTGTTCATGTAGATATTATGTAAGGGGTGGTTCACCTATCGCAGTATAGGTGTTAATTTTTTAACAAAGTACTTCGAAGTACATTAACAGTTCCCGAAGTTGGTATCTACATTCGAAGTATCTTAGAAATAGTCGAAGTACACGAAGTACATTCTCGAAATACATTGCCAAAGTACTCGAAGTACATTGGAAATAATAAAATAATTTAGACAAACAACTAACAGAAAAGTATACATGATTATTACCCCATCATTGATGAAGTTGATTCATTTTTATAAGTAATAATTCAGGAATTGTAAAACAATTTAAATGTCAATTTACTCCACAAACTGATGTGAAACAGTTTATGCAACAAATAATGAAGTGATATGACAACACATTGAAACGTTTTTGTAAATATTTGTTCTTAATCAGGGGCCGGTTGCTTTAAAACATCTTACATCCAAAACTTAAAAGTTGCATACCTTTGCATCTCTTTCAACAACCAAATGAATGATAGACAACGAAAACAATGTACCTCTTAAATTTTTTATAAGCGAAGATACAGCTTTTAAATATGTCATCCCCATTGCTTTTATTTTGCTTTTTTGTTGTTTGTTTAGTATCCAGCTCTCACAACACAACCAAAGATCAATGCTGGTGATCAATGTTCGTCTATAAATGGTTTTATAAACGGTAATTTTTGTTTTTATTGGTAATTCTTTTTTTCTTAGAAAAGTATTGTTTATGTCAAATAATGTTACCTTATTGCAGCACGACCCTTAAACAATAACGATACACGATACAGATTATTTATAAAGACTTAAAGTCTGAGTAAAAATGCATGTAAATATGATGACGAAATGTGTGTGCAGACTATTATCATACCGACTTTTGTTTGCACTGATTGCGCAGACAAAATTCTATAGAAGTCTGTAAAAGTTGGTATCGTGTGGACCTACTGAAAGAAATTATTATTTATGGCCCACAAGAACGAAACATAGGAGCAGAGTACCTCAGTATTTAGTGTAAAATTCTTAGAAGAGATGGTGTACTGTTGTAGTACCTAAGTAATTTTATTCAAATTAAATCCGTGACATATTTTTTATGTATTTATATAGTATCCTTGTCCATTTAATTCCACAGCTGGATATTAATATATTTTTAGTGTATTAATAATTGTATACCAGTAACACATTATGATCAAACTCTAAGCATAACCTATCTTAACCTAAAATAATAGATTTTTATAATATAAAATTTAAGAGCAGTGTGAAACATCAACAAATGCCTCGACAAATGCATTGTATGAACATAATATATTTACAAGTTAGGTTTAAAATATTAAAAATAACATAGAAGTAATAAATCAATTTAATTTTTATTTACAATAAAAATTTACTGTAACGATACAGTTATAATAAAAATGTCGACAAAGTAAATTTATTTATAAATAAGATATTGTTAGCGAAAATGAAATTAGACAATAAGTAAATAAAATATTTTATAAAGATCTAATAGTAAGAATACCTATAAAATATTTCCTAAAAATATTCATAAAAATAAACAACAAAATAAATTTAAAAAATAACTGCCAAACAAGTCTAGGTACAACTGTTAAAACTTTTAAATATTGAACTGGCCGCTAGTTGGAATCACGGTCAAGTATTCCAAAATGTCACTCATTCAATTATTCTTAACAAGATATTATTCAATAGTGGTTTGTTTGTTTACTATGTGATTTAAAAAATAGTTCGGCAATTTCAAAATTAACAATATGCTCGGAAATAAAACGAGAATAATGCCAATTTTAATACCTTAACATAGTTAAATAATTAAACTTATTGTACTAATCCTTCTCTGTGGAAGTCCATCTTACTAAGAATAGTAAACAACTAAAGATTTGAACTAAACTTCTACCTTTTAGTTTAGTTCAAACCTTTAGTTGTTTATTATTATTGGTAATGAAACCGGTTTTTTACGTTACATTTTTTCTTAAATAAATTTATACATAAAGGAAGTTTATCTGACATTATTTCCTATTGAATGAATTAAACAAGGTAATATTTTTAACCTTAACAATATTCAAGTACGACTCATTTTTTTACTATTATGTATGGTAAGTATTAGAAAATGTAACTTTCAAGAATATGTAGACCACTTACTTATAATATGGTGAATGTTGTAGAATTGGGAACTTGGGAATTTTCAAACACATAAAAATACTGGAAAATTGTAAACTTATTATATTTTGTCACTAAATGCCTCTATTTATAATTTTAAACGCATTCCTTATTCCTTCATCGTAATGTGTAAAAGGATATCTATATAAGTAAATCCCACTGGTAACTTTAAAAAAATATTTGGTATAAATTATATGTTTCCAAGCCAATAATAATAAAATTATTCCGGTGAGTAAAACATTAAATTTACAACTAATAACACTTGTCTTGTGCCATTCACTACAATGTAAATGTACTTGTATAAATTATGCACTTGCTTACAAAATGCTTTTTATATAATAAAACCATAACTAATATTGCTTTTGTCGGTCTTTTCGTAGCGTATGAAATATTTATAGTATTTGTTGATGAATATCTATTCTTGACGATGATAGTTGATTGAAACAGCTGTTATTGAGTTAAATCAGCAAATTTTTTAAATAAAAGTAGATATTTTGTTGTTAAAAAGTTTCAATGTTTAATGTTCCTAGAGAGATGGACTTCCACAGAGTAAAGGTTAGAACACTAAATTTCATATTAATAACTATTTCTGTCGCTATTATCTACATACAATGTGAACTGACGTATAGGTTATGTGCAGAGAGTTCCTAGTGGTGAGTGCTGCTGAAACTTTTGAGCAGTTATTTTTAGAAGAAATTCTTGTGTTAAAAATAATAAATTTTATAGTTTTATACGTATGCATGACCTGGAAAAGAGTTAGGTGGGTTAAAGTTAAACCATATCCTATGTCTTTATAAATGGCTGATCTAAAGTTATTATTATTATTCTCCTTATTATTTATGTAAAATATGTTATTTTCTGTAGTTATAATTAAGCCAACATTTTATAGGTGAAAATTAGGAGTGTCTTCTTTATTACAGGTTTGCGAGAACAATATAATAAACTAGAAACTAATATGGTTTAAAAGTGAAAATGTGACGTTTACTGATATTCGTGAATTGAATAAACCTATTCATTGTCATTTTTATCATGACATACACACATCAACATGGTCTAGAGAAATTAATAAAAAAGTAATTTAAATTTTATAATACTATTTAATTTTTATTAACCTTTTTATATGATTAAAATATTCAATCTGGAACCGTTGGCGAAACTGATACCGAAACCGTTTACACTACTACACCAACACACACTTTTAATTGCCTAACGTGCGTTTCGATAACCAAGTTATCTTCTTCAGAGACCGAAGGCGTTAGGCAATTAAAAGTGTGTGTTGGTGTAGTGGTAGTGTAAACGGTTTCGGTATTTTTATATGATGTTTAGTGAAGTATTTATTAAAAATTGGTAACATAAGAATTATTCAATTTTAAATTTAGTACATTGTATGACCCCTCTAGGATTTATTACAGCTCTACATCTTCTTACCATCCTTAAAGTCAATTCATCTATCTCGCCCTGCTCAAAAGCTGCCCATTCTCTTGGAAGACTAGTAATTAATTCCTGCCGATTGTTAAAAAAGAACTTTGACGTATTTCTCTTCTTTGTAGCATATCCCAAGCATGTTCAATTGGATTAAGGAAGATTGAGAGGGAAACTCTAAAAAGTCGATGAACTAATTTTCCAAATAATCCAAAATTATCCCAGCAACATGAGGAGGAGCATTGTCCTGCATTAATAAAAATTGGGGTCCGATTACTGCAGCATATTATGGAAGCACAAGAGGTCGAAGTTTAAGATTTAAGTAATCATTTGATCTTAAAAAACTTGTAACGAAACGAAATCGGTTCTTCCACCCAAGCTAATACCTCCCCATACCATTACGGTACCGCCTCGATAACTATGTACTTCCTGAGGGGTTTGCAAACGTGGCAGTGGACCTGATTGTCTCCAAACTCTTATTTTTTTACAGTCTGGATGAAATATCCCTAGACCATGTTGATGTGTGTATTCTTCAATATGTTATATATGACGAAAACCAATTTTGCTCTTTTTCTATCGCACCTGATTAGGCTGTCATTATAAAATATTCATTATTTCTTTCTTATACACTTCGATTTAAGACAAAAACAATTTTAAACAAATAATTTTCACTTTACTAAATTAATCAATAATAGATTATTTGATAAATTAGTGGCAAGCCACTGTTAGTTTATCGCTAGTGGCGCTCCTAGACCTGGTGTACATAGCCTATAAAAAAGTGTCAAGACTATTATTAACTGGTAAATAGATAAATATGTATATAATATAAAATACAGCAACTGTTTTTGTCCCTTTTGGGGTCATATACACATTTTTTGGTTTGGTAGTATTGTTGACCTCTGATATTGACAAGTATTGTTTAAATACCTTTACAATGTAAGATGGATGCACACACAATTATTTATTTATGTATTTGTTCTGAAATTGGGTAAATATTTGTTAAAATAATAAAATTGACTTTAAAGTTTTACTAAAGTGTTTACAGGCGATAAACATTTATTTATTATTATATGGATTTCGTCATTATTAGACGACGTACTTAAAAATGAATACGTTGCTAATTGTTATTTGTTTGCTAATTGACAATTGCAAATACTTTTAATGGAGGATAATCTCTTAACTTTCTATTCTGAAAGTAGCTCAGAAAGTAGACATAGAATATTTATTTAATTCGATGGTGTGGTAGCTAAAGGTAACTATAATCTGCGTTGTTGATCGGCTGTTTTCGACGAACAAGCGTGATCGAACAAAAATGGCAAACCTGTGTTGCACACAGTTGAAACTGATACAGGTTATGGTGAAAACAATATATTTGTGTACAGTTGCGGCAGCATTAACCAAAAATGCAACAAACTGTGGTTATTGAAAAGACATGTTTCCTCATATTAACTTGCTGGCTGAACTCAAACTAAAGGGTGGGTTTAATTATTTGAGAATAAATTATGACACATATTGTATTCTGTTGAAATTAGTAACCCCTCTAATTGTGAAGCAAGACACCCACTTAAATTTATTTTCTATAAATACGGAAACCACTATACATTTCTATATATTTTAACAGAAATTTTCTGCTGATTTTGAACCATTTAGTGCAAAGTAGTACGCCATAGATAAGTTCAAAGTTTTTAAAAGTAGGTCAGCACACACGTTACTGACTTGTTTAGAAATACGAGTATTTCGATTCGAACAAAGTCGTCAGCGAAAATCAGGCCTAAACAGATTATATCCGTCGGTTTTGCATGTCAGCGAAAACAATCCATACGAAGTTTTTGTTAGATCAAACTTGTTCGTCGAACAAAACAGCCGATTAACAAGGCTGTCTCTAGCTACCTTCAAATTGTAAAGACACTATTCTAAAACCCTTTGCAACTTTAATTAAAATTGTTACAAATGCTAGTAGGCATTAGGTCTGTACCAACCAAGTAAAGAATCGTTCTGGACCGGTAATATTACCACTCATAAGACCAAATTAGTGCACTGCGCATCGCACACCACTGCGCACAAAAATTACCTTTTTAGAAAGGTTCTCTGCTTGGTTGGAACAGACCTATTAATTATTGGCCTGATTCTATTTTTTTAAAACAAGATGGTAGGTACAATAATAAAATTAAATATTAGGTGGTCAAATACTAAACTTTTATTTGCCTGTTGTTATTATATACACCTACACAGTTTTTTAAACTAAATGAGGGTTTATACCATTCCAGTGACTTGGACAAGTTAAACTAAAATCCAGTAATACTAAAAGCAAGTGCTTAGGTTGTACGACGAATTAAAAGGGTATGCTCAGGAGAAAGCACAATGTACCTAATTAATGAAATCTTAGTATATATGTGGATCAAGCTTTTGAGCTTTCCCCTCCTCAATTTATGGATAAATCTCGATATAAATACAGCTAAGTGTGAATAATTTCACTGTAGCGTGCAGCCTTTTGTAGTTGCGTTGTAGATGGGAAAGAAGATCTTCTTCTTCTTCTTCTTCTTCCTGCTTCCTTAATAGGCTTGTGCCTGTTCCATCTTCGGCTGCCTCACTATCTGATATCCAGATTGTCACTCCATCTCTTCCTTGGCCTTCCAGTACTCCTTCGGCCGTTTGGTGATCTATCTCGTGCTATCCTGACCATTCTTCTTTCTCCCATTCTGCTTATATGGCTATACCACTCCTTTTTCCTTTTTAGTGTCCACTCGTTTATGTCCTCAATATTACAGCTTTGCCTGAGGTCTGCGCTACGTTGTCTGTCCCATAAAGTTTTTCCTGTGATATCTCGGACTATTCTCATTTCACAGGTTTCCATCAGATCAAATGGCGAATTATACGAAATATTTAAAGAGGCTCCTGTCAGAAAATTTGTAAAAAAAAGAAGATTGCAGTGGCTAGGTCATCTACAAAGAATGGACGATAACAGAGCTTTAAAAACAATAACTTGGAAAATCCCAGAAGGGACGAGAAGACGAGGCAGACCTAGAAGAAGATGGAGAGATGCAGTAGAGGAGGACCTAAGAGAAAAACAAATCCGGAACTGGAGACAAAAAGCAAAAAATCGAACAGAATGAAAAGAGATTTTAAATCTATGGGCCTAAAAGGCCTGCATAAAGCTTCTTATATATAATTTGATAAAGTAATCGCACACGTACTACAACCACATTGCAGCGTCAAAGTATAGCTAAGTGTGAATAATGTCACTGCAACGTGCAGCTTTTTGTAGTTGCGTTGAGGTTGCTTAGTTGCGATGTATTAGGTTGTGTGTAAGTACTGCAGGCACAGTTCGACTCCAGACTGCATTGAATTGGAAAAGGAAACATTGTTATTGCTATCCTTGCTAGGGGCTTTAATAAGAAAGAGATGACTTCGTTAGTTGTTATGTTGTACCTGGTCGATAACGAATGCAAAATGTGGTCGTCTGAATGGTCATGTTCATTTTCAATGCAAAATACCTATTTGCCCTAATCAGCAAGCAGTAAGTTAAAACCAAGTAAATAGGTATTCAATTTGTTTAGAATACCTTAACTGTTCCTTTTTTGTAACAAATTTTCTGTGAGTAGAAAAAAGACGACATATAAAAAAATTTGAATGTTAATTCATTCATGGAAAAATACCTAGCAGTCAAAGCAAACGTGAATCGAGTTCACTACAAGGTCGTACCTCTAATATCTATTATTAATGTCGTTGTTTTATTCAACAATTTTATTCTTTAATTAATATTTTTGTTTATTTTGGATTTCTATGATTGTATATTCCCAGTAATGTACCCAGTACCTACGTCGTACAACAAAAACAAGTGCTTAATTTGTTCTCATCCAAGTTTTTGTATGAATGTTAATTTTTTTAGATTTTGATTCTAATTATTTTAGATGGCTTTGATTAAAAAGAATATTTTTTCTCGGAATATTTGTTATATTTTTCAAAGCTGAACATTTTAGGAAGCTGCCAAAAATTTTGATATAATAAAGTACCGTACGGTTTTTTACAACTTAATTAATTATTTTTACTTACTTAAGTTTTAAACAAATAAAAATTTTTTATTGTCAAATTATTTGTCTTTTGAAATTACCAATTGTTTTTATTATATTTATTTTACCGGCATATATCATTAATAAAATAAATTATAATGTAGAAAGTTAAGTCAGGTTAGTTCCTATTTATATTTGTGCCGGTGTTTATTATAGAAAAAAGTATCAACAAAAAGTATGGGTTTACTTTGGGGTAGGTCAACGAATAACACTAATCAAAAAGAAAATATAAGTACTTACTTGTATATAGCAGCAATTAAATCCTACGAACTCCTTTCCAATAAAACAAACTATGTACTTGATATTGATACGACACTTCACTTAATTTTAAAAATTTTTATAAAACTTTAATTCTGTTGATTTTGTTATCGTTGGATTATTATAGCATTGAGTGGAATAGCATTATATATTTTGTTTCTATATTTAAAATAACTTTTTAAAACCTAAATGTATCGTGCTTTGTTCATATTTTTAACGTGACCACCTCTTCCCGATGTAAAATCAGACTGCTGTGGATTCTAATCAAGTTTACTGAATGCGACAGAACTGTTCTCCGAATACCCTACTCTTAACACGTGGTAGACGATTTGCTTCTTTCATTAAAGAACATTTTTTAATAATGTGTTATTTTCATATATTTTACAGATAAAGTGTTTGTCTTAAGATGCTTGATTATTTTTGTTTACATTTTCAATTCGATAAATTCACAATTGTTATGAATGTACGCAAAATTTGATAAAATAACTTATTTAACATGTATCTACTCCGTTGTATCAGTATATTACAAAACATTTATTTTAATAGATTTCTACCCGTCTGAAATACAGGATAAAACAATTGCTAATAAATAAAGTAGATTTATAATTTTATTATGAACACTAAATAAATAAAACAAACAAAACGTCCACGGTTTATTTAAAAAAATCATTTTTATATCTAAAATACAGCTGTTTCGAAGCAAAGTTAAGATAAAAAGTTTATTTTTTCAAATAGGTAAATAGGTAGTAATGAAACACTTGCACCGTCTTGCACTATAGGTAGGTATGGCGTTAATCATTGTTAAAAAACCTAGACACATCTTAGACAAAATACAATTTACAATTGAATTACCAAATTAATTCTACACTTTTTGTTCTAACATTTTAACTTTAACTTAACTTTCTAAAATGATATTTTGGTTAAAACTGAGATGATTACTTATTACGATGTATTTATAACTACATGTATATTTCCATTTGTTTTTTGTCTTTTATTATATTTATATATGCTATTATGACTATTTTATTGAAAGGATAGATAATAATATCAATGTTAACCTCTTTATCTCGAGCCAAGTGACAATTTTTTACCAGACAAAAAAATTATATTACTACTTTTATATAATCAATGCAAGTTATTATTTATTATCTGCATTATTCCAACACTTACACCATAGAATACATCCATCAAAATAACAAAATCAAATATACATACAAACTTTTGTTAAGATAAAATACATAATTAAATTATTTACTAAGATTAATCTATGATATTATTAAAGTCTAATAGACATTTTAAAGAATTTTTTTATCTTTGATTAAGAGTGTATGGCCCTAGACGAACAGTTTCTGCTGTATGTATGCGAAGTGTAAAGGGAGAGGAAGATCTTGGGTGGAGCTTGGTGGCATGGAACATGGAATGTAAAGGTTTGAGAGGGGTTTGAGTTTGAGAATATTCAATCTGATTTAATCTAGTTTGACTTCGTTCGGTTGAAATATTGGCTTTTTTTAAACTGTGACGTTTTGTTGTACAATAAACACCCAGTTTTAAATTAAAAGAGAGAGAACTTTTTTTATTTTAAGTGTGTTTATTGTTTTTAACTTTTAGATTGGTGCAGAATATTTTACGATGGAGAGAGAAAACGACTTCACGGAAAAGCATAGATGGGCCTAAGAGCACAGCATAACAAGAGAAATGAAAAGTCCAAGGTTAGAGTTCTTTTTGGACACCTATAAAATGACAAATAACTATTTATTTATATCACCACTTTAAAAATGAGCCAATGCAAAAGTTATTGATATTTAGGCAAAATTTGCATGTTGCTATTTTGCCCTATACCGGCTGTCCCAGACTAATTTATCGAGGCTATATCTCTTAAACGAATAAAGATTCTCGAATGGTACAAAAACTGATCTATTCCATTTCCAATACACTTTAAAAGATATTGTTTATCAATAAAAACCACAAAATGTAGAAGAATTAAAAGAAAATCTAAGACAAGCATGTCGCCAAATTACTCCTGCAATGCCTACAAGAAATCTGGTAAGATTCGAAATGTGTGTTGCAGCGAGTGAACTACAATTCGAACCTTTGATGTAAATAATATTAATTAGTTATTTGTTATTTTTGTTGTTCCTTTAAGCTTTAAGGCTTTCTTGATTAATTTAACAATAATTAAAAATAAACTGATATTTTCTTGATTTCCTACGAACCCATTTTATTTTTGAAAAATTTGTTGAATAGACGATGGAAGACCAAATCCAAAATTATAAAAAAATATACAGGGTGCTTGCTACTAAGAAATTTAAAGTTAGGGGTTCTCGTGTTCTCAATTTTTTCAATTCTATTTTAATGTTTCTGAATTTTGTACGTCAAATTAAAACAAAAGATAGATACATTCACAAACATTTTTTTATTATTGAAGATCCAAAAAGTTATTTTCCAAAAATAAAGAAAAATAATGCAGACTACATAATATCATCAGCAAAATTGGTAATTATTAACAGCAGCAGGAAAAAAACGTTTGATGGAAAAAATAATATATCCGAGGACCATAGCATATCTACTTCTGCTATTTTGCAGGTAAAGCAATATGAAGACTATTGTGTAAATGTAAAATTTTTTAAATACATGAAACTTGCCAGTTTCTTGAGGATTCGCAGGACGGAATACTGGAAGACATCATGGCGATGAATTCAGAAGAAGGTATGGAAAAAAGAAAAATTGCGTTTTGGGGAAATTGCATGACAATATAAATAAAAAACACAATTGGTTCTTTCAAATTCAAAGCCAACTACAAATAAAAGGGCAGGCAAAATGCTTTTTTGGTAGGAAAGAATACAAGAAATAAATTTCTATAAGGTGCAGTCAATAAAAAAAAAGAATCATTCTGCATCCTGCTCCTCGGGATGAGAAGAACTACTTACCTCGTACTGATGAGACACAATAGTGTCGAAACCGGTCTACGAGTAGTGTTCTTCCTGTTAATTTGCAAATCGGTTGTAAGTATCGACGAAGTCGGTCGGCATAACGTTTTCTATTGGAATGTAATTCAATGTCCGTTGGGGCATATAGCCCAGGAAGTAGTTGTTTTTTTGATAGAAAACGATCAAGCTTGGTATAGAAACTGTTAAGTTTCCTTACCCTGGGTGCAAGTGGAAACAATTTTCCACTTTTTCAGTTTTTTTTTTGCTTTTTTGGAGTTTGAACATTTCAAGGAATTAAAAAATAGTGGAGATAGTAAAAGATTACTATTTGGAAAACATCCGTGATTATTTTTTATTATAATACTTGAATAGCGAAAATTCCAATAAAATTTAATTACTGTTTGTTACTATGTGTGTTCTGTCTCACTAAAATAATTTGAATAAAATTTTGAAATAATTTATTTCTTTTAAAATTTGCAAGATATTTCTTCTTGACTTACTATCCAAGCTTTGATATAAATATAAATAAAAGTAAATTTTTTATTGCAGGGTCGTAATTACGGAGTTAGATATATACTTGGACTAAGAAGTGAGATTGAAAGATTCATAAAGATTTTCGTAAAGTAATAGTCATGGAAATAAATAATCTTGAGTACATAACCGTTTTATAACACATTAACACAAGATATACCTGAGTCTTAAATTCATTTCTGTATCGGATTATGGACCTCCTACTGAGGGATTATTGTTGAACTCAAGACGAAATAGGTTGAAATAGACCTTATCTTTTATTATGTTTATTCATTATTAAAATTTTTAAAGATGCAATTGCAGGGCTGAAATACTTAAACTAATACTTTAATTTGATATTTCCAACCAGTAGGTATATTAAAATGTTGAATCTGGAACCGTTGGCGAAACTGATACCGAAAATCGTTTACACTACCACTACACCTATACACACTTTTATATGCCTGACGCGCGTTTCGATAACCAAGTTATCTTCTTCAGAGACGGAAGGTAAACTTGAGTTGGTGTAGTGTAAACGGTTTTCGGTAGTAGATATATTTATTATTGTAATCTATTTAATTATATGAATTTAACAACGTCATGAAATATTAATTATTTTATTGCCACTCTTTGTAACAACTATTTCTGGAATTCCCAAATATCTTTACCCCACCCTTTTGAATGACACATCCAAGTTCCCACTGTCCCTACTCTTTACTTTTTGGTATTCTGTGTATGTTTACAAAGAAAATAAAAACATTTTAGGGGTATTATTATAAATTAGTAAAATAACATAACTTTTCCACCATCCATCAATTAATCAATATTCCTATTTAAACCTATTTCAAAAAATCTATATGTAAATAATTAATATATAAATGAATTAAAGTTATTAGGTACTATTATTATATCTATTCTTTGACTATCACAAATCAACAAAATAATAAAGTCATCCCACCAATCACAGCAATGAATTAAAGGCGTGGTTTATGTTGCAAATCTATTAATTTCACCTAAATATTAAATTGATTGTACTAACCCTTACTTTTTGGAAGTCCATCTTATTAAGGATAATAAAAAACTCTTCGTTTTAACAATATTTCCAATATTTATTTAAAAAAGCAATTTTTAAATAAATATTGGAAGTTTTGTTAAAACGAAGAGTTTTTTATTATCCTTAATCACCTAAATATCATTATTTACAATACTTAATTGTGATTATATTTGCCTAATAGGGTGGTTTTTAAAAAAAACTCTATTTTACAAAATATGCTTTTTAGGCTTATTTTTGGCTCATTTTTAAATAATTTTACTTTAAGATAATGCAGTTATTCGTAAATTAAAACTATAAACTCCAAACTTTCGTTGGAAATATTTGAAAAAATACAGTTTTTTCAAATATTCGTTTGTCCAGATCTCCACAGAACCTATTACTATCTTTAAAAAAATTTGCTCTTTAATTAGCTTTCTGTATTTTGTAAAATTGCACTCGTATAAATGCATACCTGGCGAAAGAGTTATACATACACTCTTAATCATATAGATGACTTTACAAAATGAGAATTAATCAGCCTGCTAAAAATTGCTAAAATACAGTATTTTTAATATATTCTCAATATATCATAAACATTTATTAAATTATTTTAATAAAATTGCCAAGTACTTATGTTTTTTTTTCATTTATTGTGGGAAATGATTAAGCCACTGTGTTCTTGTCCAGTATAAATATAAGTGCACGTCATCAAAGTGAACAAATCGCTCTGTTCGTTTGACTTTCTTCGTTCGTTTGCTACTCCTGGACTAATAAAATATAAACTTCAAACGAACATAAGTAGGGCTAAAATAGTTTATATGTTGGCAATATGGTGCCCTGATGCCGCATTTAAATATGGTTCATCAGGTATTAACATCAAAATAAAACTCTTTTATTAAACAAAATCACATTAAAATAAGTTTTGCTTGGGATATCATCACAAGTAACCTTTTTATCAGTATAACTAACCTAGCTTAATATTGTACTCAAATAAAAATTAGAATGTTATAGAAACTTCGTTTGACATTTACTATATTCTAATACTATTTTAAATGCTTGGCAACATAGTGCCGTTCTGACAGCTGTTACGTGCAACGTGCAACCAGATTTATACTGGACAAGCCATATTAGAGAAACTTCGTTTGACATTTATTAGATTATAATACTATTTTAAATGCTTGGCAACCTAGTCCCGTTCTGACAGCTGTAACGTGCAATTATATCTATACTGGACAAGCCATATATACCTACATTCACATTTTTATCTTACTGTACTGGACATCAAATAACAGTTGTATTTTTTTTAACTTAGTTGACTCTATAGTTTACACTATTTCTAGATTATCAATAATACGTACTTGTTTGTATGATTTATTCTAGAAAAGTACAAAACCCATTGCATAATAATATATTTAACATATTCGTAAGTTGGGTCAGATGATTTATAACAGCATTGTTTATAAGGTACAACTGCATAACAGTGTGTAGTTTTTTATAACTATAATGAAAAAATTATGATTAATGTTAGAAGTAACAGTGTTGTATTGGCAGTTCGAAGAATTTAAAAATCCAAACTTATGTATGAAAGCAACCATGTTTATTTGGTAGGTACCTACTGTTGAATACTCTTTAAGAAGTATGAACAAAAATAAAGTTGCATATGTTTTCCGACGTTTCGGCAGGTCATCCATTCTTTGTTCAAATTACAGTGCAATGATTTCTAAAAGAACACAATTCTAAGACGTAGTAAGAGAATAAATAGTATTTGATATGCCGGGTAAGTAAATCCCAATGACGAAATGGACACAAGTACATATGTTATTAAAATTTCACTAAAAAAATCACAGGACAAACAACTAAGTCACTATAAAATAAAATATATTCATTTTTACTGTAGTGTCTCTATAATATGTAATGATATGAATTTATTTTTTTGTTTTAGCCTAGACATAGAGACGGTTCAGATGTTCATAGTATTTATTTATTTATTTTAGATTTCTTTTCAATAGTTTTTAATAGGCGTTAAAAACAAATATTGCAACAAACAACGTTTTAACTTTACTTTGTTTTCGATTCTACTTTGGTTTTACTAATTATTAATTAAAAAGTATGCAATAAATATGTAATTGATAATAGATATTTGTGTTTACTAATATTTACTACACTTTATAAAAAGGCTACATACATTGTTTTATTATAAACTCAAATTTACTATGTCGGTATTCTAAAATTTATACCACTAATCGTGTATGATGCAACGATCACGATAAATTGAAGCACGATATTTGATATCCGACTGGTCTTCACGTGATCAAATCGCAGTTCAAAAATAAAAAACCCACCTGATAAATGTCTAATGGTGTGTGTTATGTTCTTTTATCAATGTTCAACAGGTGTAGAAAAACAGACATTAATTACTGTAATTAATAAATAAATGAAAAGTTTTCTTCCGTTTTTATTTTTTTTTTGTTTATTTTTTGCTATGTATTTATTTAATATACCGAAAAATGTTGCTTTGACTGAGTTTGCATCGAAACCATAAGTATTAAATATTTTTCAAAAATATATTATTGAGGGTCTCTAAATAATTGTCAGAACAGTTGCAACCTAAAAGATGATATAAATAAATGTAAAAAATCAAATAAAAAAGTAAAATGGTTTGAAAATAAAATCCTTTCGGAAAGAAAAAAAAACTCCAGCAATGAAACCATATTAAGAACAATAAATAACCGTTCAGTTATTTATTGTTCTTAGTAAGATGAACTTCCACAAAGTAAAGGTTAACACAATCAATTTTTGTAATGAAAGCATATATTGATTATATGAATGTGAATTTAAAAAGTAATGAAATTGTTAACTGATAGCGTTGAGTGAGAAATATAATATTATCAATCAACGGCGATAGTGACTGTTGCCCCCAAAATGTTAATTAACTTTTAAAAATATTTATATGGAATAAAATAAATTAAAATTAACTAAAGGATCTAGGACTAGAGGATCAGTTATCATTTCCCAAAAAATTTGAGGTATGAGCTTATAATTTCAATTGACTTGGGTGTCAGCTCATGTGCATGTTACCTAACCTTAAATTACGTCAGGATTTCTAGGTATTCTATTTTTTTTCAAAAAAGTAAGCTATTTTCTGTGGCGGCTTCTCCTATGAGGCAGGTGAGGCAGTGCCTCACCAATAATTTGCAAATTGAATAAATCAATAAAGATTTTTAACTTAACAGATTTTTTTTAATAATAAATAGTCAACACTTTTAAGGAAGAAATATATATATTCTTACAAATCTTAGGATTTATTTAAATCCGGTTTTTAAGTTAATATTTTTCATATACAAACAGGTTATTTAACTCTAAGCAACCCACCTTTTCAGATTAATCATGTGATTTTATTTCAGTTGTGGTCATCTTCTAATCTTTAGCATTATAAAAAAATAAAATATTTTCTTGGAGACACTGTACTTCTTTTTAATCTATCTTTCCCAAACCTGGCTCAATATGGCAACATTTTTTTTTATTTCATTTGTTAGGTTAGGTTAGGTTAGGTTAGGTTAGGTTAGGTTAGGTTAGGTTAGGTTAGGTTAGGTTAGGTTAGGTTAGGTTAGGTTAGGTTAGGTTAGGTTAGGTTAGGTTAGGTTAGGTTAGGTTAGGTTAGGTTAGGTTAGGTTAGGTTAGGTTAGGTTAGGTTAGGTTAGGTTAGGTTAGGTTAGGTTAGGTTAGGTTAGGTTAGGTTAGGTTAGGTTAGGTTAGGTTAGGTTAGATACTTATATAAAAATAAATAGTCTTAGCAAAACAGCAAAAATTAAAGACAAAAATGTAAAAAATAAAATTGCGTTTTTAGAACGAATGATTTGATTACCTACTTACCTGTCTGTAAGTACCTAAATTCTTGCGTCGAAAATTCCTGTAATAAAAATATAATATTTCTAATCGTGCGTCGAAAGTTCCTGTCCCAAAATTTACTTGCGTCGAGAATTCATACATCTACAGTCTCTAGATTTTATTTTCCTTATTCAATCGATTTTACATCTTTTACGGTTTCCGATTGAACCTTTGTTAAAATTCAACCCACTTTGTATAACATGCTCGTCTAAAATGGTTAAAAAGTTTTTTTACTCCCTACTCCCTAATTTAATTGCGGAGGATTAAATTGTGTATGGAATTAAATCTTAAATATTCGAAGTCCAAGGAGAATTAGTAGAGGATCATTCTGTCTATAACTCACATCTCTCATATAGAAAATGCCAAAAAAAAAAGATATATTCAATACATTTACATTGTTGCCTTTTTGTAATATCAATTAAAATAAATGTTTTAACATTAGATTTCTTCTATGGCACAGTTATTTAAATTTCATAATCATTTCTGTGAAATAATTCTACTGAAATAATTAAAACAAATGAAATAAAAAAATGTTGCCTTATTGAGCTAGGTTTGGGAAAGATAGATTAAAAAGAAGTACAGTGTCTCCAAGAAAATATTTTATTTTTTTATAATGCTAAAGATTAGAAGATGACCACAACTGAAATAAAATCATATGATTAATCTGAAAAGGTGGGTTGCTTAGAGTTAAATAACCTGTTTGTATATGAAAAATATTAACATAAAAACCGGATTTAAATAAATCCTAAGATTTGTAAGAACATATATTATATTTCTTCCTTAAAAGTGTTGACTATTTATTATTAAAAAAATCTGTTAAGTTAAAAATCTTTTGATCTAGTTTGTTAATACATAATTCCAAAATTAAATACGGATTTAAAATATTTTTCATGCATATTTTAAAATATATTATTTAAATTATGTAAATGATCTTAATCCTTAAGATTTTTAATTCTTAATTTCATTGAAGTTTGACCCAAATTTGTATATAAAATTGATCGAGGTTATCCACGTGAATATCACGATACTGTTAGGTATAGGTAAAAAAGGAAAAAGGAAAAAAAGTCGTATACAAAGAACATTCATTATTCAAGTTATTAACAAATGAGAGAAAGATGGATAATTTCTTTTAATAAATGCAACATGATGATTGTGTATAAATAATGTTTACAAGAAACACTGATAAACTTTAAATGTTAATGACTTAAACTCATATTTTTTGAGTTAACGAATAATTGTTTGGTAGCAAATTAATGAAGACCTTAATTTGTTGTTATGTATTGATTTCTGTTAATGAATGTACTTCTTAATGCATTTAACTGTAAGTACTTACATACACATTTAAAACATCGTTAACATAAAATTAATCAAACAAACAATGTTTACTTTTAAATTATGTAATAAAATTGTCTGGGCGATAGGCCGAAAGAAAAATATTTGCATATGTTTTCTGGTTTGTTAGTAGGTACTAATAATCATATAGTGATTTTCACAAAAATTAAACATTTAAAAACAGTGATCCAATTGTAATGAAATTTCTGATCAGACTCATTATAGTTAGTAAAAAAATACATTGTATTAGGAACACTTTTAGACAGCACTAGCTAAAATAGCAACAACAATAGCAACTGCAATAGTAATAGCAACAGCAAAGAAAATGGCAATAGCAACAGCAATAGTAACAGCAACTGCAACAGCAATAGCAACAGCAATAGCAACAGCAATAGCAACAGCAATAGCAACAGCAATAGCAACAGCAATAGCAACAGCAATAGCAACAGCAATAGCAACAGCAATAGCAACAGCAATAGCAACAGCAATAGCAACAGCAATAGCAACAGCAATAGCAACAGCAATAGCAACAGCAATAGCAACAGCAATAGCAACAGCAATAGCAACAGCAATAGCAACAGCAATAGCAACAGCAATAGCAACAGCAATAGCAACAGCAATAGCAACAGCAATAGCAACAGCAATAGCAACAGCAATAGCAACAGCAATAGCAACAGCAATAGCAATAGCAACAGCAATAGCAATAGCAACAGCAATAGCAACAGCAATAGCAACAGCAATAGCAACAGCAATAGCAACAGCAATAGCACCAGCAATAGCACCAGCAATAGCACCAGCAATAGCACCAGCAATAGCACCAGCAATAGCACCAGCAATAGCAATAGCAACAGCAATAGCAATAGCAACCGCAATAACAACAGTAATAGCAACAGCAGCAGCAAAAGAAGATACTGTAAATAAAATAGGGTTCCTAAAAAGGATGACACCTACACAACATTTGAGGAAAGTATATAATTGCAAATAAAGGCTTGCTTCGTACAAAAGGGAGAGGGAATTTTAATTCCACACCTATGTAGAATATTCAAAGCCTGCTAGCTTTGCAACATATACCTACGGAGTGGCAAAAGGGAAAAGTCATTTATATATCCAAGGTAGGGAGATTCAGTAACATGACGCCCAAATCAAACAATCCAATCAGTCTAATGTCTTTCCTGGTTAAAACGTTGGAAAGGCTAATAGACAAAAAGAGATGAGGTTTGCTCAACAAACTCTCGCAGCCTGGCAAGTCAACAGACTTAGAATTGGATTGACAACAGGTTACTAACAAAAAGATAGCCATGAAAAGTTTTGTAGACTTGATGCATCTACATTAGTAATTACTAAAAGGAATATGTGTGAATAAACGCCAGTTTGGAAAGAAGGGTAATCATATTGCCCTAAACATAATCAACAAATGGTGCCCAGAGGAGAAACTAACTTTAAACTGAAAGGACTGAAGGAAATTCCATTGGAGGTGGAAATTCGAATTGCACAAGAGGAAAAATACTTGCGGGTCATATTTGATCATATGAGAATCAACACCTAAATAAAATAATACAAAAAGATACGATATCTCTCAATCTGTGCAGAAGAATATGCGGAAAGAACTGGGGGTTATAACCAAACATGATCATACCTATGGCTATATCACAGGGTCATCAGAACCATGACAGCATATGGCTCGGTGGCATGGCGGCTAAAGATTTGGGGCGATTCAAATGCTAAATGGCATCCAAAGGTAAGCTTACCTGGCTATCATGGGAGCCATTTGGGAACCCCAAACAGCAGCACTAGAAGTTTGGCTGAACCTTCCCCCACTTCACGTCTACATATAATCATTAATAGAATGACCAGATGGTAAGCTACACGACGAGATGATTCCCTAGTGTAGCATCGGGAAAAATTTCAAAACAGTCATAACGCAGGCAAACAGGCATGAAAGGAAGGACCTCCAATTGATGTAGAAATAGCCTGCTACACAGTCGGCTCAAAAACAGAGAAATGTGTAGGAGAAGGAATATGTCCAAGCCACAGACAGAAGTTGTAGCAATGCAGTACGGTGCAGGAGAGCTATTATGGCAAGAGTTCGACGAAAAAAATCAGTGCCATATAAGTCAAGCTGCGCTATAAAAGCAATTGGTTTCATGCAGATAAATTTCAAACCTGTTTAGGGCTGCTTGAAAACGCTACAAGAACTAGACAGTCATAACAGATTGTCCCTAGCCTGGGTATTAGTTCACTCGGACAGTGAAGAGGTAGACTCACTATCCCGAGAAAGGGCACGTCGTGCTTCCAGTTTGTCAGTTCACAAGTAATTTTCAAGTGTTCCATGTGTCATGAGTTTTTCTCAACCTGTCAATCTGAAAACTGGTAAGATATTCAAGACTAACAAGATATTTTTTTAGAAACATTACATTATTTAGTAGTAAAACTTAATCAATGATTGTCAACAAATTTTCAACTGCCATTGTTATGTATGTACACAAAAACTTAAGAAAATAAATTAGAAAGTGCCGCATTTGGAATCCGATATGTACGGGTTAAGTATAGATATGGTAACCCCAAAAAATAATAAAAGTCTTGACCAAACTATTTATTTATAAACATATTTTCCAAGAAAAGGTATCAATTACCAATAAAAACGGATAACCCACGTTGACCTTTCTGATTAAAAACTCACAATACAAAAGAATAAGCATAAAATAATTTAAAAAATTGCAAAATGTTAAAACTTTTTATGATTGTTAATTTGTAGCCCATAGATATTATAAAGAGAACTTTTCGCGGAGAAATCTTTTCGTACTTATAGGATCTTAAGCATGTCCCGAATAATGGACTAGTTTAGTGATTTTTTTTTATATTTGCATCTTATAAAATAGGTTTTTAGTGGTTCAACTGTACAAATAAAATTTTTATAAAATTAATCCTCTAGCCATAATCGGCTTTTGAAATTTAAATTTAATGGTTACATACGTCATAAGTGGTAAGTGACGTGTTTCAATAAGATTGGTAGAAAATTTTCGATGTTGTCGATATGCTTTAATATTAACCGAGAAACTTATCTCTCTCTTATTTGTTGTCATTAAAAAGTAATAAAAATTTCGATATTTTTGTTCTCTGATTGACACTTTATCAAATAAGGAGTAAAACACTAAACAAAATATTCTGTCATTTTCGTTAGTTTAATTTGTTGTTTGGTTGTGTTTGGTTTATGAAAGAAATTATTTCTATACTATTTTTGGTTCGAAAATAAAAATCCCTAACACCTTCTCTTGGTGTTATAGCGGTTCCTTCAAAAATAACCAATAGAAGTAATTGTTCTCTCGGGGAGCAACCCTTCTATCGGTACAGTGCTTGTACAGTGAGAGAACGAATTTCAAGAATACGGTTTTGGCATTTTCAATAGAACCACGACCACTTTCTATTGGCTGTTCTATTCTATCAACGTCAAGAATAGGGGTCTTGTTTGTTTATTACAGATAAACACGATTTTCTCTTCTGTCATATATCTTGTCAACTGGTACAATCAGTTAGTCACAGAACACGGTGTTTTGTGCCACCAGTTCTTTGAGAATACTTGAAACGAACGTAGCTAAACTGTGACAACGTTGACTTTTAAACACACTTCATTATTGGTTATTAGTTGGCGCTACGTTTAAAACTTACTAATTATTTATTGCTAAATTTTACGAAATGAGAAAAATTACTTGCAAAATGAATACCACTATAAGTAAGTAGGTAACTTATCCTAAATATTTATTGCTATCATTTTGATTAATATGATCCTACTAAACTAGTCCATTGCATGACATTGTATTTATGAACTTAGGCACTCCCTTAGAACATAAAATAGTAAGAAAGGAGTTTATGTTATATCTACAATGTTAAAATCTGGTAACGGAAGTCGGCCATATTGGATAACCATTTATGTCTCATAGTTTGTTTACAAGTTATAAAAATTTAGTTTTCTGTTAAAAATTTGGATTAATTATTTAAGTTTAGAACATTTTTCGTATATAATAGTTTTATTTAAATATAAGTAAGTTTTTTAATTAAAAATTTTAGTGGTATATATATTGTAAATAATTTTAAAGACAATGGTTAGTTGTAGCGCTTGTGGGTGCTCAAAGACTAATAAAAACGACCATAAGAAAATTACTTTTGGTAAGTAGCTATCATTATAATAAATATATATATTATATATATGTAAACTATATTTTTATGTTTAAATTAAATTAATACTTTGTATTGATCCCCAACCCATCTATTTAAAGTGACATAGGCGTATCAATAATGGAAAGAGGATATTTTATTTTAATTATCATTAATTTAAAATTTTTTGGTAAATCTCAATTATTTTTATGCCTATGGAGTATTCTAAAGCAACGTTGTACAATAAATGTATTTGTGTATTAATTAACAAATTATTACATTCGCAGTTTCCCACGGGATGAAAATATTAGACGGAAATGGTTAAATATTGTGGATAAAGATAACTGGAGTCCACACAAGAATAGCTTTTTAGGCTAACAACATTTTACAGAACAATCATTTGAACTTCTTCAGTAATTGTTATACTAGTACCAAATGTTATACCTACAATTAAAATCGCAAGAATGAAATATGTAAGTAATTATTACATCCACAAATTGCTTTAATAACATTGACCAAATCTATATTTTTTCTCAAATCTATTTAGGTACAGATATTTTACTTAAACATATATTTCACTAATATATACCTTTCTATGCAGGTAATGACTAATTACCCTTATGCTGAAGAGATAATAACTACTAGCAGTGAAACTATTTCACCAGTTCCTGTTCCTGAAACTCTACCATCTACTTCTGAAAGTCCTCGTAGGAAACAACTTATAAAAAGCATCTGTGAAGTATATTTAAAAACAAGAATTTATTATATATGTAAACGTAAAATAAATAATGTAGAAAAAATTAAACATGTTTACACAAAACTCAATTTAAGGACCAATAGTGGTAGAATGAAAAATTTTAATAAAAATTGTGTAATATATAACTGGTTTTTTTTCCCTAAATCTAGTATCCCCATTTTAGGCAATGTTATACTATTTTATAAAAATATAGGACGCCACTGTTAAAAAGTAACTTCCGGTAGCCATCTTGGATAACCATCCCCGTCAACTGTCCTTGAACGAGCAATACTTCCTTACTATTTTATGTTCTAAGGGTACTCCACATACAAATAAAGAAAACATAGCATTCCACTGATTATGTGTTTTTATCTTAGAACAAAAAGATACAGGAAGGAGTATATGCAAAATTATTAATACTTTAATTTTTTATTAACTTAGTGTACAAACCCTAGCTTGTATTTTGTCTAGTTGAACCTTTCGGTCTGGGTTTAAACAATATTTTTATTAAACGCTTAACGTATACTTTGGTAACAGTAACAATTTTATTTTACTTAATAAATTGGTTCACCATTATATATTATATCTAATCGAATTCAATATCTATCATTCTTACATTTTTTCATATAAACGAAACATTTAATATTTGCTAATTTCAGTGTTTTTATAGTACGCTACTGAAAGATCTATTTCCAGCATCTGGTAGGGACACGCCTGCTGGGTTGTATTTAATATATAATTTTATTTTCATGTAGTATCTATGCAACCAAATATACATTAATCTTAAAAATCCACATTTTAAAATGCGTAATTACTAATTAATAAGTATATTTTTTTATATGAGACGATAACATAATTAAAGAATAAAATAAACTGAACTAGTCTATAGAAGCAGAAATGCAAAAATAGTTAGCTTTTCTTAATAAAAATTGATGTAAAAAATGTTTAAAATGGCAATTCTAAATACATATTTAACGACATGTAGAATTAATTTATTAAATAAGAGTTTTAAAAAATCTTAAGGTAGAAGTTTGACCCACGCCCAAGACGGATTTTTTGGCTAGCAGTAATTACCCTCTTAGGTTAATTCCAAATAAAACACAAAATAATATACATCAACAAATTAAGATTAAAATCACTAATTGCAATTTAATTTATTTTTTATTTTTAAAAAATGTTTCTGAACGCGAAATATAATGCAATGACTGATTTTGCAGGACTCGTGCTTTTGTACTACAAAATTTGTCTTTGATACTTGTTTTATTTAGAGTCATACTTCCCAATCAACAAGCTGTTTCGTTCATTCTTCCGTTGTTTCAAAAGCGTATAAATACAGAACGACATGGTGAATATATTGAAGTTTCAGTAAATTAAAGCCAAATCCAAAATATTTTTTTTTCCATTTACTTATCAGTATCACGTATTAGTTAATTTATTGTTATCTTATGCATTAACTATTCAAATGCAATAAATTATTGTTACAGAACTTATAAATAAACCGAAAGGTTATCATGTCGTGTTTTTCAAATATATAGCTGGTGTGTAATTTACAAAAATTTGCATAATTCATTTATACATAAAATTATTAAAGATCTTTTTCCATGGCCGATGAATAATATTGTATATTATACCCACGGGTGAGAAGTAGGCTCCTAGCTCCAATACGGTAAAATTGATTTGGCAACTCCGCTCCGCTGCATATTCCGTCCGCCAGTTACGAGGGAGTTATCGTAATATTAAAAATTTATTATAACTTTATACTAATACGTCTTAGTAGATGAAGATGTCTATGAATGAAATTTTGCACAGAGGTAGAAAAAACAATTCTCTTTCGTGTGGCATATTCAAAAATTACTTACAAACGTTCCGAGTGGCCAAAAAATGGATTGTAAGGGATTTTTTCACGCAAATTCGGATATATCCTTTGGAGCTGGGAGGTAGATGAAGATGTCCATGAATGAAATTTTGCACAGAGGTAGAAAAAATAATTCTCTTTCATCTGGCATATTCAAAAATTACTTACAAACGTTCCGAGTGGCCGAAAAATGGATTTTAAGGGAATTTTTCACGCAAATTCGGATATATCCTTTGGAGCTGGGGGGTATCTGGACATTTAACCAGCACTTTACCTTATTTTGAATGTAAACATAATTACTTTATTGTTAAAAAGCAATGATAAATATAATTTTAATAAAAACAATTTTTGTACCAGTTTATTTCTTGACCTATTAATAGTATTACTTCTTAAATTCTATATAAAACCACATAAAAAATATTAAAGCCTGATGTTGATTAAGTAGTGTTAAGACTAGACCAAGTATGGAAGTCATAAGACATAACAATATTAAAATGTAGATATTTTTAGCCCTAATGGAATATTATCCTGGATGTTTTATATGAAAAGCTGTAATTGAATTAAAAAATCTAAATTTTTAAATAAAAGTGGAAGTTTTGTTCTAACTTTCCGGTGTTTATTGTTTTTAGTAAGGTGGACTTCCACTGAGTTAGTACAATATATTTCACATGAAAAAATATTGTTAAAATGTGATGTTTAAATTCATCTTTTACATAAACTGAAATGTGGAAAAATGTTTCTATTTAAATAAAAATATAATAATGCTTTAACGATATTTTCGAAATAGGTTTTTTAATTGCACCACTAAATAATCTACACTTTGTTTCTTGGACAGGAAAAATCCATTTTTACATACCAAATACATAATCGTAAATAGCAACATATAAACTTAATAGGTTTTGTCTAGTTCTACTGGACTAGGACGAATAATTTTATTGTACTATCATTGCTTAAATCTACCGCTCAGCATGAGATCGTTTCCTACTTGAACTTGTACAATGCAGAAAAAGAATAGAGTAGAGATGATTCCAAAAGTATCGCGACAGCTCCGGTTTTCCCACCTATCTTTACCGTCGACTCGAACGCTAGCGATTACCCAGTTCGAGAAATATATTCCAGTGGCCCAGCCACCGCTGGGACTAAAAAACAACGCACACGGAATCCGCTTAGCAATTGTTCTACTAGAATTCTCCGACTGCGCGCCGATCGGAGATCGCGATCGTCGGCGAATATCCCCACATTGCCGAATTTTACTGGAGCTGTCGCGATATTTTTGGAATCGTCTTTAGGAACGATAGACAAACTGCTTCTTTGTACGAAAGTAGCAAATCTAAAATAGAAGTAATTAATAAAATACAATAAAGCTTTAATTGCACAAATTTTTTATTCCTCCATTGTCACTGATGTATATTAAATTATCTACAGTTTTATTTAATTCAGAAATACAATTCGTTGCGTAGAGAACATTTTGATGTCCTTACAATAAATAAATTAAGTAAAGTTAATGCTTTTAGAAGGGTAGTAGGTACACTCTTATGCACGTGTTTAATTCCCCTATATTTTAATGTTGTTCTACTATCGATTTAGAAGATGACGGGTTGATTTATCTTTTAGCCAAGATATAAACAATTGATATTTAAAAACTCTTTCAATTTTATCCATACATAAAAATAGCCCTATTTACAATTATTTAATCAAAAGGACCAAACATTTAAGAATTATTTTATATACCTATATATAAAAATGTAAAATGTTTTTTGCGGGAAATAGTTGAATAAAAAAAGATATTGGGGTATGAAGTTGTGGCTAAACAGCTGTTATTGGTTTAAGAAATCTATTTTTTTAATAAAACGTAACAGTTTTGTTAAAAACTTTCAATTTTTATGTTCCTAGACATATTTATAGGAATTTATTTTGTAAATATCCGAATTTGCGTGAAAAATTCCCTTAAAGTCCATTTTTCGGCCACTCGGAACGTTTGTAAGTAATTTTTGAATATGCCAGATGAAAGAAAATTATTTTTTCTACCTCTGTGCAAAATTTCATTCATGGACATCTTCATCTACCCCCCAGCTCCAAAGGATATATCCCAATTTGCGTGAAAAATTCCCTTAAAATTCATTTTTTGGCCACTCGGAACGTTTGTAAGTAATTTTTGAATATGCCAGATAAAAGAGAATTGTTTTTTCTACCTCTGTGCAAAATTTCAATCATGGACATCTTTATCTACCCCCCAGCTCCAAAGGATATATCCGAATTTGCGTGAAAAATTCCCTTACAATCCATTTTTCGGCCACTCGGAACGTTTGTAAGTAATTTTTGAATATGCCACACGAGAGAGAATTGTTTTTTCTACCTCTGTGCAAAATTTCATTCATGGACATCTTCATCTACCCCCCAGCTCCAAAGGATATATCCGAATTTGCGTGAAAAATTCCCTTAAAATCCATTTTTCGGCCACTCGGAACGTTTGTAAGTAATTTTTGAACAGGCCAGATGAAAGAGAATTGTTTTTTCTACCTCTGTGCAAAATTTCATTCATGGACATCTTCATCTACCCCCCAGCTCCAAAGGATATATCCGAATTTGCGTGAAAAATTCCCTCTCGGAACGTTTGTAAGTAATTTTTGAATATGCCAGATGAAAGAGAATTGTTTTTTCTACCTCTGTGCAAAATTTCATTCATGGACATCTTCATCTACCCCCCAGCTCCAAAGGATATATCCCAATTTGCGTGAAAAATTCCCTTAAAAGCCATTTTTCGGCCATTTGGAACGTTTGTAAGTAATTTTTGAATATGCCAGATGAAAGAGAATTGTTTTTTCTACCTCTGTGCAAAATTTCAATCATGGACATCTTTATCTACCCCCCAGCTCCAAAGGATATATCCCAATTTGCGTGAAAAATTCCCTTAAAATCCATTTTTCGGCCACTCGGAACGTTTGTAAGTAATTTTTAAATATGCCAGATGAAAGAGAATTATTTTTTCTACCTCTGTGCAAAATTTCATTCATGGACATCTTCATCTACCCCCCAGCTCCAAAGGATATATCCCAATTTGCTTTAAAAATTCACTGATATGTCAATTTTAACACACTATGAACATTTATTAAGTATAGATTAGTATTTAAATAATATTTTATATTATTTTATATTTTGGTTTTTGTTAAATTAACTTTAAAATGTTTTTTATCGATCACTAATTATCATGGTTCCCCCGTATTTAATTTGTAGTATTATCATGTGCGAGCGTTCAATTTTACCTACAACCTGCTGGTCGAGTATGAATGCACAGTCGATTTTGATGCGCTGTTGCCAAATGAGCTGCTTGTCGTATTTCTACGGTAGGAGCTAGGAGCTAGCTTCTCACCGATTATCGGATTATACCCGATAATAGTTTCAATTATGGTCAACTTTTCTTTAAAACAGTTATCGCTATTTTGAAATTCAATTGTTACTCTTGATCTAGTTGTATTTTAAGTTTTATAAATAAATAAATAACATTTTTTCATAAACCTAATTAAATTAATTAAATAAATTCTAGTTAACAGTTACTTTTCGTTGAATTTCATGGTTTTTTGAGATCCCTCGACGAAATTTTTGACTGCCAGGTTCTCTAGAACATCTTCTGATGCTGATAGATATGTGTAAATCTTACTATTTTAGCTATATCCACCTGAAATTCTTGAATAGACTTTCCATCTTTCTATTTTCTGGTCTTCAATTGAGGTAGCTTGTAAACCAGTTCCAGCTGCTATAGTAACGCATTCCAGTCGTTTCACTAAAGTTCATTTCACTTCGTTTGACTGCATAGTCCAAGCTTCAGAATAAGTGTAAAATAACAAAAAAAATGTTTTAAGTCATAAAATAATTCGGTACGAGTCAGGTAAAGCTATACATTGTTTAATTTCTAAAAAATATTTTAATTCTTGCTTACCATTTAATATTTACTTACTTTAAAAACTCATATTTAATTTTTTTATTTCATTCTGTACCCTAAAACATACCTTTTTTCACTACTAGCCTATATACCTAATTTTTTTAACTTTTGTTGAGGTAGTAAAGTTGTTCATCATTAACAAAGGTAGAATAATACAGGAACTACTTGATTAGAACTAAATCTCAATCCATTTGACAGGATGTGAGGTTAACTGATTCATAGACAAAATGTAAAAATTATTTCTCCTTACTCATTATTAATAATCCACCTACTTATTCAAAAATTGAGTTATCCATGTACTTTCATACTGATTTTTACAACACAATACTTCAATCAAATCAAAACAAAAATTATTGAATATACATTTATTGAAATTCAACAGCAAAACAATAAACAGAATTTACTTATTGCCCATATTAATATTAACAGTAAAATTTTCGTTCCCAGGAATGAATTGATCTTGAGCCATTTCGTGAAAATCGGATAATGACAGTATCATATTACAAATTTAAAAACAATAATATTATGTTTCTATGGTTACCAACTACATGTCAGCTATCTTGGCATTGAATGCAAATTTCAAAACTAGTAAACGCCGATAAATATATTAATATTTTATTGTTTCATTGTTCCTTTGTGTTTTGAGGATACAGTATGAAATAAAATGTTGTACACGTCCGGTAAACTTTTACGGTACTCGTTTCGAATTCACTAGTACTGTAAAAATGTACTTACCGGTCTAGTAACGTAAATATCTGTTAATCAAAAGATATTTAAATTCGAAATTGGATTATGGATTTGATATTGATTAAATTGAATGGAATATTTATTAATGAAAAATTAACATTTTTTATGAATATTAAATTGATTATTTTTTTCACCTGTCAAAATGTCACAGTTTTGTAAATTCGTCCAATAAAAACGCTTAATCTTCAATGTTTTGTGCTAAATGCTAGCCAATCTTTCCGTTTTATACTGATAAAACCACTAGTCGTTTTATTCGTATTGATAAAATCATAGAACTGTCAAAAAAATTCAATAATATTGAACAATTCATTTTCTTGTTTATGAGTAACTATAAATCAACATTATCCAAATATTCTATGTTGCCTCAATGCCAAGATAGCTGGCATGTAGTTGGTAACCACAGAAATATAATATTATTGTTTTTAAATATGCAATATGATACTGTCATTATCATAATCAATAAATTAGTTTTTTAGTTATTTTGGAATCATGTTTTATTTGTATTTTCTGTTCTCTATATTAAATCCGTTATATTATTACTAAGTACAGTATCCGCCAAAATAAACAGTACCGAAAATAAAAATCAAAATTAATTTTTAATTTCTGTAAAAATTGTTAAATGTGAAAACAAAATTACCAAAATTAAAAAAAATCTGGTGTTTACAAAATTAATTGTCCAAAATGTAATGCAGTATACATAGGTCAAACACAAAGAAATTTTGAAGTAAGATTTAATGAACACTTAAGAGCATAATATAGATTACAACAACCAGATAAGTCGAACTATGCAAAACACCTACTGGAACATCCAAACTCATACAAACCAATGACATTCATATACTACACATTTGTGATAAAAAGCAAAATTTAGATTTTCTAGAAGAACTTGAAATTAAAAGACATCTAGCAGATCAACAGTTTAAAGTAGTTAATGAACAAATAAATCTTGGAAGTTCTCCACTATTAAACTGTTTACTTTGATTGAGTCTTCATTTTATACATAGATAAGACATTATTGTAACATAAATATATTAAGTTATTGTAAAGATCAGCAAGATATAGTTTTTTCCTGGTTTTTCTATATCATTGCACAGTTATACTGATCTTAGAGGGAAATACATCCAGGATAATCCCTTAGGGCTAATAACATCTAGGCTTTAATATTGTTATGTCTTATTACTTCCTTACTTGGTCTAGCCTTAACTACTTATCAACATCAAGTACCTAGTTACAAACAAACAACATGTAATTTCAATATGTCAATCTGACGATGCTAGTTATAGCGAAACAGCTGTAATTGAATTTTAAAGCGAATTTTTCTAATAAATAGTGGAAGTTTAGTTTAACCATTCAGTTATTTATTGTTCTTAGTAAATAGGTAGTACTTTAAAACTAACCTGGTTCTGTGTGCATTTAAAACTTTTAGATACCTAAAGATAATTGTGATCTTGTAGGTAAATTTCAAATAGATATACCTAATACTTTTCATTTTGGCAATATGTGTTTTACGTGTGTTTTAAGGTGCTCACAAATGACAACTGTCAATACCATATAGTGTCCAGGTTAAATCAATAGGAGAGGTAACGACACTGATTACATCAATAAAGTCGCGCCTGCTACTTTATGAGATAAATTTATAAAACTCTTATAAAAACAAAAAAAAAGAAATCCATTTAAAACATTTGCGAGCTCTAATGCCAGCTTCCTTTGACTTTTTCGTTTCCTTTACCTCAGTGCCCTCTTCTCCATAATACCACCGAATGTCGTTACCCTTCACATTTACTTATCCTGCTAGTGCAGCCGTAGCCATAACCTTGAGAAGATATTATTTGTTAAGGTTATTGAAAGATCAAAAGATTATGAGTGTTTTCTCTTAAAAATGTATTTATTAAATATTATGTGTAAATCCACTTCCTTTCTGTTGTTCTGTCATTACTAATGTTTAATAAATTAGATCATGGGTAGGCAGCATAAAATATTTGATTTGAATCTTTTAAATCTTAACTTTTTATAATAATTAAAAATGGAGTCTAATAGCGAAGATAGATTAAGTGAAAAGATATCGATGAATTATTAAATAAAGTGGTTTTTGTACAGAACGGTTAAAAAAATAATCTGCTCAAATACCACTCGTCCTGTAAAATTTTACTAGATACATTTTTATTTTTCAAACTCAAACTTTTTTATTTTAGGCAAAACTACTCAAACTGAATAAGATAGTGGTTTTTTCCCCGCGAAACAAAAAATTTGTCGATAAAATTTTAAGTAATGAATTGAAGTAATGAAATTATTTAATAAGAGTGCACTAAATCGCCCAATTAAAAATATTGATTTCCGATTTGACCTTGGTAAAGAAATGATGAACTAAATAAATTACTTAAAAATATTTTTGTTACAAAATATAAACACATCTTTCAAACCTAGTCCTATCGAAATCAGTCTAAAATAACGTGTTAAGGTTATTTAAAATGTGTTAATTATTAAAAGTTAAGCAATTATGGGCAAAAGTTGTGTTACAAAAAATTTAAGTAATGGTAGGATTCAATGAAAAAATGCACCGCTTAGCGTCACCTTTTGATGGATTTTTACATAAATGTTTTTATACATAAACATTTTATTTCTAAACAATTATAGTAATTATGCGCCAAGGTAGAAAAGCGAGTTATTATTGTGGAGATCCATCAAATACCGAGAAGCGAAGCTTCGAGCTTTTAATGGATCCGCGACAATAATACACTACCTTGACTCATATAGCATTTTTTTCACTACTAGCATCCTATATTTTTAAATATTAGTTTTGGAAATTTTTAACGCGTCACTAGTCACTCCCGTTTTACATGACATGACAATAACAAGTTAATCAATAACATATCCAATAACTTTTATTTTGATTTGAAAACGCGCTATGGAAATACATGAATAAGTCAATAAATTTTCATTTTTGAATAAGTAGGTGTACTATTAAATGAGTAAGGAAAAATATTTTTTCATTTTGTCTGTGCATCAGTTAACCTGACATTCTGTCAAATGGATTGGGTTTTTGTGCTAATCAAGTAGTCCCTATACTTTTCTACCTTGGTTAAAAATGAACAACTACCTCAACAAAAGTCAATAAAGTTAGATTTAGAAGCTAGTAGTGAAAAATAGTAGATTATATCACTAGGACGACGCCTATAAACAAAATGGTTGTAACCTTGTGTCAACGTCTGAAATGACAATCCTTGAGCCTTCTGCGCATTGCGCAAAAAGGATTTCATAAATACAATTTGGATGAATTTCTCATAGTAGGAGTATGACCATTTGAAGTATGGATTTAAGGGTACGTCGACGGTCTAAACATACGATTTTTTTTATACGCAGAACATTAATATGTTTTATGGGTTTAAAATTCAAAAACGTCGTTTTGACAGTTAACAAACAACACTGCGTCGATTCTTGCGCTCTTTTTGAATATGGAACACATTCCATATTTTTAATTAAAAAATTTCACACCGCTTTTTAACCAATAAGATGACTTAATTTTGTCTAGTTACCATGGAAACTAAAAAAAATTCCGGAAATTTTTTTGTGGCGCCTCGATATTTAAGTGGAAATTTTTGACAGCTGAGACGATAGAGAACGCTGGAACCTCAACGTACAGACCATAGACAAATAAAAATATATTTTATTTCTATATAGTACAGACCTGTAAACTAGTAATCATTAACCTTTGTGACAGGTGTCAGATTGAATTAATATTTTTTTTCCAAATTATGGTATGAAATTTTCTTACCGAATACCACTCAAGCTTAAATTATTTCATTAATTTTTCTTTCGGGCACGAATATTTTAAAAAAGTTAATTTTAAATATGCCCTCAAAAAAATTTCTGGGAATAATTTAAACTCTTGTGATATTATATTGTGAAAATGAAAGTGAAAATTTTTTATCACGTAAAAAGAAGTTTCTCGCTGGTGCATCCGGTTTTTCCAGTCCTTTAACCCAATTATATAGATAAGGCAGCTGTTAAGTCACGTTCAATACCTACAAGATTAATTTTTGGGAATGTACATATTAAGGGAGCTAAGTTTATGAGCAATAAGAAAATAAAGATAAAAAGAATGAAAAAACATTAAAAACAAAACAAAACGAAGGGATCTTTGCTGATTTATATTTTAAATGTTTTAGCTAGGTTAAACTTTGTTACTATTGCAAAAAAACACATTTTAGAGACTATAATAAAAAGTTATATTTGTTAAAAAATCCTTTTTACACCCCACCACTGCAGAATGATCAATGCGTTGTTGATTATAATACAAACAACTTTTACGATTATAATACAAACTGTACGTTTAACAAAAAATGTTGTTGACATACAAACAGCTTAAAAGCGTGGTCCTATTTGTTTTTAAATAAATAATTATAATTGTTATTTATACAACAATTTGCAAGAAGTGCACCAAGAGTACTGTGTAAGTATTGTTATTCTTCATTACACTCTTTATTTTCTAATAGCAACATAACACACAATTGATTCAAGGTTCTTTAATGAGAAAAACTTTTTAATGGACTGTGATTGTATCTTATAGTAAGAGTATAAAAAATAAAAGAAACAGATAATAGAAGCCAGTTTTTTAACCTTTTATACGTATCCAAATGTTTTTACTAGTTTTACAACTAAAATAATATAAAGAAAATATAAACAAAATTTTATATAATAGTTTATATGGTAGTAGTATTTATTTATTTATTTTTTTTACAAACATCATTAAAGGTCCAAATTAACGCATACCTACTTTATATTAATTAATTGAAAAAATAATAGCCTAGATGTTATCAGTTTTGGGTCCAATTTCATCTAAACTATTCATGAAACGAGTTTCAAAGGTAATCAAAAACAGAATTTGTTGATTTGTCTTTGTTGATAACTAATTCTTTCTCGTGTCTTCGTTACTCGATGGAAAGTGACCCAGAAAATCAATTTCTACCGCCAGAAATTGAAGAAGCTGCCAACAAAGGTGCAAGTACGAGTTTTCATACGATTATTTCTTGAAATGGTGTGACTAAAAAAAATTCAGTGGCAAGGAGACCAGTGAAAAAGTGTTTCTTGCATACTTTGAAGAAAAGTCCAAAATATGGTAATCGTCAACGCTTTGGTCGAATAATTACTCTAAGTTAAAGTCGATGATGAATATAAATAATCATGACATAAGCACATATAACAAGCTTGTGGCTTTTTTGAAGCGAAAGGGTGAAGGATATCGACCGAAAAAGTCAAAAATATTGACAAGGGAACAAATCGACAAACTTCTCGCAGAAGCCTCGGATGAAATATATCTAACGCAGAGAGTTGCTGTGATTTTTGGAGTCTGTCGTCGAGAGGAACTGTGCAATTTGACATTAAATAATATCGAGGATTCCGGAACTTCACTCGTTGTGAAATATTTATCAAATAACTATTTCATTCTGTCATATCATAGAAATGAGTTGCTCAATAAGCGACAACGCCGCAAGGCTTGTCTGAATGATATCACTCCGCATTTTTTGTTCAAACTGAAATACTGTCAATATCATATAAATCTTGTTTTGTATCTTACTGTATGAACACAACAGTTAGAATGCCTCATAAAAAATGTGTAACCGTGTCTGCAGTAGAAGTTAGACGAATTTTAAAAAAGAAGGTGACAGAATTGCTGTTCTAGGTCGACTCTTATGTAGCTAACTTTACTTTGGGGTATCTACGTCACAGCAAAAATGGCAAACTATTTGAATCATCCAAAAGTTGAGTTTTCAAACCCTATGAGGATAAATACATTAAAAATAAAGAAAGGAAAGACCAATGTCAATGTCACACATTAAAAATAATTGATTCTCTACTATCGTTTTGTTCACCACTAACTATTAACATTGAGGAAACATAATATTTTTGTTAAGTTTAACACCCCATTATAATAGTATATTAAACAACGCATTTCATATGGAATTCTGTTATGACACGAGTTCAAGTTTAAAAAACGAATCGCGAAGCGATGAGTTTTTTAAAGAACGAGTGTCACAACAGCCATATGAAATAAGTTATTTATAATATTTTTTATATTTTGCCCTTTTTACCATTTTTTTAAATTAATTTTTTATTTTTATGTAATTACGAAAATTTTTATTTTAAAAAGTATGTCGGCAGCACTGTGTAATTTATAAAATTTGACAGTTGTGACATTTAAATTATCAAATGTTAATGTTTTAAAATATTTTAAAATGAATAATATACCATTAATAATATATTATATAACTAAAAGATGATATTGATATTCACAAATACTTTTTTAAAGAACAATATAAAATTAATAAATTGCTATTAGCCTCAAACGTCATTGTCAATAGTCCTGCCTTTAGATACTTCACTCATGTCGCCAACCATTTAAAACAAAAATTTGCGTGCGTAAAAGTTTCATTACGATACGCAAATGCGTTTTATAATGAAGATTTTTATAATTGCAAAATATAAAAAATATATTTAACACTTTCTCATTCTTGAAAAATATTTTCATCGTTATGTTTTCAGTTGAAATGAGGTAAGAGGACATATAAATAAATGGGCATGACTTTTATTTATAAAAAAAATACGCGGTCAATCTTGATGATTATATGTTTGGCTAAAAAATTCGGTATAAACAATATTTAAAACCATCGGTTTGGATAATTCATTTACAAAATGTTTTTCTCTCATTTTTAATTTTTGTAAATAAGTAGTTGCTTTTCTTAAACTGCATAATTATTGACAAGTATTGCAAAATAAGAACGTAAAGTATTTCAAAAATCGAAAAAAATACTATATAGCCAGAAGGATTCCGGGCGTGATTACTATCTGCACGCATAAGTAAAAATTTGGCCAGAAATAAGAATGAATGATATATAGAAAGTAAATTTTGAGGGTCATATCATTTATTTTACTTAAATTATGTTTTAAAATAAAATAGTAATGTTTCTAAAAATATGTATGTACCAAAATTTTCAAAAATATATTTAATAGCCGTGAATAAAGTATAGTATTCTACTAATGTATAATGGCTTTTATTCTCTTCGTGATTTAGGCCTGCGCCTCATGGCCGCAAAGTTCACCTCGTGAATAGCTATTGAATAATATATTACTATTAAAGAAATAATTATTAAGTAATCGTTATTAAAAATTGTGTGAAATTTGTAATATTATCAAATATTATATTTAGTTTGGTAGCTATAGGTAGCACATATAGTGTTTCTGATTCTAAAACATCCAATATTTAGAAAAAATGTTTTTCATAATTTCGTGCTAAATCATTTGAGAAATGTATTATTTATTTAATGATAAAGTTTGGTGTATAATAGAATATTTGAACAATCTTACCAGAAACCTTGACCTTGAACAAGCATGAAAAATAGCTTTGAGTAATAAAAAATAAATATTTGCATTTTGTTATTAACTTTTTTTACTAAAAATAGTAGTATTTGGTTGAAAAGAATTCTATATTATTTAATCAAAACTAAAAACATAAAAAATATAACTTTTTAACAATTTTCACTTTTTATTAAAAAAATGGTTTTTTTATAACACAATGACATTTGTTTCGCTAAAACTATCATCGTCAGCGAAACGGCTGTTTTTTAAATAAAAAGTGGAAGTTTGGGTAAAAAGTTTTAGTTGTTTAATGTTCTTTTTCTTAGTAAGATGGACTTCCACAAAGTAACGGTTAGTACAATTAATTTCATTTAATAAAAAGATACATTCTTACACGTAAAAAAATTAATTTGGTCATCATCTATGCTTTTGGCGGTCACTCCACATTTTTACCTGTTAAAAGCATATTAGGATCAGGGTTGGAAAAAACCTAACAAATTTAAATAATAAAAATAGGTTTTTAAGGTTTTTTTGCTTTTTAGTAAATGTTCAAAAAAATAAAATATATATACATTATATTTATACATATTATTATACATTTATACTTATACATATATACATTCTCATTCTAATAAAAAAATATGTACCTATTGTAATAGATGTAGATTTCGCTAGAAGAAAAATTAACCTTACTAATATCAACAATTTTATTGATAGAATCGCGAATTTAATAAATTATATAAATTTATTTAAAAAACTTAAAAAATCGAAAAACCCAAATTTTTGAAAAAATAAAAAAGCCAACTGCCAAACCTGATTAGGATGTTAATATGGTGGCTTGTTTAAGATTTAAAAATAACCAAAAATTGCACATTTACGTATCTAACAAGATTAAAATTTAATTTCAAAATTAGATTTCTCTGCACTTAAGCTATTTAAACCCTAGAACCTACTTTGCAATATTTTTCGTCTTTTCTTTAGCGCTTTGGCAAAAACGAAAGTTCTTGCATTCCGATTTGGACTCAGAGGACAGTGCCCAGTAAGAAGATTTGTTGTCAAGTGTAAGTCTTTTTTGCTGATTTCGAGCAAGTATTTTGATTATGGTCCTTAACATTGACTGTTGCACCTATTTTCCTCTTTTTCAGTAACCTTTTGATGAATTTAACTACCTCCTTACCTACTAGTATCTCCTCTATCGTTTCAGTTAAGCGTTGTAGAGCACTTATATCGTAAGATTGTCGAGTCTTTTGTGATAATTTAATATTTTTTCGAAAGGTTTAAGAAGAAAAGAGGTTAGGGCGATAAGAGTTTGGATCATTCATGGGACGTCTCCCTGTCTTGGGTATGACAGCCACTTGTGCCTAGGTCTAAGATACGGCTGGTTTTGAATATTTGGTATTGTTTTGATTCTTTGAACCGACTCCTTTTCAATGTCATCATGAATGAAATAATAGTGCGAGTACAACATTTCAAGGCCATAGCCAAAACACTTAACATTACGATATCCGCTAATAAAACCAAATGCATGATTACATCTAAAACACCAATAAGATACAAAATTGTTATAAATGACCAATCATACAACAGGAAATGAAGTTTAAGTACTTGGGTATTGAAATCTCTAGTTATGCTGACATTGAGAATGAGGTAAGAGAACAAGCTATAAAAGCCACAAGAACGGCAGCGTGCCTGAACGACACTATATGGCGAAATAGACACATTAGGAAGGAAGTCAAGTCTAGGATATAGAAAAAAGCAATCCAACCAATAATGACATATGCAGCGGAAACACGGCCCGAAACATTAAGGACTAAACAAATATTAGAAACGACAGAAATCAGAATACTACGTAGAATAAGTGGGAAAACATTAATGGATAGAGAAAGAAGACCGGACGACTGAGAAAAATATGGAGCGATGGAATTGCTTAATAATAGCGGCGAATCGAAGAAAAACAGGCAAATGCATCATATAAAGATGGAAAAAGAAGAAGTTTTGTATTTGTAAAGATTTATGGTTGACAGCTAGATGGATAAGGTCTGAATCAAGAAGGTTTCAACTGACGAAACATACTTCCCTCCACGTACTGTTGATCAGGAATGAAATCCAATGTCACTCCCCGTTTTTAAAAATCACGAGAAAGTAATTACTCAGCCACTCCATCGACGTCAAAGTCTCCTGGGAATTACGCCGATAAAATGGAAATAATATAATACTAGGAACATTAAAAATAAAACTTTTTACTTACACAAAACTTTCACTATTTATTAAAAAAATTGCTTTTCTAAATTCAATGACAGCTGTTAAGTGTGCATAACTTTAGTTAAAAAAATAATTTATTATAAGGGATTTCAATATTTTGGATCTCTTAATATGTCAACATAACTCAGAGAAATACAACAACCACATTTAGTTCTGGTTACCTACACCGTCTACAATATATTTATTCCATTTCTGATACGTAAAAGTATTCCACAGAATATTTAGAAAATCTCTACATTATGAAGTAATAAATAAAGTGAATAGAAAACTGTAAATGTAGTTTTAAAATTTTGTAGCAACATATTTAGTGCACCTGTGTCTACATATTATGCATCTTAACATTTTTACAAAAACTTATATTGATTTAAAAATTAAATACTTGGCAGTTCATAGATCAAGAGGTACAATTTGTCTTAGTATCGGGTTGAGAACGTTACCTACACAGCCATAGTTAATCAATAATAGTCACTTAAATATTAATTTAAATGTGATTATTTCAAGAAAGTGACAGCATCATTTACAATAATGTCGGTTGTTAATATACTTCTTGAAACGTTATAATATGAGAACGATGCATTCCTAAGATGTATGTTGCATACAATGAAAAATTGCTTGATGGGTAATCAAGTATCTACAATAAGTAGATTATAAGAAGTTTATAGGATGAATAATCCATTAAAATATTCACCAATATTTATTTTTGATGAAATTTTGTAATGTTATTTAACACTAGTTTTTTCAAGTTGGTTTATATCCTTTAATAATTTATAATGAATTTTCTTTCATGATTGTCTTCTATTTCTATTCCAATATAAGACTAAACTAGTTGCAATGATTAATAATTTAAACATTTAAGGGATCAAATTTTTGTTTCACTTGAACTTTTTTTAAATTGTTTGTCCAAATAAAGTATAAACGACCGATTTTATAATAAATAGCTAAAGTCGACTTTACCAAAAGGAGACTTTTGTGTGGGATATTAATGTTTATAGAATTATAACAGACTCACTTATAGAATGTAACACCTTTTGGGTGATTCAACGAAGAATTCTTACACCTCATTTTTTAACAATAACACTTAAACCAACTACGCCTATGAATAAAATGTTGGGACTCTTTGACAGTCTTTGAGTCTTCTGCGCATTGCACAGAGACTTTTTCCATAAATTCAACTTGGATAAATTTTTGCAGTAGGAGAAATATGACCATTAGCAGTCTAGTTTAAGGTTATGTCGGTGATATTATGATATTACACTAGCAACAGCTTTTATTGGTATTATTTCAATTTAGTACCACAGGAAGAGCTTCAAGATTGTATAAACTTTATTCTTATTACTCAGACACAATTCAAAAACTTCAAGTATACAACTTAGATCAGGATAATAGAAACTTGTTTTTTTAAAACAAATATTACTACTGAACTAACAAATTTATTTAACAAAGAAATTACAAACAAATTTAAAATCAAAACCATAACGTCAGAACTAAAACTGTTAACTAAACATCAGAACTAAAACTTTTACGACTCAAAATACAATCAGAAGATTTGAAAAAACTTGAGATCACCAACTAACGGAATAATTACCATACGTGTTTATTTTGATATTAAAATCGTCATCGCTACGCCACTGGAAGAAATAATTGTACACAAACAAATATTTTAAGTTGATAGTGAAAAGAAACATTGGAGCTTATATAGTCCGATTTTTTACACACTTGACCATGATGAACCATTTCTTTCATTAAATTTCACTTAATTACCTATAATGTCGTCATCTGTCCAGTAAAGTATCCGTTAGTTATTTGTTCACTAAACTTACAGGTCACCTTATGCAGTTTGTGTTTATTCAACATATTTTATTCGTTCAGCACTTACTGAATACTCAGCACTATGCGAGATCAGCTGCATCAGCTGTTTATCTTGTTTGTTTTTTTCGAGATTTTAAAAGATTATTAGAAGTTTTTAATTAAAACTGAGGGTTAACAAAATCTGTTGCAGTGGCGGAATCGGATTGTTTCTAAAAAATTTCATTGTTACCGAAATAATTTTCTAGTATAGTTTACAATAAAGATTGGTGTAAAAGCCTTTCTTCTATGAAGGCTAAAGTTTGTACAACCGAATTATTTGTTAAACGACATCTATGAAAAATTTCATTTTATGGGATAAATTAAATTATACCAACAGTTTAAATTGTCCTATTGGTGAAATCTGTTTTGGCTATTGTCGGCAATAACATCCATTTTAAAAAAATTAAGTAAAAACACCAAACACGCGAAAAACAATTTTAGATTAGAATCTTCTCTGTAATTCCTTAGTGACAGGTCCAATCGATTTCGAAAGTCTTTAGTAGCTTTTACTTACTGAAAAGTTGGCGCTACTAGAAGATGAATAAACACTTACGAGCGACAATCCTCTCAGTAACGCTACGGAACACTTTACTATAGTATAACTTTAGTATAGTATAACCGCTTCTGCGCATGGTATCATTCGTTGTCGCTTATTGAGCAACTCATTTCTTTTCTATGATTTAACCGAATAAAATAGTTCAATGGTTAAACATTCCATAAAATGAGTTGTATAATTTAGGTAGTTATACTTAATTCATAAAATATTAATAACAGATAACATTATGGTCACAATATTTTTGCAAATTTAATCAACAAATACTATAGTTGATTCAATATTCAATCACAAATCTCTTACCTGAAATGGAAAGCAGGCAACATCACAGCACAACAAATTCCAGTCGGCCATATCAAGACGAGACAATCGACCAGAAATAGGTAAAATTTGAGCAAGTAAAAATATAATTAGTTCCGTCTCTGATATTAGGTCTATGGAATATACAATGATATCAGATTATGAACTACATTGAAAGTGAGCATCAGAGCGGCGAATTAGTCAGAGATTTTTCCAGTTGTTTCCAATCATTTGACAATTACTTATTTTTTACTACAAATACTACCTAGGTAACTAATAATTGGAAACGGTTTCTGATCTTTCTACAAACAAGGCTAATTATTTAACATTGTATTATTTTTTTCATATTAAAAATAACGATCATTATAATTTTCTCGTTTTGATCTGCACGAATAGGCGATAGGTCAGTTAATTTATGAACCAATAAATAACATAGTGATATATAGTTGATGAGCGCTTCAAATCGGTTTTAATTCCCTTTCTAGAAATTACCGAGTAATGAATGAAATACCCCAACGGGCTTGTAAGTATCCACAATCAATAAATATATGCTCATCTTAAGGCAACAAAGGCGTCGAGTACAGAATACAATAAATTATTTAAGTAAGTATTCAAACATAATAAAAATATTCCCGAGCTTGTCAATTTGTTTTATGTTAATTATTTGTTTATTAATTATTTTTTTCACTTGCAGATTTATTAAGATACATTTTAGTGAATTATTTATTGCAAGGCTCAATAAAAATATATTTAATTATTTTATCAAAAAAGATTCAATTTTTTTTGAGAATAAACTTAATTATTTTTTATCTATTACTTAATTATGAATAGGGTCATTTTTTAAAACAAATTGGAATTTATTTGTTTATAAAAAATCTATAAAAAAATAAAATTGATGTAAAGTATATCTACAACTGTTAAATTATATTTAAATTTTATTTAAAACCAAATAAATTCCTTATTTGTTGATTAAATTATAACTAAATTATCGGATAAAAGAAATACAATTATTTTCTTATCTAACCTGTGTTTTACACTGTCGAAAAATGAACCTGATCTATGAAATAGATTATAAGAGTTGTTTCTGCCATTCTGTCTTAAAATG
This sequence comes from Ophraella communa, assembly GCA_035357415.1. Taxonomy (NCBI): domain Eukaryota; kingdom Metazoa; phylum Arthropoda; class Insecta; order Coleoptera; family Chrysomelidae; genus Ophraella; species Ophraella communa. The sequence goes on along the minus strand of CM068995.1, from coordinate 13,032,894 downwards.
CAGTGATAAAATACTATGTAACAAATTCTGGTACAATGAAGTGTTTGTGAATGTCCTTTAGTAAATATCACTTATTTTAATTAGACTTTAATGTATTTTTTAAACACTAAAAACTTTTATAACTTTCACTGTCTTATTGTCAATTGGATTTTTAAATCACAATCTAGCATTGTCGGATGTATTCCTGTCAAATGTTTCTGCTTGGGGCTTCGCAAATCTTCTTTCAAAATGACACACACACACACACAACTATCTGTTCCAGAACAAAATTTACAGTATTCTAAATTAGCATTGTTACCTAATCAAATTATGGAATCTTCTAATTTAGTTTGCCTGTATTAAATAATAAATGATGCTACTTGAATTTAGACACAAAACTTATAAAACATTAGGCATTAATATCAATTTGTTCAGTATCCGTATATTCGTTACTTTGGTGGTACGAACCAAAACATCAATACACAAAGTAACGACATGCGGTTTCAAATACAATAAACCACTTTTTGTCTACGATGGGATATCTTTTGGAAGTACAGATATTAGTAAAGTATCCAACCATACATACCTATTGTATCTACCAACGAATCCTTGTCTAAATCAAATCGTTACTGTGACACGATACTTTATATTTTAAAATATTATATTTATTTAGTATTTTCTCCAAGAAATTTATTGCACTAACCCTTACTAGGTGAAAGTTTAATTCAACCTTTTAGTTGTTTACTGTTCTTAATTTTCTCCAAGACTTTAACCTTTGAATAAAATATGATACCGTCGCCCCTGAGAATTGTATATTATCTAGAAGTAGGTGCTCATTCTAGACCACGGACATGTACATATGGTAGGTACTTGATCTCGTAAATCAGTACCGTGGTAGGTACAAGAAACGTTAAAAATAGTTTTCTGTAACCGTGTGTAGGAGTTTTAACGACACAATGACTTGAGGTGTGTGTATAACCTACTAGCAACTTCTCTAGAAAATAATAAAGTTACAGGGCGATATACGCATTTCATTTTTATGCTACATATTACTATTAGCTTTTGAAAAATAGTGTGGTTGGATAATGCCTAGCATAGATGTGACAATAAATATGATAGCTTTTATGATTACATACAGGGTGTACCAACCATACGACAAAGTTCGATATATGGGTTGTTTTAGAAGATATCAAAAAATGTTATTAACAAAAATAGTAGATGTCTGTAGGGTCCATATTTTAAAATTGCCTTCAACTATACAGAGTGTTGTATAACTCCGTTACAAACATATGATTTTTTAAATAGGACCCCCTGTATATTATAACGAATTCGGACTGCTCACATTTTTTTGAAGATTTTGATATCGTCGTTGCGCCTCCAAATTCCGCTATGTGTATTTTCTAAAACTTTTCAGGAACAACAAAAAACCTCGATTGCACATATCGAGTTTTGATAAAGAAACATTATCATCAAAAGCCGCCATGTGATCTATGCAATAAGTTTGTAATTCTCTTTGTTACATAGCGGATTTTCAAAGATCTATTTTGATGCACTGTACATAGCTGGTTTTTTCTTTTATTAATTTTTGACAAAAATCATCATCACTTGGTACCTACATAGCTGATTTTCAGTCCATGTAAAAGTATATTCTGAATTCATTTATGCACATAACTCATTTTAGCCTAAATGTGCACATAGCGGAATTTGGAGGCGCAACGACGATATATGGTTTTGATACGTTAAACAGAGTCCTTCAGAAGTTATGAACACGTTTGTGTGAAAATCGTAGGTAAATCAACGCTCTGTATCTTATTGTACGTTGAAGAAAAAATAAAGGATTTTGCCTAACAGATTTTCGTAATTTGATACATTATCACCGTATTCTATTAAATATTAATTATTTTCCCTTTTGTATACAGGGTGGACGATAACTCGACCCTTTCATTTTCTCACTTCTTTCAAATGAAACACCCTGTATTTTATGTCATAAATGGAATACCCGATTATGTATCTTTAATTTTTGTTAAGCATTCCCTATACCCAAAGTTTATGAAAACAGAGTTATGGCAGAAAATAAAAAACAAAAGTGCTTCTATGAACACCCAACAAAAGCAGATTCTTGTGGACTTAATTTCTGCAGGAGAAGAAATGTACTCCGGCAAATTAACGCAGTCCTATACAAAAGAAAAATTGGAAGCCCTATGGACAGAGTTGACAACTTTATTGAACAGTATACCTGGGGGCTCTTCCAAACATTGGAAACACTATAACGTCGCGACAAACTTCCTTGTTCAATCTGAAAAGCCTTGTAAACCTATAATCTGTTAATTCATCAAATAGGTTTACCAAGGGTAAAACTTCTCTTCTGATATTGATATAATCTTCTGCTTCTCATATATCATTTTGTATAGCGTCGTAAATGAAAACATTATTCAAATCCATTGTAAATTGTAAACACACCGGTGACACAAAGGCAAACAATATTAATACTAAACTAAATACATACAAATACTAAAAACAATACTAAATAAAAAACTAGAACTAAATATTATGCTATGAAATAGAATTAAATGTAGAAATGAAATAAAATATAGCTCCTGAAACACTTTAGAGACCGTAAAAAATAAACAATAACCACGTTTGTTTGCATGATCTTCAATTGTCAAAAATTCTTTATTCCGATTGGTTTAACTATTTGGCAACCCTGCTCAAACATTCTTATCAATTTGCTTCTTTCTACAGCGACTGTACTTCTTTCTATCGAACTCAAGAATACAGTTTCATGTAACCAATAGAAAGGTGATAGAATGAAAGTAGGGAGTGCTACCTAGGGAGAATTCTATTCTATCACCGTCAAGACAAAATGATGCCGTATGTCGACGTGTTTGCTCCTGGAATGATATGTTGGATTCTCCGCTAAGCTCACTGCGCCACGATTGTCTCCATAAACATTCATCTCGTAGTCACCGATGTTGATCTCAGCCAAGAATCTCTTCAGGACAATAGCCTCCTTGGAACACTCATACAAAGCCGTGTACTCAGCTTCGAGCGTAGACAATGCAACGGTCCGCTGCTTACGAGAATCCCAGGGGATTGGTCCGTTATTAAGCAATCAATGGTACAATTTCCCCAGTCAGCATCGACGTAGCATTTGAAAGAACCTGGATCAGAACCATAAGTTAGACCAAAATCAGTAGTTTCCTGCAAATATCGTACTGAAGACCAATGATCCAAACTGAAAAAATTGTTAAACTGTCCTAGATAACTAGCTGCAAAAGCTATGTCTAGACCAATAGAGGTAGCCAAATATGTCAAAGCACCAACGACTTCACGGAACGGTAGTTTCAAGTCTTCCGTAGATTGCATCTCCATCTTCAGTAATTTGGTGCCTAAGTTCATAGGTGTGGAGACAGGATTGCAGTCGCTCATACCAAAGTGCGAGACTAAATCACGGATGTAGCCCCGCTGTTGTAGCAATACGAGATCTTCACGTTGCTCGAACTCAACACTAAGACAGTACTTTGCCTTTTCCAGGTCCTTGATAGTAATAAACGAAGCGAACCCACTGACGATCTCCAATAGTGAACAAACACGGGTTGTATTTGGATTGATTAGCTCCTAGGCTCTTTAACACATCTATTAGACAACTGTATAAACTCCTACCAGCCTGACGAAGTACATAGAGCGATTTTACTAAATGGCATACCTTATTTCCTTGTTGGAATTCCTGTAGCATTTTTTGGGCTGTCTATACGACATAACAGTTTTTGCAAGAATTGATAATGTTCCGCAGGATTTCTTCTATATTTTTCGCTGGGTCCATGTAGACTTTCTCCTCCAGAAATCCGTTAATGCACGCGGTCTCCACGTCTATTTGACGTATCATCATTTTGTGTTGAGCTGCCAAAGATGACATTAAACGAATAGAGCTCCTACGAGCCACTGGAGCAAATGTTTCATTAAAATGTATACCTGGTTGTTGACTGAAACCTCTTGCAACCACTCGAGCCTTTCTTTTATGAAGTGAACCGTCGAAATTAAATTTATTCCTCAGAATCATTCTACACAACCCAAGTCTCGTTCTTGTTCATGAAAATGATCTCTGCAGTCATCGCTTGTCGCCATTCCCAAGAGTCTGGCCTTTCAAGGCTTTCTTCATTGGAATTTCGGTTCTGTTCGTCATTGCCAACTTCTTCAGCTAACCATGAAATCATGTTATAAACTTTCTTAGGTCTCACTATTCGCGGCTTGCCTGGACCTCTCTTCAAAGTTTCATGATTCACCTCTTCTCTGTGAGCTGCTCTGGGGTCATCAGCCATGGCTAAATCTTCCTCGATGCTTTGAAATCCCTCTGAATCTTCATCTGACAATTCTGGTGCCGCTTCTGACATCTCTTCATCTCCGTCATTGAAACCCAGAATTACATTGTCATCATCATCATCTGCTTGTTGAGAATTGTTGCCAGTTCTAGAAATTGAAGAAGATTCAAGCTCGACATATTCACGTTGTGGAACTTTTTCAATGATCGATAAGTATCAGGTGGGATTGGATTCGCTTTCGGTGATTTTTCTTCTAGAAATTGCACATCTCTGAACTGGACGTTATAATCTCGACTCTTCTTCTTCTTTGTTCCAATAGTGTGCAGGACCTCCATGGTGTTTCTCCACTTTTCAAGACCTTGTCTTTGGAGAAAGTAAAAACTTGGTCTTCTACCAAGTACCTATGCGCAGTCAACGTCCCATTCTCGATAAAGACTAACTCCGTGAGAGTGTCAAAATATATGCTCCTCCATGCTATAACTGATCCTTCACCTAATAAGTCGCTCAACGATACAAGCTTGAGCATATTTCTCGCCTTGTCGTCGACGATCTCATACTCATCAATCTGAACCTGTGAGATAATCGCGATTCTTCAGCTCTAGTTCGGGAAGATAAACCAGCAGCGTGAAGTCGCCTCCTCGTTTGTCCACTAACTTATGTTTACATTTTTCACCTCTTGCAGATTATTTCGAAGGGCAACTGCCGTAACCGTTCAATTTCTCTGACTAGAAACCAGAAAGCGGTCATCTCGCGATCTCCTTCTCATTCAAGTTATATTATACTAACTAAAGGAACTTTTTTCGCAGTAACTTACTTTCTGGTATCTTAGATACTTTTTGATATCCAAGTCTTTTTTGGTAGCTAAGATACTTCTCGGTAATTAAGATATAGTCACACCCGTACTCAATCCCTTAAGAGATGGGATGAAACCAAAGGATGCAGTTTTGCCAGGATCACCCTGGGCGGCCCTGAGAAGCTGGATACGAATAAATATTTGGCGATGACCAGGAAGAACCTAGGTTTAACAGTGGGATTTCTGACTGGATATTGTCAACTAAGGAAACACCTCTATATTATGGGGCTAGTGGACATACCTCTATGCAGGATGTGTGAACAGGAAGATGAAACTGTAAGGCATGTCTTATGTGAATGTCCGGAGCTACCGTCGATAAGAGTGTGTTCGGTGAGTCTTGGCCTGCACCTGCCGATATTAAGGAGATGTCCCCTGGTGACCTGTCTTCCTTCCTGGATAAGGCAGGATGGACAATGTCCTAGGAGGGCGACTCCTTGGGAGGATGTACAATGGGCCATATTGTGGCCTAAGTGCTGTGGGTCTATACTCACCCTTCCTACTCTACAGATACAGAAGATATAGTTACTTCTGTCCGAAAAGTTACTCTAAAGTAGCTCAAACACAGTAAGTGACGAGCTGTCGAAGCGAGAAGTTCACTTAAGCATCGAGAGCGAAGCACACAGGCCGGGACGTATACCTGAGCAGGTAGACGTTCTAAGAACTATCAACGCTAAGGACGGGAAGTCTTAACGACTTTTAAACTGGATTTTTTAATCCCTACATTAAATAGACCTGAGGAGGAACAGGTAACCATGCCACAAAACTAAAGAAAAAGATGGTGATAGAAGAAGAAGAAGATTTGACTCCGACTTTAGCAGCGACTCGGAGTCAGAAACGGAGATGGACCTAAAAAACCAATTAAAGGAACTCCAAGCAAAAGAACTTCAAAGCTAAGTTCGAAGAAGAATTCCAGAAACAATTGGACGAAACACGAAGACTAATAGAAGAAACAAAGAACGCAAACGAAAAAAATAAGAAAACAATCTAAAATCTCAGAAGAAAAAGACAACCAAAGGAAAAACGAGAAGACAAAGAATCCAGATCAAGGTGCCCTAAAAGCCCAATAAGAAAAATAGAAAAGTCGACTAGCTCGAAAGTGTACCAGGAAAACGAAACAATGGAAACAGTGGAAACGACTGAAGAACCGAGAATAGGAATAGGATTAAGTTTATTTACAAGGGACAGAGGGACATGCAATTTGTCAATAAAATACCTTATGCTGCAAACATTAAAGATATGGGCGTGGACAACTGTTTAACTAATTTCAAATTTATTATTATTTAAACCGTGATTGGTTATACAAAATAAATAGGCCGTCCTTAAAATTAAGGCCGTCCTTAAAATTAATTCATTGTAAGCGATTTGAGTTTGAAAATTTATATGCTATTCTGAAGCCGATAGTACTCAAGAAAACGCCGGCGATGAATTTTGACATATCATTAGCAGAGACCCTTTTCGAAACGCAAGTACGGGAATTTATTGTACTAAACCTTACACTAACCCAAACGTTTAGTTGTTTATTGTTCTTGGCAACCAATTTACATTTTTAATCCTTTGAAACTACTCTCCTAATATTAGCATTGAGTATTTACTCAATGGTATTGGTACAAAAATTAATTTATGCACATAATTTTATTAGTTTTCTAAATGAGAAGGAATAAATGTAAGTTAAGTAAGCTGCTCAATGAACCGTGCTTATTGAAATACCAAAATGATATTATTGAAGCATATTTAACACTCTAATAATTAACGTTATACGCCGATATTGCATGTTAATGTTTCATTTAGCTTTAAATGACTCTACAAACTCTCTCGGAACAAGTATATTAAGATTACAAGATTTACACACCTGGTATTTGTAGCCGTGCATTGGCATTTATGCTCCTAGACAAGAAAAATTCTTTATTTACAATGAACATTTAGTTCAGGGAGTTGACTAATATTAAGTACTCAAGTCGTCGGACTATTTTTGTTAAAGTGCGTCAGTTCATTGGCTTTTAAATCCCACGCACGGTGTTCTAAATAAATGATTTCCTACCAACGACTCCGATAAGTCTGTTGCATCACAGTTATCAAATATGCATAAAAACTTAAAGGTGTAACTTAAATAGTTATGTTTAATTACTATCAGATTTATGATAAATTTATTGCATTCGTATTTACTAGTCATAAAAAGTCTTAAAAGAAAAATCATATAAAATAAAAGTTGGCTACTTACACAGAAGAGAAAATTAAATAAATCTTGTTTTAACCTATACTAGTATATACGAGGAGGGTCTACATTATGGATTACATTCATTTTATCATGAATATGCGACTTTAGAGACAAATTCTGAAACAGAAGGGCTTTAGAGGGGGATTTACCTTGTAAATATCGGTATTTGAAATGCTTTCGTAGTCCCCCACTTTTAAAATTTATTTTTAAGTTTAGGATGACGAAAAAAATATGTAATGTAGGGAAAAGCCCAATCAGTGTTTCTATGGAGAGATTTTAAAAATTTTATCGTTTTTTTCTAAAAAAATTGGTAAAATGTCGGTTTTTTACCCATTTTTCTCAATTTTTTTTAAGAAAACCTAAATAAAATTTTTAAAAACTCTCTTCATAGGAACACTGATTGGGCTTTTCCCTCCATTACATATTTTTTTCGTCATCCTAAACTTAAAAATAAGCTTTAAAAATGAGGGACTACGAACTCCTTACAATCCAATATTTTGCTTTTATAAAGTGGCTCCGCCGATTGGAAAGTAAAGGAACTAATATTTTATAAAGATAATAAACTCATTCACAGATGTTTGCATTTTACCGGGTAACGATGAAAAATACTTTTTATATTTTTCACTTATAAAAATCTTCATTATAAAACGCATTTGCGTATCGTAATGTAGCTTTTACGCACGCAATTTTTTGTTTTAAATGGTTGACGACATGAGTGAAGTATCTGATGACAAGACTATTGACAATGACATTTGTGGCTAGTAGCAGTTTATTAATTTTTTATTGTTCTTTAAAAAAGTATTTGTGAATATGAATATCATCTTTTACTTATATAATATATTATTATTGGTGTATTAGTCATTTTAAAATATTTGAAAACATTAATATTTCATAATTTAAATGTCAAAACTGTCAAATTTTATAAAATACACAGTGCTACCAACATACTTTTTAAAATCAAAATTTTCGTAATTACATAAAAATAATAAAATAATTTAAAAAATTGATAAAATGGCAAAATATAAAAAATATTATAAATAACTTATTTCATATGGCTGTTGTGACACTTGTTCTTTAAAAAACTCCCAAAACTTCCATATGAAATGCGTTGTTTAATATACTATTTTAATTTTTGTCTTTATATCTACATGATCTTTGGACCTTCATAAGTAATTTTTGTAAAATATTTGTATCACTACGCATATTTGTATCTTAAATATTTTTTAAAATTATTTCTTAAAATATGCCTGTCCTAAAGAGAATTTACAGGAATAATAATTTTAGATTGCGTGGTATTCGGTAAGAAAATTTCACACCAGCACATAACAAAGTTTAATAATTACTAGTTTAATAGTTACATTACGTAACGTGTGTGGTAAGAAGCATGGTACTTCGGTTATTTTGCTTTATTTCAAAAATATAATCGCTAACTGACTGAATAATAACGTATGCGCATACTATCAGACGCATGCTCTAATCTACGAAAGATATTTCAAATATGTTGGTTTGGAATGAACGCCATAGTAGTGAGACACGTTTTCGTTGTTTTTTAGTAATTAATTTAGTATTAATGATCGGTTTCTCGAGTTATATTAAAATATACGGCAATCTAAATATTCAAAAGGGTGGTAACGCAAAACGTCTCTGAAGAGGTGGAGACAGATTTACCTTCAGAGAAAGTAAAAAGCTCAAGGAAGGAAAACGTCTAAGCCGGTTGATTAAGAGCGGTGTTAAATATGAAGGTGCTCCAAAATTATAACGCGTAGCGAGTTACAAGAAGGATATTCGTAAAGCCACAACGGAGACTTGAAGGAGGTTCTGCCCAGAGTATCACCGATTTACCTGATAGAACAAAACTATCGATAGAAGGACCGGACGGCCCATTTAGAGCAGACTTTAGAGCTGAAATACAGAATCATTTTTCATATACTTTGATTCTGGACTACCCGCAAAGTTTCCTGCTTCTATTTGGCTCCTGCCAACCGAGGGGGGGGGGTTCCATCAGAGATAATTACTCCATCTGCAACTGTATGAGAGGTGAATTCATTCTCCTTATATAACTCACCTGAAAAGGATGGCATCTTTCCTACCTTGTCGCAAAATTGGGCGGTGGGTAAAAATACAAGTTTACCTGTTTTAGGACTAGTTTCTTAATTGTGTATTTTTGAAAAAATTAATGTATTCCATAATTTATACCCCCTCCTTAAGCAAGGTATAGCACGCCACATTCCGTACATATTTCCAAAATAATATATTTAAAACCTTAAGAACTCAGCAATATTTCATACTTCGATTATAAAAGTAATGCTGCTAGGTAATGTAGTGAATAACAAACATTAAAAACTATTAAATCATCCTTCTAAAGTTATTTTAGATCTCAAAATATCCGAGTCTATTTTTGTTCAATGTCTAGGTTACGGAATGTAATTTCAAAAGTTAAAGGTATTATTTTTGGAAAGTTACAGGTATTATTTTTGGAACTCTAAATATCTATTAAGATGGTTTAGATACATTTTAAATACCAATTAAAAATTTAAATTTAAATGAAAGGCAATATTTGTCATACTTATTCCAATATTATTCTGGTATTGTAGTTATTAATTAGTTTTGTATCCAGTACACTAAAAATTACTTTGAAATAATCAAAATCACCAAAATATTTCATGCACGAGCTGCAAACACCATTTTTTGTGTAAAAGTCTAAATGAGTTTGAAAATAAACTTATGTTTAGTTTAATATAAAAATTGCTTATAATTGGATTCCAATATTTTATTTCTCGAAAATCACTCTAGTTAACCAAATTATTCCTATTTTATAAAAATTTTATTTTTCGATAGCAGCAGGCTCCTGTATCATACATATTGAGGAGGGTTAGCTGAATTAAATGTTATGTGAGCTGTTATAATAAAAAACAATCTAATCAGAAACATTGACATATACAGGGTATCCCATATCGACCTTCACCTAGAAGTTTATGGGGAACAGATAATACTAGATGGATGAAATTTGGTAAACAGGGGTTTTCGATACTTCTGAATTCAACTAAAATATTTTCAAATTTATAGCACTTCCGGTTATACCGGAAATTAACACCAACTTCACTATTTTAAATGGAATACTACATTTTTTGTCTCTTTTTGGTTAGACGATTAAATTAAAGAGCCACTTTATGTAAAGTACCAGGTACCTAAAATTTACAGTTTTAGAGAAATTTAAGTTTTTTTGAAAAAAATATGATAAAAAGACGATTAATATAATGTTAATGATGTCAATTAACTAACTGATAAAATTTAAAAATTATTACATCGTTTTGCACGTAAGGGCCTAAATTATAAGTTACAGTGTTTAAATAAGAAAATAATTGTACAGGGTGGTCACAACGTTGAGTTAAATTTTAACTTGAGAAAACGACGATTTCTTCTTTTTTTAAAAATTGCAACTCCCATTTTTTATATTTTTATTTGATTCCTTATAGAAAAGTAAGGTATATAGAAAAATAATAGTTATTTGTATTTTGTTGTGTTTAGTATTTATTGTATCAAATTTATTAAAAATGAGAAAGAAAGTATTTTATTTCATGTTCTATAATAAACTAAAATCAACAATGATAAAGGAAGGAAATCCAAATTACAATTTTGGTACCCAAAAAAACCTAATTTCCGTAATATCTTACAAACGCACGAAAATTAATATAGGAAACTAAATACAAACTTACTGTAACGTTTATTTATTTTTACTAGTCTTTTAATTTATTTTTATACTATTTAAATCACTAACACTGTTTAATTTATATAACACAATTTATTTACAATATTTTAATTTATGTAAGACAATATTTCTACTCGCATTTATCTAACAACATACTACTAACTAACTAAAATATTCAAATCGGTCCTTAATATATAGGTAAGTATTGTTCCAGCATACTCCAGAACTCCAGTCTATTCTCGATCGTATCGAGTCTAGATGCTTCGCTCATCGGGCGCCGTATATTCTCGAAGACTCTCGCATCGTCTGTTTCCTTCGCGTCTGATCATAGCGCCAGGGGCGTACTCGCACAACATTGCCCCCTCCTTAAGAGATAGTTCCTCCTGGAACTTTTACGGAATTGAGACTGGATGGAGATACTTGCAACTGAATCCTCGTCTACAATTTCCAGTTGCATGGAAATAACATGGAATGGTCTTTGATGTCAGCTGGACACGGGGCGAATGGCTGCATACCAACACTTGGACTTCGATATCTTGAAAGATTACTTCCACCATATTTCGGATGACCCTCCAATCCAATGAGTTGCACTCTATTTTTGGCATGGCTAGCTTCTGTACGTTGGACTTCAATATGTGCTCTCTCAAGTTAAGTAATGATTCCCATATATTTCGATAAGTGGGCTGGTCTTGGTAGGTATTCTTGGTAATCAGATAGAACAGGCAACGGGAGTCATCTCGAAGTATCAAAGCCTTCCCAGTGGCTGGTAACTGATTTCGAAGTTCTGACAATCGACCAAACTTCCTTCGAAAGACAGACGCTAATCCTCGGCCGTCGCTGATAGTGGCGGAAACGCTATGGGCTAATGAGTAGTCATCAGGAAGTGTGAACAGGTCTTGCTGTCTCTCAATAGTCACGCCGTATCTAGCTTTCCCAGTACCTCCATATGCACCCATAAATTCTTCGAAAGCAAGGTCGGGTGTATCTTGGACTTGATTTACGACTTCTTCTTCCTGGTCATGATCTCCTTCAAATTTCGCCAGTCGGTTTCGGTGTACTACCTTAGGTTTTCCATTCGGGGTCTTTATTATACGGTATATGACGTCATTGATTCTTTTCTTGATGATGTATGGACCCTCCCAAGATTGTTGTAACTTTGGTGAGTACCCCTTCCTTTTTTTCGGGTTATGGAGCCAGACTTTGTCTCCTTCTTGGAAACATCCTTCTATAGCTTGGGTATCATACCGTTTCTTCATCCTGTCACTGGCAACTTGGAGATGGGAGCGAACCAAATCATGCATGTCGTCCATTTTTCTACGTAACTGGATTACATAGTCTTCTCCAGCTATATCCTCTCCAGGTCGGCATCCAAACTCGAGGTCGCATGGTAACCTCATCTCGCGTCCAAACAAGACTTTTGCTGGTGTTTGACCTGTTGATTCATTGACGGCGGATCGATAAGCCATTGCAAAGAGCGAAATATACTGGTCCCAGTCTCTTTGGTGATTGGATACTACTTTTGATAGATATTTGCCAATGGTTTTATTCATGCGTTCTACCATTCCATCTGATTGTGGGTGCAATGCTGTAGTTCTTGTTTTCTTCATTCCTAAATTGTCGCAAATTCCTCGAAAGAGTTGACTTTCGAAGTTCCTTCCTTGGTCACTGTGAATCTCCAAGGGCACTCCATATCGGCAAATAAACTCCTTCACTAGCACGTCTGCGACAGTTGCTGCCTCTTGATTTGGAATGGCGTAGACTTCAACCCACTTCGTAAAATAATCCATTACCACCAACATGTATTTGTTCTTATTCTCAGTAGTGGGGAACGGTCCAGCAATATCTAAAGCAATTCTCTCAAATGGGCTACCAACGTTATATTGTTTCATGGGAGCCTTTCCTCTTTTCTGAGGTCCATTACTAGCAGCACAGATGGTACACTTCTTACACCAGTCCTTAACATCATCGGAACTATTCATCCAATAAAACCTTTCACGAACTCTCTGCAGGGTTTTCTTGACACCAAGATGACCTCCTGATGGACTGTCGTGTAACTGTCGTAGTACTTCGGCTACTCTACTCTTTGGTATAACTAATTGCTTTCTGTTAACGGAACCGTCATCATTTTCAATTATTCTCTTTAATAAATCGCCTTCCAAAATGAAAGACTCCCACTGAGCCCAATATGATTTAAGGACTGTAGAGAATTTTGACACTTCTTGCCAAGTAGGTCGACGATCTTCTATCTTCCATTCTCTCATTTTCTTTAAAACAGGATTATTATCTTGTTCTTCTTTAATTCTAGTAGGTGCCCAGTCGTCGTTAACTACAGTTGTTCGTAGTATTGCAGTTTCTTTTAATTCTGTCTTACTGCAGTGAGAACACTCGTCTGGGCACGGCCTTCTGGAAAGGGAGTCTGCATTTCTGTGACTTATCCCAGCTCGATGTTCGATCCTAAAGTCGTACTCTTGGAGTCGTTCGATCCACCTGGCAATTTGACCTTCAGGGTTCTTAAACTGCATTAGCCATTTTAGGGCTGCATGGTCCGTCCGGATTAAGAATTTTCTTCCATAAAGATATTGGTAGAAGTGTTCCACCGATTTCACAACTGCCAGAAGTTCTCTTCTCGTAACGCAGTAATTCCGTTCAGGTTTGGAGAGCACTTTACTAAAATAACCCAGGACTCTCTCTTGTCCATCTTGAATCTGTGAAAGGACTCCTCCAATTCCGACATTACTGGCATCTGTATCCAAAATAAATTCTCCTTCCGGTTGTGGGTAGCCTAATATCGGTGCTGCGGTTAAACTCTTCTTCAGAGTTTCAAAAGCGGTTTGACAGTTTTCATCCCAGCAGAACTCTCTCGTTTCCTCTGTAAGGCGTGTTAATGGCTTAGCAATGTCTGAAAACTTTCTGATAAATCTGCGATAGTATGTACATAGACCAAGAAAACTTCTTATTTGATGTTTATCAGTTGGTTGTGGCCATTGTTTGATAGAAGCGACCTTGTCCTTATCTACAGACACGCCCTCTTTGCTGACAATATGACCCAGATAATTAACTTTGTCTTGGAATAACTGACATTTCTTTGGATTCAGCATCAGTTGGGCAGCTTGAAGTCTTTTAAAAACATCTTCTAAGTTTTTCAGATGTTCTTCAAATGTCTCCCCAAGACTATGATGTCGTCTAAGTAGACCAGGCACGTTTTCCAAGACAACCCCTCAATACGTTCTCCATCAGCCTTTCAAATGTCGCAGGAGCATTACATAGTCCAAATGGCATGACATTGAACTGAAATAATCCAGAACCGGTGGTAAAGGCTGTCTTTTTCTTTGTCTCTTGGGTCCATTTCTACCTGCCAATAACCAGACTTCAAGTCTAAGGTAGAAAATAATTTGCTTCCAGCTAGAGTGTCCAGGGTATCGTCGATTCGAGGCAGAGGATAACTGTCCTTCTTGGTAACATTGTTCAACTGACGGTAGTCTACACAGAACCTCGTAGTTCCATCCTTTTTCTTGACCAAGACTACCGGAGAGACCCATGGACTGGTAGAAGGTTCTATCACTCCATCTTCTTCCATTTCTCGGACAATCCTTTCAGCTTCTTGCCTCTTTGCCTGTGGTAATCTTCTAGCTGATTGACGAATTGGCTTGGCATCACCTGTGTCGATTTTATGTTTTACAGCAGAGGTACGTCCTGTCTTACCTCCCTTTGGTACAAAAATGTTGCGATACCGATGAAGAAAATCTTTCATTTTTCTTTTTCTCTTCTCGGTTTAAAGATGTACCAGCAACCGCCACCATTTGTTCAAACTTATCGTTGGAATTATCGGGAATAGTTGTCTGTCGAATTATAGATGTTACTGGTACGGAGGTTCCAACTTTGGTCTCTTTCTTGATCGTAATTGGGTGATCATTGACATTTATAACTCGTACTGGAATTTCTTTAGCAGAAGTGACCAATCCTTTTCCTATCAAAATTCCTCGACCGACCTCCTCATCATGGTTCCATGGTTCCATCATCACAGGTATTCCTTCGTCAATAGTTCCTTGCAGTCTGGCCACTATGATCGTTTCGCTTCTACCAGGTACCACAGTATCCTCCTGGACAACGGCTGGCACAGTTTTGTCCTCATATGGATGAAGGAATATTTCTTCAGAACCGACTTTGATAACTCTGTTCTTGAAATCCAGTTGGAAACCATGTAAGTTCATCACATCCATTCCTAATATAACATCTTCCTCAATATCAGCGACAATAACAGTATGCGAGAACTTTTCTGAGCCAATTCCTATTTGAACCTGGACTTCTCCAAGGATGTTAGCTCTATCACCTGTGGCAGTTCGCAGTCGTAGCCTTGTTGGTAAAAGCTTCTTACGGCTATTTATAGTTGTTGGCCGTATAATCGTTCTGGTCGCTCCAGTATCCACCAATAGTGTATACTTTTTACCGTTGACTTCACCGTCTACATATACACTGTCGTCGCGGCATTTCAAAGAGGCTATTAATATGAGAGGGTCTTGGGAAACGTTCCGGGTCGAAGCTGCCCCCTCTAGGCCGACCCGTTTTAGTTTTCCTGTGGAGTAGTTTCTTGATTCGTAGTGACCCCAGGGCGTTTACATGAATTGCGAACATGTCCTATTTCACCACAATTCCAGCACCTGATGGTCTTCTTCTTTTTCTTATCAGTAAAGTTCTTCATCATGTTTACTAATTGGTCTAACTTATTTTCATCTTCCTCTTCCGTTACGGACCTTACTTTACTGTATCCTCCACAAGCTTTCGAAGCCGCTTCATACTCAAGCGCGGCAAACAAGATGTCCACTAATGTTTTGTGGTGGGCTAAACGGAGTGTCTTTGCCATTTCGTGGTCACGAAGTCCATCAAGAAATGCTTCAACAGCTAAACATTCCATCATTTGTTCTGGAGCTGAAGGGTAAGCAAATCTTACCAATCTGGCAATATCTACTTCGTACTCTTGAAGTGTCTCCTCTCGCTTCTGTTTTCGAGTCTTCAACTGCGATCGGTGCAAGTTCTCCAGGTGTTCGTGACCATATCGCATGTTTAAGCTTTTCTTCAGTTGCTCAAAATCATCTGTGTCCTCCACTGGTATGGTCTGAAGAACATCCAAAGCGTCTCCTCTCAGGGCGATGGTGAGGTTTATTGCCTTCTCTTTTTGGGACCATCCGTTCGCTCTTGCAGCTGTTTCGAACTGTTTGAGATAATTTTCCCAAGACATCTTTCCGTCAAAGGTTGGGGCCTTAACACGAACAGAACTTTCGCTGCCTTCCAATTTCGGTTTCCGCTCCACTTTGAAGCTTCTCATTTCGTCCTCGTTTTTCTCTCTTAAATCTTCCATATCTTCTTTACCTCCTTTTTCCATCTCTTCCATTTGCTTTTCCATTTCTCTTATTTTCTCTTCAATTTTTTTTCAAATGAAGACATTTTATTTTCCATAGAAGAAATATCCAAAGAAACTTTGTTTTCCAAAGAAGAAATGTCAGCAGAAACTTTATTTTCCAAAGACGAAATATCATTTTTTAAAGAAGACATATCAGTAGAAACTTTGTTTTCCAAAGAAGAAATATCATTTTTCAAAGAAGACATATCGCAAGAAATATCATTTTTTAAACAAGACATTTCGGAAGAAATATCACTCTTCAAAGAAGACATGTCGGAAGAAACTTTATTTTCCAAAGAAGAAATATCAGAAGAGACTTTATTTTCCAAAGAAGAAATATCACTCTTCAAAGAAGACATATCGGAAGAGATATCACTCTTCAAAGAAGACATATCGGAAGAAACTTTATTTAAGGAAGAAATAATTGTAGCAGAAGAGTCGTCTACGAAAATATGATTTTCTGGATCTAAACCATCATTTTCCAATGCTTGCTTAAGTCGCTCCAACAACTCAGTCTTCCTTCCTGTTGTTTCCAATTCACGATCCTCCAGCTCTTGACGTAATTCTGTCACTTTCAAGTCACAAAGTTTTTTCGACATATTTATTTATTTATTTATTTTTTTACCTTATTTATTTACAATATCCCACTTCTGACACCAATGTAACGTTTATTTATTTTTACTAGTCTTTTAATTTATTTTTATACTATTTAAATCACTAACACTGTTTAATTTATATAACACAATTTATTTATAATACTTTCATTTATGTAAGACAATATTTCTAATCGCATTTATCTAACAACATACTACTAACTAACTAAAATATTCAAATCGGTCCTTAATATATAGGTAAGTATTGTTCCAGCATACTCCAGAACTCCAGTCTATTCTCGATCGTATCGAGTCTAGATGCTTCGCTCATCGGGCGCCGTATATTCTCGAAGACTCTCGCATCGTCTGTTTCCTTCGCGTCTGATCATAGCGCCAGGGGCGTACTCGCACAACATTACCTTATCTCTCTATGAGGAATCAAATAAAAATATAAAAAATGGGGGTTGCAATTTTAAAAAAAGAAGAAATCGTCGTTTTCTCAAGTTAAAATTTAACTCAACGTTGTGACCACCCTGTACAATTAATTTCTTATTTAAACACTGTAACTTATAATTTAGGCCCTTAGGTGCAAAACGATGTAATAAATTTAAAATTTTATCAATTAGTTAATTGACATCATTAACATTTTATTAATCGTATTTTTATCATTTCTTTTTTCAAAAAAACTTAAATTTTTCTAAAACTGTAAATTTTAGGTACCTGTTAGGTACCTAGGTGAAGGTCGATATGGGACAGCCTGTATATCCTTGTTTAAAAATTACCTTGTCGGCACACTCAATGAAAGTAGTCACTAAATTATTTTCCCAGTTATTGTTTACGAATTTGGTTAATTTGAAATGAGACTTATTTTTGAACATTCTTTATATATTTATAATATAAAACTGGTTTTAAATGTATCTCCTTAAGTGATACATTTATGCTATCGGGAATGAATAAATCGTAAATATCTTTCTATCTTAAGGCTTAATGTTAATTATGCAGATTACATTATTATAAATTAGTTCAAAGGAACAATGCAGATTTTTTTAAATACCGTCAATACTTTTACAATATTTTAGATCGAACAGAATACATAAATACGTATTGCATTTAAATAGTTATTTATGGTATAAGTGTTAAAAGTACATGTATAAGGCACGTATGTGAACGTGCACATGAGTGCCTTAAAATGTACTTTTAACACATATATCATACAATATTT
The DNA here is from genome assembly GCA_035357415.1 of Ophraella communa. NCBI lineage: Eukaryota > Metazoa > Arthropoda > Insecta > Coleoptera > Chrysomelidae > Ophraella > Ophraella communa. The sequence continues at coordinate 13,014,606 of CM068995.1, read as the reverse complement.
TTTCTACAAACGTTCAAATAAAGTAATTATACAGTTTGAATTAAATTTTAAAAACCTGTATTAATACATCCAAAGGAGATAATTTTAAATTGCATCGTATATTACGGACCCTAGCAACCATTGTTGATATAATTGTTTACGAATCATCATTCTTCCTTAGCCATGGAAAATGGTAAAACAGCAGTGCAAGAAATTAATTTGTCAAATTGCACAAATTGTACTGTTAATATTAATGTTAATAAATAAAATCTAAATATTTTGACGTTTGCTTTCAAAATCTGACAATTCACTTTTTACAGCAGTGCCATAAACATTTTAAGGCACTTAAAGTGACATTTTTAAGGCTTTTATGGAGTACCAAAAATGGCATTTTTAACACGTTTGTAGAAAAAAAGCTATTTAAATAAAAGGTGGTAGTTTAGTTCAAACGTTTAGTTGTTTATTATTCCTAGCCGTATGCACCAATCTCCGTAATCAATTGTTAAATTTATCAAATGTATAAATTTAATTAAACTATCAAATAAATTTTTGTATGCACCAATGTTAATTAATAGGATTTAATCAATTGCTAACTTAATCGTCTGTACTTATAGGCAACGCTCCATTTTGTTATTTTGGCTGTCAAATTTTGATTGTTGATTACTTATGTTGTCAAAAAATGAGAGAAACAAAACTGAAAAGAGGAAAAAATTTTAACGAAAACCAAAAAAAAAATTCTAATAATTAACTATACAAATTTAAGAGCTATTTCATTTATTTATTAGTTTTTTCTTAACCGTTGATATTTGGAAAAAGGGTTATTATGTATAAAAATTGAAAAACTAAAAGATTTAAGAGTGAATCCTAAAATTTGATCTTTATTCAAAAAGGAATCTCTTGAAGAAAAGCTGTAAATTTATTATATTGTTTTCCAGGTACTTCATCAATCTGATGCTTATTTCCAAAATAACCACAATATACTTGAATAATATTGCAACATTGGACAAAACCCCACATGCACTAATTACTGTGAATGTCTTCCATTTTTACAAAACGTACTCTCAAAGATCAACAAGAGAGGAATATTTTGAGAACACCAAAACATCTTTCTATGGTGTTTCTGGTCAACTAATGAGCCTCTATTTTATTGCTCCTCTGCTCTAGACTAAGGAGGACACCATGTTGACACCATATTTGTTCACCTCTAACTCCAAAAGCAACTGGTAATAATAAAATATTGTGCAGTCATAAACAGAATCTAGCCAGCACACAACGAAGTATCTCAATTGGGGATGAGCCCCACAGTCTATTTGTTTTAATTCAAAAATTAACTTTTCTGTTCCTTCTAAACCAGAAGATAGAGGTGATATTTAGATAACAAATTTGTGAAATATTCGCAACTGGAGATTACAGCTTGACGTGAACACAATATATTATGCAGCAAAGAACGTCTCCAATTTTATATAAACCATATTATGTTATTTTAAGTTATTGTTAAATATTTAATCACTTTAATGGCAGTGATTAAATTTAATCAATTGTTAGTGACTATTTGACAGATGATTAGAAAATTTTCGTTGGTGCATAGGTACGAATTTCGATGATTAATTAATATTTACTTTAATATTTAATCAATGATTAAAACTTAACAAGGAATGGTGCATATGGTTACTAATAAGATGGACTTCCACAGAGTACGGGTTAGTACATATTATAAATAAATTTCATTTTTAGTTACAGACAAAAATATTAAATTTAGACAAACCTTTACATACTTACTATATATAGAATATTATGACATGTCTGTAGATAAAATTGATTTCCTGATAATAAATAATGTATACAGGGTGATTGATTAGTGTGAGGAAGCTCAGTAGATCTATTATAGTAAAAATTACAAAAAAAAAGTTATTGACAAAAATTGGAGGCAGCTTTATACTCCACATTTTAAAATTATTTACAATCTTACACGGTGCTCCATAAGATGGTGGCACACAAAACTTATGTTGTTTTAAATGGAACACCCTGGTGGTGTACCACAATACTGAATTAATAAAAATAAACAATAATGTTAAACTGTCAGTTTCTGACAAATCAATCATGGCCAACTCACAATAATCATTGCGTAAACCTTACAACAAAAATAAACAGGAAGGAGTCTGTCATATATTAACTTTAAGGAAAATTTGCGACGGAAGTCGGCCATCTTAAAGCTCCTAGTATGACCCATTGTTTATGTTTACAGTGTACTGTCAAAGCAATATTTGCATATAAATGTCAAAAATGAGCGCATAGGCGTATCATTCAATTCTTATATTGATAAAATTTTTTTTTTCGGTACGTCACTGTAAATAGAAATTAAAATTGACAATTCGCCGATTCGCCGCCATATGCAAGCTCCTTTCTGGACTCAAGGTCATTGTGCATATACTCCTTCCTGTATATTTTTGTTATAAGGCGTAAACGTTAAAACATTTACCAAATGAATACTTTCATGGAAAAATAAAAATATCTAGAAAACTGATAACTTTAGGTAGGTATAGGGAGTACTTTTCGATAGTGATATAAAATACATGGTGTTCTATTTAAAATGACCAAGAAAATAATGTACTTGCATTTTGACTTACCCTGTATTTAATTTAATGAATATTATGAAAACGAATTTATTTTATAATTGATATGGTTGCAATAGATCAACGTTCCTGTACTCCTTTTTAATTTTACAGGGAGTTAAACTGGATACAATTTTCAGGTAATATGGGTTATAACTTCTTAAAACTTTATCACAAAAACATTAGTTTGGTGTGCCACTATCTTATGGAACACTCTGGAAGATGGTAACTAATTTTAAAATGTGGAGTTTAAAGCTGCCTACAATTTTTGTCAATAGCTTTTTTTGTAATTTTTACTATAACAGATCTACTGAGCTTCCTCACACTAATCAATCACCCTGTATAGGCAGTTTTTAACTAGAGTCCGGTTGCTGGTTATGTTTGAAGATTCCGCCGTTTTCAATAGTTATGCACGATTAGTGCCGATGCTCGTAAGTTAATATTCAATTATTTTATCTGCATGGACAATTTTTCAAAACGTTCTAATTACTCCCTAAGATATTTACCTCAGGTAAGAGAATTAATTGCATACCGGCATTAGCGTTACAATAAGAAAAGGCGTAATTAAAATGATCATAACATTCACGTCTATGTGTGCATATCGGTAGATATATATGATCGAGTAGGTACCTACACCGGCTGTGCGAGTGCAGATCGTGACCAATTGATGAGTATTGTCAAGAAAAAATGCTCACAGCAAGTTGATTTTAATGTTATACACAGTCTGTCCATTTTTATTGTTAAGTACGTTAATAATTAATAAATGTTCTACAAATGTTATTAACATTTAATTAATGAATAAAGGAAAATACCAAAATCAGTGTCACAGCTTTTTATTACAAATTTACAGGTTTACAGGAACAGCGACTAGTTTCGGCCTATAAGCAGGCCTTCATCAGGCTAGAAAAAACATAGGTGAGAGGGAAAAAACATGCATGTTTTTCGCTACAGCGAATTCAAGATTATTATCAGTTGCTACTTTTAAATCACAATTCAGTTAAGTAATTGTAGTTAATAAATCACAAACATTCATAAATTTAACCCGGTAAACATTGAGCAGTACTGTCTCAAATGTCAAAAACCCGTCATAACATACATGGCTTTTGGCTTGTGATTGGTTAGATTATGTGAAAATTTCAAGATGCGATATAGTCAGTACCAGTTAAATGAGATACTTTTTACCACAATGTTCTATTCAAAATACGCCACATTATTGTGACGTCACTGCCATTGCTTGAAGTCATAGCATTATATCCAAACAAGCTATGGGCTTATGGTAATTAGTTTATATTGACGTTTTTTGTATCATGCATTTTCTTGTTTTTCTGTAGAGTTTTTGACATTACAGTGCTATCAAAACACATTATTATGACGTTTCTAATAATGTGGCGTATTATTGGTCACAATGGCTGTGTGACGTCATCTGTTATGACTAGTTGAAAAGCCTACGTCCGTTTATTTCCTACCTCCTAACTTCACTACGATGGGGGAGACGACTTTTGGCTACCACTTTATATGTTCTAAAATATTGTTTTACTGCTGGTCGTGAGTATAATCTAAGTGGACATTTGACAAATCAAAAGGCTTTTTTAGCGAGTTACCGTTTAATTAACAGTCTCCAAAATTTGTTACCGCATCATTATTTTAGCGAAATAAACGGTTAGAGGGGAAGTAGTAATGTCATTACTTTTAGAAAACGGAAACTAATCGAAAACACAAGTCAAGTCCTGTGTTAGAAGCGGTTTACATTGACAGATAGGACGTGGATAGGACCCAATACGCCACATTATTGTGACGTCACTGTCACTATTGCTTGACATAAGTCATAGCATTATATCCAAACCTTAGAACAAAAAGATACAGGAAGGAGTATATGCAAAATGACCTTGAGTCCAGAAAGGAGCTTGCATATGGCGGCCACTTGTCAATTTTAATTTCCGTTTCCATTGACGTACCGCAAAAAAATAAAAATTATATCAAGGTATTCATTTTTAATAAATTTCAACCAATCAAGTGTGTGAATACCATTAGTGTTCTAAATAATTTAGTATTTATAAGAACCGAATGATACGCCTATGCGCTCATTTTTGACATTTATGTGCACATTTTGCTTTGACAGTACATTGTAAACATAAACAATGAGTCATAAAAGGAGCTTCAAGATGGCCGACTTCCGTCGCAAATTTTCCTTAAAGTTAATATATGACAGACTCCTTCCTGTTTCTTTTTGTTCTAAGATCCAAACAAACTGTGGCCTACTGGTAGTTGGTTTGCATTGAAGTTTTTTGTATGGTGGATTTCCTTGTTTTTCGTAGAGTTTTTGACATTATTATCATTAAGGAATAGTTTGAGTTATATTTAAAGAAGTTTTATTTTGTTCTAAGTTGAGAGAAAATTAAAATAATATTACTTAACCCCAAAAGCACACTTTTTTATATAAAACAAAATAGAATTTCTTTAAATACGACCCGAAATATTCCTTAACGATAATAATGTGCCTATTTAGTACTATAATAACTCAAAAACAAGAAAATACATAATATAAAAAGCTTCAATTCAAATTAAGGCAAAAATTTGTTTGGCTATAATGGCGACAGTCAGGTTTCTAATAATGTGGCGTATAGCACCAGAGTTTTGTTGTGTATAGGGTTATAAATATAGTTAGATTTAATATCCATATGTACCTCTACATATATTATTAATTATTTATCTAGGACATATATGTATAAACAAACAATGGAGACAGAGGCATAAAATGTGTTTTTATTTAATGTTTTTTGTGATTACTAGGAAATAAATAAAGCAAAGTTATGAAAATATGTTTACTTTTTAAAATGAACAAATTAAAATATATAACTAGTTTTATCTATTGTCCCATAACTCATTTGCAATTCTATTTCTTTTAAGTTGACCTAAAATGTAGTCTTCATCTGGTTGCTAAAAAAAATCCATTATGTTGATTATTGTTTTCAGCCTCTAATATGTCTTCAGGATATACATCATTTAAAATATAACAGAAATGGTGTAAAACATGCTGCAGTTGCAATTTCAATAGCCTTGCAAATATGTAATTATTAATATACTTAAGCCCAGCCCAAATTCCACCTCTATACTTTTTTTTCACAATATTTTTTTAAAGTTGCAGTTTTCACTCTAAATAGACGGAAAAATAGGTAGGTACTATTTTGTTATACCTACCGTTCTATCCAATTCTGATAATCTATGATGGTTTAAAATGTGTGTCTCTTGCAATAAAATATAATTTTTTGTTTAAAGTTTCTTCTGGGACATTAAAGAGTAATATCAAAGTATCAAAGAATCGTTAAAAAATAAATCGTCTACAGCGTAAAACAAACAGAAGTTGTCCATTTTTTATTTGAATTTAATGCCAAGCAAATCAAAACCGTTTTTAACCGCAATATTTTAGCGACAAAGTCATCAAATAGTATGTGATGAAAATTTGTAGTAGTGGGGATCAACTGTTTGTACATAAAACGGTAACTCGCTAAAAAGGCCTTAAGTATCATTTTAGAATGTAAAATTGCATGGAACGTTGTTGTTATTTTTCTTGGATTTTTGTGTTTGGTTTAATTTAATGGAACATTTTCAGAGAGATAATATTTTCGAACAATTTTTATTTTCTTTTTTTAAATATTATTATTGTATTTATTTTAGACAAGTTTATTACTATTACAGATTAGACAAACTGAGTAACATTTATTGTTACATATTAAAATATCTTAATGAAGGATAATAAAAATAAAATATAACCACACAATATTTTATATTTATAGGTTTTGTCAAAATAATCAAATATAAAAATAATTTAAATACATACTTAAATTACAGCTGCATCACTTACAAATATTATGATACTTGAGAACAAACAGATTTATTCCGGTTCTGTTTATGATGGAAATTCCTAACAAAAAACACCTAATAATTATTTAATAAAATGGTACATATTAAAAAACACGTTATTTATTCGTGGCAGATAATGTAATAAATAAATAACGATATCGCTGGAATGGAATTAAATATTATCATCACATTAACACCAAGACCGAATCATACAACGTATATTACGTTGAAATATTAGGTAAATTGAGCTACATTACTATACCTAGGTTAAATTAAATGTGAAAAATCTTCAAAATGACTTTGGATATAGGTCAAAATTAGCAATGAGCAACTGATAAGACCTTCTGTAAAATTTAAGGATTACCTTAACAAAATTAACCTTTTTTTTATTTTCAGTTTGCATATTTAAATCTTTTTTTTATTTGCATCAGTATATATAATATTGTTATAGATATATACATACTATATACTCTGTTCAAAGTCAATTTATTTATTCATATCAAAGTACCTACCTTTTTAAGTTGTGTTTACTCTCAAAAGTAATTGAACGGTGGAGTGGTGTTTGTATGGTAAAAATGTTTGAAAGTCAGCGGTACCATTAGTGTGTGAATAAAAAGACAAACATTAGTATACATTAGTATACCTATTACGTTGTTACTTGATGGCTTTCTTTTAGTACAACAAATACTACCATATTGCGAGACATTTATACACAGTGGCGTGAATGATATGTCATCAAAAAGATTTTCTTTACTATCCTTTTTTTAATGCACGCCTAAAATAGCTAGGTACCTATATTTCCTCTTACCTACCACTCTAGTTGAGTTATTTAACAGTATAAATATATACAATATAACCAAATGTTTTTTAATAACTTTATAATATATTTTTTTTAATTTTGATTGACCACAAACGTTAATTTTTCAATAAATAGTAGAAGAATTTGTTTTTTGTGTATTCAGTGTTCCAACAAGGGAAGGGTTGGTAAAAAAAAATCTTTTGAGAGGTATGTATATATAATATAATCCTTAGCTGTCTTGCTTAACATTGGCAACACCGCATGAATGTTATTTATGTTATCTTATGTTGGGACAAAATTGAGAAAAAAGAACAAACCATACTTGAATTAAGTAACTTCAACCATAAATAACCTTTTATAATACTGAAAACCCATGCAAATGGGCATTAATACTCCTATTTAGACAGTTTCTATAAGTGGAAGGTGTTCCAATATGGTGAAACAGATAATGTATCGATTGCTCTCTCGCAGGTAGACAGTCAGTTCTGCGCATCTTTTGTACACATATAGAAAAACACAAAAAAAATTCAATTCGGTGTTTTCATTAGAAATAAATCAATGAAATTTCTTTGTAATCAGTAATCAGTAGTAAATTATAAATATTTAATCCCAAACTCATTACAACGCAACAATTCTGGTTATTTTTTATATAATATCAAATTGAAAGTAAGTTAAAATCGATAAATTCAAATAGAAGTCGAAACGCACCTTCATTGGTCGTGACGTCAAAACTCATATCGATGACAGTTTGTTTATATTTAATGTGTGGTTGAACTTTTATTTTTGATTTATTGTGAATTATTGGTTTTATTTGTGTTATGCAATAATAAAATGTCGTCAGTAGGGTTTGTGAAAGTATTGTCAAACAATTTACCATCATTAGACATTTTCATGGTTAGGTAAGGTTGGGTTGGGTTAGGTTTGAATAGGTCGGTCCAATTAATTGTCAATGTCAAGCGCTGTCATTGTTCTGGTGGTCAAACAAAGCGTTTTTCCATAAGAATACGTGTTAGCATTTTTGTGTTTTTCTTAGTTTTATTGCGTTTTTTGTACATTTTTATAGTTATTAAGTGTTTTTTATTAGTTTTTTTATAAGTTCTTATATAAAGTTTAGTTATGTCACAAACATTTAGTGAATATTTTAAGAATTTGCAAAGCCATAACACCGAAGCTGCTGAGCGGTATAAACATAAAATTAAAATTATAAATGGTGTCGATCCCTTCACATTGGATTGTAAAAATTTAAGTTTTGACCCCACCGAATTTCCACCAATAACAAATATGGATATTGTGGCTTATTTGGTATTATCTACCAGTTTTTACACAAGCCAACAAATGAAAGCATATAAAAGCCTTAATGCATTCAAATATTTTGATGCTGGATTCGTGGAAATTTGTGGGATGTAAATCGTCATTTAAATTCGCTGGTTGACCTAAACTTATAATTTACTTTCATATTAATAAATATAGGTTGATAATTTACCCGTTAAAAAGTGTTTCGAACATACTCTACCATTTTTAATTTTTTCATTTGTTAGGTCTATTCTGTTTAATGCGGCGATCCATTTATCTCTTCTTATTCGAGAAAGTTCATTTAAATGATTTTTACCTTTTTTATTTAAAACTGCAGGAACCCTAAAAATTTTAGCTTGTCCCTGTTACTCTTACTACCACAATTTACCACTAAGCAATTCCAAGGCATATTGAACAAAATAAACTAAATAACAATAAATATTGTTACTAGCCATGCAATTCCACTAAAATAAGAGATATTATAAAATATTGAAATGATTAAAATAATAAAATCAACTACATAACTACCGCTAACAGCTTCAGGGTTTTGGGTCTCTAAATTAATAAATACTATACTTATAACTATATCTTGGCTAAGAAAAGAACTAATACAAAATATAAAACTTTAAAAAGGCACGAAAACCACAATAAAAATACTTAAAACAATAAAAAACACAAAAAAGCTAACATGTACACTTATGGGAAATCGTTTTGTTTGACCACCAGAACAATGACAGCGCTTGACATTGACAATTAATTGGACTCAACTATGCAGCTGAATTTCGAAATGTAAAAGTAACAGCGTAAGTACTTATTTTGTGCTTTTTGCATTAAAAAATGTCTAACTGACTTATTTTGATGAAAATCAACAAAAAATAAAGAAAAGAGATGAATAAATATAAATATAAAACTTCGCACAATCTCGCAGATACACTGTTTACAATAAAATGATGGCGCTTTCAATGACACATATGAGTAGTGACGTAGGCGTCCTATATTTTTATTTGTAGAAAAATAATGTCCTTATTGAAACATACCTATTATTATTCAGTATGGACACTAATCATTATTTATTAAAATAACCATTTTAATAAGGAAAGTAGAGGAAAAAAATAGTATAACATTGCCTAAAATGGGGGTACTAGATTTAAGGAAATAAAACCAGTTATATACTACACAATTTTTATTAAAATTTTTCATTCTATCACTATATTGGCCCTTAAATTGAATTTTGTGTAAACATGTCTAATTTTTTCTACATTATTTATTTTGCTTTTACATATATAATAAATTCTTGTTTTTAAATATACTTCACAGATGCTTTTTATAAGTTGTTTCCTACGAGGACTTTCAGAAGTAGATGGCAGGAACAAGAACTGGTGAAATAGTTTCACTGCTAGTAGTTATTATCTCTTCAGCATAAGGGTCGTTAGTACTTACCTGCATAGAAAAGATATATATTAGTGAAATATATGTTTAAGTAAAATATCTGTAAATAGATTTGAGAAAAAATATAGATTTGGTCAATGTTATTAAAGCAATTTGTGGATGTAATAATTACTTAAATATTTTATTCTTGCGATTTTAATTGTAGGTATAGCATTTGGTACTAGTAAAACAATTACTGAAGAAATTCTATCAAATGATTGTTCTGTAAAATGTTGTGAGCCTAAAAAGCTATTCTTGCCTGGACTCCAGTTATCTTTATCCACAATATTTAACCATTTCCGTCTAATATTTTCATCCCGTGGGAAACTTTTTAATACATTGAGTTGGTTCCCCTTCCTTCTACCCTCCATAGATTCCAGTAAAGTTGATTTCAAAATTATCGCAACAACTCCGGTTTTCCCACCTATCTTTACCGTCGACTCGAACGCTAGCGATTACCCAGTTCGAGAAATAGATTCCAGTGACTCAGCTGCCGCTGGGACTAAGAGACACCGCACACGGAATCCGCTTAGCAATTGTTCTACTAGAATTCTCCGACTGCGCTGCGGCGCGCGCCGATCGGAGATCTTCGGCGAATACCCCCACATTGCCGAATTTTACTGGAGCTGTCGCGTTATTTTTGGAATCGTCTCTAAAAATCAATTCAGTTTAGCCATTACAAAATTTTTATGTCTAAAATCTCTGACATTTTCTATGCCGTTTTGGGTACTGTGCCTATGTCCGGGATGACATGCCATGCACCAGACTTCCGCTTCTCGAGCACGATAACCCCGATACCCTTTGGTTGAAGATATCTTCTAAAGTCGTCCGTCAAGTTCGTATGCTGTCTGTACCGCTCCCCCAACGACAGCACCTATAAACAGCTTTCACTTTCCCGTAAAATAGAGAACCTCATCTCGAATTCATTCTCAGCTGAAGTAATTATCCTTGGTGACTTCAATGTTCACCACAAAGATTGGTTAAGCTCTTCAAAGATTGATCCGCAGAAGCCGAGAATTTTGCGATCAGCAGCTCTTTGACCAATCTCGTGACTAAATCCACCTATTTTCCGTGTGTTAGCTCACACGCAAAGAACCCATTGGATCTATTTCTCACAACCCACCCTGACTCTTATAAAACCTGTCTCAGCTCCTCTTGGTCGCTTGGGCTTGTCAGTATCTTCTTTCCTACGAACCCCAACCCCATAGATATTATCACCCCCACGTATCCTCGGGCACTACAAACGTGCCGACTGGAAAATCTTGCGTGAGTTCTTCTCCAGTTACCCGTGGGGCCCAACCTGTTTTGCTTTTTCAGATCCTTCCGAAATATGTACCTACATCATAGAGGTCATCAAACCGGGAATCAAAACGTATATCCCCCACTCCGTTAAAACCCAAAAGCCCCATAAAAACAAACCCTGGTTTTCCAAAGATTGCGACTCTGCCAGACGTAAGAAAATTGAAACCCACAAAAAGTCACTAAATCATCCCACACATCCTACAAAATCGACAGATGTTTACAGAGATTGCAACTCTACCAGACGTAAGAAAATTGAAACCCACAAAAAGTAACTAAATCATCCCACACATCCTACAAAATCGACAGATGTTTACAGAGATTGCAACTCTGCCAGACGTAAGAAAATTGAAACCCACAAAACGTCACTAAATCATCCCACACATCCTACAAAATCGACAGATGTTTACAGAGGCCAGAAACAACTACAATTATATGATCCAAAAGTCAAAAAACTCCTTCAACAACCACTTGAGATTTGCTGTTCTAACTGCAGCAAATCCTTCTGGTCTCTAGCCAAAAGCATCAGTCAAAATCTCTCCACGTTTGGCTTTCCTTCTCTTGTCTCTGGTGATGAAATAATCTCTACCTCTAAGGAGAAAGTAGAACTCTTCGCCAAACAATTTTCGGCTAACTCCATTCTTTCTCTACCTGACAATATATTAGTACCCACTATTCGTGATATATTGTCCAATATACCACAAAACTCTTTCATCGCTAAAGATGTTTGGAAAGTCATGGGTCATCTAAACACCCAATGGATGACATTCCAGCTATCGTCCTGAAAAACTGTTCTCCCTAGCTTGCCCCAGTTCTATGACCAAGGAATTTTTCTGAACAGCTGGAACGTTGAACGTGTACAACCTGTCCCTAAAAAAGGTTCCAAGAATCTTCTCTCCAACTGTCGCCCCATCTCACTACATTCTAGTGTCAGCAAAGTCATGGAAAGTATAACCAACTCCCAACTAAAATATTTGGAGAAACACAGGCCCATCCATCACATTATGGATTCCGCAGAAGTCGTTCCACGGCAGATCTTCTAGCCTCTGTAACCCAATCGTGGAACAATTCCATCTAGCTTCATGGCGAATCCTACGTCGTGTGCCTCAACATTTCCAAAGCTTTCGACCAAGTCTGGCACGCAGGGCTCCTAAACAAAACTTCCTTCCTATGAACTCCCCTCTAAACTAGTCTAAACTGTGTGTCTGGATTGAAAGCTTATTCAAATAAGTAAATTAATAAAAAAAACTCGATACAAAGAAAATTTTTGATTCCCAAATATCTAAACCATCTAAACAGGGTTATTAATGTTAAAAAAAATTAATTAAGGGAATCGAGCTTTTTATGTTTGCTGCATTGACGTCACATGTCTTATTTTTGACATTTAAACGTCGGTTTTGTTCACAGAATTATATATTAATATATAATTAGGTATGTGGTTTTGTTTTTTCTCAAACGTGTATCAGGTTATCTGTGCTGTGTATTTGAAAATATCGTTGTTATACTGCGAAAAGTGACCAGGTCACATTTTCTTAAATTCGACTTATTGTTACAAAGTGACTTCAAAAGATCATATCTTTATCAAGAAAAATTCACCAAGTCAAATTTTAATACATATTAATACATATTATGTGTTAAAATTTGACTTGGTGAATTTTTCTATGATCTTTTGAAGTCACTTTGTAACAATAAGTCGAATTTAAGAAAACGTGACTTGGTCACTTTTCGCAGTATACCCACGATATTGAGATTTTGCTTATTTGATTTTTGAAAATAGTTTATTATTCTATTTATAATACTGGTAATACTAGTTGCATGGGAACAGATATTATAATGAGACGATAATTAACCACAAAATAAACTAGATTACACACTAAAATTACTCTCTCATAATAGATGCACATTTGAAAAAAGACAAAACCAAAACCGAAGTTCAATTGCCAAAAATAAGACATGCGGCTTTAGGCGAATTCGTCCCGCTTTGGTTGGTAGGTCCTACGTCACCAGTATGTCGTAAAGTACCAATTACAGACGAAATCGTTTGGTTCTCAGTTGATACAGCTGATTGATGAAATTAACATTTATGCATCATCTGTCCTAAAAAAAAACATCGCGACGAATATGGTAAAAAAAAGCATCATCTAAAAATAAATTTTAACACTTGGCAAAAACACAAAAAAAACAATTGGCAATTCTCCCTATTCTCACAAAATGACAGCTTCTTGCCATTTATAATAAAACAGATACTATTATTACTACACAAAATAAAGAAAAAACCGACCAAAAATACAATTATTTAAAGCGACAAACAGAGAACAATGTAGGTTATTATTCTGTGTTACAAATAAAAAGAAAAACAAAAACTACTTTAGATTAGGAAAGACAACTATTAATTTCAGCAACCGTGCTGCAGATCACGGTATATGATTATGATTTATGATTTGTTGACCAGTGTTACCAGCGCTGAAACTCAAAATGTACTAGAAAATCATCGAAAAAAGTACTAGATTTTCGTGAAAAGTACTAGTTTAAAATTTACGAGCTTCCAAAGTCCTAAATACCAATGATGAATTCTTCTATTAGCATGTGCGTAGTTGTGAGGGGTTATTTCTGCTGTTTATCATCTCAAACACTACCTTATTTACTGAACTTGAACAGTAACATATCATATGAAAAAAGAACATTCCCATATTTTTAGTTAGATATTTAAAATCAAAACGTAGAAAACGTACGAATTTTGCGATCGACGTACTAGCGTACTAGACAGAGTGAAAAGGTACCAGAATTAGTACGAAAGTACTAGGGCTGGCAACACTGTTTGTTGACAAACCAAAGAGGGTACCAAAGTTAGCTTGACGTCATCGTTTTTCGAAACGAAATCGCCGGACGAAATCGCCTATAGTATTGATGTTTTTCGTCCATGCAACAAACGTAAAAAGTTCGAATCCCCTAGGTTATTAACTTTTTTTCCAATAACAACATTAATAGCCCTGTTTAAATATTCGAAAACATCTAGAAATCTTTGAAATAAAAAATCATCTCTTTCGAGTTTGAATCTTACCCTAAAAGGCCTAGAAAATGTTAGACATTTTAGACCCGAAAATTTTGTAGTGGTGAAACTGAATGAATTACCGGAATTGTCAATGTCAGTCAATAGAATAGTCTTGAGATGATTTGTGGAATAGTCAATGCATCATATATACACATATAAAATGTTCATTGTGGTGAGGCAATTACCTGCCAAAAAGAAAGCAGCGTAAAAAGTAAAAACTTATAAAGAAATAAAAGCAGAGTGGAAAGAAAATTTTACACTCATCTATGAAAAATGTCTTACATTACTGGACCAGATGTTGTTCGTTATGCTTGTACATGCGGTCTATTAAAACCAATATCATATTTATATTTTTGTAGATACTGCACACAACTTCGTTGCAGCTTTTGTGTCTGCCATGAGGTAAATATTGTATGTACTATATTACTGAATTATTCTGATAAAATTTTGCTACTTCAGGTAGATTCAAACTTTTGCGGAAAGTGTTCAGAGAACATTCCATCTTCAGAAGCAAGAGTTAAAAAGAACAGATGTGGAAATTGTTATATTTGTCCCAGCTGCGAACAAGAATTATCTCCTAGAATTGCTTCAACAAAAGCTCCTGTAGAAGGAGAAGAAAAGGTTACAACTAAGAAAATGTATTATTTATACTGTCAATTTTGTAGATGGAGTTCTAGAGATGTTGGAATTCCTGATCAATCTACAGGTACACTTGATACAAATTAAATTTGGTTAAATTACAATTATAAAAAATTCAATACATTATTATAAGGGACTGTCTAATTATCTGGGCACTTGTATGAGTTGAAGATTGAGTTATACATCTGGGCATAACTATATGCCCAGACAAACAGTGCACAACATACAATCTTCTGGGCACATGTACAAAATAATCATGTCATATTATTAAGTATAGTTCTGCAATGTGCAAAATAACATGTAAATACTGTTTAAATATGTAAAAAATATTGTAAATATTGATATGTTTCAAGCACAAAAATGCATGGTAATTTTTACAATAGTATTTTTGCAATTGCTACAACTTTTTTTGTCCCATAAGTGTTGGTAGCAAATTTTCAACTTCCTTAGTATTGGCTACTTCCCTGCACCTTTTTATACTTCAAAAGTAACATTTTCAGCTGCTGACCTTTTTTAAGTTTAGTTTCACTGCATCCTTGGATTAAAATAAAAGCCTCCCACAGGTATATTTTTATGCCTGGATGTATAGTGCAAACTACTACTTGTCCTAGTGCCCAAACAAATAGACAGTCCCTTATTATATTTTGTTTTTAGTTACTGGAGGATGGCCAGAAAGGGACAATGTTCATATAAATAGACTACAAGAACTAATAGATTCATATAAAGCCATTGTGGTGGCACAAAAACAACAACAAGAAAAAGATAAAAAGAAACAAAGAGGAAAATTTGTCAGTTATACAGTAATATATCTTGACTAAAATGTAACTTTATGTACCTAATATTGAATTTGCAGGATAGAACAGGAGTTACAGCAGCTGCTATTCGCAAAAGAATAGGACTACCTGCAGATTTGACTCACCCTTTATTAAAATCAAAACCCAAGGAGCCTGAGCCATCTAAAGCAGAAATAGAAGTTGAAAAATTACCTAGTGATATTTTTACTAAACCAGTTAATCTCATGGAAGGTAGATTTTTACTTGTTTTATATTTTACTACCAGTATAGCTGTATGATATTTTTTTAGTTACAACAATTGAACAACGTCTATTACAGCCTGAGGCTCAACCAATAACTGTGGATAAATTATTTCCAGTTCACAAACAACTCTCAATTAAACGTAGTTTGAGATGCAGAACATGTGAACATAATGTTAGCAAACCAGAATACAATCCTAGTTCAGTTAAATTTAAAATACAACTTTTTGCATAGTAAGTAATACCATTGTATAAACAGACATAGTAGGACAATCCTTATGGTAGATAATTTTCTGTACGCCTATAATGTGGTGGTACCTGGCGACGAATAGAGTAAATACATAAAATAAATTACAGTTTTTGATCGCAAAGAAAATGGGGGTTGTTTGATAAATTTATTACTTAGCTGAATTTCTTCATGGAGATGTAGGCGTAAAACTTTTAGCCAATGTATTTTAAATGTTGTCTTACAAAATGTAACTTTGTTATGACGATCTTTCATTTAGTCGAAAAAGCTGTCATTGTACTATAAAAAGAATTGCTGGAATAAATAGTGGGAATTTTTGCTAAAAATGTATTTGTTTAATTTTCATATTACGGATTTCGCGATTTCCAAAAAGTAAGGATTTCTACAATAAATAAAAAAAATACTACAAAAAATATTTATTCATAAATAATTACATCATCATAAATACCAATAAAAAATAAATGTTTAAAGAATATTTCAATGATTTATTAAAAAAATTCAACAATTCAATGAGAGCTGTTTGGATAATAATTATCGTCAGATTCTAATCAACTGTCATTGATTTATGAAAAGAAATGTTTTAATAAGTCGTGGAAATATTCGTTAAACATTTTTGTGTTTGGTTTATAATAACGTGGATTTTTACAATGAGTTTCTACAATAAATCTTATTACATTTTTCGTTCTGAGTAACTAAAAAACATTTATTAAAGTAAAAAATCATACATAATCATGAATGTAAATTAAAAAAATAGTTGCATTTTGTATAACTTAACAATGCAGAAATATGTGAGTAATTGTTGTCCGTTATATCTTTAAAGTTGTTTAAAACCTTTTTCTTCTCCCTGTGGTTTATCGCTTTAAAATTATGATAGGAATGAGATATTCAGTTACAATTAAATACAAAAGGATTTTATATAAAAATTTTATATCACTTAAAATATATTTTATGATGGATAAATAGATAACATTATTTGTTTTGTAGTATTGCTCACTTGGATTTTTTTTACTTCTTGGGAATTTTTACTTTTTTTTATGTTAGTTTGTTCATCTGTTAATCCTGCCACTGACTGTTTTCTTTTACATTTACTATTTTCAATATTAGAAAAATTTTTACAGTATTTAAAAATTTGGTTTGTTAATAATAATTTTAAGACATACTCTCTATGAATTTTACATTCTACAGATAACCAACCCGGTAACAGGATTATTAACTTTTCTCTAGTTGTGTCAAATTGACAAACAAGTTTTTCGTTAAAACGCTTTCAATGTGATATTTTAGTAAAACTTGTCATTAAATTACTAGGATATTTAAGTCCACCTTTGTCAACTATTCCATAATTTTTGTAAAAACTTAATATTTGACTTAGATCAGCCAGATCCTCTTTGCCTTGTAAATTTAATTTGCATTTTTCGCGTTTAAATTTTATCAAACACTTTTTAACTAAATATCCAGCAAAATATAATGCCGAGCAATTTGCCAATTTGGTTGTTGCGCGGGAATTGGAACTTGACGCATTAAATGTTTTAGACATTTTTGTTACAGAAGAATTAATTTCTTCTGAAAATTCTGTTGAATTCAATATATCAAATATATTATTACTATCACTTGAAAATTCTAATAAACTTTTATCTTCATCTACATTTCCTCCAGAATTTGCTTTAGTCGGTGGCTTCATAAAATTGTACACTAAATTCATTTTAAATGCTGCCTTAAAGCTTCTCACGGTGGGATTTCTATTATAACCTCCTTTTTGTCTATAAACAGAAAATTGATTTTCCAGCGAATCTTGAATTAATCTCCTGGTTAAAAGATATTTTAATTTCCCTTCTTTTATTTGGGCATAAAACTGCTTAATGGCATTTATAGTAATAAGAAATCCATTAATAGAAGGTGGTCTGGTTAAGGTGCCCTTAGAATTTTGTTTCCAGAGACTCTTTAAGAGATCTTCACCGTTTTTTACCGCATCAATCACACTTTTATTCTCTTCACAATAAGCTCTGTTGCATGGTTTTGCATTATATAAAATTGTGCTATTTAACGCATCTAATAAATTATTTATTATTTCAATAAAATTTGCTGTATTTTCAGTACTTTCTGAAAGTAATTCTCCAGTTTGAATTGCTGTTTTCATGGCGGCAGCTACAGAATGGCTGAATAATTGCGTGGCCAGTTTGACATTCATTTTTTCAAAGGCAAAATATTAGTCTTACCCGAGTTTATTATCCATTGTTGACATACTATTGCGTTTTTAATAGGAAATCGAAACATTCTAATAGTTGAATCTTTGTATGTGGAATTACCACATTATTAGTAAACACACTTATGTCCTGACATCTATAAAATTTATATATGTATTATTTACCAGATATAAATATATGTCTAATGAATAGTAGTAATTTTTGATTTATGCTTACCTCAAAATAAAAAATCAATCACAACACAATTCAGTTTTTCTGTCACTAAAGTTTTTTAATAATAAATAAACTATAACTATAATATAAACACTCCAAAAACAAAATAACCGCAAATCATAAACTATAACAACGAATCAGTTGATACTAAGATCGTCAATAATAAACTTTGTAACAAGAGAACAATTGCAATTACCCCTATAGAAAATAGTGCGAATTTCGTTTCTGACCGCTATCTACCAAATATAAGTAAATTTAAAATTTATTTTTAAAATTGGGACCAAGTCTTTACCGACATCTGGTGGTGGTCCCAAATTGTGTAAAAGAAAATAAAGCATTGGGTTGTCCTACTATGTCTGTTTATTTAATGGTAATACTAAATACCATAGGACTGAATATAAAATAATGGGTCACAATTGACCAATTTTTATTTACTATGTATTAGTAATATTCTATTATTTTTTGCAAGTTATAAAGTTTGAATACACACATTAAAACACATAGTAAATGCACATGATTATTTTAGTTATCATACACCAGAAGTACGTATAGTAACAGTTGAACCACTTAGGGCAGGAAAGACAAGTGAATTGATTTTGAAATTTACCAATCCTACTCAACACCAAACAACTATTAGCATATTGGAACTTAACTTGGAACAGCAAAAGAAAGAAGTTGCTGAGAATAAAATGGAACAAGTCACTGAATGTGTTGAGCATTTAAACATTGCAGAGGTAATTGTTGAATATTAATTTAATGATTTTAGCCTGCCGTCAGTTTTGTTCTATATAATTTTTTGAGAACCAAGGAATGCTTGGCTATAAATTTTTATTTTAAGAGGGGCGTCTAAAATATGACAGCTGAAAACGGGTGGCAAGCCTGAATTGTAGTACCCAAAATTTCAATCATTTTGTAAACAACAAATCTAAAGAACGCCTTTAAATTACGTATTCCAATTTTAACAGGATATAGTTTAGACTTTTCTTTAGGAGATAAGGTTTTTTAGTTGAGTTTAATATTGTAATAAAAGAGATATTGGCGTTTAAGTGATGGTATGTTTTGAAAAAGTTTGACAATTTGTGATCACGAATTTTAACGCCAGAAGCTTAACTCCTAAAGAAAGCATAGAGAATGCGACTAGCAAAATATGAAGTTAAAAAAAGGTATAATTTTTGAGATTTTTTGCACGCAAAATTTGAACATTGCACCAACCTGTCAATTTAGTTCAACAGTTTTGGTGGCGCTTTTTTCCGAGACGTATGTCTAATGTCTATTCTAATTCTCCAAATCCAAACACAAACTTCACTTAACAAAACCTAACCTTATTTCTCATTTATAACGTCAAAATATATTAATTTTAGTGTTTTGCTTTTAAATATATGATTGTTATGAACCATTGTTATTTCCTAAATTACTTTTTATTAAAACACAGTGGTCTTATTTTAGTCGTATTGGTAAAAATATGAGTTTTCAGAGACCTGATTTTTGTTTATACTTTTTTAATCTTTTAAGTTAATTATTATCTTTTATCTTTATTTGTTATATAACATAAACCCAATCTCTAAGGAATTTACATTTATAAATTAAAACCACATATTGTATTAACAGCTAAGTGTTTTTCTAAATAGGCATGATACTGCCCTTATTGCTCCTACAATGTTTCATTTGTTGAATATGTATAAATATAAAAGCTTTCTCTTTAGAAAATAATAAGTATTATATATTTATATAAAATGGTGTTACAAATTTGGGTCAGATACTGGATATGTCTGTTATCTTTATTCATCTATGGCAATACCATCTTATTTTCTTTACTTTCACCATTAAAAGATTGCCAGTAAATAATAGAACAGACAAACGGTTTCCATATTCAAGTCAGGATGATTTTCATATTTATCCATATTATTGTGAACTCAGTACATATTATGAATGAGAAAATGAAACATAAAAAAGAAAAACACAAAACATTTATTTTTACTTTATTCAATAAAATGCAGATATTTGAGAATATTTAAAATTAAATTGAATACTAAAATAAACATTTATGGTTTAAAACAGTTGTAATTTACAACAGCAAAATGGTTTCCATGTTGATTTATAATTTTACATGCATACTAGGTACTTACTATAAATTGAATATAACCTGTTTGAGCTATTACTCCAGGTTCAAAATTTATCCTAGGTTTTAAAGTAGACAAAGGAAAAAATAAAGCAGTAACACTTCTCTGCGATGTCCTAGTTACAGCCTTTTATATGAATCCTAATACAACATATACTGTCCAGGTAATGCTTAGATTTATTTACAAAAAACAAATTTACAGGGGAATAGACACCAAAAAATGTAAATTTTACAAAGAAATGACTGCTAGTATGGTACTACATAGGCTAATTTTATTAGCAAAAAAAAATTTCATATAACTAATATGCAAAATAGCGATATCAATACCTACATATTTTAAAAATAAATTTATATCTGCATCACTTAGTCATTATATTTTAGAAGTAGTTTCCCCAAATGTACCTACCTTAGCCATTTTATGAAATTTCTTTCTTTAATTATCTATAAAAAAGTATGTACTTGATTTATTGTAAATTGTAGGTAGGTAATAATAGTTTATTAAAATAAATTGTGACCAGATAGTAAAACAATACCTTATTAGGATATCAATATTACAATGTTTATTACATTGTAAAACTGAAAGTGCTTTCAAATATAGATAAAATATGGTACCTTAATAAATAGGTATTGTTCAGAGTTTTTCATTTGTGTGAAAGATACCGGTAAAAAAATTAAAGTTACAATCGTATTGGATACATTTTACTTTCAATTGATTCCACACAAAGTCTGGGGTTGACAGTTTTGGAATATAATTAATGAAGTCATAATTTAATATTACAATTATTTTTATTAAGATATACCCATAACATTAACAATTATGTTCAGTACTTGCAAGAGTATTGTTAGCCAATTGCTGTTAGTCAGCTTATCCCACTTCTTCAGGTATCTTGAAAGCAGGTGCACAAAGTGTATTTCTATAGATACTAGATTGGTAAGTTATCATCGTAGGTTATTGAAAATATGGAAATATTTTTTCTTGCGCCACATTCTCAAAATAAAAATAAACTATAAGCTTTATTGTAGGTAGGGTGTACTTTAATTTGTACCCCATTTTTCATTACAACATGGATTTATTTAGGCTGTAAATAAATAGTAAAGTACACCTACTTAAAGTCATATTGAAGTCTTAAATAAAAATTTCATGGACCATTTCACTTTATCTCAATTTTAGATGATTGAAGAGCTTATTGTTCTTGAGTTCTTTTGTGGAAAATAATAGTAAATCTTTTCATATGTATAAAACTAAATACATACTGAAATTGTATAAAATTTTAAAACATACCTATTGTCTTTGTGGAATATAATATATTTAATGTAATGTTTTTCTATAATTAGGTAATATTTTTAGTAGGTATAATAAATATTTAATAAAAAATATATACAAGTATTTTCATCTGTTTATGGTCTCATGGTTAAATGTCGTGTCGTGGAAATATTCAAAGATTTACAAAACAAAACTCATATTTTCATCTCTGTCTCATATAAAGAAAGTCAACAGGCTCTAAAAATATTTGAATTTATAATAAAAATACTAATTTAAAACCACTATCGCCATCTACTCCACATTCTTATAATTTAGAAATAACCAGATTTTTCACTAAATTCAGGTAGTCTTACCAAATTAGAAACGCCCCTCTTAATAAATGAATAGTATTCTTTTTTATGCAGATTTTATTTTAGAAACAATCTTTATCTTTGGCAAGTCAACCAAGTAGTTTATTAAGCCTCTCCTCAAGGTCACCTTCAATTGCTGTAAAACCAAGAGAAATATCTGAAGTGTCCAATTGCATGGTTGAAATTCCCAATAGCACCTTTATTCTTCCACCAAGAGATGATGCTGCTGAATATGATGATTCTGGGGAAGCACATAATATTCAAGATGATACTAAGTATGCAAACTAAGTTTATTATTATAAGCTGATTTGTTAAAACTTGTGCTTTTTTACAGATTGGTTAAATGGAGGAAGTCAAATAAAGCTTTTATAAAACTGAATGTTACTCCAGAAGCTGATCTTCCATTAAATACTGAGATTATTTGTGGATTTACAATGCAGCATATTTATACTAATGCTATTACTGTTCAGCCTGAGAAAAAGGAACCTCAACGATACAATCATAAAGTCAGAATATTTTTAACATTAGGCCAGTTGGTAGGATCTGAGTGATTTTTTTATTATTAAAATGCATATTTAAGTAAATAAATTAATTTATTAGATATAATTTCACTAATAAACTAAAAATAATAAACATTGCCAGTAGGGTAAATGAGTCAGTAATGGACACTAGTAAGTATATTTTATCTTTCAAGCCCTATAGTAACTGTAATGTGTATAGGAAAGTTAAATAGAGCTCAAGGAAGCATTTTTAATGCAGAATTTAACTGGGATATGCAAAATTATGATCATTCAAGAACTAAACTTTTATTATAAACTTTACAAAAAAATGTCCAAAGAGTCAGTTTTGGACCCTGAATTTTGAGTTTTGGACATAGTATGTATAAGAAATGGACACCTCAATTAAAGTGGCTTTAAGTGTACCTATTCATCTCAGGAATGTTATAATGACCTCTTCTATTTTTTATTTGTGGATTTTCGATTGTACAAACTATATCTTCTCTAAAGTAATAAAGGAGGTCTTCTTTTATCGGCCATTTCCAAGAGTTAATACCAGCAGAAATCATTCTGCGGATGTCCAGTCCTTTGGTATCGTGCTTCACAATCACTCCTACAAAGGTAAGTAAAATATCCTGAATTAAGCATTAAATAAGTAGGTAGATATACATTGTACTTACCTGGATAATAGCTTTCTTCATATTGGATAATAACGTATTTGCCAACTTCAAGTTTCAAATATTGTTTAACATCTCTGAACCCATCTTTCTATGGGAGCAAGCTGTTGGCAAAGCTAATTTTGTTATAAGCGTTGAATGAGGAACCCCAAATTGCCGTGCTGCAGATTTTCTACTCATACCATTGTTTGTTACTGCATCAATCACTTGTTTCAGACTTTCTTGGGAATATGAAAAAAATGTTGGACTTCTCTCTTAGACTTGGCCATAACTGAAATGTAAATTGATTTTTACTATTTAATAAAAACCGTTAAAGATTATTAATTTATTTAATTATATGTGGGTGTCCAATACTAAATTATAGCCTTTTAGAAATGGACACTCCCATTGACCAACACTGGCGCTTCTAAGATTTTGAAGTATTAGTAATGGTCACCCCCCCCAAAACTGCTTTGAGAATTAAAAAAACTATGTGTCGCCACCGAAAATAATGTTCATTATCACCAAAACTTACCTTAGTAAATCTAGGTACACTTAAAAACACGAAAAATATCCAAAACTCTAAAGAAAACCACACTAATCAAGCAAACTTGTGAACAGCTGATACTCGGAACACCATATTCAATTAATTTATTATTCGAAAGAGGGTTGAAGTTAGCCACTAAATCATATACTATGTAGTAGTCTACACTCGAGTGAACCTTTAGCCAAAATATCCGCTCACTATTTCCATTCATAGCTGTTTTTTCATTGTTTTTTGAAAAATAGTGTCCATTACTAGTGCGGTGTCCATTGTTACTCATTTACCCTATTTAATTTTTTTGTTATATATATGTTACCGGCAAAGTACGTTATGCGGTCATACCTAGGTTTACCTAGGCAAAGTCCGAAATTATTCGATATTTTGGACATTGCCGACACAGTAGTACGACAATTGCAGGTGGTCGAAACTTGTCGCTACGTGTTCACATATGGGGGTGACGTAACAACTGAATTCTCATTCTGTGTTGTATTTAGGCACTGTTATGTTCAGTTGTGTTTAATCGTTATTAGATTTGTGACCAAGAAGACATGCAAGTATGACCGAGGCGGTTCCAAAAATAGAACTATCACTTCGCGAAATAAGTGGGCACAGTTCTTCATTTGGAGGGCAAGGGTTTCCTACATAGAAAATAGACAGTATGATAGTAATGCGGCAGCTTGTTTCGTAGTTTGCCTGCTACACATTTGGCTAACCTAAGACTGTCGTACTACAGTGTAGGCAATGTCCGAAATATCGAATAATTTCGGACTTTGCTTAAAGTAGGCCGGCAATGCGGACTTTGTCTAGGTAAACCTAGGAATGAATGCAACATGTACTTTGCCGGTAACATATATGTGGCATCAAGAGGTGTCCCCAACAAAAGTTTTGAAAAGTAAAGGCTTAATTTAGAAATATCAAGCTATTGTCACTCTCAAAGGTTGCTGATTTTTGATAAAAATGTGTGGTAACAATTTGAATTTGATTGAATTAAAACAACAATGTATGCATTACCTTCACTGAAAAATAGATTTGATGAAATTGAATCACTCAAATTACACTTATTGTAAACATATATATTACAATGAATTATGCTTATTAAGGTGATATTGGTAAATAGCACTAATTCTGTATAAAAATGTTCACTTTGCTTAAACATTTATTGTACTTTCACTGTCGCATTTTGCAATAGCAACATAAAAATAATTTTATTTATTCAAACTTATTTTACATTGAATAAAAATTTATTACATTTTGGTTAAATATTTTTTTATTGCTCCTGTATGCTTCCTTCTTCAATTTTTTTTTTCAAATAATTTTGAAATACATCAAAGAGTAAAATGAATTAATTTTATAATTAACTCTTACATTATAACTTTAAATGTTGTATAAATACATTTATACAAATTCAGTTAGTGATTATTGTTGATGAATAAGGATATTTATTACATAACAAAAATAATCCAGTCAAATTTTATTGATTGAACATGTTATATACTTAAATATATAAACAAAAAATTGGATAATCTGTGAGAAACACTCTACAATCTACGACCACGACGACCTCCCTTCCTGCGGGTTGAATCAGATGGAATAGGGGTTACATCTTCAATTCTGCCTATTTTCATGTTGGAACGTGCTAAAGCCCTGAGTGCACTCTGAGCTCCAGGTCCTGGTGTTTTTGTTTTGTTTCCACCTGTAGCACGAAGTTTGATGTGTAGGGCAGTAATTCCTAGAGTTTTACATTTTTCAGCTACATCCTATAAAGTAACAAATATGTTAAAAAAATAACATTTTTTAATAAATAAAAATTATTGAATTAAAACTATTTAATTTCACTTGGTACACTAAATAAAAAAATATCTACAGGGTGATTGATTAGTATGAGGAAGCTCAGTGGATCTGTTCTAGTTAAAATTACAAAAAAAAAAAAGTTATTAACAAAAATTGTAGGCAGCTTTAAACATCACATTTTAAAATTAGTTACAATCTTACAGGGTGTTTCATAAGATGGTGGCACACCAAACTTCTGTTTTTTTAAATGGAACACCCTGTATTTTATTTTAAATTTGAAATCTGCTTCACTTCCACATTATAATAATGTAAAGTTTTACTATGTTATACCGGGTATTTAAAGTTATAACCAATATTACCTGAAAATCATGTTAAGTTTAACTCCCTGTATAATTAAAACAGACTATGGGAGGGAACATTGATCTATTGCAACCATAGTTATTCAATTATCATTAAAAATTATAAAAAAATATTCATTTTCATAAAATTTCTTAAATCAAATACAGGGTAAGTCAAAAAGGAAGTACATAATTTTCTTGGTAATTTTAAATAGAACACCCTGTATTTTATATCACTATCAAAAAGTACTAATATCATACTTCAAATTTTATAAAGTATTCCCTATATCTAAAGCTATCAGTTTTCTAGATATTTTTCTTTTTCTTTGAAAGTATTAATTTAGTAGATATTTAAACGTTTACCAATAATAATTGTGCCACAGAAAAGAAAACAATTTGTTTCAATTAAAATTTATAAAAAATAACAGATGGAAAATTTTAAAAAAAATTACAACACATAGGAAAATAAAAAAAACAACAGTAATTTTAACTTAAAATCTTACTTAAGATGTTCCAAATGACCTCCCAAAACATTTATGGATGCTTGAAAGTGGTCATTGAAAGAGTTGCTTACATTACTAAGCATTTGTAAGGAAATATATTGAAATGCAATTTGAATTCTATTTTTCATACCATCCCTTATTTTTGGAGGTAATTTATATACTTCGTTCTTAACGTAACCCCAAAAAATTAGTCCATTTTATTTAAATCTGGTGACCTTGTAGGCCACCTCACTGGTCCATCCCTTCACTGAACCAGTACCATTAATACATCTTTAAATTTTTCAAATTTATCTAGGTTGCTGCCTATTTGGAAACCTTGCTTGATAAATTCTAACTGATAGCAATGAATAATAATTGTGGTTAATTTAAAGTGTACCAAAATACTGAATTAATAAACAATAATGTCAAACTGTCAGTTTCTGACAAACCAATCATGGCCAACTCACAATAATTATTGGTATATGTTAAAATATCTACCAAATTAAAACTTTGATGGAAAAATAAAAATATCTACAAAATTGATAGCTTTAGGTATAGGGAAAACTTTATAAAATTTGAAGTATGATATTAGTACTTTTTGATAGTGATATAAAATACAGGGTGTTCTATTTAAAATTACCAAGAAAATAAAGTACTTACCCTGTATTTGATTTAATGAATTGTATGAAAACGAATATCTTCCAATAGTCCTTTTTAATTATACAGGGAGTTAAACTCGATACGATTTTCAGGTAATATTGGTTATAACTTTTTAAATACCCAGTATAACATAATAAAACTTTACATTGTTGTGATGTGGAAGTGAACCAGATTTCAAATTTAAAATAAAATACAGGGTGTTCCATTTAAAAACATAAGTTTGGATTGCCCCCATCTTATGGAACACCCTGTAAGATTGTAATTAATTTTAAAATGTGATGTTTAAAGCTGCCTACAATTTTTGTTAATAACTTTTTTTTGTAATTTTTACTGGGACAGATCCACTGAGCTTCCTCACACTAATCAATCACCCTGTGTATAAATATTTACTTTCTATTTTTAGTTGTTATATAAATAAATAACATTAAAACCACCAAAAACTGAATTTTTGATAAAAACAATTATATATAGTGAAAGTCAAATGAAAAATATTTTAAAATTTTATTGGGGTCAAGATCCAAAACAAATAATTCTTGTGACCATTTACAAAATTAAATTATTCCAATAATAATTAATTAAAAAGTATATCCGATAAACTTTTATTCTCATAAACCAGTGGGAACCAAGGTTGGTTTGTGGGTTTATTAGACCCATTATAAGGAATTTCAAAAAATAAAATAAGCAGACAACTTGTTATATTTTATAAAACTTTAATTGTAGTTACAGTTGCTTAACACTTCAGAAGCACACATCTTCAAATTTTGGCGTTATAGTGTTTTAAGCAAAAACTATATCCAATTTTTTATTAAAAGAGGGCAGACCTTAACAGTAATTAATAGAACAATAAAACCTGCTGCTTACTGAAGAATACCTATAGATGTTAAAATGGTTAAATGAAATTCATATAAAAAATGAAAAAATTGACACAACAAAAAGGAAACTAAAAAGTAATACTGAAAACATGAAATGAAAGAAGATAAGTACTCAACATCAACGAAAAAAACAGATTCACTACTATCTACTGAATAAAACTGAACGAAATTTTGAAAAGTTCTGATTCAAACATAAATAGTTAGAAGGTGTAGCAAAAAAAATGATACAAACCAAAGTGAGAATTGAGATTGGGTTTTCTAAGAAAATAATACATAGAAACTCTAGAAATAGACGACAAAAAAAATTTGCGAGGAATCAGTAAAATAAGACATTATAGTAATAAACAGGTCAACTGTAATGACTATATGGCTTAATAATTTATATATATATAAAAACATTTACCTGCGCAGCTAACATAGCAGCATAAGGAGAAGCTTCATCTCTATCAGCTTTAACTTTCATACCTCCAGTAACTCTGGAAATAGTTTCTCTTCCAGATAAGTCAGTGACATGGACAAAAGTATCATTAAAACTGGCGAAAATATGTGCTACACCAAAAACTATTTCGCCTTCACGAACTTGTGGTCCAAGGGATAGCTGAACTTCTTCTTTAGGAGTTTTACCTTTTCTTGGAGCCATTTTAGTCTAAAATATAAAAATAAGGCTTAAACAACATCAACATAACCTACTTCTCTTTTGTTGATCCAAAAACATCCGTAAAGTTAATAAGCTTAAATATCACTTATATAATTCAATATACAAAATAAAACATAAACCAACATTTTTGAATAATATTTTTTACCTAGGATCATAATTACTTACATAAAATATTTTTTTTAGGATACTTGCATTCAATATCCCAATACTTTATTATAAAAAGAAAAAATCCGAACGCAGATGGCGCTGAGTGGTCTACCAAACTGTCAATTGTCAAATTTTAAAGTACAGTACCAACTGAATTTTATAGCGATGGCCATAGGTGCGTTCTTTTTGACTGAGATCTCAATTAATCTCATCTCCCATCGGTAATGTGCGCTTTCTTTTCGATTCACTCACTTCGAAGTGAAAGTGAGCTGAGATTTTTCCTCCCCCTTTACCGATGCTGAGAATGTGCTATGCTATGTAGAGTATACTTTAAATCTTTCCCTTGAAGATGCACAGAGGGCGAAGGAAGGTATAACAAATAATAATTATCTGCATTATTATTTCTCTTATTTCGTAGGTATATATATTTGTATAATTACGCATGCGTCGGCAGGTCGCGCGTTTCAATTGAGTTTGTCGTTCTTTTTGGTGCTTACTCACATCCACATACTTAAGTATGTGGTGGAGGTATTTTGTGGCATATCGGATCGATAACTGGAGGCCAGTTTGGGAAAAGAAGAAGAACTTCCCCCGATTAGTCTTGTCAGATGTCAAGTCGATTGCAATAGAATGACAGAATGTAAGATGCACAAAGAAAAAGAAAGAGAGCTTTCCTAATCTAAGGTAAGATGGCTTTGCACCAAGAACGATAAACATTTACCAGGATTGCCTAATCGGCCTGGGTGCTGATTCTAAGTCACAATTTCGACTCGAAATAATTTCGACCGTCATGGCGGAGTCGAAATGCGACTGTGCGCACCTAGCGAAGGTATTGCAAAGTGAGCATATGACGTCATGAAAACGCGACAAGTCGAAATTAATTTCGACTAGACCATTTAGGTCGAAATAAGAATTTCGACTCGAAATTATGACATTTTTAGCAATTACATTAAATCTGTTTTTGAGGTTACTCGTCAGTTTAGTTAGTATCAGTATGATATATACAATTTTTAGTGGTGTTAATTTGTGAATATATCAATTATACCGAGCATTTAGCTTTATCTGTACATTAATTAGGTTATAAATAAATGGTTGCATTATTTGAACAAGTAGTAATATGATAGCGGAGTTGGAATCAGAAGAAATCCGGAATTATACGAGACGCTCAAAATACATTCTACATTGCATGATAGGCAGTTTGGGCAATATGTATTCTTTTTCAACGAAACTAGTATACACTAGTATACAACAGCGCAGCTCCCTGGTTGATCCTGCCATTAGTCATAGTGTCGTGATGTTTTTCCTGTGCTAACAGTGCTGAATAACTATTTGTTTTATTTTATTAATAAGTTTTATCAAACAATATTTCTTTTGCACAGAAATTTGACTTTTAATAAAAAATAGTCTCAGATCAACAAAGTCTATCTTTGATTAAGATTTTTCTTAATACTTAAAACTTTCACCTAATGCTAGGTATAATATCTAAATATGTATCCTAGCATCCACATAAATAAACAGGTTTTGATTCAAATAGGTAGGCTTATAAGCCCAACATTTACTTAGATGTAGTTGGTGGCATGGCATGTTCAATATATAAATTAAGTTTATAAAACATACCTAATTTATCTCTGCATCAGGTAAAAAATTAAAAGAACATAGCATTTTATGGCATGTTTTATTAAAGAATTTTTTCATAGAAAACCTAAAAGTATCCTAGGGTTAACCTAGATACTATAACCATTATTTTAAAAAAAAATTTGAGAATGCTATTTGTTTCTTGCTTCTCTTGAGTTAATGTACAGCTTTGAATTTATGGATTCCCTTTCCATGTTCAGGGTATTGTAAGTTTTGTCAAATCTTTCTGCCATTGATGAAACTGATATTTGTCACCCAACTAAAAAATATAAATAAAATGAATATGAAAGCACAAGTTTGTAAATTTATGAAAATTAAAAAGATGGTCCTTAAAGAGATTACCAATAATATTTAAACTTCTTTTTGAAACTGTTGTCAATAAAAATAAATAATATAATAACCTATCTCTTTACCAAGCTCTTTGCTTTAACAATAAATTCATAATCAAGAAATTAATGTGAAAACTTACATAATAATAATATTGATCTTCCAGAGCATCACTATTTTAGTAAAATAGGGGCATAAATTTATGCCAGATGACAAAGTGGTCCAAATTGGCTGACTGCTAGTACTGGCTTATCAATAATTTTTGTTGTTTTTTGTTAATATAATTTTTAAAGGATGCCCCTTGCTGTTTGTCTTAAGGTTTCTTTATGGAACTAGCTTTCCTTTTAACTTAATTTTTCAAACCAATACATACCTAAAATGTTAATTATACCTTTAAGCAGGTAATGGCATTATTGCTTTATACATGTAAAATAGATGTAGGTACTTACTTGCTGCCATTTTTGGCTTATTTTTCCTTGCCCTATTCATCCCGTTTAACAGGGTGCATTTCTCTCCCAGAATATTGTTTATAAAATCCAGATGCTTTTATATAAAAGCCAACATCATTTTCTTTTGCTGAAAGGACACTTTTTGGTTACACCATCACTTTCGTCTTCCAAATAATTCATTTTGATTATTATAATAATAAATTTAAACAACCGGAACACAACAAACTAATGATCTTAACCTGCCTACAAACAGCTGATCAAAATATAAAAATGTGTGCCAATCATATATTTATGCAATGCCAATGACATAAATTAATTATCCCCAGATATTACCAAAAGTCGAAATCACTTGGAATCGCTAAAGATTTCGACTGTCATGGCCGACAATTTCGAGTCGAAATTATTTCGAGTCGAAATTTTCACTTAGAATCAGAGCCCTGATTTGTCCGCCAGCTGTGTGACGTCATTGCAGTCCTTCATTATAACGTTTACCATATAAATGCATGGAAATAATAGGAATTAGACAGTATTTTTACGATTTCTGAAATACTAACGTACGACTATTTGGATTTTTAAGATTAAACACTTATAATTTATAATAAATAATCCCATAAAATCGTTTTAATACTTATATTTAATTAATTTATTGAATATTATTTGGGAAATAGGTAGAGTAAAGAAAACACTATTTAGTTCTATTTTTATTTTAAAAAATACATTCAAATAAATTTATTATTACACAAAATCATGCCTAAAACTAGTGTTTTTTGACAAAAAAAGAAACAATAAACAATTTGCAGCATATTACTAGCGACATAATAAATATGTATTCTATAAAGAATTTTTAATTACAAATTTAAAATTAACAAAAAAAAACTACATACTAAAAAAATTTTTTTTAGTATTGTATTATAAAAAAATATATACAGGATGTCCCATTTAAGTGACAGATTTACAATTACAATTTAAAAATTACCTAATAACTATTCTTAAAGTCTCTTTCATAGTAATTTTCAGTAAAATGAACTGAACAGGCATAACTAGTATCTACATTAAACTTGTCCTCTCTTTTACATCGAGCTATCCACTCATTCCGAATAGTTTTAGAGACAAGATCGTTTCCTTTAGGAAAGCGATGAAATGCAATACTTCCTTTGTCATCAAAATAACTTTTATCGCACCCATATATAGCACATCTCATCCCAGGCATATTTCTTTTCAAATTAGTAAAGTATCTCACTAAAAACGTAAAATAAAAAATGTTTTCACTATTAAATATTAACGTTGACACTCAACGATACTAACCAAGCAATGTCCAGCCAAGCAGTGTAACACATGATATTTAAAAGTCCGAACTGGAGTTTAAAAGAACAGTTTTTTAAAAATTTTACACAAAAATGCAACGTACACTAATGTATCCACAATATCTACCAGTCAAAATTTTGAATATTTTTACAATAAATCTAAAAACGACGATTGAAAACGACCTAAAATGCATTGTCAAGATAGGAATAATACGGCCGAGGACTGCAGTGACGTCACAGGCCACCACGTGCGATCGATTTTTTGGCGAATGTACGTCTTATGGGATTAAGCAATCCTGGTAAATGTTTATCGTTCTTGGCTTTGCACAGTTGAATGTAAATCAGTCTTGTTAATTTATTTATCTTGTAATTGTTTTTTTGGAAAGTAAAATAAACTTTATGAATAGTAGTTCTATCAGTTTATTACATACACTTTTATAGATTGTCTTAAGAGACCATTATTAGCACATAAATTTGGTATTACAAGGGTATTACATATGTACAAAAAGAATAGAATTTTATATCAAAAAGTAAAAGTGTTTTATTTATTCAATACATGTAGTACTCACAATGAAATATACAAACATATTTATTTATGTGTGTTTCATTTGCACTTTAACTGACATCTGAGGTAGCATATAGTGAAAATAGATATTTTGCACTTTAATCATCAAATTAGTAGTAAATTAATATTAAAAAATCCTCACTTTTGATGAATATACCACAAAATCATAGGAATGATTGTATACTTTCCCAAGGTTGCAATTTGTACCTGTTGCCAATTGCAAATAATATCAGTGCTTGAAAGTTTTTCAAAACTAATACCATTCTGCCTGCAACACAAAAAAATAAAATGTATACCACCTTGTGCTCCACATGAACAGTGCTGTAACTTACATTTAGAAGTCTTCCTGCTTTGCAGCTGTAAATGTTAATTCTATTTTCTTCTAGAACATTTAAAATAACTCTTAATTCATGTGGTTCCTTTTGCAGACTGCTGCTTTTCAGGCATAATGAAAGTGTCACTTCTTCTATACCGTACAAAAATACACGGCCAGCATTTACAAATTTAAATAAATTTTGAATAGTGAGAGTATAGTCCATAGTTTACTAAAACAAAATAAGTCGGAATTAAGGATTTAAAATACACAAACGTGCCTTCCCTACAACTTAAGTAGATATGACTATATCAGAAATAAATAAAAACACCTACTATAAAGATATTTGGAGTCAAAATTTACTTTAACAACACAAAATACTGCAGCACAATCAAAGAAAAAGCAAAAGTTTTACAAAACACTCCCTGAAAATAACAAAAACTTCAAAATAAAATCCCTTATACGGCAACTGATTTGTTTTACGTTTTACTCCTAAGATGACATTGCGCCATCTATCTCTCTCAGTATAGAATTTATTCGTTTTCATTAACATTGTATTAAAGAATTCTGTATTCAATTTTTTAAAATCTTAGTACTACCTTTCTTCCAGTAGGTGGCATTCTAGTAAAATCATTGTAAAAAAAATTAAAGGGAGGAAAGACAGAAAGAAAGTGACAGTCTGACAGTGGTTTAGCCATGCAGGATGCAGGGGCCAGTACGAGTGCAAATGTTAGTGGTCGGATGGGTAGCAAACAGTTTTGAATAAGTAGTCGCCATATTTGTTATTATTATTAAATGGGGAAGAACATCAAACAATAATTAAACCTTTTGTGCAAGAACTATTGAGTAAAATTTTTAAGTGCATGATTTTTTCGCGACCCAGAACGACCCTCTAAGGGGATGAATCAGTGAGTGTTTTTGTGCAAGGGGCAGCTCTTTGTTTGAAACTGGCGGCCGCTGGGGGTAATTTAGCCGGCGGTGGCAATGATGAGCCGCCTGCAATACTCGATTGGGGGGACCGTGAGGGTGACAGGTTCAGTTTTGAAGATTCTGACAGGTTTGAGGAGGACTCTTTGTGCAGCTGGAGCTCTGAACCTGAAAGTGTCTGTAACAATTGGAGAGGATGGAAAAAACCTTCCACAAACTCTACAACCTATTTTGGAGGTAGCCGAAAATGTAGTGACGGTAGGTGCACAGTTTCCTTTGTCTTAAATAAAACCAATTCGAATTATGCCATGTTGTTCTTTTGTTCAGTACCTACAATAATCATTTCAACGACAAATACAGAAGTCTACATAATATATGCATATGAAAAGATTACCTAAATGGTATATTTTTTTAGTTTGGCAATTTTCAGTAAAGTATTAATATTGTTTCATAGCAACTTGAATATATAAATACTTTATTTTTCAATAATTCTTTAAAGTCAATATTAACGAATAAAATTATGTGTGGCTTGCTCATTATTGCCTTAATTTATCAAAATGCACGATGTTTCATTGTATTGTTTGGTGTAAGTGGTGGTAGCATATAAAGTGGGGTCAATGACATTTAGTGTTTGTTTATTGTTTTTTGCATTCAAAATTGGATTAATTAATTTGTACATTTTTACAACAAAATATTTAATTGCATTTATTTTTATAAAATGATATAGCTGTTTTATGGTTTATCTTAAATTAAATAAGTAGGTATAACTTCTCAAATCACTTTAAATAAAGTATGTCTTTAACAAATTTGATAGTTTCATATGGAAAGGTTTCTGATATAAGAAAATGTATGTGATAAAAACTTTAAGTGTTATTAAATGAATTTTTTTCATCAAATAATTATGCAATATTAATGTATAGGTACTGTTTTTAATAAAACTTGTTTTATTAGAACCCACCAAATTGTTTGTTGAGGAACTAAAACTTATAGGAAAGTCCTTAAACCATGTCTCAAAGGCAATGTATTTTTCCAATAATATTACATTTGGGTTTGGTATATTTTACATTTAATTTTTTCTCATGGGTAAGTTACTGATGTTACCAAAAATGTTTAATAATAAAAATTTGATAAAAACTTGCTTAATTTGACTTCTGTAAAATGGAGTTAGGATGATAATTTCACCTAGAATTTCACAATGGTGAAATATTTACAAATATGACATATAATTATGATATTATTATCTGTACTTATGCTAATAATATTTTATTGTAATAGTTTGTTGTTACACCAAAAAAGGTGTAAAAGCAAACTGAGTATTACAATAATAAATCCTTTTGGAACATTTGTCTTTCAAAGGGAAATTTAAAAAATGGAAGAACATTTTATAGCAAAAAATAACAGATTAATTAAAACATATATATTAATAAAAAATAACCAGTAAATGTTCTCACAAAAGGTAAAAAGGTGGTCATAATAAAATAAATTATAATAGTATTAGTTGGTACTTATCTAGGTTTGCAAAGAAAACAAACAGTGTAAAATGCATTATAATATGTACATTAAAATAAGTATCCAAAAAGTAAGCAATTTAAAAAAAAATGGTTTCATAGGAGGTATAATTTTATGAGATTATAGCTCAGATTATACCTAAGTATAGTGTGCAGAAAATCACAGAAAATATATTCTGAGTACAGTATTTGAAAATATCCATTATATTGCATTAACATATTATAAGTAAAATGATAATTTTAGATAACTTAATTTTATGATTTGTTGTAAATATCATTTAATTTAATTTTTAAGTTTTTGATAAGTAAATAACCAGGTAAATGTTTTCTATTGTTCTCATTAGAAAGGTGTAAGGCTGTCAAATATTAATATAGAATGAGGTATAACAAATCTTTAAAAAACTTGATTTTTTCATACAATAATAAAGAAATATTTAAAAGAAAAATCCAACATATATTATTCTCTAATGTTTTAATCATAAAAAGGTGTCTAGTTCCAAAAAAAGATACAAATAATATATAATAACCCTAAATTGACTTGATTCTTTGAGATTTTTTTTTCAACAGGTTATCAATAAAGTAAGATATATAAAATCAGATATATATTTCTCTTGTTTTGATAAAACAATGTCTTGCTGCCTAAAGCAAGTTTAAATCATTATATATAATACTGTTCTTAAAGTTGATTTACTGAATCAAAATTTTTTTGGTAGTTATGATTATCTAGTTTTCAAATAACATTCTCCATGCAAGCATATATGATATATAACATATAATATATAACATAAGCGTAAAATAGTAATTTATATTTAATAAAAATTGAGCATTCTATTTTTTACAATAGCCTAATAAAAGATTGGAAAAGGTCTATATTTAAAGTAAGTAGTTAATTAGTAATTATTTTTCATTTCATCCTTTTTCTTTCTGAATCATGTATGAGTAATTTATGATTATGAAATTGTCGTAAATTTCCATTTTATATCTCAACCCCAACCAATATAAATTATGCAATCAGCAAATAGCAGAAACTTTCTCAACTTAATGTTTAAATTTAAGTTGGTAGTATCTCAATTTATTGATTGGGCAATTTATTTTAATAATACCATGTTATAAATTGCCACATAGAAGAAAGTTTTATGGGCAGTTTCCTTACTTGTGCATGACAATTTTAATGAATAAATTCCATAAAGTTAAAGAAAATCTTATTGAGTTGTCACTGGGGGGCTTATCACTTAAAAAAACAGATAATTTCCCCTACTTCCAAGTATTTCCTAGGCATTACCATGCAATTCCTCATATTGCCAAGGCATTACCATATAATTACCCATATTGCCAAGTACTTCCATGGACTACCAATGAATTTCACATACTGCCAGGTATTGCCTACAAAAATTTCTGTAGGGTACTGCCATAATAATTTCATGTTTGTATTTCCTACTGAAAAGAGATACAATATAGGCAAACACAAAACATGTGCCAATAGTAATGCCATGTACTGCCATGGTAAAGTACGTTTCACAATATTTCGTTGACTCCGGTACTTGACCTTAGGGGATTAGTAATGAAAGGTTATGAATTTCTCACTGTACAGTAAACATTAACAGATCCGTAATCCGGTTTTCAAAATAGATTTAAATAAAACTCAGTAACATTTACTAAAACTTAAATTTATTTTGTAAAAAAAATCACGAAATTTTTTAAAAACAAACAAACTAATTTTAAGTTTATTTATTAATTGAAATTAAACAAAACTGTTGAAACTTACGTATACGTATACATATGTATCTTCCTGGACAAAAATAAATAATACCTTTCTGTAAATGTTCAAAGAAATATTAACCACCTTTTATTAGTAATCCCTTAAGAGCAGTTAAGAGCAGGTACCAAGTCAACGATTTATTGTGAAACATTTACTTCCTAGTATTTCTAGTAATGTGAAAATAATGCCTAGGTATTTTCAGTAATTCCAGGTAATGCACATTATACACAAGCACAGAATGTGCGGCTATAGTAACGCCATGGTACTTCCTACAATTTCCAGTAA
Source organism: Ophraella communa (assembly GCA_035357415.1). Lineage (NCBI taxonomy): Eukaryota > Metazoa > Arthropoda > Insecta > Coleoptera > Chrysomelidae > Ophraella > Ophraella communa. The sequence goes on along the minus strand of CM068995.1, from coordinate 12,976,500 downwards.
TGCCTAGGCATTTCCAGTAATTGCAGGTAATACTGCACTATTTTTTTGCAAACATACAGTAGTCTTGATTATTCAACCTCAATCCAAAGGGTCATAAATTTGTAGAAAAATATTTACTTAGAAAAAAGAAAATATTTGAGTTAAATATTAATATCTTTTGTTTAATACTATCAACAATAGTAAGAGATACCCTATGGAATTATGAGAATCAATAATACATATTTTTGTAAAATAATTAAATTATTTAAGTTTGATAGATTTTTTATATTTTAACAATAAAAATTAAGTTGCTGATTGACCCCTTCTCTATGCCATTAAAAAATGTACAAATCATGGTATATATTATTTTATAATATTAACAATAACAACCTTGTAGGTTATTTTGTTTAGTATTTTTAAAGGAGGTGAGTTAAGTACCTGTTTTTTTAAGTAAATAAATAAATGTTTGTCTATACTGTTTAGTTTTGTTGCTGTAAAGAACAGCTTAAAAGTAACCAATAGCCATTTTTTATTTTTACTACCAAGGTCATAATATATCAAAATGGTGTTTCATAGAAATCAAACAAAAAATATACTTTTAGATGTACAGTATGATAAAAAGATAAAAGAACTTAACTTTTTTAAATTGATTGTACTAACCCTTACTTTTTGGAAGTCCATCTTATTAAGAATATTAAAAAAACTCTTTGTTTTAAGAAAACTTCCACTATTTATTTAAAAAACTGCTTTTTTAAACTCAATGACAGCCATTTCGCTAGACAACTAGCATCGTCAGATTGACATATTGAATATGTCAAGGCCGCCAAAAGAACCTCTTTATTTTCATTTTCAGCCCTTCTGACGAGGTGTTGTAGCGCAGTCTCTGTAGATTTGCCTGCTCTATAGACATATTGATCTCGGTGTATTGGTCTTCTTGCCAAAAACCGATGTCTTTCGACAGTTTTTCCAGTCTATAGTACGAATAACTTAAAACTGATTGGTCTCAGAGCTTTAGCCGTTTCCTGTCCATATTTTCCAGGGTTTGGTATAAATCTCCAGGTATGGGGGATGTATCCTAGAGCAAGACTTTCTCTGAATAACTCGCATAGCCTGTGATATAAAGGATACCCTCCTGTTTGGAGTAACATAAATTCCGTCAGGACACAGTGATTGATATGATTTAAAGTTGTTTATGGCCCATTTTGTTTTCTCAATATTTATTACTGTTTTCGCCAATCTCCAGTCTTCTCTGGAAGCCCATTACGGACGATCCAGTGATCCAGGAGATTCCTGCGGTGGTGTAATAGATACTGAGCCTGGGAAGTGTATCGTAAGTAACTCTTCCATGGTTACTTTCCCATTAATGGTATATTCTTCTATATATTTCTTTAGAACGTGAATAGTTTGCTTAGGATCCTATAAGAGAATTTTCTGCAGTTTGACACATTCGTGAGTCTGTTGAATATCCTCACAGTGTCTCCTCCAGGAATCTCTTTTCGATTTCTTAAGCATTTATTATATTCAGTCAGAGCCCTTTTGTATTCACTCCACTGAATGTTCTGTAGCTCTATTGAACTTTTTCCTATGCTCTTTAGCAAGTTCATTAGTCCTCCAGGGCGCATTCCTGTTAGGTCTTATCTTAACTGGTCGGCAGATGTTTTCGAATGCCGAGAAAACGGCTTCCTGAGTGTGGTCTAGTATTCAAAGTTCCGTAGTGTTTTTGATATCTAACCCAACCCGATTTAAACTACTCTGTAGTTCCGCATAATATGTCCCCCAGTTTTCGGCGGATTGCAGTAGTAATCTACTTTCGGTTCAGAACCCGTAATATCAAAGTATATATGTCTGTGATCTGAGAAGCTGTTCTCCTCAGATACATTCCAGTTTCTTACGAAATTACTTATAAAGTAATAAAGTAATGATGAACCCATGATCTTATCTTGATTTATCCACGGTTCTTGTAGAAGGGCCACTTCAAAATTCCTTCTTTGCACAGCAAGTTCGCCGAGGCCAACTTACTGTAGAGGTGCGCTTGAAGGACTCTGAAGTTCTTCCTCCCAAGACCCTGAAAGTCACAATATTTAGCTTACAGTAAGCTTTCATTTGGCTCTTTTCCAAGATCCAAAGGACACCTCCGCTAAATTTTGTTTTGATGAATTGCAGACTGCTGTCGCTCCCTGAGGGAGCGGCATCGACCTCTTCCACCAACTTGTCTTGAACCCGGTCTGCCTGTTCCTGGCTCAATGTTTATTTTATTTTTAATGATTTTTTTTAAAACCCTTAAACACCCCCTTAACATAAGCCAGTAAGTTTAATATATTAAAAAATAAGCATTACGCCACCACCTCTTCCAAGTGTTTTTCCTTATTATTATTTTTTATTCCTTGGTGAAGTAAGTAATTGTGGGCGTTTTAAAAATTACCACTCCTATCTTGTTGAAGCAGGGTGTTTTTATAACTTCGGTAGGTAAAGGAAATTCACATTTAACATGTATAATATGCTATTCTGAAGCCGACTGTACATACATAGACACTAGATCAACACTACTGTTGGTACGTACATTAACATTTCAGTTCTATAAACAAATAACTAAAAATGTAATTCAAATAGGTAATCAACGGTTTATAATAAAATGCCCAAAAATAGAGGATATAACCTTTGACCATTACAAGATTGCTTGCTTTTTGTTTGTAATATTATCCTGGGGTCGAGGTAGTTCAAAAAGTGCATCTATTACTTACCTTGCATTGAACAGCATCATCCTCTCATTGTATTGTGCTACTTACGGTGTATTAGAGATGGGACTTTATTCTAACAGGTTAAACTTTTTTTATAAAAAGTGACAAATATTTTTTACTCAACGCTAAAATTAACGATAATCATGCATGTCTATTCGTGTGTAGCCCAATAATTTGGAATTTATTTCCTATAATACTTGAGGAAACAAAAAGTTATTTAATAGGGAAATCGTTTTTATTTATTTTTATATTGCAAAATATAACTTACCAAGTACCAACTATTTTCTATTTATATAGATATAAAATCAGAGTTGTAAAAATAAACTCGTCACAAAAAGTATCCCATAATTTTAAAAATTGAATTATGGTGTAAAATAAAATATCACATTTTTCAGGATATTTTAATATGAGTGTATGGTATCCTTTAGATACCATAGCCCAAAATATTCACAGTTTGAATCGCCTTTTTGTTGAAAAACAAAAAAATGAATAAATTTTGATAAATCCTATTAGTACGAGATCTGGCGATTAAATAACGAGACTGCGCGCGCAGAAGGCGTCCTAGAGGGGTAGGGTTGGAAACGAATGCAGCGTGAGATAGCTGGAAGTGTCTACTATTCCATTACGAAAATACGTTTTTTTCGCTGTAGTAGTAATTTTTCTGTAGAGGTTAGAAACGAATGCCGATAACAATGTGTGACGAAAAACACGAGCAACGGATCAATGTGAAATTTCTCGTTAAATTAAAAAAACTCCGACTGAGTGCTATAAGTTGTTGAAAGAGGCCTATGGTGAGAATTCTCTATCTCGTGCGCGTGTTTTCGAATGGTATAAAAGGTTTTCTGAAGGTCGAGAGAGCACCGAAGATGACCAACGTCCAGGTCGACCTGTCTCTGTTTCAACTCTGCAAACAGTGACCAAAATAAATGAAATTGTGCGCGGAGATCGTCATATGAGCATTCGGATGATTGCTGAGACTGTAAACGCCGATAAAGAAACTGTCAGAAAAAATTTACATGACGAATTGAACATGAAGAAAGTCTGTGCGAAGTTGGTTCCAAAATATTTGACCCTTGACCAAAAGCTCGTCCGTCAACAGATCTGCTCAGATTTTCTTCCGAGGTTAGATGAAGAACCTGAATTGATGGAAAACATCATCACTTGCGATGAAACCTAGATATTACAATGCGATGTTGAAACTAAGCACTAGAAAACTCCTGCATCGCCGAGAATGGAAAAAAGCAAGAATGTCGAAATCAAAATTTAAAGCCATGCTAATCGTTATTTTCGACATCAACCGCATCGTGATGACTGAACGGGTTCCAGACGGTCAAACTGTAAACCAAACTCACTATTTGAAAGTTTTGGCAACGCTGCGAGAGCGAGTTCGTAAGAAACGGCCGGAGTTGTGGAAAAACAAATTGTGGATCTTGCACCAGGACAACGCACCTACCCATAACGCGCCGTCTGTGTAGCGTTATTTAGACGCTAGAGGCATTCCAGGTCTCGAACACGGGCCGTACTGGCCTGATTTAGCACCCTGTGACTTTTTCCTGTTTCCGAAGATCAAATCTGCCTTAAAAGGAACCCGGTTCGAGTCGATAGAAGAGGTAAAGGGAAAATCGGCGGAGCTCCTAAATACTCTTACAAGCATTGCTTTGACCAATGGAAAAAACGAATGGAACAGTGTGTGGCGAGGGAAGGGGAGCATTCGATTGTAGAATAATTTTTAAAATAAAACTCAAGCAGTCTCGTTATTTAATAGCCAGACCTCGTATTATTTACATTTTAAAATTTCTTGTGTGCAGTACGTTTGCTTAATTTTTCATTTGGAAGTGTCTAGAAACATTTTGGGTAAAAATGAGTAATTAAACCCCAGAACAAGCAGTTTAAATCGTGGCTTTAGTTGAAGATGGACGATCTCAGCAATATAGGAATCAACCAATCCAGCGTTTCTAGAGTCTTAGGAAGATTTAGAGAAACTGGAAGTTATAATAGAAGACCAGTTCCAGGACGTCTCAGGTGTACTAATAGTCCTGCAGATGACCGTTATTTAAGAATTCAGACTTTGCGAACTCGTCATGTTAGAGCCAGGCAACTGCAGTCCTGGAGTCCGTAATATTAGAATATCTGCCAATACGGTTAGAAACAGATTAAGGAATTTTGGAATCAGACCCAAAGTGCCTTTTACTGTTCCATTGTTAACCAGAGCACAAGGTTCGCAGAGGAACATGTTGGGATATTAACGAATGGGCTAATTTTCTTTTTACGGATGAATCAAGATTTTCACTTTTTGGATCCGATAGACGTATTCCAGTTTGTAGACGCGTATATATGTGAGCGATTTGCTCAGTGTAACATAAGAGCAGCCAGAAATTATGGAGGTGGTTCGATTATGTTATGGGGAGGGATCTGTTTTGAAGACCACACAGAGTTAATTGCGTTTCGTAGATCACTGACGACAGCTGGTATATAAGGGAGGTTATTGAGGAAAATGTAGGGCCATTCGTTCCAATCATTGGAGCGAATTTTGTTCTAATGCACGATAACATTTGCCCGCACGTTTGCCAGAATAACAATGGAGTACTTTCAAGAGGTTGGTATCCAAGTTTTAGATTGGCCGGCAGTTAGTTCAGACCTAAACTCAATTGAACATGTTTGGGACTACCTGGCAGGCGCATAAGAACTCGTAATATCGCTCCAGACAACCCTCGAGACAACCTTAATGAGCTGGAAAATGTTTTAATAGAAGAATGGGAAAATTTGGATTACATAAGTGACCCGATAGGAAGCCTTCCACTGAGAATGATATATGTTATTAGAGCCAGAGGTGGCAATACCAGATACTAAAATGTTAAATTTATTTTTTATTTTGTTACTTTGTATTATTTGATTTTTCTAGAATAATTATTGTTATTTTCATTATTTATGCCCATTATTTTTTAATTTTTTATTTTAATTAATTAAACTACTTTGAAACATAATTCCATTTCCCCAAAAAATGAAAAGAGAATAATAAAAACTTGATTCATAAATCACTTATGCCATACTTTTTGTGACTAGTGTATTTTAATGCTTATGTTGCATATTTGTATTGGTACAAATTAGAAAGTTTTTAGTTACTATTAATGTAGATGGGGAACTAAAACTAAAATTAGTCGATTTTTTTTATAATAAAAGCAAAACAAAAAGTATAAGAGGGGATATGTAAATAATTGAACGAAAACTTCGAGTCTTAAGTAATGGTTTTAATAATTATATTTGGCTACGTATATATATTGCCAAGTAAACATTTATTTTAAAATTCTCATCTTCACATTCTGAATCACATTAGGTAGCGATAATATTACTCATATTAATTCTTATTATTAACACCGAAATAACATTTGATGCCACAAAAACCAATAATAACGGATGTGACTTCCCAATTGTAAATCGTCATAGTTTCTCTTTTAGCTTTTCAACCTGTTTCTTTTTAATATTAATTTTAAATTAGAAAACGTTGTGTTATGCGGTGTGTTATAATTTATAATTTGTTATAGTAGGGGAGCTCACGATGCTAAATGGGGATTTACTCGATCGTCATAGTCATAGAATAACTATCGGGTTTCAAAGCGTAGATGATAAGAAGAAAAAAATGTTACATAATGTATACCTTTTTATCGGTGAGGAAAGCGGCTATAGATTTTCAAATTTTTAAAAAAACTGTTGCATGGACGCACCATATATTGATATAAATGTCCTACCTATTTTTAATATTGTATGTATGTTAATCTGATCGTTTGCATGATGGGGGTGGTCGTAGGTAAGGGTTAAAAATGAAAAAGAAATTTGAAAAATATATTATGTCCAGAATAGTCTGTTTTTCCAAAAGTACTGCAAAGCCTCCTAAGAGCCATCGTTTCTTATTGAATGGTCATGAAAACAAGCTCTACTAGCAATATCAAAGGCCACACAATCCATAAGTGCTGTTATGTCCATATTAGCTCGGTCTAAAATAACCGCGTGGAACTCTATGCTTACTCTATTTAAATCTATAGTTCTAAACACCCTCAGCAACTGTCTTCCGGTATGGGGCCTTCTATATTGTCATGAAATTGAGAGGGTACAAGTTGGCTTTTACAAGAGACTGTTATTATTACCTAGAAGTACTCCAGATTATTTGGTAAGGGTTGAAAATGAAAAAGAAATTTTTTTGAAGGATTCGCCGAATCTAGAAAAAAAATAATTTTTACTACATTTATGGAATAATATGTCTATTATTTACGATTTTTCTTTAAATAATAGTAGTAGTTATATTTACCTGTTGGCTTATGAACATAAGCAACAGATATTCTAAGGTTTTATTAGTTATCCATGGCAACGGAAAGGTTCAATGTACAATAATTGTACCAAACCTAATACTTTTTCATTTTAAGGGCATATTTAGTACTACCTCTTTAAAACATTTGGATGAAATAAAATTGATAAATAATTTTTGTATTACATAATTACACAAATTATTAAATTTCTAATGCAAATTAATGTAAAATGGTTTATTTAAATAAATTTAATTTTATGTGGTTTTTAATTATTCAATAAGTGTAGAAAAAGTATAGTATTATACTCGCTATTATAGCCATTATTAACTCGGGTGATTGGGCCACTCGCCTTCGGCTCGTGGGCTCAATCTTCACCCTCGTGAATAATGGCCTACATAATCGCTCGTGTAATAATATACTATTTTTAAATCATTGAACTTATATAATTCAAAAGCTCAGGAAATGGAATACAACTAAAAAAGTGTATGTTTTTAAATAAAATTTTTGTATTTGCAAAAAAATCATTTAAAGTTTATATGGACCTATCACATCACTCGTTTCTGGTCCTAGAGATGGATGGCTCTGTCCACCTAATTAAATTTTGTTAAAATTTTAGAGATCTACCTTATCAACCAGAATAATTTTGGGTAATAATAATAGTTTATATCTTTTCTAAAAGAGGCTACTAGTGTCGTTAGGAGATTTAAAGGGACAGGTACTTGAAGGTGTTGCCATATTTCTAAATTAAATTGATATATATAAATCGTTTGTAATGGAATGTTATTTGATATATCTTTATGAACAAAGGTATCTAGAGAAATGAAAAGTAGCTGGGATGAATTGTTGATTTAAAATAAGTAAGAAATTAGTGGTCAAAAAATGTTTAGCTTCGTGGAGCTCTTCTTATTTAGGGGTTATGCAAAAAACAATTTATAAAGTTTATTTGGTCTGTTTTATGCATGCATCGTACTTGAAAATGCGTACTCAATATGTAATAGTAGATTTTTTATATTATCTATGTAAAATGATTTTTTTTAATGACGTCAAATATAATATTAATTCTCTGGAATATGCCATTAAATCACGAAATTCAAAAGTAAAAGTACATATATATGTTATGTAAAATATATTAAGAAATATTTAACGTTTCTGATCGAGAATTATTGGAGAATTTATGTTAAAAGAATTGTTAAATTATTATTCCAAGAAAGGAAAATATTTATGATAAATAATCAATTAATAATTGAATCTGTTAAAAATAAATCCTATAAAAAGTAATACTTCATGTTTATTTTGTGAATTATTTTGGCAGTGAAATGTTATCTTCCTCGGCTTTTTAAAAGGTGAAAAAAAGCTTCAATAGATATGCAAGATTTGAACAGTTGTAATTGTTTACTTACCAAAATTTAGACTTTATTAAAATATTTTATTCAACCGTAAATTAGACCAATAAAAATATGAAATAGATGTTTCATATTTACGAGAAGGTTTTAAATAACTATAAATAGGTAACAATAGGGATTTAGGTAATAAAACTGAACAAAATAAATACTAAATGGGTAGTAAACAGGTGTTATACGTTAGTTTATTGATTGTGCTTTAGTGATTATTATTTTATTTTATAAACAATATGGTATTTACTAAGAATAATAAAAAACTCTTCGCTTTAACTCAACTTCCAAAATTAATTGAAAAATTCGGTTTAAAATCACAATTACAGCTGTTAAAAGACTAGCATCGTCAGATTGACATATTGAAATTACATTATTTTTTGTTTGTTTGTAGCTAGGTACCTGATGTTGATTAAGTAGGTAAGGCTAAACCAAGTATGGAAGTAATAAAACATAACAATATTAAAGCCTAGATTAAACTTGGAAGTTGAGTTAAAGCGAAGAGTTTTTTATTATTCTTAGTAAGATGGACTTTCAAAAAAAAAAAATTAATATGGTGTTTACTAAAAAGATGAAAAGAGGATGCTCAAGACCTACACGCCTTATTATAAGTACCATCCGCAAGCGGTTCTGGAGAATGCCGATTTTAGGCTCTACTACGACAGGCCTATTATGACCGATAGACAGGTGACGAATAACCGGCCAGATATCGTGGTGGTGGATAAAAAAGCTAACACAATTCTTTTGGTGGATGTCGCTGTAACAAATAATAACAACGTCATAGATAAGTACAAGGATAAAATTACAAAGTACACCGATCTTGCGATTGAACTTGGGCAGATGTGGCATGTAAAGAAGGTAGAGGTGGTACCACTAATCGTATCGTCGACAGGTCTTATTCCCAGAAATCTGCATGACAGCCTAAACAAACTGGGCCTTCATAAGAATACGTACATTGATATGCAGAACGCAGTAATTTTGAACACATGTCACACTGTCCGTAAATTTCTAAATATGTGATCATTGAGCCTAATCCCATTTGCGTTCTCGCTGGGGATAGGTGAGTATTACCAGCAAATGCTGAGTGAAAGCAAACGTCTTTTGAAAATAATAATAATAATAATAATAATAATAATAATAATAATAATAATAATAATAATAATAATAATAATTACAATTATAATAGTTTCTCCTATGTACTGCTGTCGTTGTTTGGGGTTTCAGGTAATATTGGTTATAACTTTTTAAATACCCGGTATAACATAATAAAACTTTACATTGTTGTGATGTGGAAGTGAAGCAGATTTCAAATTTAAAATAAAATAAAGGGTGCTCCATTTAAACAAACATAAGTTTGGTGTGCCACCATCTTATGGAACACCCTGTAAGATTGCAACTAATTTTAAAATGTGGAGTTTAAAGCTACTTATAATTTTTGTCAATAACTTTGTTTTGTAATTTTTACTATAACAGGCCTACTGAGCTTCCTCACACTAATGAATCACCCTGTATAACAGAAACATCATGTCGCTTTCGAAAAACTATGTAATTAAAAAATTCCTTTAACCTGACTCATAGACACTGAAAGCTTAATTTTTACAGATGTTTTCATTACTTTACTTTTTATATAATTTTCATAGTCTTATTTAAATTTTTTTATAGTTCTATTAAAAAATGACATTAAAATTTTTTTAAAAAATAAAGTGATTTTAAAACACATATGCAGACAGCCCTAGGCAATAGAAAATATCTGTACAGTTTTAGTTATAAATTTCTATTCGTCTTATTTAGGAATTTTTCAAACTTCTAGGTATTAAATTTTTAAACCGTAAATAAAGAAAATTTATAAAGGGAAGATACACGTGTTACTTAATCAAGGTACTAGGTAAAATGTTTCTTTTAAGTTTATACCTACGAGGATGTCGACAGAAACACAAAAATAATTATAATATTATAAGACAAAATGTTTTTTTACAATAGGAAACCTACATTCAAAGCCGACAAGGATCAATTTAAGATAACGAATTAAACGTAATTTCCTTACGAGTTCAGAAGATATGCTTTTAATTTTAATATTTTCTGCTAAACTAAAGAATAATCTGGCAACAATGTATTCTTGTTGACCCCTAAATCTATTAAAATTTCAGTTTAAGTATTAAATACAGCGCTATCTGTGTAATACTCTAAAAACTATAGACTTAGATGGCAGCACCTCACAGAAACCAAATTAATTCAAATTGCAATAAATTGTTTTTTTCAGCTTATCTATTAAAAAATTATTAATTTTTTGTAGTAAATGTATTTAATTATAACTACTAAATGTATATCCCATAAAATTATATTCAAATTTATGATATAAGTATACTTTTTTGGAATAAAAAATATATATTGCAATTGCATGACTTCTGCAAGTTCAAAAATTTTTAAAAAATTCACATATGTTTCTGAACCAAAACTAATTTATTTTATAAAAAAATTGCGACTTTTTATGTACTGGTTTCTTTGCTTTATACTTGCAAAAAAATAGTTTTTCTTGAAAACCAAACATACAAGCTAAATGAAATTTTGGTAAAATAATACCTAAGGCTGAATACGTCTTCTCAAATTTTTTCAATTTTTTTGAACTTGTAGATATTTTTTCCGGAGGTCCATATAAACCTTAAAAACCTCCAAAAAACTTTCAAAAAATGCAAAGAGCCCATATATAAAATAATAATTACCTCTTACAAAAAATATCAAGTTATAATTAATAGAAAGTAGTTCTGTATAATGTATGCAACAGTTTTTGCGAATGTATATTATAATCAAGGGTATTATTTTTCTATATTATAATTCTAAGTAATTCTGGCAACAGCGCTAACTCTGTAGCGTCTAATAGTCCCAATGTAAATATTTACGTTATATCTTCCCTCTCTCCTCCCTTTCATATCCTCTACTTTGTTTATGAGCTCTTTGGACGTTACATCCATTAAACTTTATCAACGAATTTTTGTTATTTCGTCTTGTGGAAATCGTCAAATTATATATTTTTCGTTATCCTTGAATTATTTGGAGAATGTCCAGATGACGATTTTTTTACAACTTTGTAACCCTCCCCTTTCTTTCCGCCACTCTCAAATTGTCAGATTAGTGAAATATACACTTTTTAGCATGTAATTAACTCACCCTACCTTTATATGACGCGCTCGAGATTGATCAATTTTTTTTATTTCTTGGACTTATTTATGAGATTCATATTTGGTGGGAGTACTTAATTCTCCTGTTATCTGCCACGTTTTAGTAAATCCCGAAATCCCGTCTTGGGGGCTCCCCTACTATATATGGTTTCATTTTATAAAGCTTAATAATTGAATTAATAAAATTCTTGTGGTAAATAATAAAATGTTAAAATACAGGCTGGCCTGTACCGGTGGACGCAAAAAAATGGAAAAGAATTTTCCATGGTTGTACCTGTTTGCATCAAATATTGGAAAAAACATCTCTCGAGAAACATTTCGTAGTGAGGTGTTTATTGCCATTGTTGACAACATAGCTTTGCAGCTCAAGAAGGAAGAAAATCTAGAAGAGAAAAATTTCAGCTAAACTGTTGGGAGAAGTATACAAGAATGATATTTATGAGCAAAACTTTGCCCAGGAATAACACTTTCTCAAGTAAAATTAATACTATGTAGGAAAAGAAAGAAAATTTGTATTTTTAATAAGTTTGTAATAACTAAAATAGGCCATCCTCAAAGCTAAATGTCAAGTTAAATATTTCCCAATAGAGATCATCAAAAAAACACCAACTAATAGACAACATTAGTTAAGAACATCCACAAAAATTTAAAATGTGATTTAAAAATATAAATAAAATTCAAATTAAAACTATCTAAATAATTATCCAAAGTGTGTACTAAGTAAAACAGTCCTTTACTTAGATTTAGATTGATGCTGTTTTATTGATCTAAATTTACACAGTTAATTTGCCAATGCCATTCGTCAAGAAGATTACTAATTATGGTACAGTTCAAATTGCTGAAAAACTTTGTTGTTTAATTCGTCCTTTCTTCTTTATTATAGGAAAAATTATTGTTCGAACGAACATTTAAATATATTATTTGTGTTATTAATAAAAGTGGAAAAATTGTGCCACGAACAATGAAATAGCTATGGCAACATTGACATTAAAGTTACAGTTTTCGACTTCCTAGTTTTCAACCTCGGTTCTACTTTTATATTTCTTTTTTTTGGAGTTGGCAGCTAAGAATAGTCCTTAAATAATAAAATGTTGTAAACAAGACCCTAAATCAGTAGCATGTAAAGTACGTTTCACAATAATTCGTTGACTCGGTACCTGACCTTAGGGGATTAGTAATGAAAGGTTATAAATTTCTCACTGTACAGTAAACAGATGGCAGATGTTGTCAAAAAATGTTTCAAATAAAAAAGATGTAGTTTAATCATGGCCACATTTTAAAAATATTTTATACTACAGGGTATCCAAAAAAATTGATTTAAATAAAACTAAGTTAACATTTACTAAAACTTAAATTTATTTTGTAAAAAAAATCACGAAATTTTTTAAAAACAAATTTTAACTTTATTTATTAATTGCGATTACACAAATGAACTAATTCTACATTATTTACAACTATTTAATCTAAATGTAGTTCAGTATCACTTTTGTCTTCATTTAAATTAATAACTAATGGTGCTACAGTTACATTAACATTCAACCTTAATAACATGCTGAATCGAATTTTTCCAGCTATCAATGGGAATATTACTTGTCACATTTCTGATTAACTCTATAACACTTGAGATTAATGTGGGTGAAACGTTTTCCGATCTTCTCATTTATTGTTGTTGCTATTTGGTACTTTATTTAATTGACGGCTGTGATAAGTTGCATTGTCCATTACAATTATACTTTTTTCCGGTATATTCGGCAATAAATAATTCTCAAACCAATCTTCAAAAAGTTCTACTGTCGTATCTTCGTGATAGTCTAAACTTGAATCTTTAATATTCTTTGCTGATAACAATAAAGCGTTTGGAACCCAACCTGTTTCTGATCCGGCATGTATTATTGTAATTCTTTGTCCTCTATTTAATGGAGCCTTTGTTTTGCAATTTCCCGATGAATCAACAAAACCCTTCGTTGGAGTATCATGGGTGTCATACCATGTCTCGTCGAGGTAGATAATTGAAAGGTTTTCACTTCTATATTTTTGAATAGCTTGTAAGTAATGACAACGCCACATTCGTAAACGATATGACTCCATTATCACTTGTCTTTTATTAATGGTACAATATTTAAATTTTAAATCCCATTTGAGAAATAATTCTCCACAAACTTGTACGGCTACAAATAATTCCCGTGTCGTCTTTAAGTAACCGTTTTTTTATACAATCTAGGGTTGGTATCATTTGTTCTTGGTATAGGACATATATCGTTCGTCGGATTATATCTTTTTGTATTTCATCAACACATTTGGTATTATTAACGTCACTTCGTTTTTTTCGTTTACTTATTGGCTTATTGATAATATCTTTTACTGTGGATATTGGGGTTTTGGTTAACTTACATGTTTCTTCTGCTGCATCGGTTACACTATAACCTCGATTATTCACAATTTGTTTCGCATCCGGCGATAAATGCACTTTTTTTGCCCAAGGACGCCACATACTTAGTTATAAACACAAGATTACTTTCAGAGTATAATGTTTAGTACAAACTAAAATTCTAGGAGAGAATTTTAAAAACAAATTACCCCGAAACTCCCACTTTCTCTTCCAAGATGATTAAGAAAATCAAAAATCATTTACTAATGATTTACTATTGATGGTCAGTAATAATAATTTAAAATTTTACATGAAAAATAAAAAATCCAAAATATATCTTCCTGGACAAAAATAAATAATACCTTTCTGTAAATGTTCGAAGAAATATTAACCACCTTTTATTAGTAATCCCTTTTAAGAGCAGTTAAGAGCAGGTACCAAGTCAACGAATTATTGTGAAACGTACTTTACTTATTTATATCGGTATTAATAAATTTCTTTAAATCATCATATTTTAATCTTCTTAGGTAAGGGATAAGTAGTCATAATACGATATTTAGAATATTTTGTTTTTCGAATTTAACGAGAATAATTGTGGTTGTTAGGGGTGTTAATTGTATAAATTGAGGATTTGTTTATATCCTAATCCCTAAGAAAATAGGTACTCGTTGGTGTTGGTGGTTTATATTGTGATCTATATTTGTATTATTTTACTCCAAGAACATTTTCGGTAGTGAAAATGGCGTCAAGTTCGAGTTTTGTTCAAGTACAAGTGGCTCATTTAAAACAAAGTGTGTTTTCTCAAAGAGAAAAAACTATTGTTTTAAATGTTCATGATGCACTAATATATCAAGATGCATCAGCAACTGTTCGTGATGTAGTGACTAGGTGCTCCAATATGACCGGTGTTAGTGAACGAAGTATCTATCGATTTTTAAGTGAGAGAAAACAGGGAAATGTTAGTGAACCAAAAAACACGTAGGAAAAAAGTCCATTATGGTCGATAACTTTAATAGAGATATCATTAGAAGACAAGTCCATTATTTGTACTTAAATAAAGAGATTCCGACTTTGGACAAAGTAATGACTGTTATAGCAGAAGTAGATACGATTCCCAAATTTGGACGAAATACGTTATGGAAACTCCTAAAAGAAATTGGGTTTAAGGAGTCGCATGAAAAACGAAAATTTTTAAATGAGACAGAAGAAATTATTTGCTGGAGGACACAATACTTAAGAAGTATTAAAAAGTTTCGGAGCGAGGGAAGAACTATAAACATGGTTGAATGAAGGACACACTGTTTCTAAAGCATGGATGGGGACATCAATATTTCAAATTTCCGTCCGGCATTATTGGAGGGATATTCAACAGGATTAAATGCTCTTCGAGGAAAAGGTTGCAGACTAATAATCGCACACATTGGCAGTGAACATGCTTTTGTAAAAAATTGGTTATTAGACTTTGTATCAGTCAACCAAAGATTACCACAAGGAAATGACCTCTGATGTTTTTGAAGATTATTTATCCCAGCTATTGGACTTTTTGCCAAGTGCTGCAGTGGTTGTCTTACATAACGCCAGTTATTCAAAACTGGTAGAAAAGTTACCAACGACGTCATGGAAAAAAGGAGATTTTAAAATTACAATATAAAAGATGGTGGACTCTTTGAATAATAACAACTATGACTATGTTTCAATAGAAATGTATAGTACTTTTAGTTATTTTTCATGAACCACCCTTGCTTGGACTTTGAAGGATTTGCATTTATATTTAATTCATTGTGCTGTCAACTCCAAACAAATGAACTATAACGTGTTCCACTAGATCACATCATAATCGATCCACCGTAATATGAGGTTTGTTCCAACACACAAAATAACCGTTCTTGGAACGGTGACGCGCATGTGCAATAGTAAAAATGCGTTCCAAGCACGAGAGAACCGTTTAGCGAACGATAATTATTTTGTTCCAACCCGATTTGGTATCGTTATGGAACCGGTTCAAGAACGATGATTTCGATACTCGACTAAAAGCAAGTATCAAGGGAACTGACTTGCGCAGTACATATATCTATCTATCAACTTGGCTTGGCTTGATTTGTTGTTTCTGTATTTGTTGAATTATGTGGGAGCGTACTTATTTAAAACTAAATATTAGTAATAAAAATACTTCAGTTTATACATCAACCGATTTAGTCATCATATAATTTCTGTTTGATACGTTCTAGTGATTTGAGACAGTAACCAAACCGTTCCAACCATACTTTATTTTGGAACCGTTATTAGAACGGTAAACACTTGGCGCCTGCGTAACAAATCCTCAAGAACGATTTCGAAAACGATTCAGGAACGATTCCAATTTGCCTGTTGGAACAAACCTATGGAGTCGTCTGAAATCATCATCCCTATTTTATGTACATACTCTTTGGATCTTACAAAAGGGTAACCACAGGTGGCTATGCAACTGTCATTTCAGAATGAAACCATTGTTAATTTATTATGAACTGTCAGTCATATAAAAATGGACTATACTGCAGATGAGCAGATGAAAAAGTAAATATATTTTTAGTTAATGTTAAAAAATAATATAAACAAATAAATTTTACTTAATCACAAGTTCCAATTGTTGTTGGATCATTTATTGTTATTCACCATCCTTCACTAAATTTTTTTAATCTGTTCACATTAGAAGTGTGGAATCAAATGTTTACTATCTATAAATAGTTATACTAATTCAATAAAAACATCAAAAGAAAAAAGTCAGTTAAAATGTAAATACCTACCTACAAGACTGACTTCAAAAGTCTGAAAAATACCATTTATCATATTTTGTTCAAATCCGTCTGTGTTAGGTAAGTAATGAATAACTGTCAAGTAAACCAAACAATAGAACTTCATATAAGATTTTTCATTTGCGCTAAAATTTTCCGTATCAATTAGAATTTTTGTATTTAAAACTGAACCCAATCGTTAGAAAATTAAAAATAAATACAATTGAGTATTTTTTTTCATTAAGTAAACATTAATCAACGTTAATGTTAAATCGGCCCTATTGCTCGAGATTCCTTTACAATCGGATATTCCAGCGGAAAAAAATTTAAATAAAAGGTACCTACAGGGGATGGTGAGGGAGGAGGTGGACCGGCGAAAGTGAGAGGGGTTGACCGTGTCGAAGTCAAAACGGACAAAGAGAAATACGAATTTGTTATTGTCGGGGACGTTACCCTCAGTCACGAGGTGCCTCGGGTAATGTCTGCCCTCTGCTTCGTTTCCGAACACAAATAAGAAATAGAGATGGAAACGAATGAAAAATAGTGACTCTGTGTATTCATTCCAGAGTTATTAATTCGACTGTAGATACATAGGTACTATCGGCTTCAGAATTGCATATACATTTTCAAACTAAAATCGTTTACATTGAATAGACAGCCTTTTTATTTTCTGTAACCAATCATGGTTTAAATAATAATAAATTTGAAATCAGTTAAACAGTTGTCCACGCCCACATCTTCACTTAGTTTGGAACCCTCGATAATAAATGTTTGTTTAGGATTAAAATCCCTTTTTTTTATTATATCAGTACAAAAATGCGAAAAAAACCTATTTATTCGAGACATGACCGACCATTGTAAATACACTTAATCTTCCAAAACCATTTAATGAAGGCGTTTTAAAAATTGCCATTCCTTTGTTGTCTAAGAAGGGCGTTTTTATAAGTTCGGTAGGTAAACGAAATTCACATTTAACATGTATATGCTATTCTAAAGCCGACTGTACATAAAATTGTTTGAATACCAATTTGTTTAAAAAACTTTTCATTAGTTCCTAGCAGTACACGAGGAAAAAAATTAAATAAATAACAATACCCTAATTGTATGCTGATTTTCATCTTTAATTATTGTAATGGGATTTTTAAAAACTTTTTAGGCTAGTATCGCCAAAAGTGCTATAAGAGATCTTACAAAATGTTTCAACAAAAACTCATTTAACAATTAAAATAATTTATTGTACTGTAGCCTATATACTTACTAAGAACTTTAAACAAATAACTATAATAAAACTTTCCTATTTATTTAAATTAATTTTAAAAAAATGTATGTAATTATGTCACCTTTTAATATATGTCCTTATATTTCAAATTGTGCTCCACAACTACTTCCGGTGCGTACCCCAATATACAGAGTGGGTTACAGAAAACAATCCACACCGGTATTTGGTAGTACTTCATTGATTTTAAAGAAGCTTTTTGTTCTAAGAGGGACACAATAGGCTTTTTCATACAGAAAATCCCTGACAAGTTTCCAACATATTGTGGATATAACAAGTTGGTGACAACTAATCATAATGTCCCTGTTCTGTAAGTGATTTGTAAATATCCTGTGTGAACATCTTTTATAAATAGACGGTAATTGGTATCACAGAACACAAATTTTGTATATTCTTTTGGTATCGTCTCTGGTATCGTACTGACATTGTTGATGATTCATGACATATGCTCACCCACCCCACCATATTAATAATAAATAATATTGATGTAATAATATTTTGATCGCTATACTATTATTTACAAATACAAAAATTATTTGAAAGAAAAATAGAGAAGTTGTGACCTGCTGTTCTTTGTTGGGCCAGGATATAAGTTGCTGAGAAAGTATATTGTTTTTATCAAAATTTTATGTAAGCAACTTATTGATGTATCAAATCTATATGCGACATCTTTGTAGCAAGAAATCTGCAAACCGTATAAATACATATATATGTGCTTGGGCACTTATTTTTCCATAGGACTAAACTGTTTTTTATAATATTGACTATTCACCGGGTCACAGTTATTATGCAGTGTGGCCGGCATAGGCCAATGTAAATCTTATGGGCGAATATTCAACACTGTTGCCGCTTTGGTTAAATTTATTGGTAAAATTTATCTAAAAGCATAATTATAAATATTCTTAATTATTCACTAAACGATTTTCAAATGAATAATTTAGTCAACATTTAAATCATAATAGTAACACAATGGCAAGTTATATTCCCGCGCCAGTTGGAACCAAATTCGAAGAACATGCCGATATGGCAACGCCGTCGTCCATAAACGTAATGCTGCATAATAACTGTGAACCAGACTATAGATTCAAAAAGATCCGTAATATACTGGGCAACTGCTGGACTGACCCTAAAATGCTCTTTAAAATTCTTCATCATTATATTGTAGCACTGTTTGATTAATAAAGTTCTTATTTTTGGGTTTTATTCTCTCCTCAATAATATCAAAATCTGAATCTATAGAGGATGCATAATGTAGGTCGTTAAATTCAAACTCATTCATTGCTTCAACGTTAGTGAACTTAACCTTATACAATAAAATACATAAATAATAATAAAAAATCCTTGGAAAAGTTGTTCATTCAAATGAACCTACAGTACTAACGTATGTCTCAAAAGTTTTGTCACAATATTCACTGAAGTCAAAATATGCAGTTATGATAAAAATATCTAGCTAGCTTTAAAAACAAAATATCTCAATTGGTTTGTCTTTATTTTGACATTTCAGTTTGGCACATTATTTGCTGTTTATTGTAATATGGATAATTGTAGAATATTATAAACAAATGAGTTAAATTATTTGCATTAAAAATTAGTTTGTGCCAAAACTTTTGAGACATACGTTCTTCAATATATTATATATATTAAAGCAAGTAGGCAAGAATTTCATAAGGAAAAAAACTACGTACAGGGTGTTTATTTTAATGTGACCCCCCTCTATTAAGAATTAACTTTTCTGTTTTTCTATTTAAAGAAAAATTTATAATATTATGATTTTGTATTGTACGCACCATTTTAAAGTAGATTTCGTGCATCAACTACTATTTTTAAATTCATATGTTTTTGAGTTACTGTCATTTGAAAAATGGCCATTTTGACAGCTTGGACGGCTAAGGCACCTAAACGATTTAGTCTGAAACCGTAGCACATACGTAGCTTAAGATTTTATAGATTATCCAGCGGTATCAACATCCCATTACAATAATAATGTGCAAACGGTTTCGTTCTAAGTATAATGGCCAATGGCCATTTGTACTTGAAACACAAAATCTTCTTAGAATCCAAAAATATATAATGTAAATATGTTCCATTTTAAAATATATAACTTCGATCTGTATGTGAAAAAATAGGTGCTGCAATGAGTACTTAGTTCATATTAAATATGAATTTTTTATTTAAATTTTAAACCTACAGCTTTTGTCTATAAAATATTTTCTAATATATGCACAAAACAAAGAACTTGAAATGGATTCAAATTATAAATGAAAGTCTCGTCTCGTTGGTCTCGTGGGAATCACTATTCAATGTCGATTTTACTGCAGAATAAACAATAACTTTAACCAAACACAAATAAATATATAATACTAAATTATCATTGGAAAATTCAAATCAATCTGATCGATATCGTCACAGATCATTTGTTTAGGCATGGAACAAATCTTGGATAAATACTGCGCACACTCATGATGTCCCCGACATGTTTCTGATTGCTGTATGAACAAACCTAATAGCTTTGTTCGTAGAAAGATCAGCAACCGATTCCACCAGCAAATCGCATGCGCATTGATTATTTGGCTTTCGAAAATATTTAATGCGCATGCGATTTGCAGTTGAAAACCGTTGCAGATCGTTCTACGAACATTTGTACGATTTGTACGATTAACAAAATGACTCACTTTGTAACACGAGTGCAGTTTGCAAAACGAACCGCAAAGCAGAGAGCTTTGGAAAGCACGAGTGCTACAAATGGTCATTTTGGTAAAAGTTTTACACAATATTTTTTATAATTCGCATTTATTTATGTTTTTTAAATTAAATTATTTAACAATTAGTACTGTTTGTGTTCATTAAATTATGTTGGTACTTTGTAAAATGACTTATGTCAGATAATATCAAGTTTGAAATTTAAATTTGGTTTGAATATTAAATTGGAGAGATAAATAATTTAAGAAAATGTAGTATAAGATATAAATTAGGGATGCACCGGAATTCCGACGGTACCACTAAATCCGGCCGATCCGGCCAACTGGCCGGATCTACCGTTCCGGCCGGATCGCTTTTGTAATCCGGCCGGAATTTTTGGAACTTTTTGAAAATGTTTAAGTTTTAAATTTTTAATATAATTTAAATTCAAATGTATGCAAAAATAAAGAAAATAGAGAAAATAGATAAGCCGAAACTAGTTGCTGTTTTTTAATAAAAATAAAATGTTGTGACATTGATTTTGATATTTTTCGAGCTTATTGTTTAAGTCGTTAATTAATCACAAATGATTTTTTTTGGACAAAACATTTTATTTCCAAAAATTAAAAAACATAAATAGGAACTAAAAACATTATTAACAGCCAAATTCTAACAGCTAAATTCCCTGTCACGGATAGGTCTTATAAGTAGGTATAGACTAAGTGGGTATACATGAAAGTTACAGTGTTCATAATTTATTTTTTTTGAGATTTTTTTGAGATTATGGTGAATAAACAAGATACTGTAGCTAATTTAAAAAATAGATAAATCAGCCTCAATATTTTTAATGATTTAAATATAAAAGTAGGCATCCACATACATTTTAAATTTAGGTCCCGATCCGGTGCATCCCTAATATAAATGTAACCAATTTAAAGGAAAATGAAAAAATCGTGCACCCCTCCCCCTTAATAAAATGCACAAAATCCCAACTGTGACACAAAAAATAACTAGACGAGTGTGGAAAGAAATTTCATTTCCACACTCCGTTGAGTGTTACAATGAAGTCTATTGTAAACGCGAATTATAAAAAAGATATTGTTACGGGTATCTGTCATTTGTCAACCCCCTCTCTTCCACTGTAACAAATTGATATTTTTAAATAGGAAATACTATGTTCGGCACATCATCATAAAGTTATTTAGACGGTGTATTCTGATGTAATGAACGCTCGCTATCATCTTTGCAAAAAAATTCGACGTGTTTCCTAATTTTCATAAAATCTAAGGAATACTTCCAAATATATGTGTGGAGAACTTTTCTGTGTCCCACTCTGTATTTCAATGTTACGCAGGTGTGAGTATGGATACCTCTACATGATTTTTTCTTTATATTGGCTTATAATATACAGGTACCTGCATATACATAAGCAAACAATTTGCACTATTATAAAACGTTTTGCCTATTTTTTGTATTCATTTATAGATGATAAACTTGAAAGTTAATCATTAAAATGTTTTATAATGCTAATAGACCTGGAGATACTGACACAAAATATTAAGTCATTACAATATCTTAAATGAGGATTAATCTTAAATAAAATACTTAAAGAGGTAAAGGAAAATACCCAAATTCAGTGTCACAGATTTTTATTACAAAAAGTACACGTTTACAGGAGCAGCGACTACTTTCGGCCTATAAGCAGGCCATCATCAGGCTATAAAAAACAAATGTGAGAGGTAAAATTATGCAGATTACAAGTTTTAACAGTAGACCTACCTGATGATGGCCTGCTTATAGGCCGAAACTAGTCGCTGCTCCTGTAAACGTGTACTTTTTGTAATAAAAACCTGTGACACTGATTTTGGTATTTTCCTTTATTCATTGGTTTGTCACATTTGATACATGGATGATCTATTTCACTTAAAGAGGTGTTTTAAAAAGATTGAACTTTAAAAAAATGCCTATACTTTCTAAGCATATTCCTAAGTTTAATTTTTATTTTTCAGATGTCTATTCAGTTCCATCTTTAACAGAATTAGCAGCAAAATGCGTAGCATCTCATATTCCATTTGAATTGGTTGAACATGTTTACCCACCAGTACCAGAACAGCTTCAACTTCGAATTGCATTTTGGAGTTTTCCTGATAACGAAGAGGACATCCGACTCTACTCCTGTTTAGCAAATGGATCGGCAGACGAATTTTCCAGGGGCGACGCCCTACACAAAACGCATATGGTCAAAGATCCGCTTCAAATTGGTAAAAATATTTTTAAATAAAACTATATAAACTATATAAAATATATGCTATTCAATATTATAAACTTCCTCACTTAATTGAAATTTATCACATTAAACACTGGAGATAAATTGACAGGGATTTAATTTCAATATAAATTTTATGGTCATTAGCTTTAGATATCTGGAAATGAATATTGGCATACATTTCATTAACATTTATAAAACATTTCTTAGTAAAGTACGTTTCACAATAATTCGTTGACTTGGTACCTGCTCTTAAGGGATTACTAATAAAAGGTGGTTAATATTTCTTTGAACATTTACAGTAAGGTATTATTTATTTTTGTCCAGGAAGATATATTTTGGATTTTTTATTTTTCAGGTAAAATTTTAAATTATTATTACTGACCATCAATAGTAAATCATTAGTAAATGATTTTTGATTTTCTTAATCATCTTGGAAGAGAAAGTGCTAGTTTCGGGGTAATTTGTTTTTAAAATTCTCTCCTAGAATTTTAGTTTGTACTAAACATTATACTTACTCTGAAAGTAATCTTGTGTTTATAACTAAGTATGTGGCGTCCTTGGGCAAAAAAAGTGCATTTATCGCCGGATGCGAAACAAATTGTGAAAAATGTGTTTAAAACATTGAATAATCGAGGTTATAGTGTAACCGATACAGCAGAAGAAACATGTAAGTTAACCAAAACCCCAATATCCACAGTAAAAGATAATATTAAAAAGCCAATAATTAAACGAAAAAAACGAAGTGACGTTAATAATACCAAATGTGTTGATGAAATACAAAAAGATATAATCCGACGAACGATATATGTCCTATACCAAGAACAAATGATACCAACCCTAGATTGTATAAAAAAACGGTTACTTAAAGACGACACGGGAATTATTTGTAGCCGTACAAGTTTGTGGAGAATTATTTCTCAAATGGGATTTAAATATTGTACCATTAATAAAAGACAAGTGATAATAGAGTCATATCGTTTACGAATGTGGCGTTGTCATTACTTACAAGCTATTCAAAAATATAGAAGTGAAAACCTTTCAATTATCTACCTCGACGAGACATGGTATGACACCCATGATACTCCAGCGAAGGGTTTTGTTGATTCATCGGGAAATTGCAAAACAAAGGCTCCATCAAATAGAGGACAAAGAATTACAATAATACATGCCGGATCAGAAACAGGTTGGGTTCCAAACGCTTTATTGTTATCAGCAAAGAATATTAAAGATTCAAGTTTAGATTATCACGAAGATACGACAGCAGAACTTTTTGAAGATTGGTTTGAGAATTATTTATTGCCGAACATACCGGAAAAAAGTATAATTGTAATGGACAATGCAACTTATCATAGCCGTCAATTAAATAAAGTACCAAATAGCAACAACAATAAATGGGAAATTCAAGAGTATTTGTTAAAAAATGACCTTTATTTTGAAGAATCGTACACAAAACGTGATCTCTTACAAGTTGTAGCAGCGTTCGGTATTGAAAAAGAATACGTTTGTGATACTATTGCTAAAAATATGGGCCACACAGTGTTACGGCTTCCCCCATATTATTGCATGTTCATTCCTATAGAACACATGTGGCATCAGCTAAAATCCAAAGTTAGATCGGAAAACGTTTCACCCACATTAAACTCAAGTGTTATAGAGTTAATCAGAAATGTTACAAGTAATATTCCCATTGATAGCTGGAAAAATTCGATTCAGCATGTTATTAAGGTTGAAGGTACATATCGAAATGTTAATGTAACTGTAGCACCCTTAGTTATTAATTTAAATGAAGACGATAGTGATACTGAACTACATTTAGATTAAATAGTTGTAAATAATGTAGAATTAGTTCATTTGTTTAATCGCAATTAATAAATAAAGTTAAAATTTGTTTTTAAAAAATTTCGTGATTTTTTTTTACAAAATAAATTTAAGTTTTAGTAAATGTTCACTTAGTTTTATTTAAATCAATTTTTTGGGATACCCTGTAGTACAAAATATTTTTAAAATGTGGCCATGATTAAACTACATCTTTTTTATTTGAAACATTTTTTGACAACATCTGCCAATTAGATGAAATAGACCAAAGCGTATACGTATAAGTAAGTTTCAACAGTTTTGTTTAATTTCAATTAATAAATAAACTTAAAATTTGTTTTTTTGTTTTTAAAAAATTTCGTGATTTTTTTTACAAAATAAATTTAAGTTTTAGTAAATGTTACTGAGTTTTATTTAAATCTATTTTGAAAACCGTATTACGGATCTGTTAATGTTTACTGTACAGTGAGAAATTTATAACCTTTCATTACTAATCCCCTAAGGTCAGGTACCGGAGTCAACGAATTATTGTGAAACGTACTTTACAACAAATGATTGAAAAACAAGAAACATTGTTAATATAAGTTTATAATTCTTTAATTCAAATAAGTGATAAAGAAGGCACAAGTTGACATTCATTTTTAGTTTGTAATTGATTTGACTTTCCAACAGTTTTGGTTTTATTGTATAGCTGTAAATCTTATTTTACATCTAAAAATCTTTTTAATATCTAGTATTCTAAATATAACCTACTGCAATACTGTTGATAAAATTTTAGTGTGTATTAATAATTGAATTTTACTCTATCATAATAAAAGTGGCATTATAAATTATAACAAGAACTATAGTTTAACTTTATTATGTTTCCAGGTTTCCATCTTTCTGCTAGCGTTCAACAAATGCCAAGGAGTGTTCATAATGTAGCAGTAACTTTTGACAGACGACGGATCTCTTCATGTAATTGTACCTGTAACTCAACAGCTTATTGGTGTTCACACGTTGTTGCTGTTTGCCTCACTCGAATACACTGGGTATATACATTTTAGTAAAGTTCTCAATATTTTATATTTGCAATATCCATCATTTTTTTATAAGAAAACAAAAATTTTTTAAGATATATATAGTGATTTTTTACTTTTCGTTTACTTAGCCTCATCTTGTGACACTACGAGCGCCCGTATCGGAATCCTTGTCGCGTTTACAACGCGACCAACTTCAAAAGTTCGCCCAATACCTCATCAGTGAACTTCCACAACAAATTTTACCAACTGCCCAACGGCTATTAGACGAACTTTTAGGCTCTCAACCATCTGCGATAAACTCAGTTTGTGGAGCTCCTGATCCCACAGCTGGAGCATCAGCTAACGACCAGACTTCTTGGTATTTAGACGAAAAGACCTTACATGATAATATAAAGAAAATTCTAATTAAGTTTTGTGTACCTGCACCCATTGTTTTCAGGTAGGAATTAAACGTTCATTGTACCCATGCTAAATGTTAATATTATTATTTTGATTTAGTGATGTCAATTACTTAAGTACGGTAGCTCCACCTGCAGCCGCTGAATGGACCTCGCTGTTGCGTCCATTACGAGGGCGAGAACCCGAAGGCATGTGGAATCTTTTAAGCATAGTTCGAGAGATGTTCAAAAGAAACGACCGGAATGCGATTCCACTTCTTGAAATCATTACTGAAGAGTGTCTTGCATGTGAACAAATACTCATTTGGTGGTTTAACACAAAGGTAAATTAATATTTTATAGACATTATAAGACATTATTAAAATATTTCAACTGAATTGCTTAGAAATCTTATTCGATCATTTTTATTTAAGGTGGCGCTACTAAGTGGTAACTCTGGTTATGGAGGTAGTGGAGGTGGTAAACACAACAATGTCAATAGTAATACTCACGCTTCTCAACACGCCTGTTCGTCTCTTTGTGACGAGGTTGTTGTTCTGTGGAGATTAGCTGCTTTAAACCCAGGACTTGCTCCAACAGAGCGCGATATGCTTCATAACCAGGTGAGAGGCGCACAAACTAATACACATTTTCTTTTTTATTATATGCTTTTTATTTTACTCAGTTTACAACATGGCATATGAAGATACTAGAAAAAGTAAGCAAATGTCGCAACACTACATCAAGTTCCCAACAACACTATAAAAATTCTGCCACTCTAAAGATGGATTTGGAAGTTTTTACGGGATTCAAACCAGCTATAGAAGCATGTTTCCTCGACTGGGATGATTACCCTATGCCTGGTATAACATACACTCAAGATATAAATCCAATGTATCATTGTCCATTTACTTGTTTTCGGCATGGTTCAGATAGTAACAGAGGTGAAAGTCAAGTAGCACAGGTACCGTTGTTGATAAAATTTTTTTCGGAAAGTTTTATCTATGTATTTCAAATCTTTTGCAGGTGAATTCCAGTAAAGCAGTACTCAATTGTGAACATCCTCATATCCACACGACACATTCCCATCATCATCACCACCACCATCATCATCATCATGGTCACATTAGAGTACAAGCAAGGTATGACTATGTTAATGTAATCAGCATGAATCCCATGGAATACCCACCTCATCCACAACTTAATGAGAGAGATGGAAACAGGTCGAGTGTTAGCAGTGAAGGATTTTGTGAAGTGAGTTTCCAATTTATTTATTAAAATTTTGATTTTATACACTTTCACTATAAAACAATATATAAGAAATTTAATAAGAAATTAACAATGCATATAATAATCTTCAGGTTGATGATGACATGAACATTATCCAAGAAAATCGTTTCAACGATTCTGATTCGCAAGAGGGCGGTGGGAGTGATTCATCTAGTAATAGCAGTCAAGAGTGTAGAACACCACCTACCGCACAACATTCGTTATCCATCGATAACGAAACAAACAAAGACGAGTATAAACGAGTACCATCCGTTTCGATGCCAAGTACTTCTGTTTCCTGGCCATCTCAACCTCAACCAACACCAATATCCAGGAGGGATTCTAAAGATGATTCTACATCTAGTTCCAATTCTGATTCTCCACAGTCTGGTGACGAGTACAACTTGTACTTTTATAATAGGTTTGTTTGAAGAACTTTATATATCAAACTGGAAATTAATGGTTTGACTTTTTACAGCAAGGATATTCATTTGCTCAATTCCAATACCCAAGTACCTCCAAAGACAGAAGAAGCTGAAGACAAATCTGGTATGTTTTCTACGATCAGAAAGTGCGAAGATCCTTGGGATGTTCTCTTTGCTCGAGCTGAAGGTTTACATGCCCACGGGCATAGTAGAGAAGCCTGCATTTTGGGTGTTAAACTTGCAGAAGAGTTACTCATGAACCCGCCTGACCTGATGATTGAAATTCCTCCAATACCCAAGAAAAAAGGTGATATAATGATTATCTGTTTTACTGTGCAAAACTGCAAGCTATTAACATATCAATATTTTTTGAAAGAGTATACAAATTTTCTAATTACTTACAGGAAAGAAACAACAAGTGAACCCTGCAAGTCACCAATTAAGCTGTTTAGCATCAGCTACACTCTCAAAATGTGCCTTTTTATGCTCGGTTTTAGCAGAAAACAGCGAACATTACCATTTAGCATTTCGCGTCGGTATGTTCGGCTTAGAAATGGCTAGACCTCCAGCCAGTACCAAACCTTTGGAAGTGAAATTGGCAAATCAAGAAACTGACCTGGTAATTTTTTCAAGTAAAGGCTTAGATTTAACGTAATTAATATTTTCTTTTCAACAGGTAAATCTTTTGAAGAGAATACCTTTAGGCCACAGAGAGTTACAAGTTCTTCGAGAAAGAGCAGAGCAACTCAAAGAAGGCACTTTACGTTCAAGAGGAGAAGCTATGCTCCCAATAATGTTGGCCAGTTTTATCTTTGATGCTCTCGTTTTGCCGAATATTACTGGAAGGGACAGGGCGAAGATTCTTAATATGAGATTACCTTCGGATGAACTTTTAGGTTTTGAAGCAGCAGTTGCGGCTTTAGGTTTAAAAGCCAACGTTTCAGAAGCCGATCATCCGCTTCTTTGTGAAGGAACTCGTCGTCAACGAGGCGATCTAGCTCTCGCACTCTTAGTTCTATACAAAGACGATTGTTGGAAAATGGCAAGAATAATGGATAGATTATTGGACAAAGACGTACACCAATTAATGAAAGCCCCACTTACTGGATTATACTATTCCAGTAACCCACCTACCAAGAGCCAGTACTCTAGTTTTAAACGAGAAGACTGTGATAAAGTAGTGACTCCAATCAGTCCATTTTTACCACCCACAGAAATGATGCCTACTGATATGGGTAAGTTGACCTGGTGTACGTCGTATCACGAAAAATGTGTTGCACCTCTTGAAATTTATTTGTTAATTCCTTAATCAGGTTTTATATTTAAAAAAAGACAGGTGGCACTTTAATATACAATTTTTAAACTTATATCTATACACGAAGTTTTGACAGTCCAAATTCTCGAAAACTGTTCATATGACATATATGAACTTAAGGAGCCCGTATCCCATGCAATCTGAAACGAAAATGTGTCAATGATTTTTTGGTCAATGAAGTGCAGACATCTCTTAGTAATAGGATAAACTAACAGAAATAATAATAGAATCCTTTCACTAAATTGCTCTATTCATCAGAAAAAATTTTACCTGCTAAAAACACATGTTTTAGGGCTAAAAACCAGTTATATAATTCTCATTTCTAGACCTTGCCAACCAACAAAATATATTTTGTATTTTATCTCGGGAAAGAACGAGGGTAGATCAACATTTAGTAATATCAATAGGTGCTCTATAGTAATTATTACTTTAGTTTATCTTTAGTTTTTATTAAAAACATTTTTTATTTGTATTTTTAATTCTATATATATATACCTAATCACCGGTAGGGTAAGTTTATTATTTTTATAAGTTTATAGTTGTGTGTGATTCTTTTTAGATCAGTTCTAGGTAAGTGTCAAAAAATTAATAAAATATTATTAACTTAGAGGCGATGCATTTACAAATGACACATTAAAGTGGTCAAAATTTTGTAATACCTATTTACTTGCGTCGAAAATTCGGAGACTAGATACTTATGAAGAATAATGATGTTTTCTAGAACGTTGCTGGATTATTTAAACTAATGTTTTAAAATTTGATGAAGTGCTAGAAACTACCCACTATTACTACCCGAATGTTAACCCTTCAGGATTATTTTTTGTTGACTTGAAATACGGTTTCTTAGGTGCATCGCCTGATGGTAAACGAATTATTGTAACTATTATATACATATCAGAGTTTGATAACTTATTATGTTTTAGGTTTAATTGATTCAGATGAACTTATTGAAGTAAAATGTTTTTTAAAAGTAGTCACATCAAAAATATCATTGAGAGAGGCCGTATAAAAGCGTATGGTTCCTTGCTTAAAAATTGAAAATAGTGAAATTCACTTGAAGGAAAACCACAATTATTATTATCAGGTAAGATTTGTTACTGGCTTTTCATTTTACTAATTTGTTTAGAATATTACAAATTATTGATTTTAGATACAAGGACAACTCGACATCACAAGAAGAAAAACATGCCATTTTATTATTTATACGGGAGATGATAATCCACTTTTTACCGAAAACATAAATTTCAACGAAACTTTTTTTAACAATATGGTAGAAAAGTTGAGACGATTCTATGAGGATTGCGTTGGGCCGGAAGTTATTTTAAACAGGAGAAGCAAAAGATTAAAATATAAAGATCCACCAGAAAATATTTAAATGTAATAATAATAAAATTATATTTTTTAAATAAAATATTTTGATGCCAGTTTTTCTTTTTACTTAATTCAGAATACCACGTATAGAAAATGTACGCTAACATTTTTTTCTCTCAGAAACCTGTGGCCAGATTTCTTCCAAAATTTGACCAAGAAGTGTCTATATGGCCACCAATAATTGGTATTTTTTTCAAGAATTTTGAATTTACAGTTTTTTGTTATTAACAATTTTATAATTTTTATATTTATTTACAACGATGTGTCTAATGTTTTATTTAATTGTGCTGGGAAAATGGAATAATAAAAACTTATTCTGTAAGCAATCGCTCGGCACACAAACAATAATTTTATTTACCCTCATATATAACTATAGATGGCCAGCCGTACGCTGGCTATTATAATTAAAATTTCTTCAAGATATAACAATGATATAACTGGTCTACTGACAATCAATATCCGCAAATCAGTATTCTTTTTTTCATTTTTCTAATTTGTTTTATTGAATAATTGTTTTGTAAATATCTCAAAATATTTAAAAAACGTTACATTAATTTATAATACAAAAATTTGTTTTGACTTCGTTAATAAAAAAAAGGAAAAAATATAATATAGTGCCTAGTTCCATCTGTGATAAAAGTTATAAACTAAAGTACAATTATTTCGTCATTAACTACGTCCATTTTTGATCCAAAGTGAAAAAATAAAAATAAAATGCAGCATGATTTTAGTTTCTAACTATTTCTTAGGTCTGATCTCTTTAGAAAATTCTGATTGGGCTATTTGATAGAAAAATGTTCAACTTAGGAAAGGTTTAGTTTCATTTTAAGAAAATTTTTTTAGATTGTTGTTTATTTATACAAATGTAAAGGTCTAAAATAGTTCGCATTCAACAGCTCTTTTTCAATATTAAACAATTAATTAACAAAAAATAAATGCAATCCTTACCTAAGTTAGACATTTATATGCAATTTAGTGAAAAAAATAAAACGATTTGAGTTGTAATAACGGAGAAAGTTAGAATAAACTTTTGGTCTGCAGGTGCCATTCTGATGTACAGCGATACCCCGTCCTTAACAAGAATATGACTAAGTTCTTGAATAAACTGCACATAACAATAATGAATGACAAACCTATGTTGTTAATACTATATTTATTTATTTGATAAATACCTAAATTTAATAAAAACAAATAGCTCCTTGACATAAGTCATAGCATAATATCCTTATGGTAGTTACACTTGAATCGCTGAAAGATTACCCGTGCGTCACGATTCAACGATCATATCACCGACACCTTTTCTATGTGCTGTCCTTTTCTATAAATATCAAACGATAATATTAAATTATAAACTGTTGTCTTCTCTATCCTATTCGTATGCTTACATACAATGACGCACGGGTAATCTTTCAGCGTTTCAAGTGTAGTTTGCATTGAAGTTTTTTGTATTGTGGACTTTATTGTTTTTTTGTAGAGGTTTTGACATTATAGTGCTATATAAACACATTATTATCATTAAGGAATAGTTTGAGTTATATTTAAAGAAGTTTTATTTTGTTCTAAAGTAAGAAAAAATTAAAATATTACTTAACCTCAAAAGCAATCTTCTTTAA
Organism: Ophraella communa; assembly: GCA_035357415.1. Lineage (NCBI taxonomy): Eukaryota > Metazoa > Arthropoda > Insecta > Coleoptera > Chrysomelidae > Ophraella > Ophraella communa. The sequence goes on along the minus strand of CM068995.1, from coordinate 12,944,345 downwards.
ATACGACTCGAAATATTCCTTAACGATGTATGTATGTATGAGTTAGGGGTGATAATTACACTGCGACCTATAGGATCTATTGTGTCCCCCCTTACTTGCCATGTTCTGATATTTTCTCAGACCTATAGCAGCTCTTCGAGTCCTATTTTCCGGAGGAAGTTTAGGACATCGTCGGGCTTCAAATCAGGTACATCCCCTTCCTCTATTTCATGTGCTCCTAGGTATCTAGCCCTAGAATTTTGCAAGGCAGGGCATTCTGAGAGTATGTGTATTGAGGTTTCATCCTCTTCCTCACAGAATCTGCACTTTGCTTCATCTACTAACCCTAGTTTCTTCATGTGGCTTCTTAACCGGCAATGCCCGGTTAATATCCTTTTTTTTACTGAGGTTGAGGCAGCTAAGAGATCTCTTCTGGTCATAGTTCCGCAGTAATATCTTAGATTGCCTCAGTCCTTCCAGCTGATTCCAGTACTTGGATTTTTCCTTCTCCATTTCTTCCCTTAGTTTTCCTAAGATTACTCTACTGCTGATCCCACAAGATGGTTCTGGTCCCAAAAGTGGGGTTTCAGCTCCTTTTTTTGCCAGCTTATCTGCTGTTTCATTCCCCTCTATTCCTATGTGTCCCGGGACCCATAGGAGGGTGACAGTGTTCTTCTGGCCTAGTTCTTTTAGTTTGCCTAGGCATTCCCAAACCATCTTCGAGCTGATTATATTTGAACTCACCGCTTTGGTGGCTGCTTGACTATCCGACATGATCACAATCTCTTGTCTGCGGTAGTTTCTTCCAATATTGAATTCCACACATCTTTCGATGGCGCGGACTTCTGCTTGAGAGATGCTCGGGTATGTGCCCAAGCTTTCTGAGTATTTGGCTCTCGGTCCAAAAACACCTATCCCAGTTCCCTCGTCTAGCTTGGAACCGTCCGTATACCACTTTATGGTATTCTGGTTTAAATTCTGTATGGTGTCTTCATCCCATTCAGATTTATTACTCAACTTTGTGATGAATTTTCTCACAAAGTTGAATTTCTTTGGCATATGATCTTGGGGCATTTCCCAAGTTTGATCAAAATGAAGTGTGCAGTGGGGTCAAGTTTAAAATCACCTCCATTGCAGCAGTGGGGCAAGTTCCCATTGCTCCAGTGATACAAGAACAGGCTAGTCTCTGAATATTTGAGAGGTTTTTCCTCGTCGTATTCAGATTAGCCCTTACGCCCCAAGCCACTGCCCCATATGTGATTAATGGTCTCACTATTGCTGTGTACATCCATTGCAGGATACGTGGGTTACATACCCAGTTCTTCATACCATGAGGGCCTTGGTTGCTTTGTGTATTACTTCGTCTTCGTGTTTGTTCCAGAGTAACCTGCTATCTAGGATTAGCCCTAGATATTTTACCTCTGTTTTCCACTCGACGATGTTCTCCCCTATTTTTATGATTTTTAGATTAGGTTTCTTTTTCCTTGTAAAGGCTACTAGTGTGGTTTTGGTGGGGTTGATGCTGAGTCCCACCGAGTACACCATTGTTCCGCAATGTTCAATCCTCTTTGAACAATATCACAGAGGACATTTTCATACTTCCCTTTTGCCAGGATAACCATGTCGTCGGAATACCCTTGACATGGTATGCCTTCCCTAGTCAATTGACAGAGCAGACTGTCCACAGTGAGACTCCACATAAGTGGGGATGCAACTTCCCCCTGTGGACAGCCTCTGGTCACATTAATGAAGATAGTGTCTTGTCCTGCCTCCATTTCTGCGATTCTTGTAGATAGCAGTTGCGACATCCAAATGGAAGTCGTTCTATCTACTCCTTTCTCAATCAGTGCTCTTTTGACTGCCTCATGTGGCGTATTGTCAAAGGCCCCTTCTATGTCTAGAAAGGCACATACCACGGTCTCTTTTTTGTTCAGTGCGTCTTGGATTTCGTAAGTCAACTGTGTTAAAGCGGTTTCCGTGGACTTTCCCGCTTGGTACGCATGTTGACGAGGGTGCAATGGCACCTGTTCCAAGATTTCTGTTCTAATGTAGTGGTCTACAGCTTTTTCCATCGTTTTTAGAACAAACGATGTGAGGCTGATCGGTCTAAGGGATTTGGGGTGCGTAGTGTCCCGTTTCCCTGCTTTTGGGATGAAGGTGATTTTGGCGCTTCTCCACGCTTCTGGTATGTATCCCAGTTCAAGGCTGCTCCGACTAATTCGGATCAAGTGTGGAATATTGCCTCTTGGCCCTGTTGGAGTAGGGCAGGAAATATTCCGTCCGTTCCAGGGGTTTTGAACGGCTGGAAGGTGTTCATAGCCCATCTCAGCCGTTCTTCACTGCATATGTGTTGTGTTTTGCCATTGCAGTGTCTTCCCTGGTAGGTCTTTTAGCTTTCTCACTTTTTGTTCCCGAAGAGACAATTCCTCCGGGAAAGTGAGTTTCTAATAGGAGCAGAGCTCGTTCTTTTTCGCTTTCTGTGAAGCTTCCATCTGGCTTCCGTAGTGCCATTACAGTGTCTACTTTTCCTTTTGCCAAGACTTTGTGTAGCCTTGCTGCAGAGGGTGTAGCGTCTATTTCTTCGCAGAATTTTCTGAAGCTGTTTCTTTTAGCTTTTCTAATCTCCTTATTATTTCCTTAACGATAATAATGTGTCTATTTAGCACTATAATAACTCAACAAGAAAATACATAATGTAAAAATCTTCAATGCAAATTAACGACAATAAGGCAAAAGTTTGTTTGGATATAATGGCTACAGTGACGTTTCTAATAATAGGGCAGTTTTAGCGAGGATACCGTTGAAGCGATTCAGTAACCGAACACTAACCGCGTTGTTTTAGCGACAAACGGTATCAGAGGGGAAGGTGTTATGACGTAGTACGCTGACGTCATTGTTTGATACCGTTGAACTGAAACAGAAGAATTTCTTGTGTATCAGTCTTTAATAAAACTTCAAAAAGCTTTTGAAATGTAGTTTTTTTTTAATTTAAATAATTCGTAAAACGCTGTGAGTATTTATTAAAAACAAGTTTTCGTCTATAAATATCTCCCAAATTACTGGAAGTAATTGCGGATTTATTTCCATTTCTAAAACAAAAACAAATTCCCTAATATGTCAAATGTCAGCTAGTAACCGTTTGTTGTTTTAGCGATCTCTTCCAGTTACCGCTAGTGGGGATAACAAATTATATACCGGAACGATACCGACAACGGTTACTGAGGCTTCAACGGTATCCTCGCTAAAACTACCCTAATGTGGCGTATTGATTTGTTCCAAAATTGTAATAATATACCAATTGTTTAATTTAAAAAAGTTATATTGGGGTCACGTGACCAGAAATGACAGGAAAAACCGAAGTTATAATACATATAAGTATCAGTTTCAAATGTTTTTCTTTGTTAAATTTCATACATGTAATATGAACAGTTTTCGAGAATTTGGACTGTCAATACATCCGGACAAAAATTTCCGATTGAAAAGAAAGATACGATTCAGTTACAAATGGTGTAACTAATTCGACTTTGTTATATTTTGCAACGTTTTTCTTTTCGGTAGTGTGACAAAACCATTGAAGGGCACTACTTAAAACATTTATCTTTTACCTTACCGGAAAACCAATCATATGAACACCACAAATAGGGTGGAAACTATTATTTATCAACCCAAGGGCGGAAAATTCATAACGCCATGATTTTTTTTTAGCAATGTGCCGTACATTTGATATTTTTGAATCGGAAATAATATTAATTTTGACTAATTCTACAAAGTGAAAGCTTTTCTCAAACAAAATTCTATAAATTATTAAGCAAAAAATCTAAAACACTATCGGATTTTTATAGGAAGCGTCCGATTCTGAATACCTCGTGATGAATGTGAGCAAATACATAATGATAATAATATAACTTCTACAATATGAACATTCCAACAACGCCTGATCGTGGCGCAGTGGAATACGTGCTTGCATTTCACGCAGAGGGCGCGGGTTCGATTCTCAACCATAACATTTTTTTTATAGCCATAAAGGTAGCCGGAAAATAGTTGTGTGTCACAAGTGCATAAATGCATTAGCCCCCTTACTTGGTATTTGCTGCCCTCGTTACAATCGGGCAGCAAATACAGCCACGGGCTTACTAATGCCCACTTTCCTCCCTTGTGACACATTATATTATTTAATTTGCTCACTATTCCGGATATTTCGCTATACATCCGAACGTAATCTCAGAGATGATTTGTTCGGAAAACAACGCACTGTGGATGATGTAAAGGATTTTTTTTCACAGCTTGTTGCAGTAGACCACATAGTGCCACAAGTGCCGAACTTGAACAAGGCATGTCCAATCTTTCAGTGAATCCTCAGCAAGGTACGGTTCAACAAGGCGCCATTACCAGAACAAAAGATGGACGTTATAAAGGAAAAAGGGCCTATCCTTCTATTCCCAATCAGCCATCTGAAGCAGGGGCTCACTTTATGTTTGAGTTAGCTAAAAACGTGCTCAACAAAGCGGGTGGATCGAGTAGTACATCACTTTTCACACAAGCGTCTACAAGTCAGAATCACCACGGACCTCATAGAGGTTTACACATGTGCGCATTTCAATTAGGATTATATGCTTTGGGATTACATAATTGTGTCAGTCCAAATTGGTTAAGTAGAACTTATTCATCACACGTGTCGTGGACAACAGGTAAAGTTCCTATAATTACAGCTTGCAGTTAATGGAAAAGTTATATATTTTTTTAAATTTCATTAGGCCAAGCGATTGAAATCGGTGCCGCAGCTATATCTTTCTTAATAGACACTTGGGAAGGACACTTAACTCCTCCTGAAGCTGCTAGTATTGCTGATAGAGCTTCTCGTGGTTGTGACGTCAACATGGTACGCGCAGCAGCTGAACTGGCTTTATCTTGTCTACCGCATGCTCAAGCGCTCAATCCTAACGAGATCCAACGAGCGATATTACAATGTAAAGAACAAAGCGACGATATGTTGGAACACGCATGTCATACCGTGGAAGGAGCTGCCAAAGGAGGTGGGGTTTATCCTGAGGTTCTATTTCAGGTACGTTTATAGTGTAAGTTTAGTAGTTTGTTTTAACTTATTGTTTTTTTTTTAATTATAGGTTGCCAAATATTGGTATGAATTATATGTCAGGCATACACCAGGTGGTGATCAATTATTGGACAATGACATTGCTCATGATCACCTCACGGACTTACATGGTGCGTTGGTAGCATTGATCGAGCCTCCAGTTCAACAGGATGTTCCTCCGGCTGCTCAACCCGTCGTAGTAACTACCGCTCCTCCATATACAGTAAGTTACCTTATTATATAATACATTATTTGGGATTGAAGTTTAATTTTTTGCAGCATGCAGCTCCACCAGTCGGGATGTACGTCAGTCATTATAACTTCGTACCGCATCCACATCATCCCCCAATCGCATATGGGGGCCCCTTACACCCCCTACAGGCACCTCCCCCAACGCATGTTCAGATGTATCAGTTTCCTTATCCGCCACCAGCTCCTCAACAAGCTCAAGCTGCAGCTTTTACACCTGTGCCGACGTCGTATGCAACTTTACCACCCCCACAACAGGTAATACTGTTACGAATTTATGCAATATAATTTTATTTATGTTCTCCTATTGAGTTGCATATTGATTGATTAACTGCTTTTGAGTTAATAATAATATTTACGAACGAACCGTATTGTGAATGTTTTACTAAAAATTAAATTCTGATTGTTAAAATATATTATTTACACCTTCAGAAATAATACCAGAGCAGAGACAACCCAACGAAACGGATAACTAAAATGAGCAAAAGTGTTTGGTAGCCCATATATTTTATTTAAATAACTTTTCTCTTTCTTTAACATTAATCTAACAAGAACTTTCCCTCTCTTCTGTTCACTGCAAGGCAGCACCTAGAGGGCGCTAAAATCATTTTGACGACGTTTCCAGATTGTTTATAACGACGGCATTAAATTAGTAACTTATTGAATATATTATCAAAAATATAAAAATAATATATACCACCTCCATAATGATATTCAAACAGTAAGTAATTAAAAATGAATTTGATAAAATATTTCTGCAAACCAAAATTAAAAGTTGAAGAAAAATAAATTTGGCAACCGTGTGTATCAAAAATAACCCAGGCTATGTCTGAAGTTAGCCAGTTAGAAGAACTGTTTAAAATTTTATTTCTATTTTTGTGTGAAGATAATATTTTGTGATTCTGTTTATAAGCAGTAATTGATTGTGATGTCGTATTTTTCTATTTATATTATACCGATTTATCAAGAATAATGGTTACAGCTTGTTTAATTTGTGGTTGAGTGAACTTGATGTTCAGAAATTACATTATTTTCTAAGAAACATCCAGAACATAAATAAATTTAATTATTAAATCAATTGTAAAAGGGTTTACCATGATGGAGCAAGAGGAAGGTACGGAATTTAAAAGATAAGAAAAAGATTACCAAGAATAAAAAAATGCCAAAGTTTTTGTATAAATGAATATTATACATATACACACATGCTAAATAAAATCCGTACAAAAGTAGAAAGAATTTTTGTTTTCTTATTTTTTAAGGTTTATACACAATGTAATACAAATTTATTAACTTATTTTTAAATATTTAATTTAAAAAAATACAGGAACAATGTAGTCATTTTTATAATTCTTCAATATTTTTATCAGTTCGTGTCATAAGTTGATAGCATTTCATGTTATTCATATAAATTTCATTATGAAATACGATTTCTCTTCAATGATTCGGTTTTAATACATCTCACTAACTAAGTGAAACATCTCAAATATTTTCAAAATTGGGTTGAATTTTTGTTTTAACAATTTTCGTTTCCACAGCAGTAAAAGACCAAGATGAAAGAAAATGAAACCACCGCGCCATCTACTAGGTACTGTCGTTTAGTAGCCCAAATAAGTTTTGCCGAACACAAATAATACATTTCACCATTTCCTCCTCCATCCAATCCTGAGCTTCCTCTTTTGTGGCACCCTTCCACCTCTGCCTCTTTGCCCTAGCCATCAGGTCCAAAGGGTATGATCTTGACAGCACAGCTGCTGCTAATGCACCCACTGTCCTGTACCACTCTCAACAAGATCCCCCTCTGCACCTGTAGTAGTGGCTTTATCCTCGCATGGATCCCCGCTCTTTCGCCCCACACTTCCGCTCCGTACAGCATACTCTGCTCAATCGTCCTACCAATAACACTTCTCTTCCATTCTCCCTGCCCTTTCACATTGCACATCAATCTCCCCAACCATGCTGCTCGTACTCTCGCCTTCTATGCTGCCTTCAACATATGATGCTTGAAGGATAGATGGCTATGCAACCAAACACCTAGATACTTCACCGACTCCTCCATGCGAATTTTTTTCCCCTTCACCATCACCCTAACTTCCCATTTGTGGTAATCTAGCCCCCTAAATGCCACTAGTAATCGCAAAACACAAAATGCTTTAAAATAACAACGCTAACATTATGAAGTAAGAGCTACAAAACCCCTGGAAGCATTCAAATCCCTTGCAAAGAGGTTGAAATTGTGTTTTATCAGGTATTCAATATTTAAAAATCTTTAAAAGGCTCTCCTTAACATTTTATAGATTTGCACTTACGACATTATTTCTCTGGAGGTGTGATATACTATTACATGTTTTATATTTTAAATGTACTTTTGGTTTACTTTATTTTCTAAGAAGCACACTGAGTATAGAGTTACAGTTAATGGTATTAATAAACACAATTAATAGTTGGAACTAAAATTGTTATAACATTTATTTATTTAACATATACACTATTATATGGAAGAATCCCAATTACAGAGTAGGGAAAGTAATAAAAAATAATACAAGAATATATAACTAAGTACATTATAATATGTACAATCCACTTAAATACTGGGTCTTGACTTGATCGACCAATAGCTGATATATATATGTATTATAGTTAACCATTGTTATAAAAACATCACCATGAAAAACTCACGATAAAACCACAAAAATAATATATATTTCTTAAAATATGTTTATGTGATCACTCTATATATAACCACGAAAGGTATTATCAATAAGTGGACACGTTGTTAACATGACAAAAGTTGCACATGGAATGAACATTGTTAGATTTGTGAATAAAGTTCTTTATCTGTACTCGCGTCTCTTCCAATTATGTGAATTATTATTGTAATGTGTTTTATAGGCGGCCTTTACGAATGCACCTTCACAGTACGCACAAGCGCCCCCTCCTACTCCTGCAACGGCGGTATTCGCCGCATCTGCAGGTCCCCAACAAGCAATTCCAGTTCAAGGATCTCAACCACCACCCATGCAGTATTATGGCCCTACAGTTACCATAGCTCAGCCAGTTCAAGGGTTAAGGCCGACTGCACATATGTATGCAGCGCCACCACCAGGTAAATATTTCTGTAGAAGATATTTTTATTTAAAAGTTTTAATACTTAAATCATGAAAATTGAACATTTGTTTTTCTTTCAAAGAACATCTGCTAATAGGTATCGCAGCCCATCCACAGCAAGCCTTAGCAAGGTCACACAGACCGCATCAGTTCAACCAAACTCAACTCAGATATTTATTGACATCATACAGAGTCGGAATGTTAGCATTAGAAACCCTCGCCAGAAGAGTGCACGATGACAGACCGCAGGCAAAATATGCTAGAAATCCGCCTTATGGTGAAGACGTCAAGTGGTTGTTAAGGATTTCCAAACATTTAGGTGTGTGAAGTAAACATTTTCATGATACATTTATACGTTGTCCTTGGTGACTTTTCTATGAGAGATGTGTACTTTTCTTTGCTGATGTTATAAAATTTTGTTTTAGGAACTCAATATCTTCATCATTTCTGCGTTTGTGTAGTAAATTCGATAGTAAGTCCTTTTGTTTTGCACGACGTAGCAATCGAAGCTGCACAATATTTATCACGGAACAACCCGAGTCTTCTGATGCAGCATTTACGCACTGCACTAACTCCGCTCGTCCAAAAGTGTCAACAAATGTATATACAATGTATGCACCAAAAGTTGTACCATTTAACAGCTGCCGATTATGAGGATTTCGTGAATATTGTTTGCACAGCGAGAGCGGCGTTTCAGATTACTCCAGACGGATCGGCGCAATTTAAAGAATGGTTGCAATCAATCAGAAGGTATATTTATTCTTTTGATTAATTAATTATATAACTTTAGGTTTAGATTTTAAGGTGTTAGGCCTCTTTATTATTTGAGTTTATCATTGTTGGGATGTTTTTTGTATTAAGAGTTGTTCTTTCTTTGACATGGTAAGAGGACCTTCTCTATTTATTGTTATATAAACGCCTTCATTTATTGTCTTTACTTATTTTCCAGCCAATTCTAGCTAGAATTTAGCTTGTGAAATACTATGTTTATTTTAATATTTGACTTCTCTGACTGTTGAGGTTTCTTATTTTTCATCTCTCAACTAACGTTATTTTAACTCTAGACTTTTAATAGCGAATTATTAAAATGGTAAACCGAATTGGTATGAAAATCATAATAAATTACTCTTCATAAATCCTCAACAGATTGATAAATTCATACAATTTATAACAGTATATAATGTATTTATGTATATAATTAATTTATTAAATTTATTGTACTAACCCTTACTCTTTGGAAGTCTATCTTACTGAGAATAATAAACAACTATTCATTTGAACTCAACTTCCACGTTAAATTAAAAAATTAGCTTTTAAATTACAATTTCAGCTGTTTGAAGTTGAGTTCAAACGAATAGTTGTTTATTATTCTTAATTAATTTATTTTTATGTTTTCTTTTTATTTTTGTAATGGAATTAATATTTTATAAAAAAACTTGTAGGTCCAAATCATGCAAAAAGGACTTATGGACACAAATAAACACCGCTTTACAAGCAAATAATAAATGACAAAGGTCTGATGCTCAGGTTTCCTCGTCCTACCACAGAACAGCATCTGAAGTTTCAGAAGAACCGGAATCTCCCTCGCCTCCTGTTTTACATCTTTGTAACCTTCCAAAAACCGATTTAGCTCTTGTCCATCCTATTTACATAGCACACACGCCACCATCACTTGCTCTCATTCCTCCACAAGAAACAGCTGAAGAACAGTGGCCTCCTCCTCCATCTAACAGTTGACTGGTATTTGAAAATGGGATGGTCTATCCAGATGAGATTATCCTGTGTGAATCTAGTACGAACCGTCAAAGAGATGTTTTTGTGCAAGAGGTAAACAACGTTACAACCGTTTGTCATAAAAATGGTTTTACTTTTAGCAAAGGTCCACAATATTGTGATGGAGCAGCTTTTGAGAGGCAGGTAATGGAAGGATCCAGGAAAATTTGAGCTTAGGTTGAATGTATTAATTATTTCTGGTTTATTTTCTTAGCCTTAAGCTTAGGCAAATAGGCAATTTTTGGTAGAATTTCATTTCATGTTCTTAATTTTTTTGACATTGTTTATATCCATTTAAATAATTATAAACGTTTTTCTTAAAAATAACATTTGTTTATTGCAATTTTAGTGTTAGTAAATATTTATATCTTTAAAACGGTATCCATGTTTTAATTTTTCAAAATGGAGGTGTATAATAAGATTTATTTTTCCATGACTAAGACTTATTTAATCTATTAATAAATCGATATTAAATAATAGTTGTTCCTCTATTTTGAAACACGTATCACAGTGTCGATTTTTAATTTTTCAGATCCAAACACAACGATGAGTTTAAAAATGTGTCCATTTAATTAAAATAAGTAGATATAATTAATAAACTATATTCATGAGGTATTCGACAGTAAAGGGTAAAATTTTTCTAAACTACTTTTCTCAATCCACATTTCACAGGTATAGATTATAATTTTAAATAATTATAATACATTTAATTAATTTGCAATGCAATTTCATCTCAGTGAATGGAACATTTTGGTATGTTTGATCAATAATTTATTTTATTTAATCCTTCATACTGTATATTTCGAATGGAGTTTTGCTCAATATTTAAGAGATAGATCAGATTTTTCGGATTCGACTATTTTAAATGTATTTATAAAAATGGAAGCGCTCAGGTTATTCTACCATTTCTGCCTTTTCTTAGGTAAAAAAATTACTAAAGTAATTAGTCAATTTTTCATTTATCTACATTTATCATTATCAAAATATATACATCACATTTTAGTACTTTGTTAAAAAAATCACGAATGAAAATGTTTTGGGTTTTTTACTTAGAAGCTTATGTAATGTTATAGATTTTTTTTCTTTCAAATTGTAAATATGCTATAAAATAGACAAATTAATTCATCGATAACCAAAAAAGTTTTGATTCTACAAAATCAAAAAAATCTGTTGATTATCCTCTCTAATTACAATCTTATGGCAGACCAACTACTTTAGGTTCTTCCCATCACCAATTAAATAGCACAAATTCCAAAACCCGATTACTGTTCACAACTGAAGCTTTTATTAGAATAAAAAATGTTAATTTCATTTACAATATGTAGTGTGTCTTTTTTAAACTCTTCTTATATTAACTATTATGCCTAAAATTAAATGTAAAAAAATGTGTTGACTACTTTTGTTTTTAAATAATTAAATATAGATTTAGAAAAGAAAATTTTTGCAAATTACTTTTCTTAAAGTAATAATTACTATATATTATATTACATTGGGGAATACCACTCATTTTCAGAAACAGCATATACATGGTCTCCAAACTACTACATGATTTAATTTAATATTATTTTCTACACCCACATGTATATTATCCCTTTTCTGCACAATTTACAGAATTAAAATATAGGCTATTTCGGTTAACTAAACCAATATGATTTCATATACACCCTAGAATGTATGTGCATTTGCATTTAGTGCCCGTCAACTCATCCTTTTTTCAATTTCAGAGAAACGTCAAAATAACTTGTCAAAATATTTCTATAGTTTATTCAGATCGTATAAAATTATGTAATACATTTGACGTTATAGATAACTGGTAGTACTTTCCTCGGTAGTCCAGTGGTAAGTATTCCAACCTATCACGCGGTAATCCAAAGTTCGATTCCCCGTGAGGTAATTTTTTTTAAATGTTAATTTTATTTTATTAGAAAAAATCAGTGAATATTTAAAATTGAATTGGAAAATTATAAATAAAATTGTTGAAAATTTTAATTTGAAATTATATAGTTTAATAAAATGTTTATTTTCTAGATTTTTTAAGTGGATCGTAGAAAAAATATACTGTTCAACTCATGTGGTTTGTTCATATCACACACAATTGAGCACAACGCCGTAGGCGTGTGATATGGCCATCATATCTGCACTAATTGCACAAACTATTGTTATTTGTTTGTGAATAATAATAATATGAATAATATATTAAATTAAATATTTTTATTTAAAACATACAATTTTACGACCCATTTTTAAGGACTGCTCTCATTGGTAGAATGCAGTGTGACTTACTAGCCCGAGCACGCCTATCGACTAATCATATAAGTATTTGAATAAAGGAAAATACCAAAATCAGTGTCGCAGGTTTTTATTACATAAAGTAACGTTTACAGGAACAGCAACTAGTTTCGGCCTATAGCCTGATGATGGCCTGCTTATAGGCCGAAACTAGTTGCTGTTCCTGTAAACGTTACTTTATGTAATAAAAACCTGTGACACTGATTTTGGTATTTTCCTTTATTCATTGGTTTGTCACATTTGATACATGGATGATCTATTTCATATAAGTATTTGTTGCACGACGGTGTTAACAGAGGATATATAATAAAAAGAGACAATGACATTCAGATTTGAATTAATATGCTTATTTCAAAACGCTAGGAAATTTATTTAATACGATTTCGACTAAGTATTTCATCTCTTAGTGGTCTTCCCCATTGATTTACAAAGAAAAAGGTCAATTTTGTCGCTAACAAGATTAACAGAACTCCTTAAAATTGGGTGCAGATTTTTTTGCCGTGAGGCCCATATTTAGTGTCATCTTTTACTTGTTCAATTAAATCAATTACTCATGCAAAAATCAGTGAATTATATTATGTCTACTTTTTAGTATGATTTAGTATAAAATAAATAGTAAATGGGGTATATATGTTGCATTCTCATTTTTACTACAGAATTGATATGTATGTAATGGCTACCGGTTTATTTTTATGTAGTTAATAAGCAAAAAAATAGTTTATAAGTGTTTTTATAAATGTGTTGAACGAATGAATGTTTTGTTTTTGCAATTTATAACTTTACATACACTTAAATATTATACCTAACCATTGTTCGCGATAAATAACGGACTGTTTTAACTAAAGATAAATTCAAAAATTCACATGATTTATTCAAGATAACTGATTCAGTTTATTTCTAATTTATTTACACCGGTTTTTGATTTTTCACCTTTTTATAAAATCTCTAACTCAAATAAAACTAATTTCATTTTTTTCCCTAAAAATAACAAACATATCAACATTTTTTTTAGTTAGTACAGTCCCATCATAACATGTTACAAGTAAGGCCCGTTCGAGTTTTGATCTCATTTTTCACTGGACATTGTATATAAGATGTTTGAATATCGTAGTACAGTGTGTTTCATAAAATCTTGATCGCATCAAAGGGAATAACTAGTCTTCTTGAAAAATTGTTGGAATTACTTGCAGTACTATCTACTTTATTATTATTTATATGTTGAACCTGTTACTAAGGATATTAATAAACTCAAGTATACTCAATAAATATGTTATCAGTAATGAATAATTAGTTATTATTCATTTTAAGCATATTATCAGTTTAAAAATGTCAATCAGATAAATAAAAATGAAGAAAATTACCATATTACTGTAAAAACATTTTTCGAAACGGCAAAGAACTCCTTTTGATGCGATTTTGTTTATTAAACTAAAAATTCTTCCGCATCTATTTTGTCCTTCAGGATATTTTTTGAAAAATATCAGGAAATCATTGTGCCTTGGAACTACTAGTTATCGAATTATTTTGTCAAAATTTCTGACTAGAATCTATTATTAAACTCATTTTAAAATGGATGTGTAAGAATTTCTTATGACGTGTATCAAGAAGTGGCAATTCTATGAATACATTTAATGCCTTTTTGTTACAAATACAAATTTTATTTCAACTCTGTATTAAAATATTAATAGTGTCTCTTATATTTTAAGTAATCTACATTACTCAGGTATTGTTTAGATCGTTAAAAACAATAATACACTTTCAAGGATTGCACACTTTTCACACGTAGATATATATATCTAATTTCTAGACAAACGTTTTTTTTACAATCGAATTAATTAAACTTATGTTTTAGATAAATAATAATATTACGATTTTTAATTTTTAAGTTAAAAAGTTTTTCATATACACTGTAATGGTAGTAATTTTTAAGTAGTTAGGTACATATTATAACGTAAACAAATATTTACTAAAGGGACTTAGCAAACTTTGCATTTATTGGACACTTCAATATTCTTTTTGTGATCTAAGTATTGATTTAATCGTTTAAGGATTTTTTCATGCCCTCTTGACCGATTTTGCTGGCAAAGTTTGTGAACAAATGCCTCATGGACAGTTATGTTTTTAAATGTAAAATCATTCTGCCAAACTTATGCGATTTAGGTTTTCAAGAAAATAGACCTTTCGGCACCAATCCAACAAACAAAAGGCTACAAATTGATTCTTCGGATATAACCCATATCATTAAGACACAACTACCACTACTTTACTTCAGAGACATTATCACCCCTTACAGTTCTAACGTCTTCTGTTGGATTTCATTTAAATTTATAAATTTACTAATATTTTCTAAATTATACTTTTTATTCATCTCTCTAAAGTATGCAAAGTCCTTTAATGGAATATAATTTATATTTTACATTGTTTACTGTTTGATATTCGTGTATACATAATATATCGTAACTGTTTTTTGGGTAAGTGTAACTGATAAAGATTTATTTTTTACCGTTATAAGGTGTGCATCATATTTCTTTGACTCATTTACAAGAGAGAAATAAGGGCTGATTATAAAAATTGTGTATAAAATAGAACAAGCCGTAAAAACTAAAGACTTGATGTTCAAACAATACAAAAATGGTGTTATTATTTTAACAACGTTCTTTTTACTAATCAACCCAATTTTGCACAGATGTTTGTAAGAAGTGCTGCTAAAGAATATCCTTTTCAATGTCAATTTTTAGTGTACTTTCATGTACACTGAAAAATGGAAACTTTTTTCTGACATCTTCAAGAAGTATAGTACGAGTTTTGCATAATGTGTTCCTATACATATTTTAATTATATTTCTCCACGTCTTAAATATTTAAACACACAAAGGTGAAGGAAGCATTCATGACATACATAATTTTTTTAGTATTTTTTGGACTTACATATTGCTACTTTTAGTAAATTCCTAAAATTATGATTTTGAGCTTTATCGCTTTTTCAGACATTTGAAATAAATGAGTTTTCCTATTTTATAATTAACACTTAACTAGTGTCATTCACTATTATTTTTCAATAAATTTAATTTTTTGGTCAGATATATTTTACAACCGCCAAAGTACATTTCCTTATTGAAAGCGAAGTTGAAGAATATTGTGATACATTTTTTTTTTAATTTCAAAGTAATTTTCGGCATCATTCTTTGTCCTGTAAAACGGTTCCAAGAATCAACTATATTGTTTTTTTAAATGCATATAAATGGATTTACTTATTATTTTTAAAATGTTTATGTCGTTATGGTCCGGCTATATGCCGTCTATATGCACGCTCTTACCTGCGCAAACGAGTCTCTGCAGGCATGCTCTTAGGTAAAACGTACTGTGTAGCCGGACCATTACGAAATTGTATGAAATTTCAAAGAAATTTGACATTCTACAAAATATTTAATAAAATAACAAACGAAAACAAATAATTCCAAAAATAGCGGATTTAACTGGAACAAAAAATTAGTTTTGACCAAAAGGTGGCCATTTTTAATACTTTAAAAAAAAGGATTACGTGAATGACATAAACAACTTCCTAGGTACTTAAAAAGACTCGTAGAAGAGAGATAATCATTAGCCAGGGTTCCGATTCTCTAGCTACACTTTCGTGACAATGATAAAAATGTCGATAGTAACTAGTAAGATACTGAATGTCCCTAGGAAAAGTCGACAGTTGGTTTAAGTTACACTTAAGGCCAATTTATAAACTTGCCGTTACCGTTCCTGTTGCTGTTTGACGTTGCAGTTGCCGTTCGTAGTGTGAATTTATAAACTAGATGTTTGATGATCACTGAAATTCGGCCAATACTTCGAAAAAGAAAAAAAGAGAGTTGAGCAATTTATGTTTATTGTTTTTGTTATGAAATTTGAATTTTCGTAAAGTTTTATAAGGATTTTTGTTACTATAATGTTAGTAACTTGTCGATATAATGGATGACGATATCTATTTAGGTTATCTGGGAATACTATAAGTTAAATTAAGCAAAGATGTATAATACACGCACATTCACAGACAGAGTTGAATAAATAAAACATCTTCTTGGGTTTTGATTGGTTAATAAGCGAACGGCGAACTGCAAAAGTTAAAACTTTGTTATGTCTGAACGTCAGGTAACGTCATGCTCTGCGGTGAACGGTAACAGTAACGGTGAATATAAATGTACAAATGAGAGCAGTTTTTGAACTTTCAACGGGAACGGCAACTGCTATAGGCAGTGGCAACTGCAAGTTTATAAATAGACCTTTAATTAACTTTAGCATATGATACAAAGAAGAGAAGGTAAGATATCGCGCATGTATGGGCGTGTCTTACTGACGTCACCTTGTAAGTGTTATGCGATTAAAGCTTAGACGCTTTTATCTAATCTAAGGATTAACGTTGTGCACAGATAATTTTTAACACTTTCCTTTATATTAACGTTGAAGCGCACTATAAAAACTCACAAGGTGACGTTATATGCTCAGGTTTGACGAGTTTTGAACCGCTAGATATCATATCTTAAAACTAAAAGGTTCGAAAACCGTTGTCATTTCACTCGGGCGTCGTTTTTTCAAACAAAATTTCGTTTGATTTGGTATCGTTGCAGCGGACATGCGCTGTGGTATATGTTTGTACTTTTTATTTTGTTTTGATTTTTTATCGATCATCGCTTGTTATTTTCATACAAAGAAATATGGATCTGGTCATACGAACGTACTTTTGAAAATTTTTTTTAGTAAAGTTAGGAATCACGTTTTTAAAATATCCCGTTATTCCCACTGGCTTTTCTATGCCATTTTTAATTGTTTTGTTTTAGTAAAAAGTCATCTTCGGTACTTTAAATCACGTACAATGTTAAATAAGTCCGAATGCAAAATTACCAAAGCCACAATCACTTTACACTTGCGTTCCATTTTGTTTACTTATCGTCTTATAGGTTAGGTTCAATAAGACTAACAGTTCAAAAATGGGCCAACCGGATCGCATAAATGTCACTTCTATGAATGATCTATCGGAGCGCATTTTTGGGGCGTGGTTAGTGACGTCACGTGTGACCAGACGCCATTATTTACAGGTTATAATTTAAAATTTCTCCGGGAAAATATAAAATAAATTAATTAAAATACGGTATGCTGTATACGGGTGTGGTATTGACAATAAAACTAAACATTTTTCGATAATATAAAATTCTTTAGCTTTCCAAAAGACAAGAAAATGCAAACATTGACAGCTCGTTGACAAATTCAACGTTAAAAATGCCTGTATTTGCTCATAACATTTCACTTCTAAAGATTACGAGTGAAACTTTAAACATGAGTTGCTTGGATATACCCCAAAAAAATACCGACCCCTAAAAAAGGGAGCTATTCCATCAAAAAACTTACCTTTAGATACCAAGCAAACCTCAAAATCTTAATAAAGAAAAAAGTGCATCTCGTAGGGAAGAACGCATTAATAATAGGGAAAAAAAAAGTTAATAGAAACTGTTTTTAAAGAATAAGTTAACACAGTAACAATAATAATAGACCTACATTTTTATATATAAATATATCTTGCCTAATTACTTAATTGTTATACCTAGTCTACGTCTACCATCGTTCGCTTTAAATCTCGAATAAAAATATAATTTAACAATTCTCAATTTTAACCCATACATGTAGGATTTGAATTTTGTCACATGCTCAGATCGGACGATTTTTGAACCGCTGCATATCATACCTTATGTTTAGTTGTATCATGGGTTACATTCAGGAGGTCCCAGTGGCTAGATTTAGCCACTTTGCATGTTGTGACCGCTGTTAATTAGCGCCTTCGTTTCGGCTGAATGCGTGGCTCACTTACAGCGGAACGAAAGTCAATTGTTCTTTTGGTGTTTGTATGTCTGTGGTGTTTATGTACAGAACTACAATAAAAAATTAAAAAGGTATACTTATTTCTAAGCGATCTCAGCCCATCTCTTACGAAGATTACAGCTTGTGGGGATAAGCGGCTAATGAATTAAATTAGGTGGATCCTCGAAAAAAATTATATGGTGCCAATAGGATCCTTTCTCGTCTTATTCATTCTTCGTCATTTAATAAACTTACAAAATTCGTAAAGTCTGTCATATACTATTAACACTATCTTAGAACAAAAGTTTTTTCTAAGAACACTATCAACTACCATTTTAGGTTAGGACTACCTAGGTTGACAAAGATGACGAACATAGGTTGTCTAAACATCTGAATTCAGCGGACGTCGGAGCTGTTTACGCTAGGTATCGTCAAAGGTATCAGTTTTTGCTACTCCCGCTGAATACGACCAATGTTTCATAGCGCAGAATTGTTACAAATCTCGCTAGTAATTAATTTTCTATAGCGGTTTTCTCACGAGATTTGGTCGCAATCAGCTGAAGTAACTGCTATCAAACGGCCGCTATCAGACGTTCACTACTGGTATAGCCTTTCCAATATTAATTGCTAAAATCCATTTAAAAGTGTCATAGAGACTACCAGTCTGGAGAGAGCTGGGTTCCGACGATACAGAGTGGATGTTTAGCACGAGAAATAAATGCCGTTTTCATGCCATTCTTTCTACTTTGAAGCCTAGTAAACTTACTCACTCTGTACGACACTTTTAAATGGATTTTAGCAATTAAAATTGGAAAGACTATACTACCGCTGTTTTCGTAACATGTTGTGGATTGGTCGCCATTTTTAGTAGCACAAACTGCTTACGCTACATATTAGCGGAACGGAAATAAGAACGCAATTCAATTTTAATTATTTTTAAATAAAGACTATACATAATTTAAACAAAAACAAACATAAGTGGTCTAAAAGTCTGAATTCAGCGGACGTCGGAAATGTTTACGCTAATGTTAAGCTGCAATTATTGTCATTGTCATGATAGTGAGATTAAATAATAGGGCCCTTGGTTAGTTAATTACTTCTCATCTATTCTTTATCGAATTAGCCATTTTTGAATTCATACAGGTTACATAAAAATCCTAATATATTTTATTAAGTAGTTATCTCTCTTATTACATTAAATAACATCTGCATAGATCCAAATATATGAGAGTAAATATAAGATATAATCGCATAATTAACTTATTAATTGACTACATACTTCTTCACATAGAGATCAAAACCTCTTACAAATTACTGAAAAATATTCAAATTCACAAGAGAAATAATTGTCATTAAGCTATCGTTATCCATGGTTATATACCTTATTGCCTTACATTTTGTACAATTTCTATAATTTACAAATAATTTTACTAAAAATGGAATACCTTATACAAAATATCTCTCTTTTACTTCCAATCCATATATGTCCATGTTCCATTATAGATTTTGTTTAGAGTTACAAAACCCAACATTATTTTACGTAGTATTTTGAAGGATTTCAAAATTGAATATCACTGCATTACATTCATCAATATATATAAATTAATTATAAAAGATTATATAATATAGACTACCTAATCAAAATATAATTATTTGAAATATATTGGAATCAAACGAGTTTATGTTTAATTTGATATAAAGCAATTACATTTTAATTTTTCTGCTTCTTATTGTAAACAATTTCTCTAAAATCTAACATTTTTTGGAAAAATATTTATTACTTGCACACATCTTTGTTTACATCTCTTTAAGTATAAAATTCATATTTACTTTTAATTTTGAAATATTCAAAGTTGAAATCATTTATTTCCAACCCTATGTACATATTTAAATAAATGTCTTGTAAAAATATATCTAAAATGTATTTTCATTCCAATAGCACTAAACTTTAGTGTATAAAGAGAATTTTTCCATTGTAGTAGTTTGAAAGTCCAAAAAAACTGACATAAAACTAAATTATAAAAAAAACGGTGCGAATGAGAATATAATGTAATTCGTGACATATTTTTACACAACTGTTTCTGTATAAAAATATCAATGTAGTAATTGCTATCCTATACTTAGGTTAATTTCTACATATATTTAGGTGTAGCAGCTCTGTATATTTCCTCTGTTTTCTGTTCGACTTTTGGTAATTATTTTATGATTATGTACAGTTTTTTAACCATAAACTGCTAAACTTGCTGTTGAATTTGTCTTTATTCTTACGTGAAAGTGAGTTGTAATAAAAATTTAACGATCACCACTAATTTATTTTGTGATCCAAATACTTTACCTATAAAAATACCCCAAAAAATAGGAGGTTTAACCTGTGAGCATAAAAATAAAATTGCATATTTTGACTTGAAAACATCTTGTACATCGATGAATACGGTACCTATTCATGGTACCTGCATGAAAGAAAAAAATATTATTGAGCGTATAAGCAAGAGAGGCACGATCGGCCCAAGCGTCGAATTGCACATATTTATCTCTCTTCTCACGTGGCGTCAGAGTTAACAAATCGAATAGTTCTGCTACGTTGAATTCGAGATATCCTGCTTTATGTTTATTTCAAACTTTAATTTGATTTCCTGTTACATTTTTCTTTGGGCCTTTTAATGTTTCTACCCACGTTACAGAAATGGTACGCATTTTTGTTTATTAATAAACTTATCGGTGTCGTGTAACTCATTAAGTATTTGTAACATTTCGTCTTTTTATTTCTTTGGGCTATATATGCAACATTTTTATAATCCATTATTGTGGATAAGATAACTACTACCATTTATGTGTATTGCTGTTCAAGAATTAAAGTTCCGTTTACTAAAATCTTGGAAAGACAAACAATTTCACAGTTTATATTTCACTAATTGTGACTCCTTACCAACATGCCAACAAGGATATAAATAGTTATTTACGTAGATATGTTATATTATACAAGGGAAAAACCGGATAGACATAATATACATGATAATATAGAGAAGAGACAGTTAGTTAACTTGGTTTGAACATGTAAAACGAATGAACACCGACAGATGGCCCAGGAAGATTCTAGATTAGAAACTTAGATAAGGTAAAATATTTTCCTTGTCTAAATTTTAGAAAAAAGAAAGCGAGGTCGGCCAAGAAGAAGCTGGCGAGACGACATTGATAATAAATTTTTTCCCGTTACAGAAAAGATAAACTTTGTTGATTTTGAAAATTTGTAAAAGGAGGCTAAAATAATTGGTATTTATATTCCATGTGTTTATAATAGGATACAGAAAATAGTAGAAGTAGAGATCCAGGTAGAACTTTAAATCCTTTTTACAATAAATTGACCAGAAGCTTCATGATCAAGAGTAAAAATTGTAGAGAGAGTACGAATACCTATAGCAAGAGAAGCACATTTCAATGAATTGATTTGGGAATAGAAAAATTAGCAATAAATTGAACAATCATATATATTTAAAAGATTTATTCAGAGATTTTAGATGTAAATAGAATAATATGAAATATAAATATCTATTGTCAATATAATTTCAAGCAAAAACATGTTTTTTGAACAATCTCATTTAAAGAAAAGAAAAGGAAAAGAGGAATCATTTAACTGAACCACAACTGAGAGGAGTTAGCAAGTGGGTCAATTAAACAATAAAATATCTTATAAATTTAAAAATGGATACCTACAATACATAAATATACTGAAAGTGATAGCATTTACAAAGAAATTTTAACACACAATTTTAAATGCTTTTGTGGAGTTGTGGTGAAGGCAGGTGACTAGTGAACAAGAAGAAGAACAGCCATTTTTAACATATTATATTTGTTGGTGTCAATATCCTATTTATTTATTCGTTATATTTTAATTGATTTTTATTTTTTATTGATCAGGTTTAAAACCGTGTAAATGGCGTCCTTAAAACCACTAAATTCCAGTGGCAAATTATTCTTGGAAAAATTAAACAAAGAACTATTTCTAAGTAATATTATTGAAGCAAGAAAGACAGAGGAAAACATAGAAAATTTTAAATTTAACAAAAAACGTTGCAAAGTTATTACAGATAATGAAATTATAAAAGATAAATCAAATGGAATTTTATATTGGATGTATCGAGATTGCAGAGTGCAAGATAACTGGGCTATGATTTTTGCACAAAGAACAGCTATCAAGAAAAAAATACCTCTATATGTTTGTTATACTATAAAAGATGCTCATCATCAGTACCCTACTAAAAGACACTTTACATTTCTCATTGAAGGTAAAAATAAAATCGGCATCAACATAACAATTTAAAAATAAAATTTTCTTTTAGGTTTAAAATTTGTACAACAAGAATGTAAGGAATTAAATATTGGATTTTATATTTTAAACAGTTCACCAAAAGATATAGCAAATTTGGTGATTAATAATGATATTGGAGGTGTTATATGTGACTTTAGTCCTCTAAGACATCCAAGGAAATTACAAAAATCTTTAATGGATCATATTCCTAATGATGTACCCATAGTTCAGGTAATATTTATTTAAAACAAACAGCAATAAAAAAATACCAACAAAGATATATTTAAACAACCTTTATTTAAAGGGGGTTACACAAACAACTAACTAATATAGCCACAGCAACAGTGGAATAATCCAGTAAAGATTTTAAATATTCATTGTAGTAGATAAATAGATAGATTTATTGTGTTTAAGATACATCTTTTCACAAGAGTTCAGTACATAAATTGCTTAAAAATAATATCACATTGTAAGGGTTAATCACCACATGCAAAAGCTCTTAATTTTAAATATCGATTGTAGTAACCTTTACTATGTGGAAGTACATCTAACTAAGATCATTAAAAATAGAACTTTCTAAACAAAACTTCCACTATTTATTTAAAAAATGGCAGCTGTTCCGCTAAAAACTTGCATGCTCAGAATAACATGTATTGAAGTTAGTTTTTAGGGAAACAGCTGTCATTTAGCTGTGTTTAGAAAGTTCTATTTTTAATGTTCTTAATGATTGAAATACATAGTTTAAATTTTAAAAGGTCCAACTGCTGCACTAGCAAATATACTTAATCATAATAAAAATGTATTATATCCATAATATATTATAGCTCTTTTGTTATTTCAGCAATTTTGAATATTAAAACTACTTTTCTAAATGCTGAAATATCAGTAGATTCGATTAGATGATTTTAGGTCACATAAGCTGCACTTTGACCTACAAAGATCTTTTGTGTCTGAAATATTAGTAACTAACTATTGGTATTTTAGGTAGATGCTCATAATATTGTACCTGTTTGGGTAGCTTCAGAAAAACAAGAAGGTATGGCAAAATTTATTCGTACCAAAATAAATAAAAATCTTGATGAATACCTAACAGGGTTTCCAACTGTATCTAGGCATAAATTCAATGGCAAATTAGATCTTACTAATGAAATAAATAATATTGAAGATTGTTATAATTATTACAAACCAAAATATGATGTACCAGTAGTAAAGTGGGGTGATGGACCTGGCCAAAAAGCAGGGCTCTCTATGTTATACAGTTTTATAACTAAAAATTTGAAAGAATATGGAAATACTAGTAATGATCCTTCTAAAGATAATACATCCAAATTATCTCCATGGATAAATTTTGGTAATGTATATTTTACATGATGACTAAGACTACTCTAGAAATTTTCTCATTTGTAGTTAGACACAACTTATTTTTAAATATTTAATTTTCAAGATGTTTGAGAATACAATAATTTCCATAACAATCAATCAATTTTATATTTTACATATATTTTAGTGAGTGATTGTTACAGTACAGTTTATTAAATAAACATGAATTTCATATTGACATTTTTGTAGGCCAGATTAGTGCTCAAAGATGTGCTTTGGAAGTAAAAAGCATAAGTTCAATTTATCAACAGCAGTGTGACAGATATTTGGAAGAACTCATCGTCCGTCGAGAACTGACAGATAACTTTTGTTTCTATAACAGTAACTATGATAATATAGATGGCGCTGCTGGTTGGGCTAAAGAATCATTAAAACTTCATAGGTAAGTGTTTATACAAAATATTAATAAATAACATTTGATTATTAATTTACTTTTAAAAAATTCATCACCAGTTCTTTTACATTTTTTCTCACAAAAATCTCGTAAAAATTAAACATATAGGAGATATTCCATTGGAAAAAAATGCAGCATGGTACATCTGTGCGACAGTTTCTGCTCTGATTGCGAAAAGTTCCACACTAGATCTCGTGGTCGTGCGTCACCAGTTTCTACATAGAATACAAAGAGTTTCTAGAAAAAATTGGCGGGTAGAGTAGAATTGTATTTTCTCCCCGATCTGTGTTTGCTTGTTTCATCATTGCTTTCTTCAAGCAATAATGGTGATGAAGAATATTACTTCTTGTTTTTTTAAAACAATGCAAAATAGCCTATAATTATGTTGTATTAAATTGGAGGGGGGTAATTAAATAGATAAAAATACAATGTATATACCTATTGGTAAATTTGAATAAATAATCTAAAGCAACCAGTGTCAGTTTTTTTCCAATACGCTATTAGATGTGTGTATTTAAATCCAAAAAACTATTTTTTGCATAGAAAGAAAATTTTCTATTTTTTCCTTGCTATAATATATAAACAACCCACATTTATTAAGTTAGTTGAACATTTACTGCTTTAAACAGCTTATAGTATCTGAGCACTACCTCCAATACCACATCATGATTTATTATTGTTATGGCAAATATACAGTGGTTATTGCATTTTGCAAAGAGCCAAATTCATATTTTAAAAATGTAACTTTTGTATTATTTTCAAGAGTTAAAAATTAGTTGGGATTGTATTTTTTCACGCTGATAAAAATACAAATAAGTTAATACTGCAATTTTGCTTTATTTCAGGATTATATAAATATGTAAAAGAAATGTTAATAACTGCTGCTGAATTTTTAGATTTAAGGGTATTTTATACATAAACTGACACTTTATTTTTTAGTAAGGACAAAAGAACATGGACTTATACAAGAGAACAGTTAGAAAATGCTGAAACACATGATGAAATGTGGAATGCTGCCCAATTGCAGGCTTTTCAAGAAGGTAAAATACATGGATATATGAGAATGTATTGGTGTAAAAAAATTCTAGAATGGACCGAATCTCCTCAACAGGCTATTGAATATGCACTATGGTTAAATGACACATTTTGTCTTGATGGAACTGATCCAAATGGATATGTAGGTTAGTGCTTTTGAATTTTACTTTTATTATTTCTGTTAGAGATGTCGTGACTGGTCTTTTATTTTTCTTATTTGATATATTTCTATCAAATATTGAACGGTTTGCAATTTTAGGTGTTATGTGGTCGATTTGCGGGGTTCATGATCAAGGTTGGAAGGAAAGAGAAATATTTGGAAAAATCCGATATATGGTCGATTACAGTTTAAGAAAAAAATTTAATATGGATGCTTATTGCGCTCGGTTTGGTAGAAAAATTATGGTGGAACAGAAAAAGAAAAAAAATAAACATGTATCTGAAGCATCTGCTAGCAATAAAGAAGACATAAAAAGGAAACAGGGGATCAAAAGAAAAGCTTCTTAAAATATGTGTTTGGTAAATAACTCAGGGATACGGTTTTACATGCATTTTTAAGATATATCTTTTTATTTCACAATAATAAATGACATTTTAATAAGTATATGAGTTTCAGATTTTTATATATCTTATACTTTATCAGGAATGAGTTTTTTTTCATTGGAAATGATTATTAGGAGTCCAGAATATCGAATTTTAGTAGGTACGTTAATTTGAGTATAATAGAAAAATAAAACAACTGATACTTAAAAAATGTAATTATCATACATTAAAATAATAAATTAATTGGTCTTTTAATACTATATTAGGAATTGAAACATATTCTTTTTAAAAGAAAATTTAACTTTTTAGCATTTAAGTAACAATATTTGTTTTTACTTTATATTGTAATTCCTTAAAGGCAATTTTAATTTGACTAAATATTATGGATTATTACAGTAATATCCTTTTACTGATGAGGTAATAAATATATGTATGGAGACCATATTTATATGGACTTGATATTGGAATGTTTACACAAATATTCCATTGGTCTATGCTCGAGGACGGGTTTATTGGAATCGACGACATTTGTTCTGTTTAAATTAACGTATAAACTTGATTTGTGCTTGTATTCATCGAATACTCTGTCCAATGTGGATATTACTTCATCAACATTTTCTTTAGTAAACACCATTGGTGGTTTGAATTTGATAATATTGTTATGCGGTCCATCTACACTGATAAGGATATGTTCTTCACGCATTCTGCAAATACATACTTATAACATAAGTGTCTAGAAACTATCACAGACAACAAGAAGCAGGAAAAAGTTCTCAAACAATAGATACTTAATATCAAACATTTGAATAAAAAGATGTTTTAACAAGATACTGTTGACTTTTAGTTTCATTTGTGAGGAGTTAGACACCCTTGTTATGTAAATCAATGCTCTATGAAAGATCCAAGGTACACATTATTAATAAGTTAATTGAACTCGGTCATAATTTGAAATTTTTTGTTAATTACCTTTGTAATATAAATTTGGCACCTTCAGTGTCGGGTTCTCTAGTCTCTCTGTCTTTAACCAAATCAATGCCAACGAATAAACCAATTCCTCTAACATCACCAATACATTTGTATTTTCTAGCCAGAAGTAAACAATTGTCTAAAAGATATTCTCCAACAACGTTGGCATTTTCTCGTAAATTTTCTTTTTCAATTGTATCAAAAACAGCATTTGCAATGGCACAAGAAACTGGGTTACCTCCATACTAAAATATATATTTACTAAATGCTGAATTGAATGGATAAATATCAAATTACTTACAGTATTGAAATATTCCACACCAGTTTTAGTAAAGCTGTCTGATACAGCTTTAGTAGTAACAACACAAGCGATCGGATGTCCGTTACCCATTGGTTTACCCATAGTTACAATGTCGGGAATAACATCAAATTCTTGAAAACACCACCAATGTTTACCGATTCTTCCGAAACCAACTTGTACTTCGTCGGCTATACAGATTCCTCCTGCTTCTCTTACAATATCATATACCTATATAATAAAGAAGATACTAATTTTTACACCAATGTATAATAATGTATACTTACTTCCTTGAAGTAATTTTTGGGAGGTATTACTTGTCCTCCACAGCTCAACATACTCTCCGCTATAAAAGCACTAATACCTTTACCCTTTTCTTTGGCACTTTTACATAATTCGCGAACATCTTCAGCGTATACGTGACCTAATGCGTCTTTGGTATATTCTGAGTCACGGTATTTGCCTCTGTAAGAATCTGGAATAGGAGCCTAAAAGTAAATTTCAGAGTTAATATCGAATTTAATAATACCTAACTATTTAAAATTAATGTATGCGGGATGAACATTAATTGTTATTGAAATTTTGTATTTAAATTCAAATTGGATGGTTGCAATTTGATATAAGAAAATAAAAAATAAACATAGCAAAAGATCACTTTTATTAGAGCACTAAACAAATAACTTTTGCAATTTAAAATTTTTCTTATCAGTGAAAATTTTGTTGCAAAATTTTTTTTAAGTTTCTGAATAAGATGGACTTGCACAAAGTAAGCGGTATATGACACTTTTATTGATTTATTTTTTTCTAAATTAATTTGATAAAGATTAGCTAATTTCGTTTAGTTATTTCTTAAAAGTAATTAATAGATTTCTCTCTAACTATAAAGGTGATAAGTAAAGATTATTGTAGTTAACTTATGTTGAATTTCGCAATATTAAATGTCGCAATAAGACAAAATCAACCCGCAAAAAGTTATGGAAATAAAAGTAGCCATCTAATAATAGTTTATAATCTTTGATAAATTATATTTTTATTGTTATATGGGATTGCACAACATTACCATTATTTAGTTTTATTTTAAAAATGAGGGCAATGGGGTCAGAGTCAGAATATTACCAGCACGAGAAAGTCGGCTGATAAATTGATAAAATTAAATAATTCAAAACATTCCTATAAGTACATCGACTAAAGTTCGATTTATATATCATATAAATCATGTTTACATTATTGGCACATAAATACTGATATGAGTATTCTATTTTATATTTCAGTATTTTTTGTTTTTTATGAAAATGGATGATATTCTCAATTAATAGTTTTTTATGGTGTTCTTTGTCAATTTAAGATTGATTCATATAAGCTGCTTTTTTATGATATTAAAGTAAATACTTTTTATTACACAATATTTTTTAAAAGGTCCTTAGGTTTTATGAGAGATTTATAAATCTTATTTGAGTTAAAATGTGGCTAGTTAGCTAATTTAAACAATTAATTATTAAAATTTTAAAGATCACCATAGAAAGCACAACAGTTTGGTCATAAATTAAACCACATATGGGACCCAAAGTAGGTTGATTGAACCTCACTCACCTATATATACAATAATGCACACAAAATAAGTTACAGGGTGCTAAAGTTAAAAATTTAAATAATTTTTTAACATTGCTGTAAAACGGTTTAACGTTAAGTTATGAAAATTTATACTAGTAGGGAATACCCAATATGTAAATTGAAATTAGTATTTAATTATTTTTGTTTATTATAGATTCTCAGAGGGGATCAACCCTTCATCTTTACTCCTCAACTTTTTTAGGGTTATAATTTTACATCACTTGAATCTTATACTTTTGTGTCAGTTTATATTTCTTTGTAAATATTTTACTATGGAAGGTACAGCCACCCTTTAAAATGCCAATTTCAATATAATATTAAATATTTAAACTACATTTTCACAAATTAAAAATACTTGTATCAATAAATTTCGAAATTATGAAATTTACATTTTAAAGGGTGGCTGTATCTTCCAAATAATATTTACAAAAAATACAAAGATACACATAAGTTTAAGAAAAGCAGTTTGATTCATATTTTGTTAAATTATAACCCTAAAAAAAGTTGGAGCGTAAGTTCTGAAACTCCTTAATAACCTAAAATAATCGAATGGGACTGTTTCCTGTTTCCGATTTAATGGGTATTTTCTACTAGTATTTCTTATACATTTATATAAATTAAAGTTGAACCGTTTTAGATAAATGTTAAAAAATATTTAAATATTTAACTAACCTTTCACTAAAGGTCCATTAACTATCATATATTTATGATGAAATTTCATAATGAATTAGTTTTTGTTTAGGTATAAAACCAAATTGCTGTTATGATTACCATCTTTATTAGTACACCTTTTTAAATTCTGCTCTGACACTTTACAATTTTTAAAGGAAACTATTTTTGTACAAGATTTTGATTAACTTAACTCATGCGGATGTATACATTTTTTATGAATTTTAGATAGAAATGTCAATAGACTTACCAAGTGAACATGTTCCTTTTGTCCAACGCCACCAGGCAGATTGAATTTGTAGTGAGAAATATCAATCAAAGATGTTAAATGTCCGTGGTAAGCACTAAAAAATAACTATATTCGTATCTACCTACAATTTTCAACGATTCAACGTGCTCTTAACCCCACAACATACAAAAAACGCAAATATTTAAGTTGCACTCATACATTTTCTTCATGATGCCTTGCATTACCCGGCTGTTTCATACTTCAATTTATTTTAATGGGTACAATAAAAATTATACGAATCTTAAAAATCTTTGTAAATAATGAGCAGAAGTATAAAATAGCCGTTTTCAAATGATTGCGTATACATAGAGAAACTGTGTAAAACAATATCCCCTTACAAACATTTTGCCAGTATTTATTTGTTGAGTTATTTTCCAAAAGCGAACTTCTTGTTTTCTTCAATCATTATTATTGCAACTGTAAGAGAAAAACAAAAACGAAGCAATTAGATGAATTCCAAAATGGTGCGTTAATAAAAACGATTTAAGAATCTTTGGAGAGCATTGTCATTTTAAATTATTTTTCAATGCAACAACAAATTTAATAATAACCTTTTATTATAAATTATAATGCCTTTTTTAAGTGGAATCTGATATGAACAAGTTGGATAATTTTTTTTAAATCATTAATCAAAACATTTTCCTAATTACAGGTTTGGTAATAAAACATATTTTGTGATGATCTGTTAATTTTAATACATCAAATGTTGACCGGAAATACATAACACATTTTTTTTTGTTAGGGTCTAATGATAAATAGTTATTTTTTTTAATATTTTGCATCTGGATACAAATTACTCAAGTATTTTTTAAAGTAATTTTAATAATATGGAAAAATGCTATTAACAGATAATGTGTCTAAAAAGATTTAGTTCTAGACATCTTAGAACTGGCCTATAATTTTCCAACGCGCAGGGACTGCAGCATACCAAACAAATGAAAGTGTTTTACATGCTTTTAGAATCTTTCAGTAGAATTAATGTTGTTTCCTATGTGTAGTTATCTATTAGATTAACTAACGATTTATCAATGAATCGTTTGATGTTTACTTAAATAACCAACTGCAACTATGAGAGTTTAGTGTATTATATCTCGCGGTGGTAGTCGCAATATTATATACCTAACGTGTTTGGCCTCATTATTTCAAGGTTGCGGATCAATTTCACGAGCATGCCTCCTCATCTCGAAATATTAGATGACTTAACAAATAAATATCCAAACGTATTAAGAGATAATAATATATCAGATGCGTGGAAAGATTTGTTGCAGGAAGTTTTTATAGAAAACGAAACGGTTTTAAATGAGTTAAACGATTTTTTGAAAACAATTCCTGAAGATGTGTTACTTCCACCTCGGTCGAGTATTTGGTCATTTACCCGTTATTGTGAACCAGGAGGAGTCAAAATAATAATAGTAGGTCAAGATCCTTATCACACACCTGGATGGGCGCATGGTCTAGCGTTTAGTGTTGAAAAACATGTGAAAACCATCCCGCCATCTCTTAGAAATATATTAAAAGAAGTAAATAATGATATTAAAAATTCAAAATACGCAAAGTTTTTAAAAGAATTCCCTTATAAATATGGACACTTGGAACATTGGGCCGAACAAGGTGTTTTACTGTTAAATAGTGTTCTTACAGTTACTGCTGGTAAAAGCAAATCGCATCAGAAAAAAGGATGGGAAACTTTAATAATAAAGATTGTTGAGAAATTGCAGATCGTAGCAAGTGACCAAGAAACATTTCTAGTTTTTATGTTGTGGGGAAACGATGCCATTGAAATGAAACAATTTGTGAGTAAAGGACATGTTGTATTAACGGCAGGCCATCCCTCGCCCTTAAATAGAAAAAGAGATTTTCTCGGATGCAAACATTTTTCCAAGGCTAATGATAACCTTACACGAGCAGGAGTGAAACCTATTGACTGGTCGTTGATGTAGTTACTTTACTAAAATTAATTTTATGTTCTTTTGCTATAAGTAAATTTTCTTTTATTTTTTTTTTAAATAAAGACTATTATTATAAAAGTTAATTTTAAATTAATCAATTTAAAACAACAATGCGTTCAGTATAATCTGGATTACAATGACTTTTATTGAACTCTTTCTTCATTTATTATATTTAATATTTCCTATATGAATGTACAAATTGTTTTTGTTTAATATTCATTCTTTATAGAAGAAAAATATCAATAAGAGTAATTTTTCTATAATAAAAAAACAAAAAGCTTCTAAAACCAAATAAAGCGAAAAAAATATGTATGTCCAGCTACAGTTGATCTGGTGGATTAACATTTTCCTAAAATTTGTAAAAATTAAATAGTTTAAAAACTTACTGTTCCAAAACTATGACATCCTTGTTTCCGGTATGAATTTGAGCTAGTCTTAGTGCCAAATCGTTTGCTTCAGATCCGGAATTGACAAAATAACAAACACACAGCTCTTCTGGCATAGTATTTAATATTTTTTGAGCACATATTAGTATTTGATCGTGTAGAAAGCGGTTGTTTGTACATAAAAGTCCCATTTGTTCACTTCCTGCTTTAACTACTTCTGGGTGACAGTGCCCAACTGTAAAAATAATAAGTGAAATGGACTAGTTTAGTGTTTTTTTTATTCTTGCATTTTATAAAATAGGTTTGTAGTAGTTTAAGTTTACAAATAAATTTATTTATAAAATTTGTCCTTTGGCTACAATACGCATTTAAAATTTAAATTTAATGGTCACCCATTATTAACTTATTATTAATTAAGGACAATTAATGAATGGTTAGATGTTTAAAATTGTTGCATAGTCTATTAAATAAATAACACAAATTGTCTTCATCTGAAAACGGCAAATTGTTTTTAGCGCAAAATAAATTCATATTTCTTCATTATTTATTGAAAATTTAAAATAAAACGAAACAACTGTAAATTCAGTTTCAGTTATTTCTTTACAGTATTTCAATAGCAGTTAATGGGGAAGTCTCCTATTTTTTTATTCCTTTAAATATTTCTTAATAGTTAATAAATTAAGGTTTAATTCATGGAACTTAAATTATTAATCATTTTCGAAATATTCATTCTTAAAGTAGTGGTTTTAAGCACTCTGTTCGCATTTTACGAATTGGCAACAGTGAAGGTGGAAGAAGTTAAATAGACGGTCTACACGTTTGTGCATGGTTTTGTTTGTTTACTTTTTTGGAAATGTGTTTTATAGAGTAACAAAGGGCATAAAACTAAAACACCAGTTTGAGTTGAGATATTGGGTTGAGTTTTCGACTTGTGTTCATAGGAGTCGACTTTTCACTTTCATCAGGTATGCAAGCAACAAAATAAAGTATTTTTAGGTAAAATAGGTATGTATTCCGAAAAAGAACAACTTTAATAAAAAAACTTTTTCCAAAAAAGTGATACATTTTCTAATCATAAAAAAACCAACATCTTGAACAAACACTCTAATAAAGATAAAGTACAAAAAATTGACCTTTACTCTAACTTCATACCTACAAACCTCGCGAAATTAATCGGAGTCAAACTTTGTCCTGTAACTAATTGAATATAAAGTAATGAGAATTTTTCTATTATAAAAACGACAGATAATTATAGGCACTCAAAAAACATTGGATTGTTATACATACCATGAGCTACATTGTTTATACAATCTAAATACGCATTATCATTTTCATCGTACATGTATTGTCCTTTGGCTCTGACAATCTTCAGTGGATTTTGTCGAAAAAATAGTTGACATGACTGTCTAAAAAAACAATAAATTTTTCATATAATAATGTAATGTTAGCAGAATGGCAAACGGGTTTCTAATAATGTTGGTATTTAGTGAATGTGTACCTAAAATATTTAATTTTTCATATCTTGTCTGGTTAAAGATTGTGACAAAGCTATCTATATTTATTCATTGTTTTATTATGCTTTAAATTAGTTATGAATAAATATTTATATTCTGAATCAAAATATGTTTGAAAAATTTTAAGTACCTACTTAAATTAGTGTTAAATTAATTAAATTGGTGTGTAAATATTAACGTTTATTTGATTAAATAGTAAGGGTTTACAGCATAAGATATTATTTTTACTAGAAATGTTAAGACTTCTCAATTTATACTGCACACAATTTATTTATTGCATTCTACTTTACACATTACAATGAATTTATTCTTTTCCATGTTATGCCTACATAAATCGGTATTGAACCCTTAAAATTAAAAGAAAACTAATATCTCATAAGAACCTAGATTTAATAGGTAAATAATTAAAAAACAAATATGCAACAAGAATTTAGTAAACGAATTTTAAAAACATTTCTACCTATTTACTATCTACTATTTAGATGAACAAGCATCATTTTAATATTGTTAATAATTACAGTTTACCTAATGAATTTGTAAATTGTAAAAAAAGCTCAGTAAAACACACAGCGATAAACGCAACAAATTTAATGTTATAACTTTAGGTTAAGTTAAGAAATTGACAAAGAACTAGTAACTACCTAGCAACATTTAAGTAGATTGGCATCACTAAAAGTAAACATATTTATAGCTAGAATTGCACCTGCAATAGAAATTGCGGCAATAAGAATAGGTCTGAACCCATTTACCGCAACTCGATAAAAATTGCATGCGTGCAATGAAAATTGCTACAGTTTTTTCTAGAATTGCGAAGTGTACAGTCGCTCTTAGTTTCACTGCTGTTTAATTTTTCTGAAAGAAAACTCTAGCTAACAAAAAACAATAGCTTTTTGTAATAAATAAATTCTGGCATTATTTAATTTTTTATTCTATTTCATATAATCCTTTAATTATTTATTTACTGAAATTATCTACTATAGATCCTTTGGAAATTTACCACTTGTGTTGGATTATAATTTTAAAATTTTTTAAGCTAAAGATTTAAATAAAAAAAACTAATTAATTTTAATGTATTATAAAATTCTTACCCGATAAGTTTTTGTCGAAGATTGATGGTTTCTTGTTTAGAAAATTTCATCTTGAGTATCGATGCTTTGATTAAAAGACGAACGTTCTGTCCACTAGTGATTTTCGCTAAAGGACCGCTTCAAACGTGTCTTACCCATTAGCATTTTTCATTTTATATTAAACGATATTGTGCGCGCGCCTCTTAATCTAACCGTTGGATAAAACGCTGAATTGTTTTAATGTTATCAGTATAATTAATTATTTAAAATGTTGATATGTTCACTTCATGTTTATTATATACACATTGTCCCAAGAATAACTAATAACTATAATCATATTTTTATTTTGGTGGTTCACAAAGGAATCATAGTTTCTACTGGTTTTATAATATATAACATTTAAATAGTATTAACATATTTTTATATTTTTAGTAGGCACTGTATATTTTATTTAAATTGTTCATTTTCCTTAGGTTTTTGAATCTACCCACATAACACTAATGGTACATTCACATTCTAAGAATATGCCCATGAATTACGTTTTCGAACATTCTGAAAGGTATGTGCTAAACAACTCTATTTCACGTTCCTTTTCTTGTAAATTTGTATGTTCTTTATGGTACATTCTTAACATGTTCGTATTATGTAATTTTTAAATACCCAACAATCATTACAGTGAAAGTGATATGATGATATGATAAGAATATGTTGTACAAACGATGAAAGGAATATTCTTTTGGGGACGTGAATATAATGTGCGGTATTCATTCCTTTTGTTTGGATTTTTGAAGAATATAACTTGGTTATCGAAACTCGCGATAGACAGGAAAAAAGGGTATGTAACCTAAACTGTGTACAGTAAAAATATATGGTAATACTGAGAATATGCTATTTACGTACTACCAGAACATTTTTATCACATGAATATAATATACTTATCATGCACTGAGATCAAGACATATTCTAAGAACGTTCTTGTTTAGACTAAAATATAATATTACCATCTAATGCTGAGAATTTGATCTTTACATACTTCAGAACATTCTTTGCATATACATATCAAGTAATTTGGTACGGTCTTTTGAGGTGACTATCACATTCTGATCATGTACTAAACGGTATTTACGCATGTTAATAGAACATCCTTGTTCCAAAAATAATGTTCTTATTATGTGCAAAGAATGTAAAATTATCTGGGTATGCCCTCTATTAGCCGCTTACAATAAGTTTATTTTTATAGTCACACTTAACTAATTTCATCTATTTTAAATGACTAATTATTGATTAGTCCTCACTCCTCACAGGTGGTTCAGCATGTCCGTAGAAATAATAATAATTATGCGCCGAGGTAGAAAAGTGAGTTATTATTGTCGAAGCTTCGCATCTCGGTCTTTAATGGATCCGAGACAATAATACATTTTTCTACCGTGGCTGACGGTAGATTTTTTTTCACTACTAGGAGTCTGATTGTCAAATATTACTTTTTAAAATTAATTTAAATTTTGGACGGATCACCAGTCACTCCCGTTTCACATGACATAACAGTGACAAGGCAATCCATAATATACAGGGTGAGTCATAACTATTGGGACATAAGCTAAGGACAGGTTATTTGGACCAAAATATGGCTATTGGGCCAAATATGCCTTAATATAATGTTGCTGAGAAAAAAGATACAGGGTGTTAAAGTTAATTTTTGTTTTTCGTTTTTTGCTAATAGTTTCCCTGTATATTTATAAATTGATATCAAAATTGGCACAGAGGCATAATTTTAGACAAGAAATAGTATTTTACTTACAATTTTACGTTTTGTCATAGAGGGCGCCACGTGGATCATTCCTAATGATCAAATTG
Source organism: Ophraella communa (assembly GCA_035357415.1). Taxonomy (NCBI): domain Eukaryota; kingdom Metazoa; phylum Arthropoda; class Insecta; order Coleoptera; family Chrysomelidae; genus Ophraella; species Ophraella communa. The sequence goes on along the minus strand of CM068995.1, from coordinate 12,907,760 downwards.
AGTCTAAACTTTTTCTGATGAAATTTTTTAGTAATTTTTATTAGAAATTATGACGTAAACATCATTTTTACGTAAAATTGGTACTCTTGTTTAAACATGATAATTTCAACCGTTTTCGATAAAAACGCAGTCGAACTGCTTAGAGTCTTAAAAAAGGATTTCAAATATTAATTCATTTATGAAAAGTATACTCTGGACTGTCAGATAATTGTTGTTGGTAAATGTCATTTGTTCAGAGTAAATTATTTTTGAGGTGACAGTGTAGTGTAATGTTGCATTTTTTAAAAGTAATCATTACTTTTTTTGATTGAAATGCCTCGTCACAATCATTTTACTAATGAAGAAATGTGAAATATGATTTGCGTATACGCACAAGAAAATTTTTGCGGTCGCTCGGCAGCCAGAAGGTATGGAATGTTATACGCAAACAGAAGGCAACCAAATCACAAAACTTTTGCAAGATTATATCGTCAAAACGGAAACCTTACGTTAGTTGCAACTTTGTTTATTAGTTTGGTATTTGATAGTGAAATTGTAAATAAAATACTATTTCTTGTCTAAGATTATGCCTCTGTGCCAATTTTGATATCAATTTATAAATATACAGGGAAACTATTAGCAAAAAACGAAAAACAAAAATTAACTTTAACACCCTGTATCTTTTTTTTTCAGCAACATTATATTAAGGCATATTTGGCCCAATAGCCATATTTTGGTCCAAATAACCTGTCCTTAGTCTATGTCCCAATAGTTATGACTCACCCTGTATACAATAATTTTTGTAGTATTTATGTAGAATTTTCTATAATTTCTGACTTGTAATATTGATAAAACTTTGCAACAATAATAAGCAAAGGAAATACAAAAATTTATAATTATTTTTAATAAATATTTAAGGTGGGGTTTTACATTTTACACTAATATACAATTTTATCATTAGTATAACATTAATTTGTAGTACTTTTATTTCAATAGGTAAGATTAATAATAATGTAATTCTAGAGTGTCTAACTAATTTTACAGACAGATAAAGATAATATATACACCATTGTTATTGATAATTCACTGACTGATAAATAAAAAGTTCATTAGTTCTCTATAATATATAAAATTTATATTTTTACTAATTTTTTTGTGGGTCAATAACCACTTCTTTTAACTAGGAATAAAGATTAAAAAGGAAGGAGTATAATACGGTTTTAGCGATAAATGGTTGTTGCATATGGCGGTTTTCAAAGTTCCTCTTACTGGTGGCATAACTTATACCTAGTATTGTATGTTTCGTATTAATTATTAAAAAAAACCGATTTTCTCTTCTATTTATCTGTATAGTACTAATATTATTATAAGGTTGTAGGAATAAAGCAATCACTGTAACTACTCAATCAATATATTGATTTATATTTATATATAAATGTAGATTAAAAACTTTGAAGAAGATAATTATAAATTATTGATTTATTTGTTCTATTTAAAAAATAAAGGGACGTCTATGATAACAAATCTATGTGGTTGTCATTAAAATGTTTTGTTAATTTTACAAATAAATAGAACCCTACAGTTGAAAAGTAATTCCTAATCAAGAGTTGGGTTAAACCTCGAATCAGAAATTAATATAAAAAACAACATGAATATACACAGGGTGTACCAACACTTTGAACATTTAGTTCAATATTATTGTTAGAATTATACTTTTGGAGACTTGTTTTATATAGAATAAATTGTTTATTAAAACTTATTATTTTTAAGGATTGTTTGTTACATTGAACGTTTATTTCTTTAGCATAATAGGTTAATAATGGTTTACAATAAATATTACAAAATAACTCTGTTTTCATAAACTTTTGGTATAGGGGATGCTTAACAAAAATTAAAGTCACATAATCGAATATTCTATTTATGATATAAAATACAGGATGTTCTATTTGAAAGAAGAGAGAAAATGAAAGGTTTGAGTTATCGTCCACCCTGTATACAAAAGGGAAAATAATTAATATTTAATAGAATTCGGTGATATTGTATCATATTACGAAACTCTGTTAGGCAAAATACTTTTTTTTCTTCAACGTACAATAAGGTACAGAGCGTTGATTTACCTATTTCACACAACCGTGTCCATAACTTCTGAAGGACTCTGTATAACTTATCAATACCTTATATCAAAATCTTCAAAAAATGTGAGCAGTCCGAATTCGGTATAGTATACAGGGGTTCCTTTTTAAAAAATCATATGTTTGGTTTGTAACGGAGTTATACAACACTCTGTATATTTTAAAGTAATTTAAAAATATGGACCCTAAAGACATCTACTATTTTTGTTAATAACATTTTTTGATATCTTCTAAAACAACCCATAGACCAACTTTGTCATAAGGTTGGTACACTCTGTATATAAAAATGTCAAATTTGGTTTTTTAATATGGCCGACTCCCGTCGTAATTATTTTCTTTAAAAATAGGACAACGTTCCTTCCTTCCTTTCTATTCTTTATTCGTAGTATTTTAATTATAATCTGTCGTTCAGTATTGTAATTTGTAAATAAATGTAATAATGTAATTAAAAATGTATATACATTTTTTTTAATCGATACTAATAAAATAATATGTAGAAAATGTTATATCAATATCAATAATTTTTAACTAATTTTATTGAGTTCCGACTGACTGGCTGAATATTTAATTTGTCTAAGGTCCACAACGCAGTTACTCATATAGTTTTTTTTCAAGATATTACAAATTTTCACTCGATGTGACCCTGCCATAAATGTACGCCTATTTAAAAAAATTGAAATTTCAGGGTTAATCTGAAATCCAACATAAAATTATGAATGAAAATTTACAAATTTGGGCACTGAAATCTTCTTTAACCATAGTTTACACACCACTGAGTTACATATTTGAAAATCTATACATTTGCATAAATACTTAGTTGTACAAAATAACTATGTTTGGTCAGCTGTTCCAAAACGTACTGATATTTTCTTACCTGTGAAACCCGCTTTTACTATAACAATTGTAAGATGAGCACTTTACCATATTTATACAGTTTACACACAAAATAGTTTAAAATTCACTTAATAATTGCACGAAAACGAACAAGCACCAATAAAATGACGGCCATTCGAAAATATGCATCAATTTCGATTCATACACATAGGTTGGCGTTATGTATCCCCTCTTTTACCTAATCTAATTATGGTACGCACCCCCAGTTCATGTCCTGTGATGGTAAAGTACGTTTCACAATAATTCGTTGACTCGGTACCTGACCTTAGGGGATTAGTAATGAAAGGTTATAAATTTCTCACTGTACAGTAAACATTAACAGATCTGTAATCCGGTTTTCAAAATAGATTTAAATAAAACTCAGTAACATTTACTAAAACAAATTTATTTTGTAAAAAAATCACGAAATTTTTTAAAAACAAACAAACAAATTTTAAGTTTATTTATTAATTGAAATTAAACAAAACTGTTGAAACTTACGTATACGCTTTGGTCTATTTCATCTAATTGGCAGATTTCAAAAAATGTTTCAAATAAAAAAGATGTAGTTTAATCATGGCCACATTTTAAAAATATTTTATACTACAGGGTATCCCAAAAAATTGATTTAAGTAAAACTAAGTTAACATTTACTAAAACTTAAATTTATTTTGTAAAAAATATTTATTTTTAGCAATAGTATCACAAACGTATTCTTTTTCAATACCGAACGCTGCTACAACTTGTAAGAGATCACGTTTTGTGTACGATTCTTCAAAATAAAGGTCATTTTTTAACAAATACTCTTGAATTTCTCATTTATTGTTGTTGCTATTTGGTACTTTATTTAATTGACGGCTATGATAAGTTGCATTGTCCATTACAATTATACTTTTTTCCGGTATATTCGGCAATAAATAATTCTCAAACCAATCTTCAAAAAGTTCTGCTGTCGTATCTTCGTGATAATCTAAACTTGAATCTTTAATATTCTTTGATGGAGCCTTTGTTTTGCAATTTCCCGATGAATCAACAAAACCCTTCGTTGGAGTATTATGGGTGTCATACCATGTCTCGTCGAGGTAGATAATTGAAAGGTTTTCACTTCTATATTTTTGAATAGCTTGTAAGTAATGACAACGCCACATTCGTAAACGATATGACTCCATTATCACTTGTCTTTTATTAATGGTACAATATTTAAATCCCATTTGAGAAATAATTCTCCACAAACTTGTACGGCTACAAATAATTCCCGTGTCGTCTTTAAGTAACCGTTTTTTTATACAATCTAGGGTTGGTATCATTTGTTCTTGGTATAGGACATATATCGTTCGTCGGATTATATCTTTTTGTATTTCATCAACACATTTGGTATTATTAACGTCACTTCGTTTTTTTCGTTTAATTATTGGCTTTTTGATATTATCTTTTACTGTGGATATTGGGGTTTTGGTTAACTTACATGTTTCTTCTGCTGTATCGGTTACACTATAACCTCGATTATTCAATGTTTCAAACACATTTTTCACAATTTGTTTCGCATCCGGCGATAAATACACTTTTTTTGCCCAAGGACGCCACATACTTAGTTATAAACAAAAGATTACTTTCAGATTATAATGTTTAGTACAAACTAAAATTCTAGGAGATAATTTTAAAAACAAATTACCCCGAAACTCCCACTTTCTCTTCCAAGATGATTAAGAAAATCAAAAATCATTTACTAATGATTTACTATTGATGGTCAGTAATAATAATTTAAAATTTTACCTGAAAAATAAAAAATCCAAAATATATCTTCCTGGACAAAAATAAATAATACCTTTCTGTAAATGTTCGAAGAAATATTAACCACCTTTTATTAGTAATCCCTTAAGAGCAGTTGAGAGCAGGTACCAAGTCAACGAATTATTGTGAAACGTACTTTACATAAAAGTTCTAAAGAATTTGAAAACTTGTTTAGTTCTCAGTAGGTTGGTGTTTCCTTAAGGGAAGCTATCTAAAAATGATCTTTAACTTCACTTATTAACGAGTCTATTGCAAAAAAATATAGATCTGTTCCAATACAACAGAAAACGTTGTGTTTATTTCCATTCCACCAGTTTGCTGTATGTACCACATATTATGAAGATAATTAGGTAACTTTAACACGTAGATGGGAGAAACCATTATTATTTTCCACTTTTTGTCCATCAAATTCATAGATAAACAACATTGAAACTAAGAGATATGACACTAACGATACTTTCGTAGCAACAAAGTGAAAAATAAATGTCTCCTAATTCAGGATAAGAGGGACGTTTTGATAATGTTAATTTGATTTCAAATAGTCCGATCCTATTTAAAATTAGAAAAAAATATTGTGTGAAATACGTTGGGAAACACAATTTTTCGTAAATAGTGGTCTTAAATCCGCTCGTTACGAAAATTTGCTTTACCCTAAGCATACTTTCGGCTAGCCTACATATTATGTATGCTACATATCGCGACATATCATTAAGTTTTCAGTCCAAAATTAATAACAAAATCTGGAGGAAGTTTAGCATTTTTCACCGTTATCAAATCTTTTCTTTTCATAGCTAGAAGCCAATTTTTAGTGAAAAAGCACTTTTTGGAAATTAAATAAATAAAATACAAACAACTATGCAGAGATAATCACACAATTGTAAGTGGCAAAGGCACCGGAACTTCACAAAGATTATGGGGGCTCGGTCTCCAAAAATAAACATATAAGAAACATAGATAAATTATGTACTACATAATAAGTAAAATTATAATTTTACTCATATAAGGTCTGCTGTCTTTGGTTTTTGTAGAATGAAAATATTTGCTATTTCGTGATTATTAACTTCTGTGAAAAGAAGCTCTTTGCAGAAGTTTAAAATGGCACAATCGTTTAGTCTTTGCTACGTCATCGTGGACCGTAAATACGTTTTTAACCTTCGCAATGCATTATAAAACGCATTTGCGTATCGTAATGTAACTTTTAGGCACGCAAATTTTTGTTTTAAAAGGTTGACGACATGAGTGAAGTATCTAATGACAAGCCTATTGGCTTGGAAAAATATAAAAAATATTATAAACAACTTATTTCATATGGCTGTTGTGACACTCGTTCTTTAAAAAACTCATCGCTTCGCGATTCGTTGAACTAACTTGAACTCGTGTCATAACAGAAGCCCATATGAAATGCGTTGTTTAATATACTATTCTGATGTGCCAGACGTAATGGGAGTTGTTAAATAGTATATTAAACAACGCATTTCATATGGCTTTCTGTTACGACATGAGTTCAAGTTTCGAGTGTCACAATTATGATTCTAAAGTATGTTGGTAGCAATGTGTAATTTATAATATTTGACGGTTTTGAAATATAAATTATCAAATGTTAATGTTTTATAATATTTTAAAATAAATAATACACCAATAATAATATATTATACAAATGTCATTGTCAATAGTCTTGTTATTAGACTCTTCACATTACGATACGCAAATGCGTTTTATAATGAAGATTTTTATAAGTGCAAAATATAAAAAATAATTTTATAGCTTTAAAAAGATTAATTCTTTCAGATGATTTTTATTATCTGAAATTGACATGAATGATTTGTTCTGCGTGCAGTCAAAAATTGTAATGCGCCAAGGTAGAAAGGTGAATTAATATTGTCAAAGTCAATTAAAGACCGAGAAGTGAAGTTTCATTCACAATTTTCTACCATGGCTCATATGGCATTTTTTTACTACTGGAATTAAATTTTTTTAAATATTAGTTTTTCAAACTAATAAAAATCTAGGACGGGTCACTCCCATTTCATATTACATGACAATAACGAGGCAATCAATAACAATTTATGTTTTGATTCCTAAGTATTGTATTGTAAAAATGTCTATGAAAATACATGATGGGTACATAGATTGATATTCAGTAACATGGATAGTTTTTCATTTTTGAATAAGTAGGTGGACTATTAAATGAGCAAGTAAAAATATTTTTTTTCATTTTGCCTTTGTATCAGTTAACCTCACATTCTGTCAAATGGATTGAGATTTAGTTCTAATCAAGTAATCCCTGTATTTTTCTACCTTGGTTAATAATGAACAATCTTCAGCTCTGTATTGGTTTCCAGTGGAGAGATTGGGTCATCAATATTATTAGCATGTTTTTCTTTTTCATCATTCACAGAAGTTCACTACTATTTATTAAAGTTTCTCTTGTATTCATTGCATCTGACAAATTAAGATCAATTTTTCAAATGGTAGAGTTAAGTACCTCAATATGGTCAAAAATATTAAGGCGAGTGCGGCTTTGAGTAACCAACTTCGGCAGTTTTGCACTGAAACCAAAGAGCTTATAAACACTAGAGGGAGTATGAAAGAGAGAATGTGTTACCAAGATAAAACGTAAATATTTACATTGGGACTGCTAGTCTCCACAGAGTTGCCAGAATTACTTAGAATTATAATGTTATTATTAAAAATATTATATCCATAATTAAAAGATACATTTGTAAACAGTCTTGAATTTAACACCATTATAAAGAACTATTTTCTATTAATTATAAATTGATATTTTTTCCAAGATATAATTATTTTTAAAAATGTTTTTAAATTTAGAAATAAAAAAGTTTTAACTGCGCCATTGGGACTTCGACGCTACTGTCAATAGTCCTGATCAAAACAAAGTTTCATTATCTTGGTCACAGGACGTTTATACAGATTCCCCATAAGCCTACCTATCTCTGTCATGTTCCCTCTCGCCTTAATAAGCTCTTTGACTGAAACCACCTAATATTAATATAATTGATTAGTATTCGGTGCTGAAACCGAGACATAATTTGTTCTAAACCAAACATTGGTAATTATTTAGAACAGCTACTTCTGGCCAATTTCCGTAATTTTTACAAAAATACTTTAATTATGGTCTACAAATAATGAATTGAGTATTCAATTAGTGCGCTCAAGCATGTTTTTTTCAAAATTAGTTTTTAAAGTTGGAACTACTTTTTGATCGCGCTGCCATTTTTAGCAGTATGGCGTCTGAAAATCGTATGCAAATAGTAATACGCGACAAATAACAAACAAAACAAATTATTTTGATATGGATTACATTTTAAATTTTACCGAAAAAACATTAAAAAAGTAATCTTATAATATAAATTATATACTCTCACAACTTACTTTTAACAGGTGGACTTTCCTAAAAAGATGTATCGACACCTATCCACTTATCACTACACTGTTTACATTCTGTTTTATTTAATTAAAATCTGCACCACACAATATTTATACAATTAAATTTAGGTACTCTCTGAAAAACTAAATATACAATAATTATAACTCGTAATCATCTTAACAAAATGTTCTATTTAACAACAAAATTTATTCTGCAATACATAATACTAAAATCAACTTTTTAACAGCGCTATCTGCAGTTCCAAACATAACTTGCGTTATGTCATGTAGGTACCAGCGTTGCCACATCTCTAAATAAAACCTAAATATTAGGATCATATTTTTTTACATTATAAATATATAAAAAATATTGAAAATAAAATGTGAAATGTAGAGAGAATATTACTAACCAAATCAAATTGGTCTTTTTGCATTTTATAAAAGATAAAACAAAGATAAACAAACACGCAAAATTCAGTGACGGGTGGCGATGCTATCCTAATCCAACCTAACCTAACCAAACTTAACCAAACCAAACTTAACTAAACCTAACCAGAACTAACCAAACCTAACCAAACCAAATCTAACCTAACCTAACCTAACCTAACCTAACCTAACCTAACCTAACCTAACCAAACCTAACCAAACCAAACCTAACCTAACCAAACTTAACCTAACCTAACCTAAATTAACCAAACCAAACCAAACCTAACCTAACCTAACCTAATCTAACCTAACCTAACCTAACCTAACCTAACCTAACCTAACCTAACCTAACCTAAACTAACCAGACCTAATCAAACCTAACCAAACCTAACCAAACCTAACCAAACCTAACCTAACCTAACCTAACCTAACCTAACCTAACCTAACCAGACCTAATCAAACATAACCAAACCTAACCTAACCAAACCTAACCTAACCTAACCTAACCTAACCTAACCTAACCTAACCTAACCTAACCTAACCTAACCTAACCTAACCTAACCTAACCTAACCTAACCTAACCTAACCTAACCTAACCTAACCTAACCTAACCTAACCTAACCTAACCTAACCTAACCTAACCTAACCTAACCTAACCTAACCTAACCTAACCTAACCTAACCTAACCTAACCTAACCTAACCTAACCAAACCTAACCTAACCTAACCAAACCAAACCAAACCAAACCAAACCAAACCAAACCAAACCAAACCAAACCAAACCAAAGCAAACCAAACCAAACCAAACCAAACCAAACCAGACCTAACCAGACCTAAGCTAACCAAACCTAACCAAACCTAACTAAACCTAACCAAACTTAACCTAACCTAACCTAACCTAACCAAACCTAACCTAACCAGACCTAACCAATCCCAACCTAACCAAACTTAACCAAACCAAACTTAACTAAACCTAACCAGAACTAACCAAACCTAACCAAACCAAATCTAACCTAACCTAACCTAACCTAACCTAACCAAACCAAACCAGACCTAATCAAACCTAACCTTACCTACCCTAACCAAACCAAACCGGACCTAATCAAACCTAACCTAACCTAACCAAACCAAACCAGACCTAATCAAACCTAACCTAACCTAACCTAACCAAACCAAACCAGACCTAATCAAAGGTCTTGGTTAGACCATAACCGGGTTAGGTCTTGGTTAGACCATAACCGGGTTAGGTTTGGTTAGGTTAGGTTAGGTTAAGTTTGGTTAGGTTAGGTTAGGTTAAGTTTGGTTAGGTTAGGTTAGGTTTGGTTAGGTTTGGTTAGGTTTGGTTAGGTTTGGTTAGGTTTAGTTAGGTTTGGTTAGGTTTGGCTAGGTTAGGTTAGGTTAGGTTAGGTTAGGTTAGGTTAGGTTAGGTTAGGTTAGGTTAGGTTAGGTTAGGTTAGGTTAGGTTAGGTTAAGTTTGGTTAGGTTAGGTTAAGTTTGGTTAGGTTTGGTTTGGTTAGGTTTGGTTTGGTTAGGTTTGGTTTGGTTAGGTTTGGTTTGGTTAGGTTTGGTTAGGTTTGGTTAGGTTTGGTTAGGTTTGGTTAGGTTAGGTTAGGTTAGGTTAGGTTAGGTTAGGTTAGGTTAGGTTAGGTTAGGTTAGGTTAGGTTAGGTTAGGTTAGGTTAGGTTAGGTCTGGTTAGGTCTGGTTTGGTTTGGTGTGGTTTGGTTGGGTTAGGTTAGGCCTGGTTAGGTTAGGTTAGGTTTAGTTAGGTCTGGTTTAGTTTGGTTAGGTTGGATTAGGATAGCATCGCCACCCGTCACTGAATTTTGCGTGTTTGTTTATCTTTGTTTTATCTTTTATAAAATGCAAAAAGACCAATTTGATTTGGTTAGTAATATTCTCTCTACATTTCACATTTTATTTTCAATATTTTTATATATTTATAATATAAAAAAATATGATGGTAATATTTAGGTTTTATTTAGAGATGTGGCAACGCTGGTACCTACATGACATAACGCTAATTATGTTCGGAACAGCAGATAGCGCTGTTAAAAAGTTGATTTTAGTATTGTGTAATGCAGAATTAATTTTGTTGTTAAATAGAACATTTTGTTAAGATGATTACGAGTTATAATTAATGTATATTTAGTTTTTCAGAGAGTACCTATATTTAATTATATAAATATTGTGTGGTGCAGATTTTAATTAAATAAAATACAGAATGTGAATAGTGTAATGATGAGTGTCGATACATCTTTTTAGGAAAGCCATTTTTAAAAGTAAGTCATGAGAGTATATTTATATATCATAAGATTACTATTTTAATGTTTTTTCGGTCAAATTTATAATGTAATATATATCAAAATAAATTATTTTCTTTGTTATTTGTCGAGTATTACTATTTGCATACGATTTTTAGACGCCATACTGCTAAAAATGGCAGCGCGATCAAAAAATAGTTCCAACATTAAAAATTAATTTTGAAAAAAATATGCTTGAGCGCACTAAATAAATACTCAATTCGTTGTTTTTAACTATTAATTAAACTATTTTTATAAAAATTTTGAAGATAGGCCAGAAGTAGCTGTTCTAAATAATTACCACCTGTACAACCGCAGCCATTTTTAAAACATTTTTTTAAACTAACTAATTATCTGACAGTATATGTTTGTGTTTTACACTTCAAATGTTTCATCGCTTCTTAAATCAATATGATTGGCATTTGTTAATGACGTTAGAAAAACCCATATCGCGTACATTCTGTGCACGAATAAAAGTACTTTCACAATTCGCATGCCTACTAACAATATGGAATAACGATTATCGACTTAAAGTTGCTTCAAAAATTGAACTACTTATGAACGAGAAATCCATAAACTTTCACAGTCTAAGGTTTAATTTATGTTATCTAATATGTAAAAGTACATTAGTATGTTGCTTGATTTGTAATGTTACACCAAAATATTTTCAAAATTGTCTAGGACGTCTGCAGTATGGGGTTAGCAATTAAGCTGCTGGGTGAAACCAAATAATTTTGTGTACGTGTAATCATACAAATTTATATTTAATTATCTATACACAATTATTTAACATCAATCAATACATTGTTTAGTTAAAATCGAGGGCCGCCCCGTCTCTGAATATACGTGTACGTAGACTAGTTATTTAGGACGGTCCGGTAATAGAAAATCTTCCAATTTGAGAATAAACATTTTCTATTGTTTTGAATGTACATCGAACACCAGCAAACACGACGTATTTGTTGCTTCACTTGCTTTCTACTACAGGAAAAGAATTTCAGTGGCCAGCTGACGACATGGTGTTATTATCATGTTCATAATAACTTTTGTTTTTGACTAGATTTTCAACTCTCCAATAATGTTCTATATTGTTTAATATTGTCAATGAACCTTGGAATGAAGTGAATGTATTTTCTCTAACTGGTCATTTCTAAAATTTGAAAATATTTTTTTCTAGGATAGTATAGATGCAGTATATATAAAGAGTCTTACAGAATTTTTGTTTTAACTTTTCCATACCTTGCCTCATTTATTTTGGTTCAATATATGTTTTACTGAAGTTCCCTAAAATTGAAGGTAGTGTTCACTCCTTGGAAGTGACTACTCCGGCCACTCACACTTCTACTACTATTCAGTTCTCTGGAAGCAACTTCTGTGATCAAATTTGTTCCTTACTGCCACCTTCCGTCAAAACTCCTTAGAGATATGGATGCATTACTACTCAACTCAAACCTCCTCAAAAATAATTTATACAGGATCCCAACAGACATCTCGCCCTTCCAATGAGAGCTTTACAATTTCTGTAAAATCGCTGTCCAATGCCTGGTACACACGGCCTAAATGGGGAAGTCTCCTATATATTTTTATTCTTTCAAATAATTCCTAATAGTTTAATAAACAAAATAAAATGAGCAAATCCAATGGTATTATTATAATTTAGCATCACAATAAGACGAGCTAAATAATTGAAGTATTTCGGCTTCAAGGTTGCACAAACTTTGTTCTTATCACTCAGAAACAATTATAAAACTACAAGGATACAAGTTAAGTTCAGGATAATAGAAACTTGTTCTTTATAAACTAATATTTCTACTGAACTAACAAATTTATTTATTTGACACAGAAATTACAAAGAAGTTTAAACGCAAAACTAGACAATATTCTTTCCATTATATAATTGTAAGTACATACCAAAATATTAATAAAGGTTAAAAAATAAAAATATTAGGGTATTTATAAAACGTAGAGTAAAGAAATATAAAAGTAATAAATTCATTAATAGTAGACATAGCAGTTGACACAAAGTCTACTGCGTAATTATAAAAATATTGTTTTAGAAATGGCAACAATAAAATAGTAGGTATATTAAACAACGCATTTCATATGGCTTTCTGTTTTTTAAAGAACGAGTGTCCCAACAACCATATGATATAAGTTGTTTATAAATTTTTTTATATTTTGCCAATTTATCATTTTTTAAATTAATTTATTATTTATATAAATTACGGAAATTTTGATTTTAAATTATGTTGATAGTACTGTGTAGTTTGACAATTTTGAAATTTAAATGATCAAATGTTAATATTTTAAAATATGTTTAAGTGAATAATACACCAATAATAATATAAAGTAAAAGTAAAAGATGATATTCATATTCTCAAATGCTTTCTTAAAGGACAATATAAAGTTAATAAATTGCTATTAGCCACAAATGTCATTGCCAATAGTCTTATCATTACATATTTCACTCAGGTAGCCAACCATTTAAAACAAAAATTTGCGTGTGTAAAAGTTACATTACGATACGCAAATGCATTTTATAATGAAGATTTTTTTAAGTACAAAATATAAAAATAAATATTTAATATTATTAAACAGAAATTCGTTACGCAATTGAAATTATTACGCGAAATTATTATATCTTAGCGAGTCTTGTAAGCACCCCAAAATGTCACCAAACAGATCGGCAAGTGTTCACAAATTCGTATAGACAAGAGGGTAGCGGGGTAAAATCACATACATATCGGTGGTAATTTTTGCCTTGCAATTGCTTTGGCAACAATGCTTGGAATAATTAAACGCTTCTTCACGTATTGAGCAAATCTATGATCTAACCGAATGAAATAGTTCAGTCGTTAAACATTCCATAACGTGAGTTGTATAATTTAGGTGGTTTATAATTTATACAATAAATAAGAGGTAGCATTATGGTCACAATATTTTTGCAAAAAAATGTAATCAACTAATACTATAGATGATTCAATAACAATCACAAATATCTTACCTTAAATGAAGAGCAGGCAACATCACAGGACAACAAAAAAAGCATAAAAGTAAAACACCAACAAACATAAACAAACCAATATTCGTTTTTTTCTGTATAATTTGTGGCCTGAGTTGCCAGACGATTCGGCCAGGTTTCTTGTCTCAGTAGGAATAGGTTTGATATTGATCAAAACAAAAATAATAAATTTAATGAGATTGCATACAGAGAGTATTTTAAATTGTAATAAAAATGCAATATTAGTATAACCATGAGTTTATAGTTTTGATTCATAAATAAAGGAAATATTAAATGCGCTGTTGCCAGTTTTGAAAACACGAACTCATCGCCTTAAAAATTAAATACCCCAGTTTAATTATCAATTTTTTTGTAGAAAAAAGGCTTTACCTTTCCCACTTCATAGTCTCAATGGAACTTCATAAGACATTAATCGGTTGCTATTCTTTTAACGCTACCAACGACTCCATACCCACTTAGAATAATACGATGGTTCCAATAATCTTCACTACCTCTGCTCTACAGAGAACACAAATCCTATATACTCCTATAGATACTCAATTAAAAAGACACGCCCCTTCCAATTATTTTTTTTTTTATTTTTAAACTACTGAATTAAAATTCTTAAAAACAATTACAATTTAGTACATATAATTGGTAGTAAAAGTTTGTTATATGACTTATAATATCAACATGAGTATTCACAACCTTTAAATTAGTGTTTCCACTTATAATTACGATTAGTACTTTACATTGTCCTAACTTCTGTCACTATTTCTAATTGTGAAATGTCAAAATTCATCCATCCTCAAAAATGTAGTTAATGATTACAAAATGCACAAACAACAAATAAGATAAAATAGTAAAGCAAATAGCATATTATAAAAAATAACCACTGTAAACAAATCCTATAAGTTGGTACCATCGATAAAACTAATTTAGTATTTGTGATCAGTGCTAGGTATATCTAATCTTGTAGGTTTATCCGATAGGTGGACGTGGAAAATCTTTGACCTTGTTCGTTAAGTAATATGAAACCTATTCGACATTATCAATAATCTTTAAATTTATATTTTATTGTAAATTTTGTAATATGTAATTTTAATTGGGCGGTTATGAATGAAGCTTTACTAGTCCTCAATTAGTTTAATACAATTACAATGGTCAGGTCATTGGTCATATTTATGTTCAAAACCCAATTTTCCTTTACTATTCAATTGATATCGATATCGATTTTCACCTGCCCACTTGCTCCATTTTTCAAACTGCCGTAACTCTCTTCTAGTGGGTCGCGTGCCTAAAATTCAATGGGAGGGATTTCGCTAATACATCCTACTATCTCTTCTTCGAGAGCTTCTGTATACACACAGATTACAAGAAGTTGATGACAGTTCGCCGTGAATATTCTATCCATCAATAACGCATTTAAATAACGAGATAGTGACGTTTCGACGGTACGCGTATGTGTCTATTTTGAAAAAGACAAAAAGTCACGTTTGTGTATATATCCAGGATTTGTTTTGTTTGGGAAATCATAATATTTTTCCTTTACTTATTTAGGTAAGGAAAACATGAATTAAAATTGTAGTTATTAAAAAAGCATTTCTTATATATTTTTAAAATTTTCTTTCTTTCCAAAATCATACTATTGTACGGAAAAATCTAAATGTAATATCCAACCTGGACAACTAAATGGATTTATTTTGTAATTTTATATTTAAAAAATATAATTTTGAATTGCAAGTATTCTTCTAAAGAATGAAAAAACATAAATTTTATCAATTCCAATAATTTATAATAATTCCTTAGTGAAATAATTTCTAACAAATTATTAGAGGCTCATAAAATCATGAAATTTCAAAAAAATTTTGATAGGTTTTCATGGTAATATATCTAATTGCCAGACAATTGAAATTATAAGCATTCACTTTTTATAAAGTCACTGACATTATCGATAATAATACATTGCTCTACTATCTAGATTATTTTTATTTAAACATATTTAACCTTCTAAGTACATATTATTTATAATAGAGGATTCCAGAGCCGTGTCTAGGTACTATTGCGTCTGTGGCAATATACTAAACAGCGCCCCCTATTTATAAAGTCAATAAAACATACTTTAATACAGCACGTTGGGCGCCAAATTGGCGAGACTTGTATAACAGATATGCACATCGTTTTGTTCCATGGATTGTTTTTGTTTTTGATTTAAAAAACAGTTTATTGATTAGGTTGATGAAGAAAGGTGTAATAAAGAAAAAGACAAAACGACAATAAATCTTTAAAGGCGATTAATGACCAGAAATAAACAACAGGCAGAATATCTGGCAGAATGACTTTTGTCTATGACAAAAAAGAAAGAAAAAATATACACGTAACATATTATCTAAACCAACTGCTCTTTATGTAAAGTACAGTGAAATTATTGCAAAATAGGAGAGTTGACTTCTATTTTTTGACGCCCTTGCGGACCCTGCACCCGTGGCCAGTGCCACCTTTGCCACGCCACAGATACCGCCATGGAGGATTCGTTTGATTGTCATTACAATATCTAATTTAATCTATTTATGTCAATAACAATATATATTTTATCCAACAATATTTTCAATTCTCCAAATTATAACCAATGTTTGTTTACAGTAAAATTTTCAGGATATTAGAGGTTATGTAAATTCAGTTAGTTTTTTATTGTATATTAATTAAGATATTAAAGTTTTCAGTTAAAAACTCGTCTTAGTTGGTTTTCAAAAATCACTTCTTTCGCATATTTCTAAAATAAATCAAGGTATATGCTGACTTAGTGCGTTCCTTATAAGTCTTTACATAGAGATGTCCATTATCACCAATTTCTTTTAGAGAATTTTTATTACCTTGTTTTCATATGGTTTTTTTCTACGGAATGATTAATTATCCATAAATTGTAATTAGGAAATAATTTTTAAATTCCACGGGCATTTTGTTCAATCATAATTTAACTTGTTTGCGATATGCCAAATAAAGTTTAATTTCAATTATATAAATTTAATTAAATAAACAATAAATATTTGAATTGGTACATTGATAATCCGTAAAAAATATAATGCCCAACTGTTGTTGAAATTTAAGTGGCAAGAGAAACTGATCGAAAACTAATTTGGATGCTAGTCAGTTGTTAATTATGCATCTAAATTCAAGTATGGTTATAGTATATTTAGAGGTTCACATTGTTGCATGTATATACTTTTACTCTCCATTAATTTGTTTAAATGTCACTTTCTTTTATTAAAAAGCACATGCACTTTCATTTGGGGTAACAGTGATTAACATTAACAAGGACAACTTAATAAATTCTCATTTGAAAACACAGTATACATTAAATTGATATATGTAGGTATAAAAAATAAGTTATATAATCAGAGGTTGTGTAAATAGATATTTACAACAAAATACAAAAATGGGGGTAACTGCTGTGGAAATAAAATAATTATTGTTTTCTTATAATTAATAGAGTTTTAGTGCAATCTAATTATGTTATCTGCTGATATAGTACAATTTTTTTATACTATTATTAAATCTGGGGCATTCCGCATGCCAATTCATGCTACCGAGTGGGTTTGCATCTCTGATTTTTTTTCAATTTTTTTCATTCAGCCAATCGAGAGATTTTTTTTAAAACTCATTTTTTTAAATTGTCCTTTTTTTAAATTACGTGTTTTTTTATGAACTTTTTGAAAAATTTATTCAAATAATTATCCATTATGAATTTTTTTTTATTTGAAATTTAAGGATTTTAAGATTTTTTATATACTTCAATTTTTTTTACTCTCAAAAATTCTGCTCCTTAAAACCCAAATTTTAAGCCTAATTAAGGAAAACTAACAATCTTAAAATCCTTATTTAATCTTTGAAATTAAAAAACAATCAAATTAAGGATGCATACATTTTTCAAATAGTTCAATACAAAACACATTAAAAAAAGATACTAAAATCGGAAAATTTTTCACCAAATTATGGCTATTTGAAAAATGAGTCCTCGAAATTTTCAAAAATTTATACCTCTCGATTGGCCGAATGAAAAATTTGAAAATATTTCTTAAAAACCGAAGGTTACAAAAAGATGCCCAAATTTCATCAAAATCTGAGATGCAAACCCAATTCGTAGGATGAGTTAGCATAGAATGTCATATATTTTACTCTAGTTCATATTTTGTAACATTTTATCCTAAAAATATTTCAATAATTTTGGTAAAAAATAATGGACCGTCTTTCATACTAGGAACTTTCAAAACATTGGGATCTAATCAACTATTTAACCAAAATTTATCCACTGGGTGTGCACTAATTATTATACATTCTTAGAATGCACATGTATTTAATGTCATAAAAATGTGTGAATAACAGATTGATTAATCAAGTTGTAGTTATAACTTTCTAGTCATATGGTCTTCAAGACATTGTATAAGCAAACAAAAATGATAAAAATTTTATACACAATACCAGTAATAAATATAATAGAAATGAAAGTACTTGCAGGTATATATGTAATTATTATAAACTACTGTTATACTGTCTCCTAAAAATGTTTGTTTGGTTTCCTTTATATTATACACAGTGGATACTAAACATAAGATTTGTATGAATATATTGAGTAGGTAACTGTCTCAAATTATCATTTTAGCCAAGAAAATAAAATTGTAAATACTTTGATTATTTGACATTAAAATGAATGTAACCATTTTTTATACGCTCATGTCTGTAAACGTCAAAAATCGCACTGTCGACATTCCTTGTGACATTTAACCATAACTTTCAGGTAATGAGATCGCATGTGCGTTTAGATAAGAAAATTTAAATTTCTGTGTTTAATAAAATTGTAATGAAATTTTTATCTACATTTTACTTTATTTGGTCCATTTACATATTTAGTCAATTGAAAAATATAAAACGTTTTAGTATTAGTTAAATACCTTTTTGATTAATAGAGTAATGCCCCTAAATGTCAGCAAAACTTTATCCAATTTCTCAAAAATAAGTCTAGTTTTTTAGCAGTTTTACTTGCAGGTGGATCTGGTGTGGTAATAATAATTGTTTGTAACATTTTGGGACTCAATCAGGTCATTAAAATTGAACACTTTTTCTATCGTTCTGAGGTCTGATAAATTATTATTGTATTGTAAAATAATTCTCAAGACGCGGTTGGTTGGTTGACTTCCATCATGAGTTCGAGAATTAAAAGCTAAGTTTTATTTCAACTAACTGACATCTGTCAAAACATGACGTACATGTTGAAAACAGAGTAAAAGCAAAGAATACACCAACTAACAAGAAGCGATAGCCGATGAAAATCCTTTGATGTTTATAGGGCCAAAATGTATGACCTTGAAAAACTGAAATTGGCAGATATCTACGTTTTTACACTGAGAAAAATACAATAAATGTTTACGTATTTAATGGTTACAAGGAGAAAAATATACTATTATTTCTATTATAAGTATTTATGTGTTTTAAGGTCTTTAGTAGGGTATATAATAGGGTAGGTACCAATAAAAAAAATAATGATAAATTAATTTATTTTCACAGTTTTTACAAATGAGATAAAATAGTTATTTTTCGATTTTGCTTATGTTCCCTTTTCTTTTTGCTGTTCAGATCATTATTAGAATATATAAGAGAATAATAAATTCTTAATCTTATAAATAACTTAATTACATGTTCCAGTGGGAATAAATTACATGGATGTTTCCTTGAACATTGAATGAGATATACATTTCCTGTTGAAATGTTTTCAAATTATGCTGTAAATAACAATTCTAATTTATAAATATAAGTGACATAAAAATCCCAACGCCCAGTTTAAATGATTTTATTTTAACAAAATTTGGTGAATTTTTTTATTTTACTGAAATAAACAATTGATAAAATTTTCAGCCTTATCAGTTGAAGATTCCGGTTTTTATACTGCTTTTTTTGAAATCCACTAACAATCCAAAAATGAATATTGTAGCCGTAGTAAAGTTCCAAAATTTGCGGATTTTGGTTCTTGACATTCTTTACGATTGGTTACGGTGCCTAGGGTACGGAGACCTGTACGATTTCGTCAACTTAGTTTGATAGGGGTCGTATAGTGGGACTTCGGGAATCTGGATTTTCTCTTCGGGAAATTGCAGTTAGAGTGCAAAGAAGTGTAGACACCGTAGTTAGGTGTTGTCAGGCGTGGGTTTGAGAAGGCCGTACGCAAAAAGCAAGGGGCTCTGGACGCCCCCGTAGAATAACAGATCTTGAAGATCGCCGCCTAAAATTATTGGCCTTACGGGACTGTTTTTCCACTACCAGGTCCATTGCAAATTAATGGTTTGCAGAACACGGAAGACCTATTGGCATGCGAAGTGTTTACCGATGAATAAGACGTTTTGGCATGTTTGCATACCGACCACACTGGGTCCTCCCTTTATCTCCAGAACACCGACTTAATCGCCTTGAGTGGTGCAGAGAACGGTCACTCTGGGATCAGGAATGGAACAGTATTGTCTTTAGTGACGAGTCTCGATTTTGTTTAGGCATGCACGATGGTCGAGCGAGGGTTAGAAGACGACGTGGTGAAAGGAGAAATCCACGGTTTTTTGTTGAAAGGCATGTTCGTCAAACTGTTGGAGTTATGGTTTGGGGTGCTAGAGCTTATGGTTCGAGATCACCTTTAATATTTATCAGAGGTAACATGAACGCGCAGTGTTATATCCAAGAAGTTTTAGAATCCCATCTTTTACCCTGGCAAATCCAACTTTCCAACAATATAATGCCCAACCACATGTCGCAAGAGTAGCAATAGACTTCTTTCAACATAATGATGTCACATTGTTACCTTGGCCACCAAAATCTCCCGACTTATCCCCAATTGAGCACGTGTGTGATATGATAGGTAGGAGATTGCTCAATTTGCAACGTCCTTCTTAGACTCTAGAAGAACTTCGAGAGGATTTGGTGGTTGCCTGATATGAGATATCATAGGAGGACATTAACCACCTGATCAGAAGCAAGCCTAGGCGCCTTGAAGAATGCGTAACACATCGGGGTGGATTCACACATTATTAAAGGTAAAAGGGCTTTAAAGCATGCAACCTCCAAAAGTACTAGTGTCCTTATTGTACGCTTTAAGATATGTCAAAAGATTATCAATATCTAAATATTTTACTGATTTAAAATATCCAATGCATACTTTACAAGTATATTTATTTAAACATTTTTTTATAAATAATAATAATAACATAATTAAATGTAACTCAACTGCACTCTTTCCACACAAATCTCCACGGTTGCAAGCCTCTAAGCAGAGCTGAACTCTAAAAATAAATTAAATTAAGTCCTAGTTGTCGTTATTTATTGTAAGGCATAAGTTTATTGTGTGGGTTTTCTGCACACAGTCATTTCTTAGAAGGAAATACGTCCAGCATAATCTCTTGAATACATGTTTGGTTTTCTTAGCAAAACTGTTCATCTGATCTTTGTGATATTTTTTTTTAAACCATAAATGTACAGAAAAGCAGTGAAAGTTTAAAGATACTATCCATCTTGTGTATAAAATCTCACATCATGGTTACTTGTAATTTCCGGTCCGAATCTGGAAATCGGAGCATCAGGTTAAAATTAAATTTAATTTTTCTGCACGGTAAACAAGTTTGTGTTATGTAACTTTACATAGTGCATAGTAATTAGTATTTTTCTTAATTATTGTAAGTGGGACAGAAGAAGTAGTCTCTGGTACAGTAGGTATATTGGTATAGTACGGTCAAATTTTCTTTTTATTTAAGATAATATTAGATAATAGAGAATTTATAGCCTTATATCTTTATTTAATATTTACCCTAATTTGTTTTAGCAAAATACGTCATTTGTTGTATGTATAAGCGTTTCTTTGTTATTCTATTTTAATTCTGTTATGATCTTTTTATAGCAGAGCATACAACTTACATACCTATTACAACAATAAATAACTATCATATAAATTATTACATTATAAATAACGTACCTACTTAAATCAATATGGAAGATAACATTTTAATATCTACATTTTATTAAATTTTCGGAAATTTTACTCTTTAAAAATTTTAAAATAGAAAATAAAAATGAAATCAAAAATATTACATAAACAGTTATAAGAAAACATTGTAACAGGCTTAAAATGAAACTAATTTCATTATTAACAAACTGAAATGAAAAATAACACTTTCATCACTAGTTTTATTATTTTTTTTACATAGTGTTTGCTAATAGTTATTTTGGCTTCATGAGGTGGTTTTCCCTCTTCTATTTAATATGCCTCAAAGTGTAGAGATCTTGCATATTCGAAAGACAGGGGTGTCTAACTTACAGCCCGTGGGCCAATATATTTCCCTTTAAGCTGAAATATTAAGTGGCAAACAAATGCACTAGACACACTTCCCTGTTGTTATACACATGTATAATAGTATATTGTGTCAAGAGTGCAGAAAGTAATTTATTCCACACGATGTGTGAAAGTTGTGACACGAGCCAATGCAAGTGACGCAATCACACGAGTGGCACACTATACTCTTTCTACGATCAAATTAAAATTATATTTATTCAACTTTAATTACATATTTTACAACTTAAAAGGTAGTTATGATTGCAAAAATGTATGTTGACAGTACCGCAGTTATTAATTGGATGTATATTTTCTTTTTTTACAGTCTTATCAATTTTTTCAGAAATAGATAAATGGTGTTTCATTCTCAACAGATTGCAATATTTTATTTGATAATGACATTTTGCTTGAGAGACTGAAATCGATATATCCTTCTGCTGTTGTGGTCGATTTCCACCCGCCATGTCGTTTGAGTGTTGTTAAATTTACACCACAGTATTCCACTATCGTGGCCGATGACCGTCGAAAACAATGACTGGGATAGTCTTTAGTCACTGGCAACTTCAAAAACTGAGCAATTTGCTGTGCCGTATTACTAAATTTGTTTATTCTAACACATTGCACTGTACGTTTATCATTTTTTTTAATATATGGTAAAATTTCCTGTAAGTGTAAATTTTCTTGGAACTCTCGTTTTTGTTTTTGCAATATTTACTACAGCAGCTAAACTTTTTAGATAGCTCTCCAAAGTAAGCTAGCAAAACTTGTTCTGAAATGGATTGTACTTTGTTGGTTTTTCGCCACTCCATAAATCTTGAATATGACAAATTGTACTTTTTTAAGGACGTTTGGGGTAACAACTTTTCGCTAAAATTATCTGCCGCTTCTACAATGGGTGGAGAAATATTCTCATCACCACTAGCCATTGTAATAAACTTTAATTTTAACTGTCACAGAAAAATAGAAGTATTGAAGGTTTTTGACAGATATCCCTTTTAACTTGATTTTCAATTTGACATAAGAGTGTGGGAATGGCAGTGTGGAATAATATTCCGCACAGTTTGGTGAATGTGTACGAAATTTTCATTTCTCATTTAAAATATAATACGAAATATAAAATTTTCTGTGTTGATCGTAGAAAAAGTATATTATTCTGTAGTAAATTGAAAATATTTGGTTTTTATCATATTGTGGTTTTATTAGGCTTACAGAACAAATATTATTTTATAGCAAATAGAATTGTTTGTTTGGTAACAGATTTTTTTCATCGCAGATAATTTTTTTAGCAAACAAAAGTTATTTCAGGAAGCAGAGAAAAATTTAACCCAAAAAACTCTCAAAAACCACCGCTTAGCTAGGAATTATTAAATAAATGTGTGTGGGGGTTAATAAAGTAGTTTTCACACTAAATGGCATTGACTGAAGGATTATAACAAAACCAATTAGACCCTTAAGTTGTAAAATCCGAGATGCAC
This sequence comes from Ophraella communa, assembly GCA_035357415.1. NCBI lineage: Eukaryota > Metazoa > Arthropoda > Insecta > Coleoptera > Chrysomelidae > Ophraella > Ophraella communa. The sequence goes on along the minus strand of CM068995.1, from coordinate 12,884,034 downwards.
ATCATAAATGTAAAAGGACCTGATTCTAGTAATTTTGTTTCTCAGAGAAGGATTGTAGAGGATTACAGCTTACACTTCTTGTTCATTTTAGTCTTTGTATTTCATTGGAAGTGTTCACTTGTATTAAGGCGTGCAATATTTGTTATTACAGACATTAATATCAAAGATTTTATACCCCAACGTATAGAATAAGCAGTATGTGGCGTCCGTGGATAAAAAGTAATAGTGCTTCTTCCAGTGGTTCGTTAAAGAAGAATCAGTTATCTTGTGACGCCAAAAATCATTATAAAAATGTGTATAGTTCCTTACTTCAGCAAGGATATAACGCGCATCCTTAGCAAGAGTAACCATTAATTTGACCAAGGTGCCTCTTACTTCAGTTAAACGAATTGTTGAAAATTCCATAGAATCAAGAAAAAAATAGATTCCTGTGTCAAAAAGTCCAGACGACTGGGAAAAAGATTTGATAAAGCGAAAAATCTACACTATTTACGATGAGCAGCGTGTCCCTACAACCTAAAGTCTGAAACAGCGGCTTATCAATGACGAAACTCACATCAACCGTGGCCTCACTACTCTTTGGCGAGCTCTGTCTGCAATGGGCTTTAAATATCGTAAAATTGACAAGAGACAAGAAGTAATAATGGAATCCATACGTTTAATAAACTGGCGTTCTGAATATATAACGTCAATAAGAAAATACCGGTCTGAAAATCGGCTAATAATCTACCTCGACGAGACGTGGTTTGATACGCATGACACACTTTCCAAAGGATGGTCTGATTCCTCTTAGAAGTCTAAAACAAAAGCACCATCAAATAAAGGGAAGAGAACCACAATATTTCTCGCAGGATCAGAAAATGGTTGGATCCCAAACGCTGTGTGGCTTTCTTCCAAAAATATAAAGGACTCTTGTGTTGATTATCACGAAGATACGATAGCAGAGCTTTTTGAAGAACTTTTACAAGTGCTACAGTAACTTTCTTAAAAAAAACGTATGTTTGTGATACAATTGCGTAAGAATTGGTACATGCAGTGTTACGACTACCTCCCTACTACCGCGTGTTCAATCCCATAGAGTTTATGTAGCACCAAATTAAATAGAGTGTGAGCGAAAAAAATACTTCTCCGACTTTAAGTGGTAGTGTGGTAGAATTAATTAGGAACTGTATGAATGAGATTCCTACCGACAGTTGGAAAAGTTCTGTTAGTCATGTTATAAATGTTGAAAACTCTGTAAAATCAATTGCGCCAATTATAATTAATTTAGATGAGCGACACTGAACTAAATATAAAATAGAATTGTAACATTTAAATAAATTACTTGTATATCTCCTATATTATGCAAAATTCAAATTTCTTAATTTCGACCCTGTAGCACATTTGCATCTTTTACCTGATGATTTTCTACACAATGAGATTAAATCGGGTAGTTTATTGTAGTTAATAAGCCAATACCATTTATTGTGAAAAATACTATAGTATATTACTTGACAATGCCGATAGTTGAACTTTTGGGCCCCACGCATCATGATGTTAGAGGCGAAGCCAACATTAGGTTTCTAATTTAGCATTTGAACGTATAGATTCCGTTCACTACTTTCTTCTTCAGAATGTGCCTATCCGTTCCGGATGTTGGCGACAAGCAAGGCAATGTGAACTTTACTGGATGCTGCTCTAAACAGGCCTCGTGTAGATTGAGAAAACCAAGCTATAAGGTTTCTCAACCAGGCCCCCTTCTACCAAAAACCTATCCCTGGAGTATTAACTGAGGTTCCTCATTATCTGTCCAAAATATTCTAATTTTAATTATGTCCCCTAGTTCGGTCTCTTTTTGATGCATTTCTAGAACTGTCCTGTTGAAAACGTGATCAACCCAGGAGATTCTAAGGATTCGTCTGTATAGCCACATCTCAAAGGCCTCAATTTTTTTTGTGGACGTTTCCGTCAAGGTCCAGGACTCGGCACCATACAGGAGCACTGAACAGTCTTAGTTTAGTCTGCAAATTAAGGTCTTTGCTTCAAAAGTCCTAGTTCAACTCGTCCATTTTTAATTTCTATTCCAAGGGAGTAAATTATTTTTTGTAAACATTACCATACTATTATTAGAATGCCTATTACGTAAACTGCGGACTAATATTCGGTTTTTGTTTTGTTTTTGTTGATAAAACGATTAGGTAATTTTGTTGTGCAACGTGAGAAAATATCGCACACCTTACTGGATACACATTTAGTTAATAATATTTAAAAGTATGATATGAATAATTTTGTTTATATATATTTTCGTACTTGTGACTAGGTCAGTTAATTTCGATCTGATAAAAGGATGAATCAGTGTGGAACGTTAGAAATTTTTTATATGTTTAACACTTGAAATGAACAAAGTGAAACTAATTTTTCCACAAAAAGGAATAGTTAAAACTATGATCTGTGAAATGGTATACAAAATGCATAATAAAGTTAAAAGAAGGAAAATGAATAGAAATGTTACGGATCCAGTAGATTATTTTACAAATAGATTAGATTAATATTATTAGTCTAGACCTAATCGGATGAAAGTTATAAGGAAAAAATTTCATGTCCTAATTTTATCAGATTCAGAATAAACCGCATCAGATTATTATTAACAATCGGTGCGTAATATTGGAGCAGCTCGAATTTAATAACTATTATCAAATTTCCGTGAAATTAATAACAGTTTGTTAGCAGAATTGAAAACTTATGTTTGACCGAATTTCTATTTTCATTGTATCGTTCCCGGTTCAACTCGCATATATATTTTTACAAAATACAAAATAAATAAAATTTAAAAATAAATTTTCGATTTTGAGAGCTGTGTACAGAAAAATACTCTTCCTTTATAATTAATTAATTAATTATACCATCCTTGCAAAATTCAGTTCAAAAGTATCTATATTGTATTAGACTAAACAATATTACAGATTAAGACATTTAGATAACGGAAGACATTGACTCCTAAAATAATGCCAAACAAATGTGACATTATTTGCTTTATTCAATTTGCTTATACTTATTATCAATATTTTAAATCTTCACGGTTTATGAAATTTATTGTATCAACCTTTACTTTGTGGAAATCCATCTATTAAGAGCACTAAACAAATAATAACTTGTAAACAATTTATTGAAAAAATTAAATTTTTTATCTCAATGACAGCTGTTTCAAGTCATTCAACTTTATGATTTTATGATTCTTTAATACAAAAAAAAATAATTGTTGCTAACTCAACATAATTTATTTTTATAATATCTTAAAATCTGGATGTTTTGAGAAATTTTTTTAAAACATCTATTAATTTCACATATCTAACAAATTGAACAATTTAATCCCAAACTTAACTAACCACTATAACTTAACTGCTGCAAAATTCTTATGTTTTCCATGTACTTGTGTCATTATTAGAAGTAATTCTGAATCTTACACCTCTTCTCATTGATGTAGCAAATGTAAGAAGAAGAACAATTCAAAGAATGGTAAATGCCCGATAGTTCCTTCGGCATAACTCTAGGGCAGGAAGCTTAACTTAAAAAAAAAACGCTGTAAAGTTGAATAAGAAAAGTCAATGGCTTTAATATTGTTATGTCTTATTACTTCCTTACTTGGTCTAGCCTTAACTACTCATCAACATCAATTACCTAGATACAAACAAACAAAATGAAATTTCAATATGTCAATTTGACGATGCTAGCTATTAGCGAAACAGCTGTAATTGAATTTTAAAGCGAATTTTTCGAATAAATAGTGGAATTTTAGTTTAACTGTTCAGTTATTTATTGTTCTTACTAATTTTTTCAAATAAACTTGGAAGTTATGTTGAAACGAAGAGTTTTTTATTATTCTTAATAAGATGGACTTCCAAAAAGTAAGGGTTAGTACAATAAATTTAATAAATCATAATACATATCCTTGCAAAATGCACTGCAATGGAAGAGCTCTACATGTTGAAGCATATCTAATAGAAGAGGAAGTAATAGATTTTGAAGTCGCAGTGATACAAACCCATGTATACTACATTACATTACTTACCCATGTTCTTCTATTTTCTAATCGCTCCAAACCATTATTTCCGCCAAATCTTTGCTCCAACAGAATTGCTTGCAATTTTAAATAATGTCAATAAAGAAGAACAATTAATAATTGCATCTGTAAATCTTGCATGGTTTAGGAATTTGATGGCTTATTGACAGCCGCTTTCCGCAGAGTGCGATATGTGATACTTTCCTACATGTGGTCGTAGGAAAAATAATTTATTGATTGTCTATTCGTGCTTTACGTACAAATTCTTACTTTCAATATTACTAATTAAAAATAAAACAATTTGTTACATTAGGCGATTTTAACTGATATGCTTTCTTACCTTTTGTCCCTCCTATTTAGTAAAAAATGTAGAAATTATTATCTGAATCACAGACATCACGAACATAGAAAGTTACATTTGTTTATTTAAATGAGAGTAAAGACGACAAGTAATAGTCCAGTTTATGTAACTATAATAATTTCAAAGATCGGTCTTATCATATATCTTTGAAATAATAGATTTTATTGTAATGAAATTTAACAACTGGATTAATTTTTTTAGTGATATTAATACAAAATAATTATGTAGATAACCATATTTGTATGTAAAATATGTAAACACTATATTGTTATTGTTTATACTGGTTTAATTTAAAGATATTCTCGAGTATACCTGAACACCGCACTAATGGCTAATCTCTTGAATATAATTTTTGTTTACGATCTATTTCATTTTACGGCCAAGTAGGTAATATTTTGTTTTTGTTTACCATCATTGAATTTTTATATTTTTTACCAAGTTACGTAAACAGTCAGCCATAGCGTTTCACTTTTTTAAAGATGCATCTTGGAAAATAATATTAACTGATTTTATAATTACCATGGTTCCGTAGGTAGCTCCAGTTTATTACTATTATTAGAAAAAGCAATTATTTCGCTTTTTATAAATATTATAGAGAGGAATTATAAATTAGTAAAATTTTCTTACGTGTTTTTTAATAGCATGCTAGAAAGAATGACGAGTACCTACACGAGTAAGAAATATTAGATTTGCTCCAACAGACTTGAAATAGAACTATAAATTGTATCTTCCGAAAAATTTACAAGATATTTATTCATTATCTATAGTTTTAAATTCTTAATTGGATAAATATCTGAATTAACTCAGTTGATAGATTATACCTAATAAGCTAACCGTTTGACCGCAAGGTTGTGGGTTCCATTCTAAGCGTCAACAATTTATTTTATCACTTTATTTTTTATAAATAAATAATTTTTAATGCAGTATTTATGTAAGTAAATAAAATCAATAAAGAAGAAATCTTATAGAATTCACGGGTTTGAGGCTTATTGACAGTATTTCCGCACTAGGGCGTAGGTAGAGAGAATTGAAAAAGAAAGTTTCTGTAATACTCCTGATCCTCTCAGTAGACGTTTCACCACTTCCATCTCTTTTCTGGGTAACATTTCCTATCAGCTGACTGATGTGTTCAAGAAATTCAACATTAATGTGCCGTTTGGAACTAAGTAATGACACCCTTAGATCTAAGTTTGTTAACATTAAAGATAAAGTACCCATGCTTCATAAGTCAGGTATTTATAGACTTTCTTGTTCAGATTGTAATTCAGTCTATGTGGGACAGTGCGGCCGTAGAATTGAGTACCGGGTTGAAGAACATAAAAATAAATATCAGTATTACAACTTTTTTAATTCGCCTTCAGCGTTTGCTAATCATATCTGTACAGAAAACCATTTAGGAAACTTTTTTGACGTTAAACTGTTACATAGCTGTGGTAAGGGTCAGAGAATGAATTTGCTCGATTCATGGAAATACATAAGGCCAAAGTTGATGAAAGTTTGAACTGCTTAAATAAACAAATCACACCCACTGAACACTATTTTTTTTTTTAAATCTACATCACATATTCGAATGAATTCAATATTTTCCATACATAATCCATGCACATAGTAATTTCGGTGGCTGACCCTCACCATGATTACTTTGAAGTGTAGAATTTTTATAAAGTTAAAAAATTTTTGAATTTATTTCTCAACCCATACATATTGTTCATTACTTTGTAATCTTTATACATAACATTGTTTCAATTTTATTAATTTTGTTTTGATTCACGATTGATATTGTGTTATTTGTTGTGTTTGTTTCTTTTCGACTACTTATTGTAAATTTTTATTTGCCCGGAGTCACAGAACCAAAATTAAATTTACTGGCCCTCTCTTCACACCTAATTTTCAACCCTTCTACATGCACGCAAATTCTTTACTTCTTGTCCCTTGATGTCTTCACTTTATAACCATAGCGACTTAGTCTAAATTCTTCTTTATAGAATTTTAGTGACTTATCCCACAATTACACATTAAAACCTCCGTTCTACTACTGGACTATACTCCGGGTCACAGTTATTATGCAGCGTGGCCGACATAGGCCAATGTAAATCTTATGGGCGAATATTCAACACTGTTGCCGCTTTGGTTAAATTTATTGGTAAAATTTATCTAAAAGCATAATTATAAATATTCTTAATTACTCACTAAACGATTTTCAAATGAATAATTTAGTCAACATTTAAATCATAATAGTAACACAATGGCAAGTTATATTCCCGCGCCAGTTGGAACCAAATTCGAAGAACATGCCAATATGGCAACGCCGTCGTCCATAAACGTAATGCTGCATAATAACTGTGACCCGCTCTATAGTAGTTCTTTCTACTTTTATTGTGGTTCTTTTTCTGTCGCTCACCATCCTTTCCTACACCCCGGCTATTCCCATCCCAGTAATAACCATACAACCTTAAAACCCTACCTACTTTTGGTTTTTTATTCCATTTAGTGGGAACCCTCCATCCTCTCCTAATTTTGGTTTTTTACTCCATCTAGTGGGATATAATTACTGCTTCCCTTCCACACCTTAACCCTTACCCTATTTTTTTTTCCATCATTACACCAGACAAACACAACCGTTACCAAAAGTCCATGACTCTAAGTCATATCAAATTAAAAAAAAATCGTTGTCGATTTGAAGTGTTTTTCTTGGATTTTCTGTTACGTACTCTACTGAGTTTGCTTTTGTCAACAACACGAAACAAATTCGTATATCGTGTTTTGTGCAGTGTTTAATTACCTATGATCACTAATTATTGCATGTGGCATAATAATTAATAATATAGATATGCCTTCTGTAAGACGAGAAAATTTAGGTAGAAGAACCCGAAATGCAACAAACCAAGCTAATAGACCCATCTCGTTAATGGCTCAAATTTAATACTCATGCGCGAACCAACTCGTAGTTCCCCCTAAATGTTCGTGCTCCTTATAAAATTGTGTTGGCAAGCCTATCAATCCGTGTATTATTATGCATAAGACCATAAGAGGTCAGTTCATTGTTTATTTTATTTCAGTGGAACTGTATTTTGTTTTTTTGGACCATCGCAGTATTTTTATTGTTATACGCACTAATAAAAATAAACGAAATAAAAATTGGAATTTCTTCTTTTTGGTTTATGGCCTGAGGTACCGGGTCTATCCGGTTTCTTTTTCATTTAAGTAGTGGTATTCCTGGTCAGCAATAAGTTGTGTTCCATGAAAGAATATTTTAGCAGTGGAAGGGGAAAATTCAAAAATATTTGCGCATGAGTATTCAATAAAGGGATAGGTCTATTACCGATCTAATCATACTGCACAAGAACGTGACGACCGAAATTAACGTGAAAGAACTCGGATATCACAAACGCGTGATGCGCGAGCGAGACATTCAACTAATAATCGCGCAAGTTTGCTTTCAGTTACGATGTGTCAATTGACTACAGTAACTACCAATTATTGGTTCTATGAACACGGTTTGCTCACATTTTAAGGAATTGAAATGCAAAAACGAAGCCAAACTAAAATGATTATCTTTGGTATTACTGTTTAAACTTTTTAATATCATTTTCTACTACCGTTAACTGTTTTGCATTTTCTTGCTTACCAATGTATTGTGTTCTTTACAGCCTGATGATGGTCTAATTTAGACCGAAACTAGTTGCAATAATTGTACATTACTTGAATAAAAGTCTGTGGTTTTGTCTTGCGTTTCATGGGATCTTTTCTATTGGATTAAATAAATATATACTTTCAGTAAAGCTGACTAGCAATTAATAGTTATTTATGCCATAAAACAACGAAATTTTATTTTTACTTAACTTTCAAAAACATTGTCATTAGATCTAATACTCATCTTTTTAATACACGTATCGTAGGCGCATTGCTAATTTACCGAAGGTTTTTACTTTTCCAGGTGATATATTTACAAATTTTGTTAGCTCTCAGTACTGGAGAATACATCCAGTGAAAGCCTAGTTCATCCTGTTCCCAAGAACAGTTCATTTTTGAGTTTCGGATTGCTGTATTTTTATGACCTAGAACCCTCATCAAGGTAACCTTGATGATTTGACTTTAAGCAAATTTATTCAGATTCTTTAAAGATGTCTGCAAACCTATCAGAATATATTTAGAACTTTGGTCTATTCTCGAATGTCTTACAAAATATTTAGAATTCGACATTTGTAGATTAAAATTGTCACCACTTGAAATTGTGGTATTCTTGATTGGTTTTGTCTTTCGTATGACATGTTTTCTCTATGCCAATGCCAATGTAGGATGTCGGTAGAGACGATTACAAAAATATCGCGACAGCTCCAGTAAAATTCGGCAATGTGGGGATATTGGCCGACGATCTACGATCGGCGCGCGCTGCAGCGCAATCGGAGAATTCTAGTAGAACAATTGCTAAGCGGATTCCGTGTTCTGTGTTTGTTAGTCCCAGCGGCGGCTGGGCCACTGGAATCTATTTCTCGAACTGGGTAATCGCTAGCGTTCGAGTCGACGGTAAAGATAGGTGGGAAAACCGGAGCTGTCGCGATACTTTTGGAATCATCTCTATTGGTTTTTTGAAAGTTATATTGTAAGACAAGTGTTGGCTACTAGCGGAGGAATTAGCAACTGGAGAAGACGTGAACAATTTAAATCAACTGTTTACAATCTGTTAAAACGTGTGAAAATAAAGTGAATATAAAGCTGTACATAATTTCTGATTTTAATTTTCTTTAATTCTTTTATAATTATAGAACGTAAATTGAGGTGTATTTGTTCAGTATCTACCTCAGTGCGAAAGTTACGCCAGGAAAGCTATTAGTTTACACAAATTTCCCAAAAATTTGGAGCTTATATATACCTACTAGAAATTGGTAAACCAATAATAGTATTGTATTTATAAAATACTATCGTATTTGATGTATTTGATAAATATTCGCAGTAGAGTAAATTGAATCACACTAGAACAACCAATATGTCAATGGGCTTTAAGCTTTAAATACCCATCACGTCTTCTCCGCCATTTTTGTTGACGTCGGAGCGCCCTCTATCGCAAATGGAATTTTCCAATTTGTATTTTCGAGATAGATTGGATTGTTATTTGTTCTAATTATATTGTATTGTTCTAATAAGGGTTCTAGAATAACGATTAGCTCTGTAATGGTTTAGTTAATATGAGGTATGCCATGCTAAGACTTATTATTTTTTATTAAATACAAATGTTATTGAAATAACCTGTAAATTGATTATACAAGTAACAAACATGTTTATAGTCTAATTTCTAAACAATTATAAAAATAAAACAACCCAAAAAATATATCTTCTTCTTTTTTTAAACAATTGCCAACTGGCAATATTTGGAACCTATACTCTTAATATTGCCACAGTACTGGCAATAAAAGGAACAGGTATTTTGATAATAAAAATAAGTAATAACATTGAACCTTAACATTTAAAAAACTAATGAGACATTGACTATTTTTGAGAACAATTGGGGCATATGAATTTATCCTTATCATGTTTAGTCAGACCCACACACTTTTCATGCACGTATTGGCTACATGCAGGACATAATCTCATATCAGCCTGGCGCTCTTCATTACATAGATGACAGAACCATAATTCACTACTTTTTAAATTCTTGTTTATTTTCTTTTGTTTATTTTATTTGTTCAGATTGTCTTGTTCTTTTTGATGTTTGTTTATTTTCTTTTCCTCCTGTTCTTTGTTTTTGTCATTTGAATTTTCCTGTTGTTTGGAAGGTTCTTTGTTACTTTTACCTTCGTAACTTCTTGAGCTTTAGCAGTTTAACCGAATTTTGGCTGCTATAATGTAGAAGTGTTGTTCAAAGTATTTCATATCGTAGTGAAGCTTGCCTTATACTGCTTCCAGCTCTTATTGCTTCTAAAGCTACAACGAGATTCGCCTCAGACCACATGGCTCTCTTTCTATTCGACATTCTGTTGAAAAGAAAGTTTTTATTAATAAAAAGTGAATTTTCATATTAGGTTCCAAATATTGTCATGGCAATATTAGGAACTATCTCATGTGGCAATATTAGGATCATCACTACTGCGGAACAAAAATGGCGATTTATGTTTTATTTTCTTTTATATTAATTAAACACAATATGGATTAATAAAGTACTTGAATGTACCTACCTGATAACGTTCTCACCCTTCTATAATTGGTATTAGCAAGCTTATAACAATCATTAAAGTTTCCCCACGATTTTATAAACAAATTGCACGAACTACACGCTGCTTTGCCATGAACACCAATACTGACTGGTTTCACCTATAACGTTTTTAGAGTGGTTGTTTTAATTTAATATTTGAGCTGACATGGCCATCTGCGACTCAAGGGATAAATTAATACATATACGGGGAGTGGCAATATTAGGAACATGGGAATATTTGGCGCACTTACTGTAAATTTTAATAAACTTTCTATCAGATAAACATGTAAAAGCGCTTCTATATATTCCCCGCTATTTTAAATAACAATTAATACAACTGCCAGTTTTTTTCCAAAAAATTTATAAAAAGTACCAAACAAAATTATTAAACAATTTTTTAAATGTTTTGACTTTATAAATTTCGCTGCCTTTTCCCACCGGGAAAAATTTCCCGACACATGGTTCCAGTATTCTCCCTACAACCCTTTTATCTGAGTCCCGTATTGAAATTTCATATTTTATTGTAAAATATAATTTCAGAAATTGAATTAAATTATCTGTTATTTGTTTTATGTATAATGGATCATTAAATTGAACGTAGAATTTCTTGTTACAGAAAATTTTTAAATGATGTCTACGGTTCGATGGAAAGGCATATTTTATGGTAAGTAATTCAAGTGAACATAGCAAAATGGTAGGTATGTCTAAATTATAAGATTTATAGAGTACAAAGTAGTAGATTTGTTTAAAAAGGAAATAAATAAGCTTGATCTAATTTAGCGTTCGCTCTAGAAATTATAGAAAATGAAGAATCTTAAAATTCCAAATTATAATTTTGATTAATTTATTTTTTTCTCTTTGTGTATTGTATACAGTGGGGACGTTCAGCCGAAAAAAGCAATTGCAAGTGTTTGCAAGCGATATGGCGTTAGAAAGGCTAAAAAGCTATTTTCCTCTAGAACGCTAAGTTTGCGGTAGCTAGGAATTCTAATCTAAATTGGATACGTTTCTAAAGTATGAATTATTAATTAAAAAAAATATGAATGAAAAACATTGTAAATAGTATGTAGTGTGGAAGAGATTCACCGATTCATCCTCAGCCTGACAGATATTGTTTGATATTTTTCTTTTTTTAGCTCACTTAAAACAGAACTTAAAAATGTTTGTATCATCTACAATTTGCTTAGAAATAATGTGAGAATACCCACATTAAATTTTACATTTATCACTTCACTTATCACTAGGGCTACCAGCGTTTCAGTTTTTCCAAATTTCCGCTCAATTTTACCAACTACTTCTATCTCAATATCTGTTATACATCATGTTGTTCAATCTTTTAGTTGGGACTTGGCAGATGTTTTAGATGTCAAGTTTTAGTTGTCAATTTTTATGTAATTTTGTCACATATAGTTATTTAATAAAAACCATTAATGAAAAAATGGCAGAAACATTAAATAATTTAATGAAGACACAACAAGAAATACTCAAATCTCAACAAGAGATGTTTACGCAAATTGCAAAATGTTTTGGAGCTCAAAATACAACTTCAAATCAAAACAATGAAGAGTTTCGCATGGATATTTTAGACAATAGTATCCAAGAATTGCATTAAGATCCTGAAAATGGCGACACAAGATAAAGTTGATGAAGAACTTAAAACGTTTACAGCAGTTGAATATTATTTCACCCGTCGAATATTCTGATTGAGCAGCACCTATAGTGGTCACTAAAAAATCGATCGATGTACGAATTTGTGGAGATTACTCAACTGGCCTTGATGATACTCTTCTTCTTCATCATTATCCACTTCCAACGGTAGAGGAAATTTTTACAAAATTGCAGAATGCAACAGTATTTAGTATCATTGATCTTTCAGATGCTTTTCTTCAAATTGAAATAAACGAAAACTCAAGAAAATTCTTGACAATTAATACCCATCATGGATTATTTCAATACAATAGGATGCCATTTGGTATAAAAGTTGCACCATCCATTTTTCAACAAATTATGGATACAATGCTGTCAGGCTTGCCAGACACCACAGCCTATATCGATGACATATTAAATTCGGGTCAATCAGAAGTAGAGCATGATCATAACTTACATCTCGTCTTAAAACGTATTGAAGAATTTGGTTTTCACTTAAAATTACAAAAATGCAAGTGTAACGTCATAAAGAGATTAAATATTTAGGGTACATTTTAAGTGCAGACCCTGCTAAAACAGGAGCTATCAGAAATAGGCCACCACCTCATGATATAAATACTCTACGTTCTTATTTGGGTGCAACCTATAACTATAAATCAAGCAAACATGCCATTTCTGAATCTGCAAACCACAATTTTGTCAATGAACAAGGAAATGTTTTTAATGACAGACGGTCTCAGAGTGATCACATCGGAGATGAAAATGTTTCTACTGGTCATAGTTATATGCCGCTAAGACGATGTCAGAGGTCGCGACAAAAACCCTCATATTTAAATGACTACATTTAAAAGAAGGGAGATATGTTATACATCTTGTTGTTCAATCTTTTAGTTGGGATTTGGCAGATGTTTTAGATGTCAATTTTTATGTAATTTTATCACATATACTTATTTAATAAAAACCATTTTTACAATTTAAATATTTGTTGTATTGCAAATCTACAACAATATCAAGTCATAATTAATAAATACTTCGGTTCTTTGTGTTTCAGCCATTTTTATTACGCCCAGGTGGATAATATGAATATTATACCTAATTTATAAATAAAATAAATGTGCCTATTTCTTGGAAAAATTAATTATTCCATGATTTAGAACCTCACCGTTTAATTTATTTATTTTATTTAAATTTATGTTAAAAATGTTTTCAGCTACTTTGGTGTTGTGGACAATGGTTTCTGCAAATAATATGCAGGTGAGCATTTAAGAAACCTTATATAATCTTTTTGCAAACTTCATGTAGCCCTTTTACTAACTTGATGTACATCATTTTCGAATTCTCTAAACATTGACATGTCTGCTGCTATAACTCTTCTTCTAAGCATTTTCATTAAATGTTGTAGGACCCCATAACTATGACATCAGATGGTTGGAGACCCATAGTGGGAAGTAGAAGAAAACCTCCCGGTTTTGAAACTGATTTACGTATTCCCCAATTTAAAAAACCGAATAGAAATGTTGAAGTTGAATCTGTGAAATCGGAAAATTCAATAACAATTACAACATCGAAGCCAGAGCAAGAAACATATGAAAGTTCAACGAAGTCTTTGAATCACATGAATGCAGGTCCTGCACTGGTACAAAATTACGGTAAAAATTTGTAAAGATTTGTACTGAGTGTTCACAAACTTATTTAATTTTTGTTTTTTAGGAAACAAAATACCACCACATAGTAAATATGTTTTACCCAAATATCAAACACTTCCTCCTAGTGCAGTTAGTTTAGGTAGACCTTCCCAATATGGTTTTAGAAAACATTCTGTACCGGCGAAACCATCTAAAATTATGTCGCATCTTGGTCCTACATCCACCAAGAAAAAACCACCACCTAGAAGCCACGTAGGAGCACAAAGCACCAGGAATGAAGTTTTTGTTCATGCTGCTTCAAGTATGTTGTATTAATTTCATTTTATAAAAATGTACTATTGTTTATGTAACTCAATTTTTAGTATCGTTTCCTTACACAAAATCAGGTACAGGTAATATACGAACAAGAGAAACCCAGGGTTTAGGTCTATTTGGTTCTCAGAATCATTTCACTGTCAACCAACCTAATTCACATATTGAAATCAACCGATTTCCGTCAACAAATGATAATGTTTTCGAACAATACAAGAGTCCTGGCATTTCTTTTCTTATACCAAAATTAAAAGTTGGACAAGGAGATGTATATAGCAGGAATCTAGTACCACCGCTACCTTCTAGAAATTTGGCTGCTGAAAAGGAAAAACTGAAAAAGGCCAAATTTCCTATATTTAAGGATAACACAGCATCAGTTTCTGAACCGGTATTAGAAATACACGAAAATTTTGGTAAGTTACATCTATTTTATGTAAGAAATAAAATACATATTACATATTAATCTTATTCTACTATTACCATAATAATCTACTATAACGTAGGTCTACGTTGTAGACTGCATTTAAAGGTAAATGCGGCACTCCAGTATCTCTTTCTTTTGAAAATGAGTCATCAAATTTATTGAAAAAGGCAAAAAAACTAAACAAATCAAGATATGATAACTGAACTGTCAAAGATAACTGTAGTCATTAACTAAATCTATTTTTTCTCCGATTGGCAGCAAATATTAATTTTGCTGACACATATCAATCAGCAAAGTATTACTTTTCCTGCCTAGGCAATAATCCATAAATCGTTTATAATTTCCTTCATATTTCATCCGAGACTTCTCCGGCAACAAATTCAACTCTATATTTTTTGCCACCTCCCTTATTTCTGGAGGAGTAAGTACTTCCAGGTCGCTATTACTGTCCATTGTATAATAATTTAAATATACCGATATTTTTTTGCAGTCAGAAATTTCATGAATTGTCAAACTATAATTATTATGGACCTTTCCATAGCAACCAACCATTCCAACAACTGCGATTTTTATCAAATTTTATTTTAATTGAACATTACAGGAAAAAAAAGGGATTGTGAGAATTGTAATAATTTGCTAATGCAATATCCTCCTATTTCATTATTAACAATCGGAGAAAAAATTATATGTTCAACTCGGCAGCAAAGTAGATTGACTGCCTAGTTAAACAAATAACTATTATATTGTCTTTCTTTTAATTTAGTCAGTGGAAAATAATTTTTTTGGGATTCAACTATTTTTGGTTTTGGATTTTTGGGTTGATTGATTGATATTGATATTGCCACTGGCATGTAGGAAAAAAATTAAAAACTTCACCCAAACTATCGAAGTATTTATTACTTCCAAAATAACAATTAAACTTCACGTCAAATTTAATTAGATCCTCCGTTGAACTCTTAGACCATATACAAATAGACGTCAATTTTCTGTCCTTGTTGTGAAGCCAAAATAACTTTATGTTGTGTTCTATAACTATATGTTTACAAACAAATCCACGTTTGAATAAAACTTCTTCGGTTGTTTTCGTATATCTTCGACTGCACTGTCTCTTATAGCATGGAACATTGCGAATCATATGTAAACATTAATCTTACCCTGTTCATAAACTAATTGTGGTATTGTTTTCGTTGTATTAATTTTGGGTTAAAGATATGATTTAAGAATTTTGATTAGAGTTAAAACCTTGTTAGGTACCTACTCAAATACATTTGCGCCGCTGGTATTTGTTGTTTGTAAACAGTACCGCCCACACACCTCATCCCGTAGCTCCACGAACTTCATGCGACAAAGAAAGATAATATTGGCTTCAGTATGTTGTTCAGAAAAATGACGTCACAGCCAGTCTATTTGTATATGGTCTAAGGTTGAACTAGTTAAGGGACTTAACCTAACCTAGTAGGTAAAGACATATGAATGACAGACTCAAAGTATCAAAATTATTAATACTATATGGGCAGTTGATACAGCAAAGAACATCACTACACTACGTTGCCGACAATATTTCTTTCTCTCTCACGTTGGTAAATTTTATCCATACCTCGCATGCTTGGGGAAAATTTCATTCAAGTAATTTCTTACACTTATTAAGAATAATAAAAAACTTCCAAGTTTATTTGAAAAAATATGTTTTAAATCACAATGACGGCCGTTTCGCTAAGAAGCAATAATGTTGATACAAAATTGTTAAATATAAAAACAAAATTACCCAAATTAAAAAAAATCTGGTGTTTACAAAATTAATTGTCCAGAATGTAATGCTGTATATATAGGTCAAACACAAAGAAATTTTGAAGTAAGATTTAATGAACACTTAAGATAAGTCAATTATGCAAAACACCTACTTGAACATCCAACCTCACTCTTACACACCAATGACATCCAAATAATACACACTTGTAATAAAATTTAGATTTCCTTGAAGAACTTGAAATAAAAAGACATCTAGCAGATCCACAATTTAAAGTTGTTAATGAACAAATAAATCTTGGAAGTTCTCCACTATTAAACTGTTTACTTTGATTGAGTTTACATTTTATACATAGATAAGACATAATTGTAAAACACAAATATATTAAGTTATTGTAAAGATCAGCATGATATAGTTTTTTCCTGGTTTTTCTATATCATTGCACAGTTATACTGATCTTAGAGGGAATTACATCCAGGATAATCCCTTAGGGCTATTAACATCTAGGCTTATTACTTCCATACTTGGTCTAGCCTTAATACTATCTAAACATCAGGTACCTAGCTACAAACAAACAAAATGTAACTTAAATGTCAATCTGACGATACTTCTTAGCGAAATGGCCGTCATTGTGATTTAAAACATATTTTTTCAAATAAAGTTGGAAGTTACGTTGGAACGAAGAATTTTTTTATTATTCTTAATAAGATGGACTTCCAAAAAGTAAGAGTTAGTACAATAAATTTCTTACACTTAAAGTATAATGGGGTGTTTCTTACTCTTCATTTTGAAAGAGGACAAATTCTTCTTTTCTACTATTTGTAACGTCCTGTTCCACTTACTCTTGCTACTGTGGCGCCACCAATTTGCTTCCTTTCCATGGACATTTTTGAGTATATTGAGTTAGTTCTCCTTCCTTCAAAGTGCTTCAAAAATGCATTTAAAATTTACATTTTCAAGTTTCGCGCGTAGTGTTACGATTACTCTGTGGTCGTGACGTCAGTTCGCTGCGTAAACAAATGAGGTGATTTTCTGTATCTTAGTCATAAATGTTTTTATCTGAAAAATGAGCAATTATTCCATCTATCTTTGGAATGCTCTTCCGCCATGCAAGAACACTAGTGTAAAAATACTGGACAAATTGTGGACTCAAGTGACAGGTGATTTAAACTTTAGAAAAAATCTGGTTCAAAGTCGCAAAAAGAGATCTTGAACTATTACACAATAAAACCCTTTGGTACTTTTGTGAAGATTATTTTGATGGGTTCCTAATAAGGAGCTTTATTGCTAAAATTCATAAGTAATAAATTAGATGCTAAGAACAGCAATTAAAAATATAAATAATAATGTAGTTACTTCCGTTTTGCTATTTCTAATTAAATATATTGTAATTTGCGAATATAAAAATCTCATGTTTACATGGTATTCTGTGATTTTCATTTATTATGGTTTTAAATTAATGGAAAACATTAACTACTACAATAAATGCAGTAGATACAATAAGGGAAAACCATTTTAAATAATGCATATTAAGTATATTAAAATTAAATAATATATAATTAAAATATAATATATATAAAATATAATTAAAATATCATGTTTACATGTATATAAAATTTAAATCCAAAATCAGCCCTATAACTGAATCTCCTTGTTGATCATATTGATCATATTTGGAGGTTATAAAAAACAAGTAACAGCCATTTGTACTAAGTCGAGCTTTGGGTTGAGGTTAAGGTTCGCTTAAAGTAAATATTTTTATTGTACTAGACGTCAAACACAATTTAAGTTTTACTTAACTTATGCCGTCATTATCGACGGATTAAAGAAAACGAACCTAAAAGTTGGCTGTTGGCCTATTGTCATGATACAAA
This sequence comes from Ophraella communa, assembly GCA_035357415.1. Classification (NCBI taxonomy): domain Eukaryota; kingdom Metazoa; phylum Arthropoda; class Insecta; order Coleoptera; family Chrysomelidae; genus Ophraella; species Ophraella communa. Next base: position 12,865,794 of record CM068995.1, on the reverse strand, counting down.
TATATCTATATCTATACTTATCTACACTTAAAATAAAATAAGTTCCTACAATTCAAATTTACCTCCAATCATTTTAGGTGTTCAAACCCCTCACATTCAAGAAAATTTAATACAGTTTCCTGTTAACTACAACCGTAACCTTTCTCTACACCAACTATCTAAAAGTCCTGTAGTTGATGTACAAGTTACTAAAGAAAATTTAAAAGTATTTCATACTGTTTCACAAAACCGATTCAAACCTAGCGGACTTGATTATATTGACTACGATTACCATAATGTTCCTACTTCTGGACAACCAACTAAACTACAAACCTATGAAGTTACTGAGGGTAAGTTAATTGAAAACTTTGGTTATCAGAATTTAAAAAAGTATTTAATGACTATAAAAATACAAGGCGCAACTGGTGCAACAGCTTTTATAAAGTGATTCTATAATTACAACTTATTATGTTTCGTGTGCTTCTTTTATTTGTTTAAATGTTTATAGGAAAGTGGCAAGACAATCCCAATCCTTACACATTTAATTACTTGAAATCTCAAGATTCTGTTCAAAACATTCAAGCCATTAGACCACAACCAGGTGAATCTCAAATTACCAACGAACCTATAGTTGAACTTAACCTTCCCCCTTTCTTACCCACTCCTTACATTCCCGATCCAATTTATCCAACTTCAGCTACACAAAGCGAAGCTTCTACAGTATTTTCACAAGTTAGTAAGAAAATGAATAAGTACAAAAATGCTGCTCTAAACAACAACCCATTATTTTTTGATATTAAAGAAGTATCAACACATTATCCAATTTTGGGAAGTCCTTCATTTGTAGAAGATAATCCGACTGCAACTCCTGTAAAAGAAAATGAAATTGCAAATGAAGTAACTACACCCGGAGAGGAAATCACCACAAAAAAAAGAAGAAGGAGGCCTCAACCAAGGTTAGTGTCTGAAAACTTAAATTACACAAATCTGCTGCATGTACTATCGGCTTCAGAATAGCATATACATTTTCAAATTCAACGAACAGTACAGTCGGCTTTAGAATAGCATATACATGTTAAATGTGAATTTCGTTTACCTACCGAAGTTATAAAAACGCCCTTCTTAAACAACATAGGAATGGCACTTTTTAAAACGCCTACATTAAATGGTTTTTGGGGATTAAGTTTATTTACAAGGGACAGAGGGACAGGCAATTTGTCAATAAAATACCTTATGCTGTAAACATTAAAGATGTGGGCGTGGACAACTGTTTAGCTGATTTCAAATTTATTATTATTTAAACCGTGATTGGTTATACACAATAAATAGGCCGTCCTTAAAATTAATTCATTGTAAGCGATTTGAGTTTGAAAATGTATATGCTATTCTGAAGCCGATAGTACATACACATTACAAATATACTTTCAATATTTTCCAATATACATAATTACCTTATCGGAAAAATATTTATAAATTGAGTAGAATTTGATCTGCCATTCAAAAGTTTTTCTTTGATATTGCCAATACTAAAATAACTTTTTATTTCTTTTATTTAGACGCCCAGGTTCGTCAACTACTACTACCACAACAGAGGAACCTCCTACTACTACTGAAATATACCAGCAACTTGGTCAAGAAGAAGAAGCTCCAAATACAGAAAAATCTCTTCCAGCATCTGTACGCCAACGACCGAATCGGCATAAACTTAATGGTGTCAGTGGTTCGATAAATCAAAAGAGATACAGAACGACTACACCTGCTGTGGAGTATGAAGAAAACAATGAAAACAAAAGAATACGAGGTGGAAATAGATATCGACAACGAGGTAAAACATTTTACTTGTATCGGTATTGATAATTTTATGGACTATTCTGAGCATTAATTAGAAGTTTATGTTGGTTAATTATTTAATTTTTAGGTAGTGGTGTTAAAGATTCGGGTGAATTGCACAAGTTTGTACACAGAAAACGAACGCGTCCGACTACTACAGAAATGCCTCTTAATCATAAAAAAATGGAAAGTCAAAATATAAGACAATCAGAAAACGATGGGCACGAGTCAAAATATTACCAAAATATTGGCATCGAAACTACTACAAAATTTCAAAAGATAGTGGATTACGAAGAAAATAGTATGAGCGATGATACTTATGACAGTACGCCTAATGGTAATTTCATTGAAGATGTAGGATTGAAAGGTATAAGAACTACAATGATACCAGAAGAGACTACCTTGGTAAGTTAAAGGGGAAAATTTTTGTTAAAAAGTTTAATAGTAACAGTCCTTATAGAAGTAATATTTATCTAACATTCAAAGACATTCTCAAATATTTTTATAATCTTCGTTTTCTAAATGGAAAAATAAAATTCGGGGCTCATATACTAAGCGCAATCCTAAGAATATTTTTTTTACCAAAAAAATTATTACTAGAAATCATAAAGACTGATTTTTTTAAATATATTTGAATATACGAGTATATATGTATTTTTTTCAGATTAATATTCATAATCCGGATGTGAACTTACCTACGCCTTCCGTTCAATTAGAAAATGTCCAAGAAACAGTCATTGAAACAACTCTAGCGACTACAATACCTACTACAACTACAACAGAATCTAGAACGACCACAAAACATAATAGGATTAAAACGAGACCAGCTAATTTTAAAACTTCTAACAGGCCAAGGTTCAGCGTTAAAGACTACAGGCAAAGGTTAAATCCAACGACTACACCCTCGAGTACAACTACTGACATTTTAAAAACTACGTCAGAAGGATCGAGAATCAGGTTAGTTGAAATTTACAGTATATTAGCAGTAACCATTACTCACTATTATTGTTATAGCCGCTGGTATTAATTTCCTTTTATAAACGTTGTTATTTTTAGAGGTTATCTTAAAGTGCACAAATTAGTAAATAAACTTTATGTTCTAGATTTCCATCCAGATTAAGAACAAGACCGACGCATTTCTCTACAACAACTTCGGCTCCACCTCCTGAAGAAACCACTACAGAAACAACACTACGTCGAAGGTTCAAGCCAAAAGAACCACGATACCCTTCCGTCACAGAATCGACTAATGTTATTCCAGAAACAAATGTAAAATCAGTTAATACCAGACTGAGACCATTCGACAGACAAAAAATTAATGCTGAATCAACAACCAAATCACCTACAGAAAAAGATTTAAAAACTAAACTTTCAATAAAACCCAGTTTGTACTCAAATCGAAGAAAGCCACTTATTGGTATGAGGACAAAATTGAAAGAAAAAGAAAACAAAACTGAGGAAATTATTACCAAAGAAAAAGAAGTCCAAGAAAAAAGCGATGAAGAAAAAGAAGATACAGAACTTACTACAGAATATCAGTCAGTCAAAATTAGTACAACAGATGTTCCTCCTATCACCACTGCTGTAGACCTTAATGAGGATGATTATTCTCAAAGAGTCTCCGATTTAACGTCTTCGTTTAAAGAGTACGAAACTCCCGGGTTGTTTAAAAACGTAGCTCCAATAAGTAGGAGAGTTCCTAATTATTTTACATTGTCAACAGAAGATCCCATCTTACCCATTGAAGCATTTTTTCCCGGTATCAATGAAAAAGATAAAGAAACGTGAAAGAGTTTTAGTATGATAATATAGCAGTACGAAATTGGACTGAAAAATGTACAGTAATGTTAACATTTGAAATAACTACTACAAAAAAACTGTTCATATGGTTTAACCTTTTCTCGGCTCAAACTTCTATGACAGTATTACAAGGTTGTTTCAATAAATTAATAGAATTTGGTTCATATGCATCCCAAATAATTTTTCAACGTGATTGTCTTTTGACAAATAAAAATGAATATAACTTAAATTACCGAATAGTGGGTATACGTTTAGGACTGTATATATGTTGTAAATGTAATGGAAGAAAGTTTTTAAAGCTTCCAATGTTGCGGTGTTTGGTTTAATTAACAAAATTTGACAAAAGTCTTATAATACAATTGACATATACAGGTTGTTTTCAAGTGCAAAAAGATGACATATAGTGACTTTTTAATAAAGTCAGAATATATCATTAAACATTTGCCTAGATTTTTACAATTTATTTGTTAAAACTTAAATCAACGTTGAATTTTTAACTTTTTTTAAACACGAACTTAATTAAATTTAATTGTAAGATACTATATTATTGAGACTTCACAACTTTTAACAGAAAGTAAAGTTGATAGCAAGCTCAGCCAAAGGTGCGAAACATCATTTCAAATAATGTATTTTATTGTATATTAATTTATAAAATTATTATTTATTTACCTGTTTGTAATATATAGAAACTCGAATAAAAATAAAAATTAAGAACTTGTAACATATTTTTTTTATTTCATTTTCATTTGTATTAGGTTTTGATATTATGTTCTCAAATTAGTAATGTTTTTGGATATACCCATAGTGAAAATATTTTAAGAATTTCAATATTTTTAAATGTGACGTCAGCAACTTTTATCATTTCTTTTTTAAAGAATGTATTCAGTTTATATTAGTTAATTTATTAAAACCTTATTCAACATTTCTGTGTTGAAACAATAAGAGATAAAACGAAGTAAAACATCCATATCTCAAATGTAACTGATAGGAAAAATCCAAAGTTTATGTCACCGGGAATCAGTGGCAATGAGTGTAACGTTTAAATTTAACTCAAAAATTTAAAGTTTTCCAAATGCTTATACATTTTAATATTTACCTATACATCTTTCGAATCCTACGCTTATGGTAATACGAGTATAACCAGTTAATTACCTGGTTGCTTTAATAGAATTTTGTATGTCATATGTGCTCTCCTTTAGTAGATTGACATTGGGGTAGGTTAAGTTCAGTTAAGGGGTAAATCCACTTGGCGCCCATTTATTTCTTTTTTTGGTACCTTCTGTTATATCGGTTCGATGTGATTTTACAAAAAGACAATGAGAATTTAGCGATATTGGTTGTTTAGATTATATTTCAATGAATTAAACGTGTTAGTTGGTATTTCGTGCACTCCTTGTGCAAGGATTTCCCCACCAAACATACAAAACATAGTAATAATAATAATAGTAATAGAATAAGAAAGGTCCGTAGGTATTGTTAATGTAAGTGTATATTGGTAAACCTGATACATGAACTTTATTTTAAGTTCTATGTTCTATGATGTTGACAGGCAAGTTAGGCGGTTTTGACTGTGAACGATCCCAAGTGTTGAATGTTACAAAAGTTATAATAAAGTATATTCTCTAACTTTTATTTAATTAAATAAGTATTTTACTCCCACCTATAAATAACCTAACATTGGTTATGGGCCCAGGCAGTTTAAAAGTTGGAGCAAAATTGGAAAATTAAAAGAAGTGAGGTTAAGCACGTGGCAATTTAATATAATTAAAAAATATATGGACTTTAAGAAAACTAACAATATGGATAGTAACGAAAATAAGTATGGAATTGTTCCATTTAAAGAAGAAAATTTTGACAATTGGAAATTCAGGGTAGAGCATTAGAAGTTCATGAAGTATTATATATTTTAGTCCAGAGTGTGGCAGACTCTCATCTTGAGTACATAAAAAACTTAAAAACTGCAAGTAGCATGTTAAAAAAATTGGAAACTGTGTTTGACAAAAAGGGTGTTTGTTCCAAATTTTACTTGTTAAAAGAACTGGTTGGTTTAAAATATAATGGTTCTGAAGATTTACAACAACATTTTGCCAAATACGACAAAATTCAGAGAGAATTAAGAAACTTGGGGGCAAACTTTTCTGAATCAGACATTGCTTGTTTTTTGCTCCTTTCAATGCCAAAAGAATATGAAAATGTAGTGACAGCTATAAGAACAGTTTCAGAGGATGATAAATTAAACCCAGATATAGTTAAGAAAAGGCTGTTAGAATTTAAAACAAATAAGGGTGATGAGCAAGTTGAAAATATGGTATCTGCATCATTTAATGCATCCAAAAACAATATAAAGTGTTATCGATGTGGTAAAATAGGACACAGAGCTTCAAATTGCAGAAGTAAACAGTACAATAATCAAGAGGCTAATTGTGCACAAAATGATAGCCCTACAAGTACAAATGATGAAAATAATATTGCATTCTATACAACATTATATACAGAAGATGAAAATTCCAATATAATATGGTGGTATGTTGATTCAGGTGCCACACATCACTATATAAATGATAAAACTATTTTGACAAATATCAAATATTTCAATTCACCAAAACCAATTCAATTAGCTGAAAAAGGTAAGGTTATGAGTGCCATTTGCTATGGGGACCTTAAGCTACAAGCTGTGGTCGATAACAGAAACATTACAATAACAATGAAAGATGTCCATTGTGTTCCTGAACTGAGAGCAAATCTATTGTCTGTATCTGCTGTTGAGAAAGCTGGATTTGAGGTAATGTGCAGAAATGGAACTATTTCAATCAAAAAAGGGGATTCAAATTTCTTATTGTCCACCTTATACACCTCAAATGAATGGAGTAAGTGAAAGGTTTAATCAAACCATACTAAATAAAGCAAGGGCAATGATAATACAATCAAATATTGATAAAACTTTTTGGGAAGATGCAGTGTTTACAGCTGCATATTTAATTAACCGAACTCAATCTTCTTTATTTAAAAATAGAACTCCATATGAATTGTGGTTAGGGCAAAAACCAAATGTTTCTAATATCCGTGTTTTTGGATGTATTGCATATGCAAGAGTCCCAGACTCTCTTAGAACAAAATTAGATGATAAAGGGGTAAAATGTAGATTTATAGGATATGCAGAAAATGGATACAGATTATGGCATACAGAAGAAAAAAAGATTATCCATAGTAGAAATGTTATTTTTGATGAAGAAAATTTTGAAATACCAAAACAAAAGGAGAAAAATGATCCAAGTGGCAGTGAAGATGAAGAAAATTTGGAAACCAATGAAAGGGAAAAGAAAACTATTGAAGAACAAGAAGACGTTGACCTAGATGTGGAAGAAAATCATATAAGAAAAAATAATGAAAGACCAAGAAGAGAAAAGAAAACACCCTCATACCTAGAAGATTATGAAATGGAAACTGGATGTTTGGCACTACTTGGTAACCTATGTGAGACCCCAAACTCTTATAAAGAAGCACAAAATTGTGCTGAATGGAAATATTGGAAAAGTGCAATTGATGATGAATTAAATGCTTTGAAAGAAAATGAAACCTGGACACTGGTAAAGAGGCCTGAAAATGAAAATATCATTAGCAACAGATGGGTTTTTAGAACTAAAGAAAATGAAGAGGGGAAATTAATCTACAAAGCGAGACTTGTAGCACGTGGTTTTGAGCAAAACACAAATGAAATTTCTCAAATACATGCTCCAGTGGCAAAACTATCAACATTTAGGCTTTTATTGTCTGTATGTAACTATTATAGTCTAAAATTAGAGCAATTTGATGTAAAAAATGCATTTTTGAATGGCATATTAAATGAAAGCGTGTATATGGAAGTCCCTGAAGGTCTTAAACCAACTGAAAAAGATGAAGTATGTCTATTAAATAAAGCAATTTATGGGCTAAAACAAGCACCTAAGGTGTGGAATGAGAGATTCAACGCTGTTATGAAAGGTTTAAAATTTGAACGCTCAAAATCTGACTATTGCTTGTTCTTTTTCCTAACTGATAAAATACGATGTTATTTACTGCTGTATGTAGACGATATTTTGTTAGCTAGTAGTGATCAAGACTTCTTGAATAAAGTAAAGTTGCATTTGTGCAAAAATTTTAAAATGAAAAAATTAGAAAACGTTAATAACTTTTTGGGCATAAACATCTATAGAGATATTAAAAATAAAACAATTGAAATTGATCAAATATCCTCTATTAAAAATTTAATAAAAAGATTTAATATTGATGAAAGTAAACCTGTTAAAACACCCATTGAAAAGAATTTAAATCTTAAAAGAAATCTTGAGAACCACTCAGCTTGTAATTTACCTTATAAAGAATTACTGGGATGTTTAATGTATATTATGTTAGCCACGAGACCAGATATATGTTTTTGTGTAAGTTATTTTGGACAATTTCAGGACTGTGCTACCAATGAACATTTTAAACATTTACTTAGAGTATTGAAATATTTAAAAAGCAGTATTCATTTAAAGTTAAAGTTTTGTTCTTTAGATAAGAATTTAGTTTGTTACTCTGATGCAGACTGGGCAAACAATACAAGTGACAGAAAATCGGTAAGTGGTTATTGTCTCCAACTATTTGGTGATTTAATTTCATGGAGCTCAAAGAAACAGAGTATAGTAGCTTTGTCCAGTACTGAATCAGAATTTATTTCTGTTTGCATGGCAGGATGTGAGCTTTTGCATATAAAAAATTTGATGGATGACTTAAAAATTGAGTATAGTTTGCCATTTACTGTTTTTGAAGATAATCAAAGTACCATCAAATTATTGCACAATTTCGAAAACAATAAACGTTGTAAACATATTGATGTAAAATTCCACTATATTATTGATCTAATAAGCAAAAACATTATCAAAGTAAAATATGTAAGTACTGAATATCAGCTAGCAGATATGTTTACAAAATCACTTGGTAGAGAAAAATTTTTAAACTTTGTTAAAATGCTGAATTTAAAATAGAGCGCGAATATCAGGTTTAAGGGAGGGTGTTAATGTAAGTGTATATTGGTAAACCTGATACATGAACTTTATTTTAAGTTCTATGTTCTATGATGTTGACAGGCAAGTTAGGCGGTTTTGACTGTGAACGATCCCAAGTGTTGAATGTTACAAAAGTTATAATAAAGTATATTCTCTAACTTTTATTTAATTAAATAAGTATTTTACTCCCACCTATAAATAACCTAACAGGTATTTGCGGCAATTTGTTTGAATTTCTCTACGTACTCTATTGAGGATTTCTTTTTAACCGAATTTGTATTGGATATGCTGCGACAAAAAGAACTGAAAAAAAACCTTATCGATAACAGGTTTTTTCTGCTGAATTAATTGGTTCTCAATACCATTACAATTTAGAATCTGGAAAGAATACATTACTGACTGTGGAGTATTTGCCTGCAGCATTTGGAAGGGATACTTCGAGAGTAGGACAGCCAACCCCTTATTTTAGTTTTAGAGACGTTTAAGTAGATTTTCTTTTTTTGGTTTTTTTATTCTTATTCATTTGCGACAAATGTTATTTTAATAATTTAGTCATTTAAAATAATTAGTATACTTCTTGTTTGTTGTGCCTTCGCTTTCGTATCCAAAGATAAAAGTTAACTCTGCAATTCACATTGTGGAAAATATACTTTTAGTTTAAAATAAAACGTTTTTGGTTGACTTTTATATATGCTTTCTTAAAAATATTGAAACTAGACCAGAACAGATTTTATTTAATAGAATTTTGTATGTCATATGTGTTCTCCTTTAGTAGATTGGGGTAGGTCAAGTTCAGTTAAGGGGTAAATCTACTTGGCGCTCATTTATTTATTTTTTTATTTCTTTTTTAAGCGTAACAACTTATAGCTTAACCCAATCCACGGCCATCTTCGGCCGTGAGTTTTAGCTTAGAGGCATTATAACCTTCAACTGACAGCTAGATTCTATTAATCTGTTTGTTTTATTGGTCTTGAGATTAATAAAATCGCCACGTATTTCTAAAGGAAAATTCTTATTATATGAGAAGGCCCGGGAAGTTGCAAACACCCCATTGATAGGACCTGAAAGATGATAATAGGACTGGACACTGCAGGCTAAATAGGCACGTGAGTATTATAGACCAGACAGAGATAGACTTATGCAGCTTCTGTCTGGAAGAGAAAGTAACCGCAATACAAGTTCTATGCCAATGTGAGGCGTTGACAAGACTGCTATCTTACTGACTATCAGTAATTAGCTAACAAAACTCTTACAAGTACCAAACATAATATTGTTAATATTATCTAATTAATATTACCTATATTCTAAAAATGTCAAACCCGGAATTGTGAAAATAATTGAAATTAAAATACCGTAAGGATACCATTTTTGCTGGAAACTATCGGCAATTCTGCAATTTTAACGCCATTTTCGTATTCTACGTGGTCGAATTAGTGGTTCTAGACCATTTTTATCAAATGTAACATAATTTAGATTTTGACCAAATTTTAAAGTCACCAAACTCATAGGTATTAGCCTTGCAATTTTCTTAAGTGAAAATTCTTTTTTGCTTTAAAATACTTAAAAATCTAAAAAATAGGGTCTTTCGGGGCGCTAAATCGACTGGTAAAGTAAGTTCTTCGATAGAAAGTCTAGAACTATGTTAAATCTGCGTTCGGGGGGAAGTGGTGCCGTAAAACCATATGGATGCAATTTTTGCTGAAAACTATCGGCAATTCTGCTATTTTAAAGCCAATTTCTTATTCTACGTGTTCAAATTAGTGTTTCTAGACCATTTTTATCAAAAATATCATAATTTTGATTTTGACAAAATTTATAAGTCACCAATTTCAAAGTCGCCATTTTCTTAAGTGAAAATTTTTTTTTCTTTAAAATCCTTGAAAAAATTTAAAATATTGGTCGCTGAATCGACCGGTGCAGTCAGTTTTTCGACAGCAAGTCTAGAACTATGTTAAATCTGCGTTCGGGGGGAAGTGGTGCCGTAAAACCATATGGATGCAATTTTTGCTGAAAACTATTTGCAAATCTACAATTATAACGCCATTTTCGTATTCTACGTGGTCGAATTTATGGTCCCAGACCATTTTTACCAAAAATAACATAATTTAGATTTTGATCAAATTTTAAAGTCACCAAACTCATAGGTATTAGCCTTGCAATTTTCTTAAGTGAAAATTCTTTTTTTCTTTGAAATGCTTGATAATATAAAAAAAAGGGTAATTTTAGTCACTGAATCGACTGGTGTAGTCAGTTTTTCGACAGCAAGTCTAGAACCAGGTTAAATCTGCGTTCGGGGGTAAGTGGTGCCGTAAAACCATATGGATGCCATTTTTGATAAAAACTATCGGCAATTCTGCAATATTAAGGCCATTTTCGTATTTTACGTGGTCGAAATAGTGGTTCCAGACCATTTTCACCAAAAATAACATAATTTAGATTTTGACCAAATTTTAAAGTCACCAAATTCAAAGATATTAGCCTTGCCATTTTCTTAAGTGGAAATTCTTTTTTTCTTTGAAATGCTTGAAAATATAAAAAATAGGGTTATTTTAGTCGTTAAATCGACTGGTGTAGTCAGTTTTTCGACAGCAAGTCTAGAACCATGTTAAATCTGCGTTCAGTGGTAAGTGGTGCCGTAAAACCATATGGATGCCATTTTTGATGAAAACTATCTGCAATTCTGCAATTTTAACGTCATTTCCGTATTCTACGTGGTCGAATTAGTGGTTCCAGACCATTTTTACCAAAAATAACATAATTTAGATTTTGACCAAATTTTAAAGTCACCAAATTCAAAGGTATTAGCCTTGCCATTTTCTTAAGTGAAAATTCTTTTTTTCTTTGAAATGCTTGAAAATATAAAAAATAGGGTTATTTTAGTCGCTGAATCGACTGGTGTAGTCAGTTTTTCGACAGCAAGTCTAGAACCATGTTAAATCTGCGTTCGGGGGTAAGTGGTGCCGTAAAACCATATGGATGCCATTTTTGATGAAAACTATCGGCAATTCTGCAATTTTAACGCCATTTTCGTATTCTACGTGGTCGAATTAGTGGTTCCAGACCATTTTTACCAAAAATAACATAATTTAGATTTTGACCAAATTTTAAAGTCACCAAATTCAAAGGTATTAGCCTTGCCATTTTCGTAAGTGAAAATTCTTTTTTTCTTTAAAATACTTGAAAATATGTAAAATGGGTTTTTTTAGTCGTTAAATCGACTGGTGCAGTCATTTTTTTGATAGCAACTCTAGAACCATGTTAAATCTGCGTTCGGGGGTAAGTGGTGCCGTAAAACCATATGGATGCCATTTTGATGAAAACTCTCGGCAATTCTGCAATATTAACGCCATTTTCGTATTTTACGTGGTCAAATTAGTAGTTACAGACCATTTTTACCAAAAATAACATAGTTTAGATTTTGACCAAATTTTAAAGTCACCAAATTCAAAGGTATTAGCCTTGCCATTTTCATAAGTGAAAATTCTTTTTTTCTTTAAAATACTTGAAAATATGTAAAATGGGTTTTTTTAGTCGTTGAATCGACTGGTGTAGTCAGTTTTTCGACAGCAAGTCTAGAACCATGTTAAATCTGCGTTTGGTGATTAGTGGTGCCGTAAAACCATATGGATGCCATTTTTGATGAAAACTATCGGCAATTCTGCAATTTTAACGCCATTTTCGTATTCTACGTGGTCGAATTAGTGGTTCCAGACCATTTTTACCAAAAATAACATAATTTAGATTTTGACCAAATTTTAAAGTCACCAAATTCAAAGGTATTAGCCTTGCCATTTTCGTAAGTGAAAATTCTTTTTTTCTTTAAAATACTTGAAAATATGTAAAATGGGTTTTTTTAGTCGTTGAATCGACTGGTGTAGTCAGTTTTTCGACAGCAAGTCTAGAACCATGTTAAATCTGCGTTCGGGGGTAAGTGGTGCCGTAAAACCATATGGATGCCATTTTTGATGAAAACTATCGGCAATTCTGCAATATTAACGCCATTTTCGTATTCTACGTGGTCGAATTTATGGTTCCAGACCATTTTTACCAAAAATAACATAATTTAGATTTTGACCAAATTTTAAAGTCACCAAATTCAAAGGTATTAGCCTTGCCATTTTCTTAAGTGAAAATTCTTTTTTTCTTTGAAATGCTTGAAAATATAAAAAATAGGGTTATTTTAGTCGCTGAATCGACTGGTGTAGTCAGTTTTTCGACAGCAAGTCTAGAACCATGTTAAATCTGCGTTCGGGGGTAAGTGGTGCCGTAAAACCATATGGATGCCATTTTTGATGAAAACTAATGGCAATTCTGCAATTTTAACGTCATTTCCGTATTCTACGTGGTCGAATTAGTGGTTCCAGACCATTTTTACCAAAAATACCATAATTTAGATTTTGACCAAATTTTAAAGTCACCAAATTCAAAGGTATTAGCCTTGCCATTTTCTTAAGTGAAAATTCTTTTTTTCTTTAAAATGCTTGAAAATATGTAAAATGGGGTTTTTTTAGTCGTTAAATCGACTGGTGCAGTCATTTTTTTGATAGCAACTCTAGAACCATGTTAAATCTGCGTTCGGTGGTAAGTGGTGCCGTAAAACCATATGGATGCCATTTTTGATGAAAACTATCGGCAATTCTGCAATATTAACGCCATTTTCGTATTTTACGTGGTCGAATTAGTGGTTCCAGACCATTTTTACCAAAAATAACATAATTTAGATTTTGACAAAATTTTAAAGTCACCAAATTCAAAGGTATTAGCCTTGCCATTTTCGTAAGTGAAAACTCTTTTTTTCTTTAAAATACTTGAAAATATGTAAAATGGGGTTTTTTTAGTCGTTAAATCGACTGGTGCAGTCATTTTTTTGATAGCAACTGTAGAACCATGTTAAATCTGCGTTCGGGGGTAAGTGGTGCAATAAAACCATATGGATGCCATTTTTGATGAAAACTATCGGCAATTCTGCAATTTTAACGCCATTTTCGTATTCTACGTGATCGAATTAGTGGTTCCAGACCATTTTTACCAAAAATAACATAATTTAGATTTTGACAAAATTTTAAAGTCACCAAATTCAAAGGTATTAGCCTTGCCATTTTCGTAAGTGAAAACTCTTTTTTTCTTTAAAATACTTGAAAATATGTAAAATGGGGTTTTTTTAGTCGTTAAATCGACTGGTGCAGTCATTTTTTTGATAGCAACTCTAGAACCATGTTAAATCTGGGTTCGGGGGTAAGTGGTGCCGTAAAACCATATGGATGCCATTTTTGATGAAAACTATCGGCAATTCTGCAATTTTTACGCCATATTCATATTCTACGTGGTCGAATTTATGGTTCCAGACCATTTTTACCAAAAATAACATAATTTAGATTTTGACCAAATTATAGTCACCAAATTCAAAGGTATTGGCCTTGCCATTTACTTAAGTGAAAATTCTTTTTTTCTTTGAAATGCTTGAAAATATAAAAAATAGGGTTATTTTAGTCGCTGAATCGACTGGTGTAGTCAGTTTTTTGACAGCAAGTCTAGAACCATGTTAAATCTGCGTTCTGTGATAAGTAGTGCCGTAAAACCATATGGATGCCATTTTTGATGAAAACTATCGGCAATTCTGCAATTTTAACGCCATTTTCGTATTCTACGTGGTCGAATTTATGGTTACAGACCATTTTTACCAAAAATAACATAATTTAGATTTTGACCAAATTTTAAAGTCACCAAATTCAAAGGTATTAGCCTTGCCATTTTCTTAAGTGAAAATTCTTTTTTTCTTTGAAATGCTTGAAAATATAAAAAATAGGGTTATTTTAGTAGCTGAATCGACTGGTGCAGTCATTTTTTTGATAGCAACTCTAGAACCATGTTAAATCTGCGTTCGGTGGTAAGTGGTGCCGTAAAACCATATGGATGCCATTTTTGATGAAAACTATCGGCAATTCTGCAATTTTAGGGCCATATTCGTATTCTACGTGATCGAATTAGTGGTTCCAGACCATTTTTACCAAAAATAACATAATTTAGATTTTGACAAAATTTTAAAGTCACCAAATTCAAAGGTATTAGCGTTGCCATTTTCGTAAGTGAAAATTCTTTTTTTCTTTAAAATACTTGAAAATATGTAAAATGGGTTTTTTTAGTCGTTAAATCGACTGGTGCAGTCATTTTTTTGATAGCAACTCTAGAACCATGTTAAATCTGCGTTCGGGGGTAAGTGGTGCCGTAAAACCATATGGATAACTTTTTTAATGAAAACTATCTGCAATTCTGCAATATTAACGCCATTTTCGTATTTTACGTGGTCAAATTAGTGGTTCCAGACCATTTTTACCAAAAATAACATAATTTAGATATTGACCAAATTTTAAAGTCACCAAATTCAAAGGTATTAGCCTTGCCATTTTCGTAAGTGAAAATTCTTTTTTTCTTTAAAATACTTGAAAATATGTAATATGGGTTTTTTTAGTCGTTAAATCGACTGGTGCAGTCATTTTTTTGACAGCAACTCTAGAACCATGTTAAATCTGCGTTCGGGGGTAAGTGGTGCCGTAAAACCATATGAATGCCATTTTGATGAAAACTATCGGCAATTTTACAATTTTAACGCCATTTTTGTATTCTACGTGGTCGAATTAGTGGTTCCAGACCATTTTTACCAAAAATAACATAATTTAGATTTTGACCAAATTTTAAAGTCACCAAATTCAAAGGTATTAGCCTTGCCATTTTCGTAAGTGAAAATTCTTTTTTTCTTTAAAATACTTGAATATATAAAAAATAGGGTTATTTTAGTAGCTAAATCGACTGGTGCAGTTATTTTTTTGATAGCAACTCTAGAATAATGTTTAATCTGCCTTCGGTAATAAGTGTTTTCGTAAAACCATATGGATGCCATTTTTGATGAAAACTATCGACAATTCTGCAATATTAACGCCATTTTCATATTTTACGTGGTCGAATTAGTGGTTCCAGGCCATTTTTACCAAAAATAACATAATCAAGATTTTGACCAAATTTTAAAGTCACCAAATTCAAAGGTATTAGCCTTGCCATTTTGGTAAGTGAAAATTCTTTTTTTCTTTAAAATACTTGAAAATATGTAAAATGGGGTTTTTTTAGTCGCTAAATCGACTGGTGCAGTCATTTTTTTGACAGCAACTCTAGAACCATGTTAAATCTGCGTTCGGAGATAAGTGGTGCCGTAAAACCATATGGATGCCATTTTTGATAAAAACTATCGGCAATTCTGCAATTTTAACGCCATATTCGTATTCTACGTGGTCGAATTAGTGGTTCCAGACCATTTTTACCAAAAATAACATAATTTAGATTTTGACCAAATTTTAAAGTCACCAAATTCAAAGGTATTAGCCTTGCCATTTTCTTAAGTGAAAATTCTTTTTTTCTTTGAAATGCTTGAAAATAGGTAAAATAGGGTTTTTTAGTCGCTAAATCTACTAGTGCAGTCATTTTTTCGATAACAAGTCTAGAACCATGTTAAATCTGCGTTCAGGGGGAGGTAGTGCTGTAAAACAATATGAGTGCAGTTTTTGTCACCAAATTCAAAGGTATTAGCCTTGCCATTTTCTTAAGTGAAAATTCTTTTTTTCTTTGAAATGCTTGAAAATAGGTAAAATAGGGTTTTTTAGTCGCTAAATCTACTAGTGCAGTCAGTTTTTCGATAACAAGTCTAGAACCATGTTAAACCTGCGTTCAGGGGGAGGTAGTGCTGTAAAACAATATGAGTGCAGTTTTTGCTGGAAACTATCGGCAAATCTACAATTTTAAAGCCATTTTCGTATTCTACTTGGTCGAATTAGTGGTTTCAGACCATTTTTACCAAAAATAACATAGTTTAGATTTTGACCAAATTTTAAAGTCACCAAATTCAAATGGCCACCAAATGGTCACCAAATGGCCTAGACATTTTCTTAAGTGAAAATTCTTTTTTCTTTAAAATACTTGAAAATATGTAAAATTTGTTTTTTTTAGTACTTAAATCGACTGGTGCAGTCATTTTTTTGACAGCAACTCTAGAACCATGTTAAATCTGCGTTCGGAGATAAGTGGTGCCGTAATACCATATGGATGCCATTTTTGATAAAAACTATCGGCAATTCTGCAATTTTAACGCCATATTCGTATTCTACGTGGTCGAATTAGTCTTTCCAGACCATTTTTACCAAAAATAACATAATTTAGATTTTGACCAAATTTTAAAGTTAAAATTGCAGAATTGCCGATAGTTTTCATCAAAATGGCATTCATATGGTTTTACGGCACCACTTACCCCCAAACGCAGATTTAACATGGTTCTAGACTTGCTGTCAAAAAACTGACTACACCAGTCGATTCAGCGACTAAAATAACCCTATTTTTTATATTTTTAAGCATTTAAAAAAAAAATAGAATTTTCACTTAAGAAAATGGCACGGCTAATACCTTTGAATTTGGTGACTTTAAAATTTGGTCAAAATCTAAATTATGTTATTTTTGGTAAAAATGGTCTGGAACCACTAATTCGACCACGTAGAATACGAAAATGGCGTTAAAATTGCAGAATTGCCGATAGTTTTCATCAAAAATGGCATCCATATGGTTTTACGGCACCACTTACCCCCGAACGCAGATTTAACATGGTTCTAGACTTGCTGTCAAAAAACTGACTGCACCAGTCGATTTAACTACTAAAAAAGCCCCATTTTACATATTTTCAAGCATTTTAAAGAAAAAAAGAATTTTCACTTAAGAAAATGGCAAGGCAAAATACCTTTTAATTTGGTGACTTTAAAATATGGTCAAAATCTAAATTATGTTATTTTTGGTAAAAATGGTCTGGAACCACTAATTCGACCACGTAGAATACGGAAATGACGTTAAAATTGCAGAATTGCCATTAGTTTTCATCAAAAATGGCATCCATATGGTTTTACGGCACCACTTACCCCCGAACGCAGATTTAACATGGTTCTAGACTTGCTGTCAAAAAACTGACTACACCAGTCGATTCAGCGACTAAAATAACCCTATTTTTTATATTTTCAAGCATTTAAAAAAATAGAATTTTCACTTAAGAAAATGGCAATGCTAATAATACCTTTGAATTTGGTCACTTTAAAATTTGGTCAAAATCTAAATTATGTTATTTTTGGTAAAAATGGTCTGGAACCACTAATTCGACCACGTAGAATACGAAAATGGCGTTAAAATTGCAGAATTGCCGATAGTTTTTATCAAAAATGGCATCCATATGGTTTTACGGCACCACTTACCCCCGAACGCAGATTTAACATGGTTCTAGACTTGCTGTCGAAAAACTGACTACACCAGTCGATTCAGCGACTAAAATAACCATATTTTTTATATTTTCAAGCATTTCAAAGAAAAAAGAATTTTCACTTAAGAAAATGTCTAGGCCATTTGGTGACCATTTGGTGGCCATTTGAATTTGGTGACTTTAAAATTTGGTCAAAATCTAAATTATGTTATTTTTGGTAAAAATGGTCTGGAACCACTAATTCGACCACGTAGAATACGAAAATGGCGTTAAAATTGCAGAATTGCCGATAGTTTTCATCAAAAATGGCATCCATATGGTTTTACGGCACCACTTACCCCCGAACGCAGATTTAACATGGTTCTAGACTTGCTGTCGAAAAACTGACTACACCACTCGATTCAGCGACTAAAATAACCCTATTCTTTATATTTTTAAGAATTTCAAAGAAAAAAAGAATTTTCACTTAAGAAAATGGCACGGCTAATACCTTTGAATTTGGTCACTTTAAAATTTGGTCAAAATCTAAATTATGTTATTTTTGGTAAAAATGGTCTGGAACCACTAAATCGACCACGTAGAATATGAATATGGCGTTAAAATTGCAGAATTGCCGATAGTTTTCATGAAAAATGGCATCCATATGGTTTTACGGCACCACTTACTCCCGAATGCAGATTTAACATGGTTCTAGAGACTACCAAACATGTGAGGAAGTAAAAGCCAGGTGGTTCAACCCAAATTTCAGTTTATTTTCAAATAATCTAAATCTACCCGATGTGTAATTTACTTAAATAACAAAAAAATATACATAAATAGTAAACATGCTCAAAGAGTACCCCTTCAGGTATTGAGAATTTCCTAAGTTCAGTGCTAAATCGATAGAAAATATACTAAATCAACAAAAATGCATTTAAATCAAACCTACAGCGCCGAATCAACAATCACGCGATTAAATCATTAACTACAAACCAAATGAATCAATAAATCCATAGCCTACTCCCCGATAAGGTCCCGTAAACAGACTTAACTTAATTATCAAGTTAAAAATTTACTTTAAGTTATAAGTCACTAATACTGCTTGACAATTTCAAAATTAAATCCTTGATAGTTACCGCTTAATTCAAATTTATGAGAGGTAAAGTTAAATTCCAGAATTCCATTCTACAAAAACTACATCAGCTGACTTAGGTTCGAATGACGTGTTAGAATTTAGCTACAAGAACTTAGAGCAATATGGTGCTACACAGGGTAGCTGCAATTTCTAATTATAAAACATTAAGAAAAAAAACTTCTTACCTACACTTGATTAGGTACCTATCACATAATATTACATATCAGCTAGAGAGTATAAACATTAGATAGTGCAACAATACTACACAGTATACATCTATGAAATATGTTAACATTTGATAGTAAATAATAATCACCCTGCAGGGACAACATATGAGCTCATAAGTGATCACCAGTGATTTATGTCATACATGAAAACAAATTAGTCAATAAGTAATGGTGAGACTACCATTCCTTATGATTTAAATACAATAATTTAACAATTAAATTAAATTAAGGCAGCCTTGATTGAAGGTATTACTCGAATATAATGAGCGGATCACAATATAAAAATATTTGATAGCCGCATGTAAATCTGTAAAACTATGTGCTACCATCAATAATAATAATAAGTGGTGCAAAATCATTTATAAATACTAAATACGCTCAATGTCCTCAATGTGGCGCAACTTTCCCTATGAAGTTAAATCAAGTAATAATAGGTGATTTAATTCAATAATATATGAGTGATATTCCAAACTTGCATGATAGATTGACGACTACTTGCTATATCGGTCAGCATGCTACAGCTTTCACTGGGTCAGGCATCGCAGAGTATGTACATCCAACGATGTGGCATGTAGGAGAACAGGAGAAACAACCAAGGAATGGATCTAATCTAAATACTCAAAGTAAAAGTCCAACAGAACCAAGAAATGTGTAAAGACACAAGGAGGAAAAAAAACCCGATTGGCCAGATCGAGTTTCAATATTTTGGTATCAGGAGTTATTTTCCAATTATGAGATACAGGCCTACTTGTATTCTCTTAAATATTCCTGAAGTCTCGCCAATATATACTTCAATTACATTATTATCACTTCAGAAATTTGCCATGCTTCCAAAAAAACAACATGGTTACCGGTCATTAATCAAATAATCCCATAAAATGGTATTTCCGCGGGTCTAAAAGCTCCAAAACTACCCGGGAAATGATTTATTACCAATTAGATACTCCCCTTAGTTAAGCTTCTGGCGTTAAAATTCGTGATCACAAATTGTCAAACTTTTTCAAAACATACCATCACTTAAACGCCAATATCTCTTTTATTACAATATAAAACAACTACAAAACCTTATCTCCTGTTAAAATTTGAATGCGTAATTTAAATCCGTTCTTTTGATTTGTTGTTTACAAAATGAATGAAATTTTGGGTAGAATTCAAGCTTGCCACCCGTCTCAGCTGTCATATTTTAGACGCCCCTCTTAATCTGTTTAAAACTTATGGAAGGTTACTAACTTCACGTTGTCTTTTTACCCTTCTGCTAATATCGTGCCATCTACTATTTGCTGCTTACCGCTGGACAGTTTTTCGACATTATTCCTATACAAGTTTGTCCTCCTTATTACCTCTACCCTGTATAAGCAATATCTATAAACAATATCAATATAACCTTTTTCGATCGGAGATAACGAAAGATGATCTCAAATCACTGATTGAAAATAGCCAGTTAATAAATAATCCTGATTACCAGACTTAAACGCAGCTTGCAGTATGGTGAAACAGTTCGAGGGCTTAATCGCAATTAAAATTTTAGCTTATTTTCAAATATATGATTAACTGTTTGGTGAAACCGGGCCTTATAAAGTTAAAATGTATAATGTTGAATATGGGAGCAAGGTCATTAAAAAAATACGTTGATAATAATAAAATTTAGTTTTTATTAAATAACAAGAGTCGTAGTATAGTTAAATAATACAAAAGCATTACATATAAATAGACGATGTTTACCCCTAGTACTGGCGATTACAAGAGGTGAACATGGAAATATGGTAATCACATACTTTTCAGCTCTTATTAGATCTAAAAAAATGTATGCAGTGTTTGGCTTAAAGGGTATTAAAATTAAAATCAATAAAGCAGGTTAGAAAAATTAGTATAATAACCTTAAAAAAGTAATTTAAAGAAATGGTCCCCTTTGCCAATATAAAAAATAAATTATCGACCTATTGGTTACTCCAAATAACGAAATCAAATACAAAACATACCTTATCACTCATTTTTTTTTCTTACTTATATGGCATCATAAAAAATTGAAATAACTTTCATATTTCAGAAAAAATAAATAAATCATCTGTTTTGGCTTAAAACCTAATTATTTTAGTAGAGTGCTGTTAAACTTTGTATACCAAAAAATTCCAAACTTATCTTTCATTTAACAAAGCTTCTACTTTGTCAAACAAAAAATCAAAGTAAATATTTTACATTTTTACAAAAATATGAACATTTTTAAGCTTCTTAACGTAACATGTCAGT
Organism: Ophraella communa; assembly: GCA_035357415.1. Lineage (NCBI taxonomy): Eukaryota > Metazoa > Arthropoda > Insecta > Coleoptera > Chrysomelidae > Ophraella > Ophraella communa. The sequence goes on along the minus strand of CM068995.1, from coordinate 12,844,290 downwards.
CATTGTGAGTTTTTTTTGGAATAGCTAAAGAGGCTAAATTATAACCTAAATGGTTCCCGATCGGAAATTGAAGACTGTTTCTTTCGGGTTTGGCCAGTGGGAGTTTCTGCACCACTTGTAGGACGTTTTAGTAATTTTGAGACTGCTGTCTGTTGATCTGGGTGAACAGGAGTATTGGAACCTGACGGTGTCCGTGTTCTAAAGAAAAAGACAATAAATAAACATCCTACTAAATTTTTTTTTCTACTAAAACACACATAATTTAATTAATTTATAATTTTAGTAATACGTTCGCTTGATAGATTTGCTTCATTTTGTACTTTATTTTTTGGCTTTATTATTTCTGAGACACACAATTTTAAAAAATATGTTTTATAAGTCCAATATTACATAACAATAGAAGATAGATTTTATATATTTTTTAAGAAATATAATCCAGATTCAACCTCATGCATACATACTGTATTATTATTATAAAAAAATGGTTAATGCATTACCTAGAGGCTGTCCTTAGCGTTGGGGCAACGCCTATAGTCACTTGTTTAACTTTGCTTGAACTTGCACTCCTTTCGAAAAAAATTAAACATACAAGCAAGTTAGTATTGGTTAAAACTGTTATGCAAAATTATAATCAGTAAGAAAAATACAAAATGTATATGAACAGCAATCAGAAATTTAAAAAAAAAACTAGCAATATTTTGGTTTGTGTTAAGAAATTGCTTAGCATGTTAAACAATTTAAATTTCTGATAACCCTATATATATAATTATACAGAATACTCAAAAAAAAATTGATTTTACATGCCACGGGCAAGTAAAAAAGCCATGCCTATTTTAAGATTATAAATTTGTGTAAAGTTATTATAATGATAAAACAATGACACTAACATTTCTTTGGAAATATATATTGAAGAATTATCTATGTATATAAATGATAAAATTAATGATGGGAATTATGTTTCGATAACCTTAAATTTGAAAAATTTGTATTTTTGGCCACATGTCATTGTTCCATTACTTTCAGAACATGCAGGCACAATTTTTACTACCACACAAACATGCCATTTTTTTGTTAGGGTGCTGAACATCAATACACTCGAATTTGGTTTACCTAATAAGTCGTGGAATTCTTGTTTTATTTGATGATGATTTTCTGATTTTGTTAGTAAAGCATGGAAAATAACAAGTTAGTCACAAGTGTAAACAGATTCAAATAAAAAAGACCAATACATTTTAAAAATATCTATTTAAATTAATCAGTATTAATTAGTAATGGTCTAAATTATGATTGGTAATTTAATTAAAGGTAAAAGATTTTTTCAATGTTTGTTTTAGACTATAATATTTTTATTATAACATTTAATAGTTCAATCATTTATAATATATATGGAACAGAAACAGTCTAAAACAAAATTGTGTATTAGGTACTTTACTCAAAACTCACAATCCTCGAAACTCAAACAAAAAGCATGCTGTTAAAAACAATCAATTACCCAGAGGAAAAGGTCATGGAGCAAGAACTTGAAGTAGAGGGCGAATCAGGGTCAAATTCCTCACTTTTTCCTTTATATATTGGTATGCGAGACCTTTTATAATTATTACATAAAGTTAAAATTATATCTTTTAAAATTAACCTAAACTTAATATCTATTTTAGTATTAACACAATGCTTTTAGCATAGGCCGATCATAACTTGTTTCATTAAATGTTTTACTATAAATTTAATTCAAAAAAATGATAATTACTGCAGGAATTAATTAAATATAATCATTTAATCATAAAGAATTAATTTTTTTAATATGTTAGCTACTTACTTGAAAAATAACTAATTCCTACTAGTTTAATTTATTAATAGTTTATTGTTAAAATATATTAAATGTCAATTCATAATTTTAATTGAATAAAGAATTTATTTAAGGTATTTAAAATTATGTGTTACTTTTAATATCATTGTTAACCACCTTTGAACCAAATATTTGAAATTAACAAACCCTTACTAATTTATATCATTCCCTTGCCGACTTTTCAATCTGAAAGAATAGCTTGACGGTTCTGGGGTTTTTCGTCTAAAAGAGTATATTTTTTTAAAATAGAAATTTTCCATAGTTGCAGAATCCACCACCCCAAAATTAGTATAATATTTTGTTGAATGATATTTTTATGAGTTACCAATTGATTATGTAATACATAAACCACATTCATGAGTGTAGTTTAAAAAAAAAACAACAATAAAGTAACAATTTTGTTATATAATCCCATTCAACAAAATTTGGATATGTTCAAGTATTTTATCAACCATATAAAATTTGCTAAGCCTTCACACCACCATGATTTGAGAAAGATTCATTATATTTGTTTTTACCTTGGGGTGGATATTCCTGTTAAGGTAGGTATACTTGATGATCTAGGTATTCCCGAGGATCTATTAATGTGAAAGGACAACATGCCCAAATTAGTTAATCGCGTTGATTATTTTATGATAAATCCACAGTAAAAATATTAAAAATAAAAACAAAACAAAAATATTAACAAAATGATTTTAGTCAACCAATGGATTCAGTCAATAAAATGAATGTATTATCTAAAACGATATTTTTATTGTGGAAAATTGATTATTTCTACCTACAACATGATAATGCTGAATTTAATCACAGTTTATAAGTAAATTAGTTAACCTATATTCATCTTCCAATATTTTATGGCATGTTTAATAAATCGCGTAAACAAATATAATAGTTTTCATGTTTAAAAAATTTTAAAAATGTGGGGTTATTTATACCATACCCACAAATTTAGAATTATTTTTTGTATTATTATTATTAATAGCCAATTTATTCTTTTTTGAAGTGTTATGTTACATACTTGGAAAAATGGTATAAACTAGGCACATATTAAGTTTTAAATTTGTAAATGATTAATTTCTAATTACTGTTAAACATGATTAAATAGTAAATAATTTACCTTCCAATTGGACTTGCTGGAGAAATCAAACCACTGGGTGTTCTTGGTCTAGAACTAGATCCGTTTATACTTTTTGTGGTCGAGAGAGCTGAACTTCTGCCAGAAGTTGGTGTTCTTCTTGGTATTCTTGAGGGGGTTGCATCATCTAAAAATATATTTTTGTTAAAATTCAAATAAACTTTGTCAATTAATTAAAAGTCTTATTTTAGTGTCTCATAATAACGATCTTGTGTGCTAGAAGTGAAAATGAACATTTTTATTGTGTATTACGCCTTACCAGTACTATCCAAAGACAAATTGGACCCATGCCTAGATGGTGGTTTACTTCCTGGTCTGCTTCCTGTTCTGGATTGTGGTCTTGAATTGCTCCTTGAACCTCCTGGGGTTAATGTGGATCTATATGATGGCTTTCTAGGTGTACGGAATGTAGAACTCTCATTATCTGAGAGCGAATCTGGTGTTCCTGCTGACAGAGATGATTTTGAAGTTCGTGGTAGACTTCCCATGGGTACTGATCGTTGAGAACGTTCTCGTACCTGATAACCAAAAAATCAGAATGTTCGTACATCGTGAAGAACGTAGATAATAAAAAGTACTAGTTAATTTTAATACAAAGCCACATTGGAAATAAATATTTTAATGTTATGTTTTTATTTTTTTGGAAATAATTGAATTTCTATAAGGTACAGTCAATAAAAAAACTGAAAAAGTGGAAAATTGTTTCCACCTGCACCCAGGGTAAGGAAACTTAACAGTTTCTATACCAAGCTTGACCGTTTTCTATCAAAAAAAAACAACTACTTCCTGGGCTATATGCCCCAACGGACATTGAATTACATTCCAATAGAAAACGTGATGGCGACCGGGTGGAAACCCTAGGTGCAGGTGGAAACAATTTTCCACTTTTTCTGAATTTAAATTAATTAATATAATATTTATTTCCAAATATCAAGCAGTGAGATTTTATTATGTAGGTATCTTCTTCTATTTTTGCATGGAACACCATTGCATGGTTCTACTGTGATAAAAACAAAACATTAATTAAATAAAAAAACGAAACGCTTTTAATTAAATAAAACATTGTGTGTGCCAACGCATTCGTAACTTGTACTTGTAATATTGAAAGAGAGACCTACTGGGTATTTAATCAATCACAACACAGAAATTCTTTTTCCAATTTTTCAATAAATGGGTATAAAATACAAGATATAAATAAGTCAATGCAAACAAATTATTAAGTTATAGTAACTAAAGGTACTAAAGAATATTCAGTAATATTAAAATCAAAATGGTTTATATTAAACTATTATTGAATGACATGATATCTTGTATATTATTCTGGAAACTATCACATTAGTATATATTAAGTCAATCACATCATTTTTAATAAGTGTACTTACCAACACAAAGCTTACCTGATCCGGACTTGTTAATATAATCTTCAATAGAAACGTTTACTTATTAATTTTGATACGTTTACACAATCAATGATCAATGTTTTAAATATGTAAATGCTTAGATTTTGCCATTAAAACTATTTGAAAGTAATTATTTTTATAATTTTAACTTGTTTAAATCATTATTTTGATTTTTTTGTATTTTTTAATTAGTATTAGCAAATATATGACTAATTAATACAAAAATATAATATACTGAGTATTTCTGAAGCTAATTTTAGATTTAGAAAATGAACTTGTTTATAAGAGATATTTTTAATATCTTTTATAAAACTCAAAACAACGAATATCTTTTTCTACAGTAATTTTTTACATTAAAATTTAGGTAATTCAAAAATGGTCTAAATAATCTGAATTAATGTACTAACCTGTTCAATACCTACCATCGGAACTTGCGATAAATACAAGAGCTTATGATGATCCTTTTCTGGGCCAATAACAGCAACTAAACAAGATTCAATCAGATCAGGTACCAAACTATATAATATGTATTTTTGAAAGAGTAAGGTACCTCAACATTCATACCAGGGGATAGTTTGGTTTAAATTTGGCCTTTTTCTATGAAAATCAAGGGATATTGGTGTAGTGATTGGTGGTAATAACTGGCATTTTACAAGGACAGAGTTTACTCACACATGCTCATGCTATGCTATGCTGTTCACAGTTTGGACGTTCTAACAGTTTTTTTACTACTTACATTATGCATTAACAAATGTGTTTAAAAATGTCGATTGTAAATAAAAAAAATTCAGATTGACCAGGCATACATGTATAGATATTGTTTATAAATATGTGAATACGTCCAAAATGTTTTACAGAAACCTAATTGATTTGGCTTATAAACAAAACGCCACCAAAAGACTCCACACCGCGAGGTGTAAAAAACTAAACTAACAACTAAAAACACAACTAAAATTTTAGCAAAATTGTTTCTTTACACATTCCACCCACAAAAATAAATAAATACATAAACGATTTTTTATAAAATTATTATTTTCTTTTATAGGTAGTGGAGTAACAATTTTACTATAAACTCAAAAACACACAAAAATAGAAAAAAATTGGCGAATTACCCAATAGCAGGTGTTAGGATTAACGTGAGCCATGTGTAAGGTGGGGCCTGCTGTGGAGCCCACGTGCAAAGGATACGCATTTCCACACTCTCCTCTAGCTCGAATTTGATCGAAAATAGGCATCAATTCCGCTAGGTGTTCGTGAGCTAGATACATTATATTACACACGTGACAAGTTGAGAAAGAACGGTGAAAAGAAAAATGTGTACATTATTGAATCTAGTTTAGTAAACAATTAAACGTTGCACTATTCATTATATTTTTGATATTTTAGTTTTTCCAAAATTTGAGATTTTTTGTTGTAAATCGTTACTAAACTAAAATAGCCTAATGTATAAAAAAGTATATTTTATCAATATTAAACTTAAAAACTATAATATTAATTATTATTTAATTGAAAATTCTCAATAAATTAAGATAAAAATTATATGCACATTTTCTGACAATCTAAATTTTTAGTACATTAATACTTTTTAATACATTATATATTTATTGGGTGTATCTACATCAAATTTGAACGTATTTATTACTTTATTTTGGTATTATAATTGTATTCTATATGGGCAATTCACTAATGTTTAGAGGTACCAAAATAGTGGAAAACTCAAAGCATCACTGGGTGCGGTAAGGGTAAAGACAAATATATATATATTAAAATATTTTTTATTAGAGAAAATGATTTGATATCCTGACTTTAACATAGAAAAATTTATTTTAGTTCAATGATGTAGGTACATACCAGCAATAAATGATGGGTGTATATAATAAAAGTGGAATTTGTGAAGAAAGTAATTCAAAGTGATGTGTTCAATTCGTTCAAACAAAATATGAAATGTTTAACAGACAAAACAAACAGCAATATATTTTATAAGATATCAGATACTGGAATGTACGATGAGTTAAAACTATTTCAGTTTGACAATCGAAAATATACTACTGTTTTAAGAATAACCTTAAAAACCGAGTCATCTTTTTTCAAAGATTAAATAGGTTTAAAGTATCGAACAATTTTTATATAATGAAAAATTATCTGCAAATCGGTCACCAAGGTTATTTTATTTATTTAAAATCTACAAGAATAGGTACCAATATTAATTAATTCTTTAAAATTTACATCAGAATAATGATGAACATTTTATAATACATATAGTGACAAGTTTACTAAATTAGTATCCCTTGTTTTGAACCAGGAGAGTATTTTGAAAAATCTGAAAGTTCTTTGGACAAATATAATGTTAAAAATTGTTTTTATAGTTTAATGTAAAAATTGCAAAAAAATAAGTTATCAATTATGCAAAAAATAGAATCATGTGCATGTCTATAAGAAGTCCTACCCCCTCGGAAATGTCGAATTTAACCGTACAGCCAATTCCTGGTGGTGCCGTGGGTTGGATCGGTTAAGGGCAATGGCGAGAACACCTTTTAATAAGGCAAATAATACTAAACTCAAAGGGGACTGGGGCACCTAAAAGTCATCAGACGAAATCAGAGAACAGTCTGGAAGATCTACTGTAAGGAAATTGAAGAATTTCCACAAGCAGCTAGACTCCCGTGAGCTCTCTCTACCGAAACATCGGTGTATTAACCAAAGACGATGGCACAAAAACTGCCAACTTAAAAGTAAGCCTTGAATTATTAATGTCACCAGATTTCAAAATATGACGATCTGGAAAGAGGAACAAGATTACCCTACGGACGATGACAGGAGAATAGCAAACCAGATTGTCGACAGATGAATATGAGCCATTTTGAGCTTCTCCCCCTTTAAATCACCAGGAACTGACGGCCTTTATCCAGCCCTATTTCAGTGAGACCTGGAGGTGTTAATGCCACACCTGGCACTGATACACATTCCAGAAGGTTGGAGAGAAGTCAAGAGAGTCTTTATACCGAAACCAGGAAGATTGGATTGGGCCATTCTATTCCAAGTGAAAGGTACAAATCCACTAGATCAAAATCAACATGCATACACCCCAGGGGAATCTACAGATTCGGCCCCCCATCTTGTGGCCGACCGCATCAAAAGATCGCTGGACAAAAAAGGTCCACCTTGGGTGTCTTTATAGATATTGAAGGTGCGTTTGACAAAACCACATTCCCCAAAATAACCAATGCTATTGCCAAAGAACAGCATGCCTAAACATAACAGGAGGCATGAGGTGATCCTCGGTCTCACCCCTATTGATATCAAAGAGCCGCAGACAAGTAATATAAGCCCTGAATAGTCCACGGATCACATCTGGTGTTCTATTAGAATATCAGAAAGCCCTTGCAAAAGCCTGCAACAAAAGGTGGTTACTCAAGGCTGGATCAAACGTCATGGAATTTCAAAAGGCATGAGCATAGCTGACTCGTTAGGTAGGAAAGCTGTCTCCCATTATTTTGGGACCTGCCAGCCGCATCAGCGGTGGGTGACCTGATAAAGGTAGATGGGACGAAGAAAAAGGTTACAGACTATCCAAGGAACTTCTAAAGTATCCGAATAGCAGATTATGACCAGAAACGAACTGCGCCTGGTCACAGGTATACTGACTGGCCATTGTCGCATACAAAAACATCTATACAGGTTGGGTTTATCTGACACCCTACTATGTAGAAGATGTGAACAATATGGGACAGTCAAACACGTACTCTATGAATGTCCGACACTCTAACGCGATTTTCTGTATTCGGCAAGAACTGGTTAACACATACCAACTTAGGGAAGCTTCTTACTGGCGACTTTATCACCTACTTTAAACAGGTAGGTTGGTTGACGAACTTATAGGCTTAATCTCAGAAGGATGCACAATGGGCCAAATGTGGCATTAGTGCAAATTAGAGATACAAAAGCAATTATGTGTCAAATGATTATAATCTGTAAGATTAAATTGAAAAAACTTCTGGTTAAAACTTCAAAATATTTTTAGGTCCTTAAAAATTTGTACGAAAAGTGTAAATTATAAAATGTTCAAATTTTACGTAAATTCATAAAATATAAATCGTCTTAAGGGGAAATTACTTTTATTAAAAGGCGAAAAAGTTAAAAAGTTGATGTAAAACGAAACATGTAAAAGCAAAAACAAATGAAATGGAATTTATAAATTTGATAATGTGCAAAATGAAAGTGAGAATATAACCAAAAAAACCATTAAATAAATCTAAAATAAAACAGTAACAATATTCATGTATTTCCCGACATTAACCTGTATTATTCCCAAATAACAAAATATCCATAATGATACCAAATCCATTATTAAATACTGTGGATAGTGAATTCAAAGAGAGAGCAGTTAAATACATACTTCTCAATCTGTTTGATATGCCAGATTAAACATCCAATATAGGGTGTGTTCGGGGAGCACGCTTTCGAGCTATGTAACGCCAAGAGCCATATAACGCAAACGAGGAATAGTACTAGATAGCGCCAAATGGCGCAAATAGCGTGCTCCCCGAACACACCCATAAACTAACTACCGTTTTGGCACAGTTTCTATGGATACATTGCTTAATACCTTAGTACTAATTTTTAAATATAATATGTAGGTAACATTTAAAAATAATTTGAATACTTACTTAGCAACTGAGCTACAGGTTTACGATGATTTTGGTGCAAAAGATGAAAAGCATGCTATCTTACCTTTTTTATTACGTGCTTAACTACTTTAGGTCTAAATATTAAACAAAATGCAAAAACTTCGAAGAAATACACCTACACATAGAGAAATATAAACAACATCAAAATATATTAATAAATTATACTACTGCCCAAAATGCAACAGTTAATTCCGGATAATCATTATAGATGTATGAATATCCTAATCGGATCCAAATCCAAAATGGTTATTGTAAATTCAAGTAATCAAATCTAGTACATAATATAAATATTGTCATACATTAAGGTGTATTTTTTCGAAATACTAACAACTATACCCAAACCATACATTGTGTACCATCATCTCTAAATACATGGACTTTAAGTATTATACACCACAACACAGAAGATTTGCGTGTAGATAAATTGATGGTGTGTTTATTAACTTATCAGCATGATCCATATAAAATAGTTATATAAAATATCTGCTAATAACTACTAATCTCTTTTACCAACTTTTCGTTTTGTTATTTAATAACAACATTTAAAAAGCAAGAATAAAAATAATCTTTAGTTTCAAAATTTTAACTTCGTAATTATTCTTTTTACAGAATTAAAATTATGTATTTCATAATTTTAATACACGTATTTCCATTATGAAAAACATAATAGAAATTGCCGATTTAAAATTATGAAATACATAATAGATAGTACGTTTTCATGGAGTATCCAATTCATTTTGAATCCAATACCGACTTCTGTTTTCATGATAGGGTTCAAATCGCGATTCAAATCGATTTGAAATCGTTTTGAGATTTGACATTTTATCTGTCAATAGTGTCATGCGTCATATATCATATTATATTTTTGTATCGCTTTCCATCGAACAACTTCAAAACATTTTCTTCCTGGAATATTTCCAGCAAGCACTTAACTTCTTCATCTTTCCACACATTTCTAGAATTTGACGAGCATGACATATTAGAGGAACTTTCCATTATTAAAAATCTTTTACTAAACTTTCACGTGGAGTGGTTTTAAGGTTATGTGGCCAGGACCGACAGTTGACGATAAATTTGACAGCGAATATCACAGAATGCGCATGTTTCAATACGATCTCGGTTTTCATGTCTATTTCGATTTTTCGATCTCGATACGATCCCAAAAAAAGCAGTATCGACCTTGAAACTCATTATGGTTTCGATACCTGTTTTCATGAAGTTTTTAATACGGAAAGTGTATTCAATTCGATTTGAATTCTGCATGAAAACGTAGTAAGAAATTCAATTTCCATTATGTGTTGAGGTTGTCTAACTATATAAGTGACATATTTACCTGAAATGCATTACAGAAAGATAGGCAACCGCAATACATAAGAGAAATTAAATTTCTATTACGTATTTCATAATTTTTATTCTCGAGGTTCTATTATGTATTTCATAATTTTTAATCGACTATTTCTATTATGTTTTTCATAATGAAAATTCAAGAATTAAAATTATAAAGTACATAATAGAAATTCAAGAATTCAAATAATGAAAATATAATAAAAATTCAAGAATTAAAATTATGAAATGCATAATTGAAATTAACGAATTAAAATTTCATAATTTTAATTCTTGAATTTTCATTATGAAAAACATAATAGAAATTCAATTTCTATTATGTATTCATAATAGAAATTCAATTTCTATTATGTATTGCGGTTGCCTATCTTGCTGTAATGCATTTCAGGTACATATGTCACTTATATAGTTAGGCAACCTCAACACATAATGGAAATTGAATTTCTATTATGTATTTCATTATTTTAAATCGGAAATTTCTATTATGTTTTTCATAATGGAAATACGTGTTTTAAAATTATGAAATACATAATTTTAATTCTGTAAAAAATAATTACGAAGTTAAAATTTTGAAACTAAAGTTTATTTTTTATTCTTGCTTTTTAAATGTTGTTATTAAATACCAAAAAGGCACGCCATAAACTTTAAAATAAAACCATTATACAAATATAGCTGGAAAAATTGACCCTTACCCTGACGACACAACTAGAAACCTCACGAAATGAATTACTTTGACGTGTGCGTAAATATTTTCATTGTTTATTTTGTTAGTATTTTTTGTGTTAAACATAACGAAATGTACCTGTTGGTTGAAGTTAATTTTGTACTCACCGTAAAATAAAAATAACAATAAAAAAGAGGTTTTGAAGAAAACCGATTTTATAGATTTTATTTGAATGCAAATTATAAAACGCTTTGAACAAAAAACTAAATGTATCAAAATAATGACAGTTGTCATAAGAGGTCAAAATAAATTCTTATGAATACAACCATTTAAACTTTTTTGGTACTATCTCTTTCCAACATATGAAGGTCATAATTAGAGCTGAAAAGAACGTATGACATTGATTGGTAGACAAGTGGACACAATTGTTTGATGTGCTTCTACTAGCAGTAGAAAAGGATGAGGTACCTATATAAAGTTTGTGTTTACTACTGTTCGCTGTTAGTGACGTCAGGGTAAAGGTCAATTTTTTCGACTATCTAATCTAATTTACGTGGGTAAAAATACACCAAACATTTTGATAACCAGGTGTATTGACCAATTACGTTTCAACGAGAGCTGTATTTTTATAATGTAGTTTAATATTGAACTTCTTTTACAGCTCGAAGTTGAAATTCCTTCTCGACGTCTATAAATAGGCATTAGTTGCATCCGCTAAATTATTTAGAGACGATTGTACTTTTTAATATTTTTTGGTGCTATACCTTCGTAATGGGACCCTGAGGTGTGCGTAGCGAAGATGCCGAAGACCCAGATGTGGGACTAGACGCAGACGTTTTGGGCTTGAACGCCGTCATAGTTTGCGAAACCCCGTCCGCTAAGATGAATTGCTCGCGCAGCTCTATGTTTGTGCGTCCTTTGGCTATTTGCATATGTGTAAGATAGAGGAATACAAGGAAAGTGGCCAGGTTTAGGTTGGTAATAATGTACGACGGATTTTTAATGATTAAGTTGGTGCAAGATGTGCAACACAATTCGAAGTTAGGATTAGGTAAATATTCAGAAAATATGAAGGATAGGTAGGGTAAGGGTTTGGAAAAGGACGAGAGAAAAAAAAACAAAACAAAATAAGCAAAATTCCAACTATTTAGATCTAAATTGTGCAAAATTTTAACTAACAATTTTCAACTATATTAAAAAGATAAGTTTAAAAAAATTAGGCTTAAATTCGCAACACAACATTATCTTATACCAATAGTTGAAAAGTGTTGTAGTGCTAAATAAACTAAACAATACTTTGCAAAAAGGCATAAAATAAAAACAAATTAAAGGTATTCAAAATGTCTACACTTACTGCTAATTATTAGAAAATAAAAAATAAAAAAAATAATGAAAAGTAAATGCTGTTTATAATTAGTTACTTTTACCATGCCACTAAATATAAAATTAGAAAAACCAAAAAAATTAAAATTATATCAGCCTTTCCAAGTTTTATTAAAAATACACTATCTCAAAAAACACTCAAATGGCTACTTAGATTGTCTTTTTCAAAATAATAATAACAACATTAAAATATTTATATTTAATTAATGTCAAAATAACTGTTCATCATTAACGTATTTGGTAAATGATTGCAGATTTTACTTTTTCATTATGTTCCAATTGCTTCTTGCTGAAAAGCTTCTGGCACATGAAAGCTGTTTATCGTTAAGGTAGAAATATTTATTAAGTCTTGATTTTAAAGGACGAAGGGGTGGCCAGCACTCAATTTTTTGAATATTTCATAGAATTAATTTTAAGTGTCTGAGATTATAAGAGTGGTTTAGGGAATAGCCATTAGTTCTGTTGAAAGAGTTCAGTTTTTGAGTTGGCTAGCTTGGAGCCATATTTAAGTATGAATACAATTTTGTAGAGGGAAGTGTAATATTACACATTTTATTAACTATGTGGCAAAACTGCATTAAGGAATTTTTAAACAATTTTCGATGTCATAACATAAAGAGAAAGTTGTTTTACAAGCTACCTCTAAACAATAATTGTTGAAGGAACATTTTTTATGTTGTGTAAATAATCTCTAAACTCAATGAGTGTTTTAAACTTTTAAATAATAAATTATTAATGTTACTATTTCCAAGTTTTGAGTGTTTACTGAGATAAGTATATACAACCATTTTCTATTTAGGTATGTTGAAAGCCATGCATATTACGTTCTTACCCAGAGGACACCAAGGCTCGTGTTGTTCGGGTATATCAGGGTGTGGTATTGGTAATACTAACGAGACTAAATGTTTTAAATATTCCAATTATTAAAAATTCGAATTAAAAAACATTAAAGCCCCAAACAATGTGTCGAGCAAATCATTATAAAAATTAAATAAAATTTTAGGAAAGATTTCGTTAGGGGATGAAAGGAAAAACAAAAATTAACAAATTAGTAATTGTGATCATAGTAAATTGTAAGCAGACAAAAAAAAATTATGCTTTGGTACATATTAAACAAAAGTTATTTTATGTAATGATAGTTGCTAAGTTTATTTTTTTTGTATAAAAAACCTGTAGCATAAATTTTCTTTCTCATAACATTTTCAGGCAACTGTATAGTCATTAAAAATATTATAACAGTGTTACGAAGCTGCTGAAGTGTATACTATTTAACTTGTGTTGATAAAATGAGAAATGACTGAAGTGAGAAATGAATTAGTCACGTTTGTGCATTATTAACAACTAAATAACTTTATCATGAAATTTTTAAACACATAAAAACATGTTAGTAGTTAATGAATGTTTCATAAAGATTGTTTTATTAAAATATATTGACTTTCGATTTTCATATGAAACATTCCAATATCAACAATTTTACGTTTTAAAAATTGTTAATACTTGTGTAACCAGCATAAATGTTTGTAATCCGTAATTTGTATTAAAAAGCTGAAAGAAGTTACTCTATTTTAAAAGACGTAGATTTTCTGTTAATGCGAGTAATACATGAATTGTTGTTAATATAATTATTTATTTTTGTTAAAATGAAAGCATTTATATACATGATTATAAAAAATATGTTATATAAATTAACTAAATGTTAAAATATCCCCTGTTAATAATCTCGCATTGTAAAATATTCTTGTGTAACAATTGTAAATTCAATGGATTATGTATAAAATATAATCTAGGATAACTATTAAACTTCATCAAGAACTGTGATGTTTAATAATGAACACATTTCTTGTTTGCAGATAGTACCACAATTCCAAATACTTTTTTAAAATATCACAGATCTTTGAAAGTAGCTTATATATAAATTAATACTAGGATTTGTAAATGTATCTTACCTCTGCAAGGATCATTCTTTAACAAAAACTCGTCCAAAGCTACCCAACCGCCTCCTACTCGTACCATTACAGTACTTCGAAGAATACGCACAAGACGTAATTTTTGACTTTCCCCAAACTAAAAAAACACGAATGTTATTTTACTTCTCAAAATTAAAAGTTAAGGAATAGTGTAGAAATAATCAAGTTGTTAATTTTATTTTGCCACACTTACTCTATATTTTCCTTCCCCGACTTGAAATACCCTGAACTTCTGTCTGCAAGTACACAACATCACCAATCGTTTAACTTCATCGTGAATCTTCTGAGCATCATTATCTACTGGTTTTTCTTCCCAATCAGGTCGTAAAGCGGCTATGAATTTTTTCCAATCTATCAATCCTCGATTGTTTTCATCGAACATATCTGCTACATGCTTCATTTCTAGCCGAGAAGTATCAAATTCTAAAAATAAACATTTATTTTTATGAAATACGCCATAATAAGGTTTCAATAAATTACAGAAATAAACAAATAGTGTTTTACCGATACTAAATAGAAAAAACTTACTCGTTTTGATGATTCCTTCTATGAAATCATCCCTAGGTATCAGTTCGTTGTTATCTTTGTCCATTTTCCTAAAGAGATCTGTCAACCTAGACTTTTTGTAATTCATGAATTTTAAGAAACGTTTTCTCCAATCGTCCCACGAGAAGTTGTCTGCTTTTTCCTTTTCCTTCAAATAAGCAAGATGATCATACAGCTCTCTTTGTCTCTCCCATGAGAGCATCCATACATGGCGCCATTTGTCGTACAAAAACTTAACTCTTGGGGAGCGGAACTCAGGTTCACTAGAGTTATGAAAATATTAGAAACGAGTTTTTATCAATGATTTAAATGTAGTTGACAAGTATTGTATTTAGAATAATTTAGTAATAAGTAAAAAAAATTATACTGAATACAAAATTGGTAAACATTGTGTTGGTTAAGCATTAATGCATATTTTTAATTGTTATCAAATATCGCTATGGGAAAAAAGAAACTTATCTAATACATTCATTTCACAATATTTAATTGCTGCTAAAGATGAAAAAACTCAAAATATAATAATAAAAAAATTAATATTTACTATATAAAAGCGTGCATCTAAAACGTGCAAAAGTCTAGATATAAAGTGTATAAAATAATGTAACTGTATTGAGAAAAAATTATAATAGTATATTACGTAACTAGAGTTGTAAGTAACCCATTGCGCACGAAGCCGAGCAGCGCCGAGTGCGTAATGGGATTACCACTTATGTAACATACTATACTCTTTCTACGCCCCGCGGAGTGCTCATAATTTCGTCACATTCACTACTAAATTGTATAACGTGTTACCGACATTTAGGGGTATTACTCTTTTAATCTAAAAGGTATTTCAATAAAACTGAAAGGTATTTTATATTTTTAATTCACTAAAAGTATGTAAATAGACCAGATAAAGTAGTACGTAAATAAAACTTTCATTCCAATTTGTTTAATGAAAGAAACTTAAGTTTTGTTATCTAAACGCAAGTGTATGTTGTGAAATCTCATTACTTCAATGTGCATGTTATTGTTAAACGTCACTTACAAGGTATGTAGACAGTGCGATTTTTGACGTTTACTTACATGGGCGTAGAAAATTGATTAAAAATACGATTGAAACATAAAAAATGACAGGGTATTTTCCCTATTAAAATTGTCTGAATAGTGTAACTAGTTTTATAAAAAATGGAAATAATGTAGTGTGGAGTGTTAGTGATAAGTTAATAAAATGATATAAACAGTATATACCTTCCGGCAGGTGAGAACCTTGGGCCGATGTGGGGTAAGTTCGGATCTGGACTGAGAAGTTCCCGTCCTGATAGGCTGACACGACTGTCGAAAATAAAAGCAACATGCAACACTCAACATAACAAAAATTCTACCCATAAACTTTCTTGTATCTACACATTTCACAATTGTTTATGGTTATCATATATTAATCGTGATTTACAAAAGCGTGTAGATATTAAAAAGTTCATATTATTATTTCGGATTTAGATTCCAAATACAGCACTTTTTATCGTAATGTAGTATGTTTTTGGTTTAAAAATCTTTAGGAAAAAAGAAATTACATAATTACGGTTGCTATTTAGAATCATCATCCATCTTATAAAATGTTATATAAAACAGATGCATCCATTTGTAATTCTCCATAAAAAACTTTTTAGTAATAACGATAATATAACCTGTTGTTCAACTAAATATAAATTGTAATTTAAATATCCTTAAATTACAACTTGATTAAATGTAGTTTACGTAGATATTCAAAATATGAAATACTATATGTGTATTATTTTTGGATGGATGAAAATGTTTTACTTTTTAATCGCAAAAATAATTAATTTGGAATACTGTTAAACACATTTAAGGATAATAATTAGTTTTCTTCTCTGTAAAATGATTTATTATTATTTCAAGTTTACCATTGAATCATACCAATTTTTTATAACTATTGAAGTACCGATTTTTTTGTCATTTTAAAAATATTGTTAGTTTGTTAATAGCTACATACTTAAATGTAAAATTAAATTAAATTAGTGGAAATGCAAAAATAAATGCTAACCTTCCTCGATGAAGATCATTCCTTGAGCCTTTGAAGCTACAAAACAAGGAAAATGCATATGTAAAACGCAAAAGCAGAGAACTAGCAAAATTAACATAAATAAACTAAATATTTAATTGTTTAAATGTACTGAATCATTTTAAGCAATTATAATTATTACAATAATTAAAACAAAAATCTGAGGATACTCTTCCAACACAGAAAATATTTAGTATTACTTTTTTGGACTATGATAAAACAAGTACATTTAAAAATTTTATTAGTAACATAAAACATTGTTAGGCCGATATATGATGACATACCTTTGCTTGCGACCAAGTGAGCCATAGATGTCTTGTGTGGAATCGTGAATATCATGCTGAGAACCACGACTGTTTTGACAGGATGACAGGGTGAAGAAAACAAACACAAAAAGAGAAAAACAAAATGAATGTCATGCAATAAAGAACACAATGAAAATCACATACATATGGTTACTTCTTTAATATGGATTGCAAATAGTCTAAAAAGTTGTGAATGATGAAAGTATAATCATTTTCTGATTGCTATTTTATAAATATTTCATGATCAAGTAGTTTAAAAACATATACTTTATGAAGTGTGTAATATAGCAACAATATGCAAAATAAAACGGTGCTCAAGGTGTGCTATCAAACTAACAAGATTTGCTAATCTCATGCATTATACTAATAATAATATCAAAAATTGGAAATTGTTAATAATAATATCAAGTTAATAATATAAACAATCTAAATAAAATTAAATAATTTACAAATTGTTCAAACTGATCTACAATCAACGAACTCTCACGTCACCAAATTTATTTAAAATCTATATTTTACTTTTTAACGAACTGTAAATACTGTTTATTAAAAATAAAAAATCTACAAACTTACATTTGCCCTTTTCCTTTAGCGAATTTCTTGGGATCTTTAACGCCAGCCACAGGTTTAACCTGTTTGGCTTTACAGACTTTATCTACTTCTGATTGCCTTTTTTGGGTGTTTTCCATAAATTCTTTGTGATCTGCAATGAGTTGTTCAGTTTCTGGTATATTCATGGGTAATTCCTCTCGTTTAAGAGCGATTAAAGTATTTTCTAAACCTAATAACCATTGTATGAGTTCTTCAAGAGTGTCATCCATATCTTTGAGTGACTGTAAGTGTTGAGATAATTTCTGGTGTCTCTGCAAGGCCCATTGGGATACTTCCTCCCATCTAGTTTGAATAACCTTAATCCAATTTTTGATGACGTTAATAGAGTCTGGATGAGCCTTAGCAAGGATACTATGAGCTAATTCTAGAGTACGATCTTTTTCTATTTCTTTCTCACTTAGTTGGGCTCTGAATTGGTCAAGAGCTTTAACTTGTTCGTATGCCGTAGCTTCGTCTTCTGGTTGATTTCCGACGAATCTTAGTTTCATTTCAGCTTCTGACAACCAATCCAAAATCATATTGACAGATCTATGAAGTTTTTCAGCATCTGCTAAAGCATCTCTGAGTTTATCTGATCTTACTCTAGTTAAGTGAGTTACAGTTTCCCATAACTCAGTTAACTCATTCAATTGTGCTCGGATTTGAATAGCATCGGCTTTGGCTGCTGTTCTTTCTAGTTCTTGTCCGTTCTTAATAACTGACTCCATTTGATCGTTACGTTTTTCTAATTCCTTTTCGAATACCCTGTGAAGATCCACAAGATGATTAACAGTGTCTAAATCACCATGTACGGGACTGTCAGCTGATAGATCTTTTTCTGCTGTTTGTAACCATTGAACCAAAGCAGCAATAGCGTCTTTAAATTGTCCTGAATAAAGAAGAGCTTCTTCGAGTTTACGTTGTCTGTCAACGCTCTTATGACAAACAGAGTTCCATTTACTTTTTAGTTCTGAGAGCATGTGTTTCAGAGTAGCTTCATCCGTTTTGGGTGCTTTATCTTTAAGTAGTTTGCCATTTTTCATGACACTGTCGTAGGTTCCTTGTTTGGATGAGAGAGCTTTTTGAAGCTCTTGATGTTTGGCTAGACGTTGTTTAATTTTATTTGGATCATTACTAATAACTTCTGATTGTAATTCATCCAGTGATATTTCGGTATCATCTAGCCAGTTCATTAAAGCAGACCAAGAATCGTGGAATTCTTTAGCTTCTTTATAACCTAAATCGAGAGCTCTAGTTCTTTCAGTAGATTTAGAAGCAACTCTTTCCCATCTGTGTTGGACACTGATAAGAAGATTCTTTATCAATATTACATCTTGTTTCTGGCTAAAGTATTTTAGATGGGTTCCCTTTTTATCTAAAGCTAACATAATTTCTCTATGAGCACTCACATCTTTTTGGAATGCTTTGTGTTCTTCAATTTGGCTTTGAATGGTGTCCAAAACTCTAGAAACTGGTTTGAGATTTTGAAGATGTTTTTCAGCGTTGGTTAACCAATCAACAAATGCTTGCAGTGACTCATGGAATTCGGTAGCCTCTTTAAGAGCGATTTCTAATTTTATTTTCTTATCATTTGCTCGAGCAGTAACACTGTCCCATCTTTGTTTTAAAGTCCGTAGATTATGTTGCAAGTTAGAAGCAGGGGAAGCAGCTTTTTTAAGATATTCTTGTCCTTGTGCTAATACAGTTTCTACTTTAGGTTTGTTGTCTTCAACTTCATTGTATATTTCCATAAATCTTTCTAATTGTTCGGATGCCGTTTCTGGTAAGCCTCCTACTGGTTTACTGGCAGTAATAATGCTATCTACATCACCTAACCAAGAAAGAAGATCTTGAATTTCTGCATTGAATCTCTGAGCTTCAGTTAAGGCATCTTCCAGATCGCGTTGTCTGTCTGCTGCCTTTTGCATTAAAGAACGCCACTGAGTATTCAAAGTGTTGAGTTTGTCCTGAGTAACACTTGCTTCGTCAGCTAAAGGAATAATATAAATTAATAAGATTATTTTAATTTAAACTTGTACTACTTACATTCTCCACTTTCAATAATTTGTCTACCAGCGTCATTAAGAGTATCAACACTAGTCTGATGAGCTTGTATATCGTTAACCAAAACCTTCAGTTTGGCCAATTCAATTTCTAGTACTTGTGGATCTCCTGCAACCGGTTTCAATTCGTCAAGAGTCTTGTCAGTTTTAGAGATCCATACAAGTAGTTCATTAAGTGCATGTTGAAATTGACCCAATCGAAGCAAAGCGTTTTCTAGCTGTCTTTGTCGTTCTACAATACCTCTAAGGAGATCGTCCCATCTTCTGTTCACGACCGACAACGGTTCTTTAATAGATGCTGCTTGATCTGATGATGTGCGTTCCGTAAGTTCTTGAGCTTGCCTGCACAAATATTTTAAAATTAGATTGTATCAAAAGAACAATGCCGAGTATTGTTCAGTAATTTTTTCAGTCAATATATGCAGAAGCAAGTAAAATATATATCAATGCAAAGTACTTCCTATTAACAAAAAAAATATTTATTTTACAAGCCCGAAAAGCTATCTTAACACAATAAAAAGATGAAAATACATGCAATTTTCATCTCTTTCTTTTTACTGTAATGCTACTGGGCATGCATGTTTCACACCAAAAAATATTAAAACTTTCAAACTCATAAAAATAATGTCAAAATAGAGAATGTTTTCGCTCCACAAAAATGCAAATAAAACATTCAGTTTGTTTATTTTTCGAATAAAAATTATAATGTATAATGCCTACCTACTAATAGTTTTAAATTCTACAATTACCTTTATTGGTACTATTGCACAAATATATTTAAGTTCTATCAAATACGGTAGCATGGATTGTATTTAATAGCAAGGAATAACACTTTTATATTTTGAAAGTGATTTTAAAAACTCATCAAATATTTCAATACATATATTGTCAGTAATATTTTTACTGTTGATTTTAGTTTGTAATATATTTGTAAATCCGTTAAGATTTAAAAAATAATCTTATTTTTTTTAACATTCGAGTTGATCTCAAAATACAAATTTGGCAAATATACATTCTTATGGCTAAAATCCTGCTACAAAATTAGTAAGTTCATCATGTGGGTAAAGAAACTCTATTTTTTACAAATATTTATTACTAGAGGAATACACTTACAATGAGGTGCTGATCAAAAATCAAAAAGTGCCTTGGTGTTGCGCGCTTTTTTTTACTCTACTTTGAATGATTGTCATCTTTAACAGCTAGCAACCCTTATTTACGGTCAGATTTAATAAGGCAACCACGTATGATAATTAACAGAAAAAAAATAGATTCAATTTGACATATAATTAAATTATATATATTTAAATGTACGTTATGAATGTATAAATGTATAGAAATTGAACCTGTTTGATTAAGTTGCGGACAAAAGGGGAACAGCACCGATGACTTTTCAAATTTACTAGTTACACACGGCTTTGAAATGGATGATACTGTACTTCAGTAACAAATGAACAAACTTTTTTTAACTGGATAAACATTAATTTAGTTAAAGGTATTTGCGGACACTTTTTGATATAAGTGTATTCCTCTATTCATAAATATTTGTAAAAATTATAATTTGATTAATCACATGACGAACGTACTAATTTTGAAGTCAAGTCTTATCTACCGTATTTATATTGAACTGTCTAAAAACCAAGCTCACAAATAAAATATAAAATATAATACAGCCAAAAACATAAATTCCAAATGGAAAGTAAAAACAGATATGAAACAAAAGCACAAACACATAAAGCGTTTTAAAAATATGCGTTATCACAACTGCATAGCATAGAATATGAAATATCCTTGCCTTACGAGACTCCTGAAGTCCAATGGAACAGAAAAGATAGAAAAATAAAACAGAATTAATATCATAATAGGGTATATAAGGGAAAAACTACACATAAATTGTATTAACTGCAATAATATATTTCAAATAAAAGTATCTAAAGATATGAAAATTGGAAGTGATATGAACCAAGAAATTTATTTACTAAGATCAGCTATGCTGAGTAGTTTTAAACATAATTTTTTGTAATTTTGTTAAATATGTTTTAAAATATATTATTGAAATTTACGCCAAAAAATTCCAAAATGAAACCCCTGATTAAATTAAAATGCCAAGCTTACCTATTTAAAGCTTCGACTTGAACCATATGTGGATCTACTTCGGCCTTGAACTTTTTCAATTGGTCAATTTGTTTTTTAACGGCATCAATATCAGTACCTAGAGGACCCAATTTTTCAAATTTACCTTCTGCTTGATTCAAAAATGCAAGTAGATTCTGTTAAAAAAAGATGAATTATATTATAACAATAATTATTTATACCAGCTATCATTAGTGATTTAATGTAGGTACTTACCTGTAACGTTTCATGGAATTCCATTGCTTTTTCCATAGCGTCGATGAGATTTTCTTCTCGTTTCGCATAGAGAGCTGTAATATTATCCCAAGCATGATCCAAATCTTCAATATGTTTTTTAACGTCTGGTTTATCGGGTTCACCACATAATTTCATCAATTTCTCCCCTGAACTTCTCACTTTGTCGACGCTTGGTTTTGTTTGATCGATTTCTTGGCGGATTTCTTGAAGAGCAACTTGCTGTTCTTGGATAGCTTTAGGTTCTACTGCAGGTGGTTCTTGACATGCTAAAGAATCTTCAAGATCTTTGAGTGTAGCCATGACAGCATGTAGTTCTTTCCAGAATTTTTCAGCAGCTTCCAAAGCATGGTCCAAAGATTTTCCGCGTGTATTTGTGGCTTTCTGTACCTCGTCCCATAGGCTTTTAAGTCTTTCTAGTTTAGCTTTTATTTCCTTAATCGCTGGATCAGCTCTGTTTCCAGCTTTACTGATTACATCGTCAGCAGCACGTTGCACAGCTGCATAAGCTTCCTTTCTCTTGTCTATATCAGCTACTAAGTTATCGTTGTCTTCTATTTGGTCTTTGATCTTAGGTACGTGAGCCGAGATGGGTTCTAGATGGTTAACTTGGTCAGCAGTATTTGATAAAGCTCGTAACATGCCTTCAAGTTTGTCAGAAAATTTAGAACTTTCTTGAAGGGCTTGTTCTAATGCTTGCTGGCGTTCCCTAAGTTCTAATTTAAGGGCTCCATATCGCGCATTATCAGAATCTACCAATTCTTGTACTTTAAGTCCATCATCGTCATTGCAAAGGTTAATAAGTGCTTCACCAGTTTTATTAAGTTTATCTATAAGTGGTTTATGTTCATTAATGGATTGTAAAAACATTTCATTACGATCTTGTTGTTGTGCAATAAGATCTGGACGTAGAGCAGGCATTGTTAACATAGTTACTTGTTCTTCCATATCGTTTAACCAAGATACAAGAACGTTGTGGGTATCATGGAAATGTTCAGCTAGTGGTAAGGCTTGTTCAAGAATTCCTAATCTATCTGAACTCAAACCAGACACGCCATCCATTACTTCTCTCAAATCATCCATTTTTTCTCTTATTAAGGATGAATCTTCACTGGGTGGACTTTCACGAAGAACTTTCTTAGCCGATGAGAGTACATCTCGAACTCTACTCTTTTGACTGGAAATATCATCATTAAGAGCCTTATGTTCTTTAAGTTGAATTCTAATTAAGTCTGGTTCTCCTGATGGTTTCTCTGCATCTCTTAGTTGTCCTTCTACTTCTCTAAACCATTCTAAAAGTTCATCAATATCACCGGTAACTTCAAGAGCTCTTTGTTTTCCCAAATGAATTCTTTCTGCTCTCCTTTGTATTTGTTCTGCGATAGCGTCAAATCTTCTATTATCTCTAGTAACCAATCCTTCAATCGTGGAAGCACCTTCTCCAGGACTAGCCTGGCATAATTGTGGTCCAAGTACATTGACCGTTTCTAAGACGGGTCTAAGTTCTTGTAAATCAATTTCTAAACGAGCAATGTCACCCTCGTGCGGTTCTGCGGATTGTAAAATAGATTCAGCGCCCTGCATCCAATCTACTAAACGATTATGATTAGTATGGAATTTCTGTACCAATGGTAACATTGTTTCGGCAAGTTTCAGAAGGTCTGCTGCTTTTGTAGTCAAATCATTATACCTTCTCTGCAAGGAATCCAACTTATCCTTTAATTGTAAAGCTTCATCAGAAGAAATATGCCTCATTAATTCCACACCAGAATCTACAGTGCCATCGACATCATTTTGGCGACCAGCTATATTTTCAGAAAGGTCCGTGAGACCATCCATTTGTTCTAAAAGTTTGTCGTTATGAACCGCTAATACCTTATATCGGGCCAATCTTAATTCTATTTGATCCATCCACGCTGCTAAATCTTGGTAAGTTAGAACTAGGTGCCTTAAACCTTGTCGTGAATCTGTTAAAAGTTGTCCAATGTGATCACTTGCTTCCACTAAGTTACCATATCTATCTGTAACTTCTTGTAATTTATCAGCCAATCCTGAAGCTTCATCTTCACCTACAAGGGACATTAGATTCGACGCGATTTCAGTAAGTTCCTTGAAGTCAATTTTCTTGTCAAGGATATCGTTGTGAAGAATATCATGTTCACGAATTCTTTGTTGTATTTTTTCTTCATCTGTAGGTACTAATTCCATATCTTTAACCTTTTTCTCAGTACGATCCAACCAATCCTGGAGAGGGATGAGTTTGTCTTGGAATTCTTTAGCAACGCGCATTGCTTGTTCTAGGTCCAAAGTACGTTGTTGTGCTCCTTCAGTTAAAGCATCAAAACGACCAATGAGATCTTTTAGTTGTTTTTCAATCGCTTTGCGTTCAGATGGTTCAGCTTCTTTAGCGATTTCATTACCCATAGTGAACAATGACGTCATCGAATTCTGTCTGTCTAACAACATTTTCTTGAGGAATTTTTGTTCTTGTAACTGTGCCTTTACTACTTTATAATCGGCTGAAGGAGGTTTTTGGTTAGCTACCAGATCTTCAGTATCTGTTAACCATTTAGATAACCCATCCAGAGCTTCTTGGAATTTACCGGATTGAAGAAGACCGATGTCGAGTTTTCGCTCTCTATCGTTAATCTTTTCTTTTAAATCGTTCCAAAGCGCGTTCATTTTTTCTAGGTCTTTTTCTAAAATGGCAGTATTGACACCAGGCGATGCAGACTGAATGAGTCCTTGTCCTAATCTATTCACTTCTTCTATGTTCTTACCTAAAGGTTCGATTGTATTTGCCCTGAATTTTTTAAAATCTTTTTGTTGGGCTCTAATGCTGTCAACTTCTGAACCAACCGGTTTTAATTTTCGTAATTCTCCAGAAGCATCTTGAATATCAACTAGAATACTAGCATGTGACAAGTAGAAACCTTCTAATTTCTTTAGAACATTTTCTAGCTCCTTTTCCCTGTTATGTGCGCGATCGTCGAGTTTTCCTAACTGTTTTTTCAGAGTATCTAGTTGTTGTCTAGTAAGTACAGTGTCAGGGGCAAAGCCGTTGTCTACCAATCTTTCTCCACCGTA
This sequence comes from Ophraella communa, assembly GCA_035357415.1. Taxonomy (NCBI): domain Eukaryota; kingdom Metazoa; phylum Arthropoda; class Insecta; order Coleoptera; family Chrysomelidae; genus Ophraella; species Ophraella communa. The sequence continues at coordinate 12,818,848 of CM068995.1, read as the reverse complement.
AATAGCATCATTCAAACCATCACTAACTTTGTTAATTTTACTAATGAATTTGTTAACATCATCAATTTGTCCTCTAACTACCTTTACTTCTCGAGCTGGTGCTTTCATATCATCTAATTCTGTTTCCAGTTCGGATAAATTTTGAGATATTTCTTTAACTTTATCGTTAAACTGCGTAACTGCAGTAGCTGCCGATTGTAAATCTGAACAACGATCGTCTAATTTGCTGCATAGATCATCGATTCGGTCTCCTAAACCGTCAACTTCATCCTTAAGATGGTTAGCGTCGATATTATGGTCTGAGGCTTCGTTAGATAAGTCGTTGGCTTGTTGACGAACAGCTTGTAGTGGTTTCTTTAGTTTCACCGTTTCTTCTCTAAGAGCCTTGATACGATCTAATAGTTTAGGATCCCTAGCAGCACCACCTAAAGCATCATGAGAAGTTAGTTTATCCTCACATCTTTCTAAACCATGTTGTAAATCTCGAATATTTTCTCCGAAATTGGCGAGTTTTCTAGCCTGGTCTTCCAATGCTTGCGTTTTGGCAATTAAATTATTGTTTAGTCTATCCCATCTATCTTTTAAATCACCTAATTCATTCTTCACATCATCTTTATCAATATCGCAAGCTGAGAGGAAGGTTTCTCCGAGTGATCTAGTGTTTTCGTAATCTCCTGATTTCTTCCATACTTCATTGCGGAATAATTGTAATTCTTTAAGTTGCTTTTCAATATGTTTTTTGTGGAATGATGAGGGCTTCAATGTATCTAGTTTATCTTCAGCTTGTCTTAACCAAGGAAGGAAGGTTTCTAGCGCCTGATAAAATTTGCGGCAATGTTCTTTACAAGTCTGAAGCCTTGTATGTCTGTCTACTGTTTCTTTGCGCAACTTTTCCCAATTCTGACTTATTTTATCGAGATCTCTTTGAAGAGTTCTATTTTCAATTTTGTTATTTCTAAATAAGATGTCTCTACCTTTGTTTAATAGCATTATAACTTCATGTTCACGGGCAAGAACATCTCTATAAATTGGTTCATGTTGGTTTAACTGTTGTTCAAGAATGTCTCGTATTGCGGAAATAAGGAATTTTTCGGACAGTGATCCCAATTCGTCAGACAACCATCCTAAAGTCTTGGCGCATTGTTCCTCGAATTGCCTGCCATCACGCAATGAACCTTCAATTTCAGCCTTCTTATGATCCAATTTTTTCTGCAAAGCATTATATTGCCGTCCTACTGACGCTAATTTAGCTTGTATATCAGCTCTTGAAGCAGGATCGCTTAAAACATCATATAAGTGAGCTCCATTGGATTCGAGATCGGTCAGAAGAGGTCTTTGACCTTCTAATTGTCTTTCTAGATTTTCAACTTTACGTAACTGATCTTCAGGATCTTTATCCAAAGGTAACTCATCTAGATTATCAGAAATACCTTGTAAAGCATCTCTTAACCTAGTTAATTGTGCATCAAATTCTCTGCTAGTGTCAGCGGCAGCCCCTAATGAGTCAGCTCTTTCTTCAAGTTTGCTTAATAAATCAGCCCATTTTTGTTGTACTGCAGTTAGTTTATTATTAACTTTTTGGTAATCTGATGATTTTGATTCCAAATGACTAAGTACATTGTCACCAATTTCAATAAAATGTTGCAACTGTGGTTGTTGAGTTCTAAATTCCTCTCTGAGCACTTGCACTTGTTGTACTTGCGATTGCACCATGCGTGAATCGCTAGATATGGGCCCTAATACAGTTAACATCCTTTCTTTGGAAGACAACCAAGATGTAAGAGAGTCATGTGCATCGAGAAAATCTTTTATGTCCTCCATAAATTTAATTTTATTTTTTAAATGATCATTAAGACTCTTCCAATGCGAAACAACATCTTCCAATTCTCCATTTAAATTATCAGCCCCAATTGCACCGGGTTTTCTTTTCAACAGATCTTTTACTTGCGTTTTTGTGGAATCTAACAGAGATTGTTTTTCATACATTTCTTCGAGTATCTGCTTCAACTGTTTGTTTAGTTTATCTGCTTCATCTTTGGTAGCTGGAACAATATCTTTTGGCAATTGTCTCTGAATTTTATCTAAGAATGCAGTAAGGGTTTTGAGATTATCCAGTTGCTTTCTAACTTCGTCACGAATAGAATCAATTTCGTTTTGTCTATCATTGATTTTAACTCCAAGTAATGAATATCTATTATTGATTTCTGATAGCTGCTGCTGTATAAGAGTTAATTCTTCGAGATGGAAACCATCTTGACTAGATCTTCGAGAAGAGAAACCGCTAGAGCCTCCAGGTGATAGTGGAGATAAACCTTTTGTCGGCGAAGGCGATCTTCCGTCAATAGGAGAAGCACGTTTTCCAGAAGTGTACCCCTTTCTTTTAGAAGGCGATTCAGGTCGATCTCCTCTTATTAGGCTATCATAAACGCTACCAACATCGTTAATTTTATCAATAGTACTTCCAAAATCTCTATATTCTTTTGCGATGGGTTTTAGTTCTTCACTTTGTTTTTTAATAATGTCTAAATGCACTGCAACAGCATCTAATCGAGTTATTTTATTTTCCATTTTACTTAACCAATCATTAACCTGCTGCCTTAAACTTTCGTAGCTATTTTGTTGTTCGGCTCGTAATTTAGAGAGTCTGGCTTTTTCTTCCATCAAGTTATCCAGTTGCTTCCATTGGTTTTCTAATGCTTTGACGCGATCTCTGACATTTGTTGTATCAGTTACATCGCGTTTGTTAAGTAGTTCTTTGCCAATTTTAATAGTATCTTCGTACATCTTTCTATTGTCTTCTCGGTTTGCGGCTAACTTATTCATTTGTTTGGAATAATCTTCGATAGGTAGCCTATTCATATCTTTTGACTCTATTATTTCTATGACACTATTATACCATTCTTCAAATTTGGTTGCTTGATTATTGAAAACGGTTACATCTTGGTTGATGCTTTCTAAGAAGACTCCACGTTGTTGCGCTTTGTCGTACAATTTCTCAAATCTGACTTTTACATCATTCAATTTTCCTTCAATCTTTTTAGCAACTCTGGCATTGCTTGTCGATACTATTAATTCATTAGCAGAAAGGTACACGCTGTCAATCGACGAAACATGAGTGTCTATATCAGATTGGAAAACTTTCTGTTCTCTCAATTGTTCTTCTAACCTTTCTTTAATAAGCGACGCTGGTTTTTGCAGATTTTTGAATTGATTTTCAGCTTGATTTAACCAATCTATGATTCCATCTAGAGCATCTTGTACACCTTGTGATTGAACGAGGGCTGTGTCTAATTCTTGACAACGATTTGCTATAGCATTACATAATTGGATATATTTGTTATCAAGATGTTTAACTGGTTCCTCTAAACGAGCCATTTCTGATGGTGATATTTGACCTTCTAATGATTTCAGTAAAGCGTTTGTAGCCTAAAAATCAAAAATAAAGAAAATAATTTATACATCATTAATTTACAATGCTGTTCATACCTGTTTAGCGTTATCTATTAGTCTACCATTTGCAACAAATTCATTGTTAACAGCTTTCGCTGTAAGTAATTGCTCTTCAACAGTTTTGGGATCCCCAGCTATTGGCTCATTAAGAATTTTATTTGCTCTTGGTTCAGCTTCTCTTAACCATTCTCTAGCTTTATTGAGAGCATCTGAATATTCTCTTTGGCGACCTCCGACACCAGACAAACGGTCAGATAAATTATTAGCACGATGGAGAAGATCACGATATTGTTGTGTGACTAGAGAAACTTCGTTCCTTATAGGAGATTCTTGAGAGGAATATGGTTCAATGTGGGGCAAACGTGAAGGCAGTGAAGTCCGTAAATCGTTAAGAAGATTAAGATAGTCCTAAAAACAAGAGAGAATTATTATAAAAATAACAGTTAATTAATTCCTCTGTTGACAAGAAAAGAAGAATGAAGCTATTTAATTTTAATTCATAATTTAATTAAAACATTTACTTTTTATAAGTACTTCCTTTAAAATAAGAAAATCTCTTTAAAACAAAAATAAAAGATGTGAATTATAATCTCTAATATATAAAATTCTCCTGTCACGCTATGCGTGATTGAATTCCTCCGAAACGGCTACACCGATTTTCGTGAATCTTAGCTTGCATATAGGCTAGGGTGGAGAATCGGACAACATCTATTTGTCATCCCCCTAAATGTTAAGGGTGGTCCAACCCAAAATTTTATTTTATTGGACAATTTTTTTTTATGATACAGCATACAAAAATACCTACAAAATACCTAAATTTTCACCCCTCTACGATCAACCCTTATTTTGTATTTATTGATTAAATTTTTTTTGTCATATTACTCTCATACCTCTTTTTCCATTTCGGTTTTTATTTTTTTAATAAAATTTTTAAGAAAGAAAAAAATCAAAAAATTGCGAGGAAAATTAGAAAATTTAAGAATACTTCTATCTAACCTTAGTACTTTGCACAATGTAAACTTTGTTAATGTAAAATTATGACATTTGACATAGAATTCACAGAATGCGTACTGCAAATGTAATTAAATTTATAGGCACTTTCTTTCGTGTTAATCATTTGTACACACGAGGATACATCAAAAAGTTGGTAGATGGCGAAAGAATACTTTGTAACAAAAAGGGTATATCAAAAGGTTGGCAGATGACGACAGGACATTATTTAACAAAAAGTTAATACAAGGGTATACTAATTAACAAAAATATAATACGAGAGGTTACATCAAAATGTTGGTAGATGACAAAAGGACGTTGTTTAAGAAAAATATAATAAGAGGGTATATCAAAAAGTTGATAGTGGCGAAAGGATACTTTTTAACAAAAATATAATACGAAGTTACAACAAAAAGTTGGTAGAAGACAAAAGGACATAAAGCATTAGAATAATAAACACACATTTTATATTAATTATACCAATTCGAATTCAATATTCATAGTTAAGACAGGAGAACTAGTTAATAGGACAACGTCTGTTGGGTCAACTAGTTTATATATACTTAATACTTACTTTGCCTTCATCGACAAACTTCTGAGCTGACATGGTAATGAATCTTAAATCGGCTTGATGGGCTATTACATCACTTACAAATTCTTTAGTACTGTCTGCACTAGAATCCAATCTATTTAAATCGCCCAAAGATCTTTCTTTGTCTTCCAGAATTCTTCTGGCTTTACTTAACCAATCAGAGAATACGGTTAGTTCTCCTTTAAGTTTAGCCAATTCATCTCTAGCCGTTTGCAGTTTACGTAAAAGTTTTTCTGTGCGATCTACTGCTTTATCATAACGGGTTTTTAAGTTACGTCCACTTTTTTCAAGTCCCATGACCTCACTTTTTGATAAAATTTCTCCTGCTGTGAGTACTAGTTGTCTAACTTGGTCTAAACAGTGAGAAACTTGGCCAGAATGTTGATCGAGATCGTCTTTAATTTGTTTAATAGTATTAATTTGATTTCTTAATTCTTCTTCCACTTCGTGTATGATACCTTGGGAAGCGAGGCGGTCTTCTACTTCGCTTATCCAGCGAAGTAATTTGGACAAAGATTCATCGCATAGTTTATACTTTTCTTCAACGGCTTGCTGCAAATATTTTAAACAATAAATTAGTTGGTAATTTTTTCCATAAAAAGCAAAGATAGCAATGAAAATTTTCGGTTATCTATTATTCTAAAGAGGATATAAAATAAGAGAGTGTTCGATATCATATAAATAACCGGCAGAATGTTTTATGTCAAATACTTGTGGCGGTGCCGGTGACTATAGACGGAACTACTGGTATAGAAAGCAGAAATTTGACTTTTCACCAATTTAAATGTACAATTGGACCTCGATTGTTGTATCTGGTTGTATCATGGATGTACTGAATTTAGCGTCCTTGGAACATTTAAAATTTATTTTAATTATATAATTAATCCAGAATTTTTTAAAGTAATTACAAGAAGGATCTTTATGTACAGTAAATAGTTTATAACTACTTTTTGTATATTTTGTTAGAAAATTACATATATTTGAAATTATAAAATTTATTCTTTTAGAATTTTTACTTTGGTAATTGATTGATTAGCATTCAGTACTACTTAATATTTAAAGGATTTGCAAGACGTTTATTTATTTAGTTGAGCAGTATGGATAGTTTTAAACTACTTACTCTAATTAGACAAACTTCTTTAATGTTAAGTAGTGCGGAGTACTAAATGAAGTATAAAAGTAAATGTTCTAAAAAAAATAAATTTTCAAACCTCAAGAAATATATGTAATTTTACAGCATAATATTTAATGAACAGTTTTAATCTACTTACTGTACAAACTTCTTGCAATTCCTTTAAAAAATTCGGAATTAATTATATAGATAACATAAATTTTAAATGTGCGGAAAACGCTATCATATAAACAAAGCAAAATGGACTATGGAGGTAGAATTTTAAATTCAAATTGGTGGTAAGTCAGATGTCTGCTTTATATAGCAGTAGCTCCGTCTGTAGTCACCGGCACCGCCAAAAGTATTTGACATAAAAGACATTGCGCCGGTTATTTATATGGTATCGAACACTGTCTTATTTTATATCCTCTGTATTATTCGTAAACGAGGAATAAAGTTTATATTAATTTACTTGTACTTCTAAATTAATTAAATAATATTGGGCAAATATTTAAAAACAAAAATAATTGTAGGAATCGATTAATTGTATCATAAGTTCTGTTCATTTTAAAACAAAACAATTATCATAATCTTATATTTGAGTGGAAGAAGGAATAACTAATTTTTCTATTTATAATTCCTTAACAATTATTGCAAACTTTGGAAACATGCTTATTGTGTCGCACTGTATGTATATTACTTAATTTTGTTTATTTCTTGATTAAAAATAAAACAGTATAACAAAAATACAATAAAAACATTAGTTTTTCCTCACAAGGTATCTACGTTCACAATGCAATTACAATGTTTAAAAATGTTTAAACAAATAAAATATGGGGAATTGCAGCATTCAGCAGAGCTTAGGGACCCTAAACCTAACACATGCACTCACAACCATACATAGAACGAAAATTTGTTAGTCAAATAAAAAATAAAATGATAAATGTTACCTATGACGAAAAAAACCTGTGGAAACACTTTAAAATTTCAAAATTAAACAAGTTTCTAAAAATAATTATTTTTAAAATTGTAGTCACAAAATAAAATAAATGATAACTATTTAATCTCTTACAAGTTAATGAAATTATTTGATATTATTAAGTTAATAAGATGAATGTATAAGTAAATTTGATTAAAATAAAATCTACCTGAACTCAATACTATTAGATGTTGATGTGACAATAATTTATTATTAAATGATGTTGTAATTCAGCATTGATATATTTTTGAAATTTCAAATCAACAAATATTAAATTTAAATTAGAACAAAGTATTAAATTATTCTTAGAAATTTCAAAAATATTCGGTTTAATAAAAAAAAACAAACACATAGAAGCCAATCCAGTATGTTAAACGGTGTGCAAAATGGCAGTCAATATGCCTTTTAAAATGCGCTATGTTGTATGAAGAGGGGCCACCACACAAAAATGAAAAGCTCCAGAAGACTCGCAGCTGTAAAAAAAATTATGAAATTGTAAGTTGTTTATTAGTAGTTAGGATGTATCAAAAACCTTCATTACATTTTTTTATTTCAGTTTTAGTTGAATTAATTTTGGTCAGTGTCTAGAACGAAAATATTTTAATAATTTCATGTGAGTGTGGCTTAGTAAACTTTTTATTTGGTCTAAACAAGTGAGTGCAGATTTGATTTTACATTCTAATGTTTACTAAATATTTGAGGATTTACTATTCAATAATTTATAAGAAGTCGTATTTTTCAATTAATAAATAAACGTTAAATATTTTCAAATTTGAAATTTTGGAGCAATAGGAGATTCGTTAATTTAATTGCTTTTATTTACTCCAAACCAAACTCACTGTGTGATTGATGTTTATTTAAATGAGAATTCGGGCTGTGATGAAAAATGAATGCAATCAAATGAAAAAACTTGGGCCAACCAATAAGCTTTATCATGCAGGCCTAGTAAACTAATATAGCAAAAATTTGGTAAGCTATAACTCTTATAGATTAAATATTTATATATGGCGTTCAAAAAACTTACCCTCTGTTCAGCAGGTAATATCCACCCCTTTTCCATAGCTTTTGAAAAATCTATGTGTTTATTTTCAGTTTTATCAAATACTTTTCCTTCTACGGGATCGACTAGTTTAGTTTCAATAGAGTTCAAAAGTGGTAAGAATACACCAGTTTCAGTGTCTTTTACAACAGTACTACTTGGATCAATCAAATTTTCCGTTAGCGCTTCGCCTAGAGTTAGTTTCTTTCTATCTATTATATTAGTAGTAACGAAAGGATCAGTGAAATGACCAGTGGTCGGATTATAAATTCCGAACGTTATACATTCGATTAAAGTAAAACTTCTGTTTGTAGTAATAAGAAGACCAGTATCTAAGGCTGTTTGCAATGAAAACAATTTGGAAGTGCTAGTATCTAGTACATTGCCTTTTTCGGCTTCTATGAGGCCCTTTCTAAAACCTTCTGGAAGTTTGATAAGTTTCTTTTTGTTCGAATCTTTTATCAGCGCAGTATCTGGATCAATAAAACCTAAACTAATTGAATCTTTTAAAGTGACAAGTTCTTTGGATTGTGGATCAGTAAATTTTCCGGTGCTAACGTTTAAAAGGTTATTTTCGATGGCTTTAATGAAAGATAACGGTTCTTTTAAATAAATTATGATACTTTTATCGAACGTACAACATGCTGATTTAATTTTACCGGTAGCAGGATCGAATAAAACAATTTTACTTACATCAAGCTGATTTTCATCAATCGCATCCTCAACTGTTTTAAACTTACCCGTTTGCAAATCTTTTATGACGGCTAAACTAGGATCTATAAGTTCAAATTTGATTGCCTCTTCTAAAGAACATTCTCTAGTTGGTTTTGGCGACGCGAGCGAATCTGTTGTTTTTTGAGTGAATTCTTCCACTAAAGGTATATCTAAACTTACCAATAAACCCTTCTTAAACGCTTCGTCAAGATTATAAGTCTTTTTAGATTTGGAATCTAAAACCCTACCTTTTTCAACGTCAATATTGTGATCTTGTATACCTGCTATTAAGGACTTTATACTGTTATTAGTAAAATCTTTTAGTCCAGTAGTTGAAGGATCTATAAACCCTATAGCTATAGCTTGTGAAAGGTCATAATATTCAGCGGTAACTGGATCGATGAATTTTCCAGAATCAGGTCTATACAAAAAGTTTTTGATAGCGTCTTCGAGGGTTAACGGAGTTTTAGCAGTAACTATAAGACCTTTATCTTTAGCACTAACTAAATCGATCGTTTTACCATGAGGGAAAATATATGTTCCAAATTGATCATTGATAATGTTACTTTCGATAGCCTCGGGTAACTTGACGTATTTATTTTGTTTGGTATTTTTAATTAAAGATGTAACTGGGTTAATAAGTTCATTTTCGCATGCGTCTTTGAGGTTATATTTGCGGCCGGTGGCGGGATGTACGAAAACCTTTTCATCTGGAATGTATAATTCCATTTCTAAAGCTTCATACAAACCAAAATTGGCTGTTTCTATATCAATTATTAAACCAGAATTTAGGGCTTCCGAAAGTTTTAAAGATTTACCCGTACTTTGATCTTTGAAGGTGCCATTGCGTTTATCTATTATTCCTAATCTACAAGTATCAGAGAGGTTCAATAGTTTACCAGATTGTTTATCCAAGTAACACAGTAATAATGGATTTATGCTGAAATTACGAATAGCTTCGTGTAACGTAATTCTTCTATCGGTATTAGGATCTAATATCTTGCCCGTGTTTTCATCGTAAAGACCTTGATGAATTGCTCTTTGTAGAGACACCGCTGCCTTGTTATCAACCAAAATACCCATGGCAAAAGCCTTTTGTAAGGTTACCTCATAGGGTTCCTCTTTCGAAAAATCTTTAACCATTCCTGTATAGCCGTTAACATAATTATTGTGGATGGCGTCAATGAGCGGCATTTTTCTCCAGGTTCCTATTCGAGTATCTTTAACGCTAACCGATTCAGCGTCTATTAAATTGATTTCGATTGCCTCTATTAAAGTTATGTATTGTCCAGTTTGTGGATCTAGGAACAATTGAGATTCTTCATCGTAAATACCTTTCGCTATGGCTTCAGTCAACGGCACAGGTGGTCGTATTTCTACCAACAAACCTCGATCAAAAGCTTCGCTAAAATCAATTGGTTCGTTGTAGCTCATCAATATGCCTTCATTGGTATCGATAATTCCGTCAAACATTGCTTGTTCGAACGTTACTATTTCTTCATCTATAGTCACCAGAGTTGATGAAACGTCAACATATCCACGATTAATAGCACTGGAAGCCTTTAATCTTTCCTTATTCTTGGGGTTGATAAATTTACCCGTGTTTGGATCGTAAAATCCTTTAAATACTGCTTCAGGAAGGGTTATTTGACTTTTATATGGAACTATTAAACCTCTATCATAAGCTTCGTATAGATTAACTTCGTTGTTTGTTGATGGATCAAAAGCAACTCCTTTTACGGGGTCGATTAATTTCAGATGAATGGCTTCGTTTAAGGTAATGATGTCTCCAGATCTTGGTTCTTTTATCGTTAAAACATTAGGATTTACAATACCGCCCTCTATGGCTTCGACCAATGTTACATTGACGTTGTTGATGGTAAAGTGTCCAGTCTTCGAATCGTAAACCTTTTGAGCTAGAGTTTCTTGCAGAGACCATGGCAACACTGTACTTAATATATATCCTTTGAGGTAGGCCTGGTCTAAAGGCAATAGTGGACTTTTTAGTACCCCCTTTTCGGCGTCTAACAAATTCGATTGGATGGCTTCTTTTATTTCCACAATACGTCCACGTTTGTCATCTTTAATTCTTGTTGTTACTGGGTCTATCAATTTGTATTCTATAGCTTTTTGTAAAGTGATTTCGTCACCCGTTATCGGATTTAAAATTAGTCCAGTTCGAGCTGAATAGTAGTTTTGAAGAATAGCTTGCAACAAATTAAAAACTACCGGTTTTGTACGAATAAGATTCAAATGCAATGCTTGGTCTAGTGATACTAATTGTCCTGAGCTGGTATCCCTAAGTTTGCCTGTGGATGCATCGATTAAATTATTTATTAGTGCTTCATCCAGAGATATAAATGTGTTTAATTTTGTATCTTTTACTTCGCTAATTTTATCGTCAATTATTTGACGATCGACTGCATCTGGTATTGATAGTTGTAATTTAGTTAAAGGATCGTTAACTTTACAGGTATGTAAGTCATACATTCCCTTACGTATAACAGCCTGTAATGAAATGGGTCTTGGAATGGCTAACACGTACCCTTTCACGAATGCTTCAGGAAACTGCATAGTTTTTTGATTCGCAGTATTTAATACCAAACCTCTTTGAGGATCTACAATAGATTTATCTACAGCTTCATAATAAGGTACTAACTGCATTGTTCGCGGATCCCTTATAGTAACAGATTTCCCGTCGACTATGTTAGTAGCGATTGCCTTTATAAGAGGAATTTCTGTGTCATTTGTTTTAACAGTGACATTAATGGGATCGAATTGGTCAGTTTCGACAATTTCTTGAAGTGTCAGAGGTTGATATTTTTCTTTAGGTTTATCATTATCGTGAATGATCCATCTCAGTTTTACAGCTTCAAAAAATGGTACTTTTTTACCTGTTTTTGGATCAACCATATAGCCTGTATGTTTATCGATTAACCTCCTATTAAGAGCTTCTTCAAAGGGAATATATACCGGTGGTTTTTTAGTTGAATCTTTGACCAGAATCGTATTGGGATCAAAAACTCCTAAGTCATAAATTAATTCTTCAAAAGTTATTTGAACACCTGTTGTGGGATTAATAAATGTTCGAGTTCTTATGTCATAGTACCCTAATTCAGCCATCATCTGAGCTGTCAATTGTTTAGAAATTACTAACACAGCAGTTCTTGAATCATCAATTAGAACTACTTCATGGTTTGTAATAATTTGTATATTATCCAGAGGGCTGAGCCTCTTTTGTTCTAAACCATCTTGAACCGTAAATGGTAATTCTTTATTATTGTATATAACTCGGCATATTCTTGGTTCTATTTTGTATTGAGATATTGCATCACCAATTGGAAGTATTACTGCGTTTTGAGGCATGTCGATTGTAACTGTTACTTCTTCTTTGGTAACGTCTTTAGATTCGTGAAAATCAACGTGTATAGGTTTCAGATTCTTTTGAGAATACATTTCTTCGGTTTGTTTTTCCATCTTTTTCTTGTCAGAATAATCTTTGACTGCTTTAACAGCGGCTGCTCCGGCCAAGACAGGCGCTACTATGGGCAGTGCTAATCCTCCTAAAACTGCAATGAGACCTTTCTTTGTAGCTTCTTTAAAGTCTATAGATTTGCCTGATTTTGTATCCAAAACTTTTCCGGTTTCGGCGTCCAAAAGGCCTTTTTCTACAGCTTGTTCTACAGTAATTGGTTTATGACAGGTAACATCATATACTATTGAGTTAGGATCTATAATTTCTTTTTCAACTGCTTCCTTAAACGTTAATGCTTTGGATTCGTCAGTTGGATCACGGAAGGTATTAGTTTCTTTATCAAAAAGTGTTTCAAATGCTTCGGCAACGGTTAACTCCGAAACTTTATGTGTTTCAGTAACTCTATGGTTACTCTCAGGGGTTGCTAGCAACTTTCCTTCCTGAAGAGCTTTCTTTATCGGCACTTTTTCACCAGATGCTGGATCCATAAATATACCCGCATTCATATCAACTAAACCTTTGTTTAAAGCATCTGAAAAACTCATTTTTATGTCTTTAACAATAGTTTTATTTCTAGTTTCGTTGACGTCTTTAACGATACCTTGCTCAATAGCATCTGACATAGAAATAATTTGGCCAGTTTCTATATTTTGTATTTCATTTTTATTTAATACTGCATAGCCTGATTGCAGTTCTATTGTTTTGGTTGTAACTGTATGGATGGTATTAACAGTTTCGGTTAAGGTTGTTACAGGTGTGGAATGACTAAATGATACCACATTTAAAGGTTCTTTCAGAACAAGCAAACCTTTCTCAACAGCTTCTGAAATGGGATAAATTTCTCCTGTTTTAGGATCTTTAAAAGTGGAATTCTTTGAATCAATTAAATTAGAATCTAAAGCATTTTCTATTTTCACAGAGTTCGGGCTAGCAGGGAAAGGCAATGTCATAATAAAATTGTCTTCAATGGCATCGACTAATGGAATGATTTCGTTGGTAAGAGGGTGGATAATTTCCTTCTTTTCAGTATCCACTAGACCTCTTTTCACAGCGACAGGGAATGTCATACCTGCAGGAGGTAATTCGATTGGTCCAGCAGGTGTTGTATCATCAAATATTTTATCTTTCACAGCTTGTTGTAAGTCTTTTGTTCCAGAATTTGTTTCAACGGTAGATTTCTCGTCATCTACCACACCTATTTCTAATGCCTTACCTAAAGTTACTTTATCGCCAGATTTTTCAGTTAGAGTACTCAAAGGATCAATAATATCACAGACTATAGCTTCACTAATACTTAAATGAGCACCGGTCTCGGGATGGATGATTTTATGACTACTAGGATCAATTAAACCTTGTTTTACAAGTTCAGGAATTGACAGACTTCGATTTAAAGGCACTAAGAGTTCATTTGTTCCATCTGGATCCAATATGCCACGATCGATGGCTTCATTTATTGTTAGTAGATCTCCTCTTTGTGGATCAACTATTTTACCTTGCTCTCCGTCTAATTGATGAGCTTCTAAGGCTTCTTGTAATGTTAAGGGTTCCCCATTTGAAGAAATGAGTAGTTTTTGTTTATCTAATATTTGAGCTGTTTCAGAATCAATAATACCAGCAATGACGGCGTCTTTTGGTTTCACAATCTTTTTCCTTAATTTTTGCAAAACAACTTTTTTCGCTTCCCTTTCTGGGCTAAGCGATTGTGCTCTACCAATTTTAACTCTATAAGTTGGTTCGATCGTTATACGAGCGCGCGTTTTATCTGCTTCAGAAGGTTCGTCTTTATCATATAAACTAATACAAGCAGTACTTAAAGTTTTTATTTTAGAAGGTTGTATTTGAGCGACGTCTTGTACGTCAGGCATAATGTCAGAAACTACTTGTTGAGTCTCGGTGCGTTGTTCTTGTAGCTTTTCCAGAGTGGGTTGATCAATTATACCTCTTTCTAATGCTAATTCTGCAGATATTTGTTCCCCAGTTTTAGGATCGGTAACAAAAAGATGTTTAACAATTTTGATTGTAGCTTTGGTAGCAACTATAGGAGCTCCAATAATTGCTAGTATACCCAGTTGAGCAGCATCTTTTAAGGAAACTTTATTTCCAGAATTATCTGTAACAGTGCCTTTTTCTAGGTCAACTATTTTTTGTTCTACAGCTTGGTTAATGGGAATATATTGATTTGTCATTGGATCTTTAACTGAAACTTTTTCTAAAGGTATTTTATTTTCAGTTAAGGCAGTGACTAGATCTGATGATTGTCTATTGTCTAAAACGTTTTGAATTAGTTCAATATTTGTTACGTTTTTATTAGGTGCGCCTATTTCCATTTTATCGTCGATAGTAATGAATCCTTTGTGAATGGCTTCTTTCATGGTGATTTTTTCAGAGGTAGTTATATAATGACCCGTTGAATCAAGAATTTTCTTATCTAAAGCTTTCAAAACAGATATTTTGTTTTTACTAATAGGATCGACTACGGTTATGGAAGTTGGATCTATAAGTTTTAAATTGATACATTCTTGGAAGCTCACTTGACGATCAGTGCCTTGAATAAGGAATAAACCATGTATTGGATCATACAAATTTTGACTGATGGCGTCGTAAAGTGTTAAACCTTCAGCTGGTACTGAATAAATATGTTTTTCGAATGATTTCTTTTCGTTAGCAATAAAATCTGTTGTTACCGATTTGTCGTTGAATACTTTACTAGAAGTAGTTGGACTAGCAATGATTTTCTCTGAGCTTTCCGAGTCGGGTGCCAGTTTTCCTTCGCTTATGGCTTGAACGATTGGAATAACTTCTTTGGTTTGAGGATCGGTATAAGTTTGTTGTTCATTATTTATTAAACCTAATCGCAAGGCTTCTGTGTACGTAATAATTTCTTGTGTCACATCTTGACTGGTAACTGTAACATACCTTTGGACTAGAGTGCGGGTAACTTTAGTAGAAACGTTTAAATTTAACAAACTGTTTAACAAGGCGGCACCTTCCGGTGTTATAAAATGTTGCGCTATGGCTTCGTTTAGATAAACGATTTTTCCATTAGATGGATCTATTAAATTGCCTGTTTTCGGATCGACGTATCCACGAAATACGGCTTCTAACAAATTTAATTCTTCTTGGTTTTCAAAGATACCTATCGGTCTGCTTAAGTTTTCAAAAACTTCGGGTTTTACCTCACCGGATTGAGCCGCGTCAGCAAAAGGAAGAAGCTTTCCGTTTTTTTTATTGACTAGCAAGCTACCATTGGATTTTTTACTAATATAACCTTTAGTATTGGCCGCGTTAAAACTAATATGATCAGATTTATCGGGAGGTTGAAAACCGTCCACGTCAAATATAGATTTTTTAACTACAGATATAATATAACCCCTACTCACCGCTTCTTGTACCGACAACACTTCGTTAGTAACGGAATTTCTAAATCTACTATCGTGCAATATAATACCTTCTTTTATAGCGTCGTTAAGTGTAATATATTCGTTTGTTCGTAAATCTAAGATGGTTTTTAAAGAATCTAAATCCAAAACTCCGCGATTAGCCGCTTCTAGTAAAGTTAATTTAGTTTGATGCGTAGGAGAGGAAATTAAACCGTTAGCATCCATCAAATTGTCGTCTACGATTTCTTTAAGTGATTTAGGTTTGACGATCAATTGCCGTCGTTTAGCTTCTAAAAATGATAGTTTTTCGTGACCTAGAATATATTTACCTAATTTGGGATTTATCAAATTATTATCTAATGCTTGTATTATCGTGATTTTGTTATCGGTTTTAGGATCAACTACTTCCCTAACTTCACCGTCTACAACGTTACATTTAACTGCGGCGTCTACTTGATATTTATTCCCGGTATTTCTATCCACAATCCAACCCGTTTTATCGTCTATTAACCCCTGAGTAATAGCATCAGATAAAGTGATAGCGCCGGTTTGAAGTTTAACTTCCGTGTGTTCTAGAAGGTAACCTCGACTGTAAGCCTCCTTTATATCAATTCTTTCGCCATTCTCAAGAGTGTATGTGCCGGCATTCACATCGACTCTACCATCGTCAATAGCTTGATTTATTGTCGTCGAATGAATTACCTTTATTCGTTTTTCAGACGGATCCAAGAAACCGTGTTCTGCTTCGTAGATTTCTCTTTGGATGGCTTCTAAAAGTGTCAGATCTCGGCCGTTTTCCTTAATGCCACAAGGACTTTGTAACCTTTCGGCTATGATGGAATTTACTTTTCCCAATCTTTGCGCTTCGTTTATAGATACTTGTGTACCGTTGGTAGATATTACCACTTTTCCAGTTCTTACATCCAGAATACGTTGAGCAATGGCTTCTCTGATCGTTAATTTTTCACCGGTGTAAGGATTGACGATACCTTCAATATCATTAATATCGTCTGCGCTAACTCCTTCGCTGACATTGTGTACCCTCTTAAGAGATTTTATTTCATTAATTTGCATAGAGGTTATCCAAGATTCGGGTTCTTGTATAATGTGGGTAAGCGTAGTGTGTTTGTCGGGCGGTCTGCCGTTTGTTATGCTGTCAGTATCATCTCGAAGTCTTGAGTTTCTTTGATCTTCTGGGGATGAAAATGACGTACCGTTTTCTGTTCTCGTTTTTTTAATAAACCTAAAAGAATAAACACATTGAGGTTTGGAAATAAATAAAGTTTAAGAGAATTATTAGGAACGATAAAAAATGCATTCAAAGTTTATCGTTTGTATGCAGTATGCTTTAATTCAATCTGATTAAAATTTAGAGAACCCCATTGAGAGGAGAATAGTATATTACACCATAATGGCCGAAAGTTGAAATTTTTCTTCATAGCCGGTTGATTGTACGCCATCCCTAAAGGGACCAACTCACCTCGTTCTTCTATGCCATTTTTAACTGTTCGGGTATAAACGGAGCATGTGAAGAAGCATTTAAAAAGTATTAACAAGTGAGTGGTTGAAAAGAGAGAAAAGGAACTAAAAAAAGTTAGATTTTTCGAAATCTGTTTCTAGGTGGGAAGATATATTGTAGGCCACACTTTTGGTATTTTAATCATCTTAAATCTCAACTCTTCCAACAATTTGTATGCGACAGTGTACTGCGTTTAAGCAACCACTCTTTAGTCCATTTGCTCAAGGGTATTTTTTTGCGGCTAAGTAAAAACGTGTATTATCGTGATAAACAGATGACACTAGATTAGATTATGTAAGGTCTGTGTAGCTACACGCCTTTTCCCACCTAGACCAGTGAATGACAGCTATCTCTGCTTGGAACACCGTGGCATACCGCAATAGATTACTCTTTTCTTTTACCATGAATAGACCATCTCCCACACTTTTTTTCGGTTTTTGAGCAGTAGTAGACAAGCTCTGCTCCTCTGCTTGGATTGGCGGTCCATTTTTCCAAGCTTCCCTGTCCGTGACCTCATAGTTTTAAATGTTTTCTCAAAGCTATATTTCGGCACCATTTGATCCGATGGCATTCCGAATATTGGGTCCTTTTGTGGCTCGAAATATTTGGATCCATATAGGCTTATTATTATACGAGGTCTGGCTATTAAATAACGAGACTGCACGCACAGAAGGCGTCTTAGAGGGGTAGGGTGTCGCTGTAGTACTATTTTTTCTGTAGAGGTTAGAAACGAACGTGTTTTTTTCTCGTGCCGATAACAATGTGTGACGAAAAACACGAGCAACGGATCAATGTGAAATTTCTCGTTAAATTAAAAAAAAAACTCCAACTGAGTGCTATAAGTTGTTGAAAGAGGCCTATAGTGAGAATTCTCTATCTTGTGCGCGTGTTTTCGAATGGTATAAAAGGTTTTCTGAAGGTCGAGAGAGCACCGAAGATGACCAACGTCCAGGTCGACCTGTCTCTGTTTCAACTGTGCAAACAGTGACCAAAATAAATGAAATTGTGCGCGAAGATCGTCGTATGAGCATTCGGATGATTGCTGAGACTGTAAACGCCGATAAAGAAACTGTCAGAAAAATTTTACATGACGAATTGAACATGAAGAAAGTCTGTGCGAAGTTGGTCCCAAAACATTTGACCCCTGACCAAAATCTCGTCCGTCAACAGATCTGCTCAAATTTTCTTCATAGGTTAGATGAAAAGCCTGAATTGATGGAAAACATCATCACTTGCGATGAAACCTGGATATTCCAATGCGATGTTGAAACTAAGCACTGGAAAACTCCTGCATCGCCGAGAATGAAAAAAGCAAGAATGTCGAAATCAAAATTTAAAGCCATGCTTATCGTTTTTTTCGACATCAACCGCATCGTGATGACTGAATGGGTTCCAGAGGGTCAAACTGTAAACCAAACTTACTATTTGAAAGTTTTGGCAACGCTGCGAGAGCGAGTTCGTAAGAAACGGCCGAAGTTGTGGAAAAACAAATTGTGGATCTTGCACCAGGACACGCACCTGCCCATAACGCGCTGTCTGTGAAGCGTTATTTAGCCGCTAGAGGCATTCCAGTGCTCGAACACGCGCTGTACTCGCCTGATTTAGCACCCTGTGACTTTTTCCTGTTTCCGAAGATCAAATCTGCCTTAAAAGGAACCCGGTTCGAGTCGATGGAAGAGGTGAAGCGAAAATCGGCCGAGCTCCTCAATGCCCTTACAAAAGAAGACTTCCAGCATTATTGCTTTGCTTTGACCAATGGAAAAAACGAATGGAACGATGTGTGGCGAGGGAAGGGGAGTATATTGAAGGGGAGCATTCGATTGTAGAATAATTTTTAAAATAAAACTCTTTTTCATAGGCAGTCTCGTTATTTAATAGCCAGACTTCGTATTATTGTTTTTTTAGTGAACCCATAACAGCAGGGATGCACGTGATGACGCGCAGGACCGAGATTTATACACCTGCACTTCTCACATTCATTTTTAGAATATAGTAAACAGCATTAAGTCTAAACCAGTACACCAATATATAAATAAATGAATAAACTAGTAAATCAACGAAAACTCACTGTTTGCTGTAATGTGTGGTTGTGGTATATGTAGAAGTTTGTTCGCTGGCACTGCTCATGTGGAATTCCGTTCTAAAGGTTCTAAACGGTTGTGGTTGCATTTGTTCCACCAGTCTCTGCAAAAGTAAACAATATAAATTAG
Organism: Ophraella communa; assembly: GCA_035357415.1. NCBI lineage: Eukaryota > Metazoa > Arthropoda > Insecta > Coleoptera > Chrysomelidae > Ophraella > Ophraella communa. The sequence goes on along the minus strand of CM068995.1, from coordinate 12,799,389 downwards.
TAAAAAATATGTTTTTGTATCACTCATAGTGGAAAAGTAGTATGTTGTTGACGCACGTTATTGCAGTCAATTACGGTTCGACAACAAGAAGCCGTTTTGCGCAACAACCATGACTTAACTCTTTGACATTAGAAACATATTTTTAAATTTTTTTTTGTTTGTACCTACATAAATATTAAATTTAAGTTAGTTAAAATAATTTTTAAGATTTAATATTTTTATTTCAACAAAATTAATACACTCTTGGCCGGTTGCATAAACGCTTGTTAAACCTATGTTAGCTAACATTCTGTTAACTTTTGACAAGTTGCAACGATAGCGCGTGAGCGGGCATTTCAAGTTTATTGATTTTTAGATGAAGTTGGCGACTTAAATAATTTTTCCCTAAAACCGAATAGTTAGATTTTAGTTTATTTAATTAGATTATAAAAAAACGAATCTTAATATTTATAAATTAATGGACTTTTACTGCCAAAATCTACAAATAATAAATGATTCTCTTATTTTGATGGTAATCTGTGATTTTAATTAAAAAACAATATTAAAATTAGAAATAAAAGAGGTTTGTTTTCGCTATTCAAATTATTTATTTAGTAAATATATATTTCTTGTTTTAATAGTAATCTGTAATTTTGATGAACTGTCATTTAGTCAGTAAGTAGTTAATTCAGTAACAAACCGTAAGTAACGAAGTCCGTTTAAATTTCAAAATATATACAATTTTCCAAAGTCTAGTCTACTTATTCACTCTAAGAAATGTGACAACGTAGCCTAAAAATTAAATTTTACCTCCCTAGTTGACTAATCAAATTATTCTTAAAAACTCAAACAGCCGCATGCACCTCAGGGGGGTGTAATCTAAAATACACTTCTACCTAGAAAGTAGAAGATGTAAAAAAAGTAGTAAGAAAAGAGCAGGTCTGTAAACAAATACAATGGCCTTAGTAGTGGCTCAGTAATAACATGTGGACTTGCAGGTTAAGGAAAGACTTACCTTTAAATATACTTCCTTTAAAATGTCAGGAATTAAATTCTCCACAGCACCTTCTAAGTAATAGAAGATTATCCTGATACAATTATAAAAGTATTATGGTATTTAAACCCAGAGAATCTGCAATATATTGCACCCTTGGTACACGTTCTTTTTTAAAAGAAGCAAAAAAAGGAAGAACCGTTAATCCATTGCCTACTACAACCAAGAATCACAAAGCCACAGAGAGTATATTTTTAGTTTTATGGATGACCTCTTTGGCATACAAAAAGTGAAGTTCTACACTAAATGTCAGAGGTTCACCAAACCAACTATAGGTAACCTATAGAACCATGCTATTAAATGCAATAAATAATCACCAATAAGGGGATTTTATTGAATACTATCTTCAGAGATTTGATAAGATCTGTTTTTAGGGTTGCTATAAACAATTGAGGAGATGCATAACTAATATTGATTGGTCTTACTCACTACTTAATTGATTGGTGATACGATGTTATACCAACACTCGTAAGTTATTATTTTAATATTAATAATTTATTCTAACTAATAGTTTCTAATCTAATTGTCGGTTTTAGGTGAGAAGATACAACTATTACCATAAAGCAACGTAAATATTGTCAAAAGAGGAACGAGACTGTAGTAAACTGTTAGTTTCTCAATATTTAATTGTTTATTTCGTCTTTATTTTTGTTTAGTATCAATCCCTAGTAAGTAATTAAAGATGGTGTCAACACCTGCTAATTGTGTCATAGTTAAAGATATTAAAGTAGCAGAACATTAATTAAGTGTGAAGGTGCCACGTTAGAACTGAAATTATAAACAAGAGATTAGAAGTACTAAATTTAATTAACATTTGTCTGAATGTTGTTGTGATTTAAAACCATTAACATCATTATTACAAAAATATGACTATCAAAATAAAATGTTAGGATAGACAAAAATATTTCAACATATTTCATGGTTTATCATATAAGAATTAGGCGATTTAAAAAGGAAAATATTAAATTAAACCTTTTTCGGCCTATTTATTTGTTATTAATATTATCCACTTTTGGTGTAATATTGTAACACTTTAAACAAAATAGTTATCAATTTTAATCTTATATTATTTATTGAATTGCTATTAATATCAACATATACTTTAATATATTAGATTATTATAATAATAGAGGTTTAAGAAATTAAGAAATAGTTGGCATATATTCAAAATAGAAAAATAATAGTCTGGTTGTTGGGTAGATCTAAATTGGTTAACTTTAGCTTAGACCGTTAAGTAAGTAATTAATCATTGGCAGATTATTTTAACAATGTTGTTTAAATATAAACCAAACTTGACAAAATAATTTTTAAAATAAAAGAAATAACCTTCTAATGGCAATTAATCTACATACTGTATACATATATTTCGATAAATATCAACATTACAAATGTAAATTCAATGTAAAGAGTTGCTTTCAAGTTTGTTCGTTCATTGCGAATTTATAATTAATTTAACATACTGGAAAGTATTACGTGTATACCACAATGAGGTTATTGTCATAATCAATATTTAAATCGTGTCAAAATTATCGATTTTGGGTCTAAAATCTATTTTTTACTGTACTTAGAAGAGTTAATATAAAAAACTTAATTTGTCTGGTAATTTATAAATAGAATGATTTCCTAATATTTTTTACAATTACATAAGCAGTTAATATGATAACATAATTCATATTTTTATGTATGCGTAATACACATAAAAAGCATTATGTGAAGGTAATTTCCGAATTTTATGAACTACACAATTCAATTCAAAATATATAAAAAACGAAATTGAATCATGATAATTCTAGTGTAAACCTCGGTGTAAACTATTCCAAGGACTACGGTATTCCACTTAATATATTATGACAATATAAAAGATAGGTACATAAGTCTGATTAAAAATTACAATTATATGTTTATTATATATAAAAATAAGTTAAAATATTTTGTAATTAGAGCAGTCAATGCTTAAGTCTTCAAGGGAACTGTACGAGTACTTGTCCTAATACTCAAAGTAGAGTATCTTGATACAAAACTTTAGTTAGAAAATTAAATCTCCGAATAAAAATATTTGTATTACAATTCAAAATAATACGATTTTTATCAACTGAAATAAAATGAGAAGTGTAAATAGTATCTTATCTTATCGCTGAATAAATTTAAGTTTAATATTAAAATTTACATAATGACATCAGACCAACTGGATCCACCAATACATCATATCAACTTAAAGCCAATGCAATATACACATATTGGAAAAGTATAGGGATAATTTTCAAAAGTAATTAATTAGATAGAATTAATTCCTGTATCAATTAAATTGCAGGTAGAATATGTAAAAAGTAAAACACTCCTGAGATATGGAAAAAGTAGAAATGGTAAATTGTTTAAATTTCAAATTTCTAATTTGTCATTTATGGTACTAAATCTTGAGTACAGTTTGGACAGCGTTTTAGCTTCGTATGTCATTAATGCTTATTAGGATCGTTAGCTTCTTTTATTCAGCAGTTCTTGAGATACCTTTATAGTCTTTGGTATGTTTAAGCCAACAACATCTTTAATTCAATGCCAGTATGTCCAATCACCACGACAAGCCTCAAAAGCAAAAGGTTTGATTGGTTATTTTTCTTTACTATTTTTTTTTTATTTAAATCTGTCATTTCCCTGTCCCTTACATTTAGCTTTTACTGCCTTCATCCATTTTCTCTGGACCTTCCTATTCGTCTCCTTCCTCCGAGCCTTCCTCCTATCCAAATTCTAATTATTTTCTTTGTTGATGTTTTCTCTTGAAGTCTTCAGCCTTTGGATGCTTCGTGATTTTATTTACGCTGTTTGGGAAGAATTTATGTTTACTTCAGTTTTTGCTCAATCATCTAATCCATTGTGATTCAGTTTCTTTTCGTTAGTATATTCTACTTCTTTTCCAGATGTTCAACTTCTATTCTTCTCTTATGCTTGATGTCTGTACATTTCGCATCTTATAACCGTTTTGTACAATATCTTCTTTGTTTTTGAATTTAGTATTCTCCTTCAGCATTCCTGCACTTCTGCTTCCTTTATTTATTATATCGTTAATTTCTTCACTTTCTTTATTTTTGTTGTTTGCGTTTTCCTCTCCAAACATTTATTTATTATAAAATCTTCTTTCACTGCTTCATTATTTTCAAATGTTTAGTTTTGTCTTTATTAATTCATAATCAATTCCGTTTTGCACTCTTTTCCAGTATTTTTGTTATTTCTATGCATTTTTTCTTTATTAAAAGTAATCAATACTTAAATATATATTTTCGGTTTCAAAAACTACCCATGTTAAAATAATTGATACTTCTGTTTAATTCCATGTTTGATTGTCCCTACCTAAACTCAAAATTAGGGATGCACCGGAATTCCGGCGGTACCACTAAATCCGGCCGATCCGGCCAGCTGGCCGGAACTACTGTTCCGGCCGGATCGCTTATGTGATCCGGCCGGAATTTTCGGAACTTTTTGAAAATGTTTGTTTTAAATTTTTAATATAATTTTAATTCAAATATATGCAGTTTTTTAGTTAGTACCTAATTACCTATTGTCGAGCCTATTGTTAAGTCGTTAATTAATCACAAATAATTTTTTTTTGGACAAAATATTTTATTTCCAAAAATTAAAAGCATAAATAGGAACTAAAAACATTATTAACAGCCAAATTCGAACAGCAAAATAACAGCTATGTAAATGTATATATATGTATGTATATATAAGTTAGGGGTGATAATTACACTGCGACCTATAGGATCTATTGTGTCCCCCCTTACTTGCCATGTTCTGATTTTTTCTCAGAATTATAGCAGCTCTTCGAGTCCTATTTTCCTGAGGAAGTTCAGGACATCGTCGGGCTTCAAGTCAGGTAGATCCCCTTCCTCTATTCCATGTGCTCCTAGGTATCTAGACCTAGAATTTTGCAAGGCAGGGCATTCTGCGAGTATGTGTATTGAGGTTTCATCCTCTTCCTCACAGAATCTGCACTTTGCTTCATCTGCTAACCCTAGTTTCTTCATGTGGCTTCTTAACCGGCAATGCCCGGTAAAAAAATAACAGCTAAATTCCCTGTCACGGATAAGTCTTATAAGTAGGTATAGAGTAAGTAGGTATACATGAAAAATTATAGAGAGAAACTTAGTATTCATAATTTATTTTTTTTTAAATATGGTGAATAAACAAGATACCTACCTACTGTAGCTAATTTAAAAAATAGATAAATCAGCCTCAATATTTTTAATGATTTACATATAAAAATAGGCATGCACATACATTTTAAATTTAGGTCCCGATCCGGCCGGAATTCCGGTTCCGGCCGGATCGGCAAAATATCCGATCCGGTGCATCCCTAGTACTAACCCTTACTATGTGAAAGTTCATCTTATTCAGAACAATAAACGGCTGTCATTGCATTTAAAGTATTTATAAAATAAATAGTGGAAGTTAATTCAACCTTTTAGTTGTTTATTGTTCTTTCTAATTTGTCCTTCTAATAAAGATATTTTATAATTACTACATATCAATTATTGTGCTTTATAATGGAAAGGATACATTTAACGTTGGCCAAGACATAGTGCGAAATTGTCTTCATGAAGCCAACTTGTTTAGTAACCGCCCCTGAGATGTTCACCTTTGTCTAGAGGTAATCGCGCTTCAACCACTGGAATGGTGTCAAGAAATTTAGAAACGGGCTACTCAAGATTGGGCTACAGTTTTATTCAGTGACGAATCTAGGTTTGGATTTCACCAAGACTCTCGTCGAATAAGTGTGTGGAATAATTATAGGAGGCAGAGCAGATCTCGCGAACAACTGGTTGGAAAGTGGAAATGTATGGGATATGTTTCAAGGTAGAATGACTCCAAATATGGGTAAATATGGGTTCAATTTCGAGAGCTTCGGAGAACAGAGTGGGAGAGTATACCTAAAAGTGATATTGATAATCTTATTTTGTCTATGAACCAAAGATGTAGAGCAGTAATAAACCAGCAAGCATGGAGGTCACAGTTTGTATTAATTTTAATTTGTCCCTTTTTGGAAAGATTTTATCAAGATCTTATAATTGGTTATATTGAATTATCTTTTGGTTTTGATTAAATTTCATATTTTTTAAAGAAAATATTTTGGTGTAAGTAAGAATAAACAATAATAAATATTAAACAAGTATTATTTTTTCCTAAATTAACTCAAGAAAAACCGACGTTGATTTTTAAAAATATCCCCAGATTTTTCCAATGTGTGCACAGTGTTTATCACTTTCAAAACATTTTATCCCATGTTTCTACAGTTATGACTGAAATTCCACTTCCGTTTCTACTTGGTAGTAGTATACCATACAGTACCAAATTGAACCGGCTTGATAGCCGACACTTGCCCTTTACAGATCTACTGTGATACCTCTTGTATTTTAAAGCACTTCCTGCCCACCAGATCAAGTTTATCAGTCTTGATTATGGGCATTTCATATAGCCTGCTGCTTCAGATTTTTCCTCTCCAACTTGCATGAGACCTATAAGACTCGCATGTCTATGGAGCCTACAACGCCTGTTAACAGACGGCTTTTATTTCCTTATAACTTTTCCCGATCGGTATCTTGTCTACAGCTTATTGAGGACTTTGCTTCGGTCTAAGTACTAATGACATAGCCTACCCTTGAATATGCAAAGGTATTAAGTTTAGTAAAACCTCAGTCATGCCAACCTTCGAACTCTACCAAGAATTTGAATAGCCCCCGCCTGTTGGATTTTTGTCCAAATGTTACAAGTATGTACACAGAGAAGGTTAAAAGAAAAGTTCTTTAAATAAGAATTTAAAGCATCAAATGTTAAAAGTGTTAACGGGCAGCTAATTCCATGATATATGATATGGTAGTTCTAAAACTTAAAGAAACTCGTTTTCAGAAGTTGTAACTTCGAGTAACTTTTAATATATCTGGTTTTTACTAAGATTGAAGAACTTTGTTGAAATTTAACTATAATCACTCACAATAATAACAAAGCAGTGACATTTTTGAAAACAAGGTCACATTTTTAATGCTTTGGTATTATTGATTATTTCCCTCGAGCTAGAGCTATTATTTATTGATAAAAAGAATTCAAACGATCTAAAATAAATATAAATTGAAAGGGTTATAGGTATATCGATTTATACAAATGACACAATAGTATATATTTGTAAAATGGTCAGTTTGGCAAAATTTTTACACATTATTTTTTATAATTCGCATTTATTTACGTAATTTAAATAAAATTATTCAACAATTAGTACTTTTTGTGTTCATTAAATTACTAAGAACAATAAATAACTGGAAGTTTAGTTTAACCGTTCAGTTATTTATTGTTCTTAGTAAGATGGACTTCCACAAAGTAAAGGTTACCACAATCAATTTCATTAAATTATGTTGGTACTTACAAAAATTACATATGTCAGATATATCCGAGGATATATCAAGTTTAAAATTTGAATTAAATATTAAATTGGAGTAATAAATAATTTAAGAAAATGTAAAATAAGATATAAATGTAGGTAACCAATTTAAAGGAAAATGAAAGAATCTTAGTTAATTTCAAAATTGTCTAATAAAAAATACACAATTACCAACTGTGACACAAAAAATAACTAGACGAATGTGGAAAGAGATTTCGTTTCCACACATTGAGTGTTCCAATGAAGTCTATTGTAAAAACTTTAAAGGATTATAACCTGGTGCTACGTGGAACGAAAACTCGTATGGATTAATAACAAGATGGTCTATATGAAATATTAAAAAAAATTGAAATTTAATTAAATAAATTGATACAAATGGTGATAAAGATTATGGTGAATTTGTCTATTGTCGATTTAATTTAATTTCAAAAAATCGGGAGCTACTTTAAAAAAGGGGGTTTCCAATTATCTTTTGTATATTTTTTGTTTTTTTTTGCATAATATTTCAGTACTTTGTGCAGCAGTAGAAGCTGTACAAACTAGTAATATTTTGGGAAAAGCGATTTTTAAAAAATTGGGTGCTAACTTTATGCACATCCTACATAGCACAACAATACAGAGCACCATGCATTGTTATGGACACGTTCACACTATATATTATTGGCTTGCAGAAGGTGTTTGTGGTCAATTTCTGATTTTAATAGCTCTGATATAAGGATTTCGCAATCTGTAAGTTGATAAATTGATCGACGACTACTATTTCTTCATTGAAGACCAGTTCTGGGCAATTTAGCGTACATTATATTTTCCAGCGATGTTTAAAATGTTATAATGATAAACTGATTAACCACCACAACATCATTCAGGTATTCCACCTAAATATAATTTCAACTCCGTATCTATATACGGAGTTGTTGCTTCGCTATTGCTTCATATAGAATTAGCTAGCATGTTATCTAAAGATTAATAAATTACACAACTAATACATGTTATTCAATTTGAAAGCGGTCATTTAAGAAAACTAGGCGATAAAAGCCGACTAATAATAGTTAAATAATAACTGAATTATTTATGGTTAACACTTTCGAGAATTATTATAACCTTGAGAAATCGGACAATCAAAATAATCGTTATATTATGTACATAAAGGGAGTATACTTAGTATACTTAATTAGATCTGCAATCCTTGATGTGCAAATAGTATAATTATTCGTATAATTCGACATTCATGAGATGCTGTTACACCCACAAAATCCGCAAGAGATTCGCAAAGAGATAGATAATATAAATGATTGATTTAGTTCTTAAAATGTACTATTTTTTTGTGTATAAAATTGAATACTCGGATATTAAAATAGTAATTATGCGTCAAGGTAGAAAAGTGAGTTGATATTGTCCAGGTCCTCGAAGCTTAGCTTCTCGTTCTTTAATGGATCCGAGACAATAATAACTCACTTTTCTAACAAAAATTTGGGACGGCGTCACAGTTTTACATGACGTGACAATAACAAGGCAATCAATAACATATCCACTAATTTTGTTTTGATTTGAGTAATGTGTTATAAAAATCGCTATGAAAATACATGGATAAGTTAAATGATTTTCATTTTTGAATAGGTAGTCGGACTTTACTTTTTTAATAAAATCCCCCGTCAAACATAAAAATTTATCTAAAAAAAAATTAATATTGCTCCTAAAAGAAGTCACGTAAATAAACGGTGGGAAATTACCATATAGAATGTGGGTGTTTAACTGTTTAGTCACGTTTGTAGTCTTCTTCCGATAAAAAATGCAAAATGTTCACTATCCATAACATAAAAATAATCGAATATAATGCTTACTTAGAACTCTAAAAGTTTTAAAATTAAAACTTTTCTCAGTAAATAGTTTTTGATGCACAAGTGTACATAACATGGTATATACAAATCAATTTAGTCAAATTTTAAAAACCAGCGGTATTTATAAAAAAACATAATCTATTTAATTAAAAAGCTTTCTTACTGTTTGAAAAATTCAAACATTATTAGAATATGCGAGTTTAAATGTCAAATGTTTTATTTACTGATGTTATAAGTTCAAACGTAAGTAATGTAGATGATCAAAAATCTGCATTGTGAGTGTTTTGAAAATAAATATTTTCATTGACAAAAAAACTCAAATAACCACTCATATCTCCAAAAATTCTTGAATCCCCTCGGACATTTTAAGAGATTTTGGAGATGGTCAGGACGACAAGAAAGACTAAAGTCGTTCTATACCAAAGAGGATCAGTAATGTTTTGGGAAGGCATAACAGGGAAATATGTTCGAATAATTATTGAACCCATTATTTATCCCCTACCAAATAAAAAAGAATTGCATTTTATGGATGACAATGATGGGCCCCTACGCACGAGAACAGTGCAGATTGACCTGGAGACTGGGAATATCCAAAGATAACCATGGCCACCAAATTCTCCAGACATGAATCCCATTGAGCACATGTGGAATTTCGTTGGACGAGCAATATCAAACAGAATTAGTCTCGGAATTAGTCCATCTAAAACCCTCCAAGAACTCCAAATGTGCAAAGAATAGAACATAACATTCCAATAACGCTCTTATTGTTTCCATGGATAAGCGAGTTAATACCTAATTGCATAACAGGTGAGGACACACTGCATATTAATGCATTTTTGATTCCGCTTCAAGGTGATTTTTTTATCTTTGAAATTCTGATAATCATTTTGTCATACAATATTTTTAATTTCTATTTTTTTCTAGTTCAGTTAAAATTAAATTTGTATTGAATGCATAAACAAATTAAGTGTATTTTGTAATACACTTCTCAGCTTATAATAATAGTTTCATTTTGACAAACATAAGGAGGTCCAAGAATTTTAGAGTATACCTACCTATAGGTCAGCAAAAATAAGATTGATGCTTAAAAAAATATCGAACAAAGTTTGGACTATGTAGAAATCTGCTTCGTCAAGTAAAACATTGGATTATTTAGGTATACACAAAATTGAAATATAGCTGATAACCCATCTTTTTTTAAATCCTTTCAAAAGAAGAGATTTCATCAACCAAGAGGCATGGCAAGTCCACACAGTTTTGACTAAGACTTCTATAGAATTTTTTTCTGTCCAAAAGTATACACGTACATTTTTTCATCAGATTTACAATCAGTTTTACTTATATTTGGGTCTGTACAAATGATAGTCTGTATCGTGTGGATCCACCATTATAAGACAAGAGATTTCCTGAAGCAAAGGCAGCCGTCAAGAAATGTGGCACATTTTTGAGGACTGCAATAACTCAACTATTTTTATAATTAGATTTTATGATCAAATGAATTCAACCTGTTAAGACTAAACATTTCAGAATTATCCATACGTATTCTTTAAAAATCAATAATAATTTAAAAGTCAAGGCTGTTTATATCTGTGTACATTAATCACTACAATAAGTTTAATAATTTTTTTTAATATTCTTTAGATTTTGTCTATTTTTTTTATCAATTAAAAGAAATATTAAATTTGTTTGGAAACTAATTTGGTAAATTTTACCTACCTACCAGTAAAAATGTTTTAATTCATACAAATTTAATACATGACTTCCTAAAATTAAATTACAGAAACTATTTTATAAATTGTAAGTACATTTATTTCTTAAAAAAACAGTTATTACAGTTATACATTTTCATTGAATTTTTATTTGTGTGACTAAAAGGTCATTTCAATTGATTAAATTTCCTAAAAAAAGATTGGACCTACCCATGGAACATTTTGCAACTCATGGTTGAAATCGTACTGATCCGACATTGTAAAAAACACTTAAACTTTTCACAAAATTACAAAATTATCTTATCCAGAATTAACAAGTCCATTCCACCCTTGCATCAGCTGATTGTCTCACAGACCGGCAAAAGATTCGAAATCAATAATTAAGTTCCGAAAAAACACACACAATACTTTAAAACTGAAATTTCATAAACTATTAATAAAGTTTTAAACAAATTTATGTAAATATATAAAAAATAACGTATGTTTGTAAATCGTAAATATACAGTAGGGAAAAACGGTTCAGATCTCGCCAGAATCGCGTTTTACGATCGACTAACTGCTGAAAACCGAATGCCGAGTTTCCAAATGCATTGAGAAGAGGGAGACAGTTTTGTAAACGTAAGCGAATGTTTTAACGAGAGGATTTCCTAACCTTCGTATTCTTACTGATTGTTGACAAGTTATATTTTTAGATTTGATGCCATAGATTCGTAAAAAAACAATCTCTAAATATAAGTTAATCAAAAAGTGAGAAAGTGATTGGTTTACGAGGGAACATCACAAAGTTCACAATTTGTCAGCATCCGCCAAAATATATACAGATTTAAAAAATTGGTGATTAGGAAAACGTTAATTTTATTCTATTTTTGCGGACTTCCACAGAGTAAGGATTAGTGCAATATATTTCTTATAGTAAAAATAGTATATTAAAGCACGAGTTGTGGTGTATCCATTCGAAATTGCACTGTTTGTTGAGTTTAAACAAAGGACTACATATAAAATCATTTGTTTGAAATTGGCAGCCATAAAGTCATTAAATCGTAAAATGTTGTAAACAAGACCCTAAATCAGTAGCGCACGTACTTATTTATATCAGTATTAAGAAATTTCTTTTAATCAACATATTTTAATCTTCTTAGGTAAGGGATAAGTAGAAGGGTGTCCGTTATTTACCGATCAGATTTTTGAGTTTGCTGCGCCCCTAAAATTTTTAATGTCTGACCCAAAAAAAAATATCGAACCTATATAAGCCTTTAATATTGATAATAAACCGTGCCACAAGGGCGATTGATTTCCCATTAAAATAACATGGGGTTTTTGTAATTTTTGCAATCAATTTTGTTGTTCCTCAGCCAGCTCATACAAAGCTACGGCAATCAATTATTTTTGTAGTAAATTTAATGCTCTACAAAAAAGTCCCAGTAATTTTTTCGAAAAATTCACTTGCTTAAAAGTTATCCAAGCTCAAAGTTGAACTGAAAATAACTTATTAATTTTCTTTGTATTTTGATCGAAAAACTATCATTTGTTTTACAATTTATTTTTTATTGCAAAAAATATCTCGTTTTCGCTGAATAATAACTAAAATTACTGCTAAATATCCTGCTAACCAATTAATTACCAGACGATATAAGTTAAGCTTAAAATATTATAATTTATTGGTAAAAATATGACAAATTTAATGAAATTTTCAATTCATTCATGAACCAAACTTATTTTATCAAACATTGGTGGCATTTGGAAATTTTTTTTATATCCACTTACAACTTGAATAACATACTGTTTTTGATCTTCGTTCTTAGCCAAAGTATTAACATATTCTTCAGTTAGTTTGACAGCTCGCTCGGCAGAATCATTCACCACTTTTATAGATGTTTTACAATTTCCAAAGCTTTTAAATAATCTGGGTGACTTGACCATGTACTATCTTCTAATAGAAGAAAATTTGTATCAATACCAAATCTTTCGAAAAGTTTGACAGAATCAGAATTAATGAAATAATAATTTTGTCAAGAAACCAATCAAAATCTTCTGAATTGAAAACAAAGCGTTTAGGAAAGTCAAGTTAATTCTCGTCGCTTGATGTCAAAGCCGCCATTTTTTGCCTTAATTCAGAGGAAATACTTTAATCGAAACATGATAAAGTTGCTGTTTCAGAAACCATAAATGGTTTCTGAACTTTGCCAAAACTGCTGCGGATTTATTTTTAGTTCAACTTTGAGTTACCAAGACTTTTTTGTAGAGTCAACAGGATTAAATGCTCCTCGAGGAAAGGTCGCAGACTAATAAACGCACACATTGGCAGTGATCATGGTTTTGTAGAAAATGGGTTATTAGACTAAAGTCAACCAACGATTACCACCAGGAAATGACCTCTGATGTTTTTGAAGCTTATTTTTCCCAGCTATTGGACTTTTTGCCAAGATAGCTTAGATAGCGCCAGTTATCATTCAAAACTGGTAAAAAAGTTACCAACGACGTTATGGAAAAAGGAGATATTAAAGAGTGGCTCCAGAGCAAAAATATTTCTTTTGACGACACCATGCTGAAAACGGAATTACTGCAAATTGCAAAGCGCCACAAATTACAATATAAAAGATATTTATGTAATTGACGAAATGGCGAAGGAAAAAGAAATAACTGTATTACGTTTGCCACCTTATCACTGTCAATTAAATTCTATATAGAATTAATAGGGGCACAGGTAAAAGGTGAGATGGCAAGAAACAATACAACTTTTAAATTGAATGACGTTAGACAACTTTTCATAAATTCTTTTGGAAACGTAACACGGGAAAACTGAACCAATGCCATAAACCATGTGAAGAAGGAAAAAGAACGATTATGGAGTGTTGATATCAAAATTGAAGAACTGTTCGAACCCATTTTAATTCCTATCGGACCAGGCAACGAAACTGACTCATCGTCGGATGAATACGACGAAATGGAAGCCGACAATTAAAGGAGTAAGCATATTTTTATTTTTCCTACTTTTAATTTTTATTTTAGTTTGAATTATGCTTTAAAAAAACTTGAAACTAAACTCTAAATATTGGCGAATACGCCGGGTTTAATGCACCAGGTCTAATCGAAAACATAATGTCCTACCCGAGTGTTCGACGTGGTTCCAGAGGCGTCAGAATGGTATATAAAGGCGCGATACCCGCGCGAAGTCAGTTTTGAGTTAATGGTCTTAAAAGGAACAGAGCGCGGAAAGCGAACAATAAAATAATAGTGCATAAATAAATAGTGTTTAATCATAGCATTATAAATAAATTAGAACTGATATACCGGGTACTTATAAATTAATTAATTAATTTAAGTGTGTGTAATTTAACCCACCGACAAAAATACTATAAATAAATATAATAAATTATTGGATCTTTTCTAAAAAACATATTATAAATATATATATAGAAACAGTTTTTTCGGCAAGGGCATCAAGTATCTCACATTACCTAACATTCCTTTGATTAAACTGACCGCGTAACCAAAATTTAATTGCAAAGTTTAAATGAAATGAATTAAGTAACGCTAAATAAACTAATTTACCTTGATGACAAAAAACTATAGTATTTATTGATGTTCTAGTGTTTTAAACTGTTAAACTCATTATTTGTATATAACGTACAGTTTTTAAAACGCCATGTGTTTAAATGTTTATTAAATGTGTTCGTCATACCGGCGATTCTCGGAATCCTGAATTCATTTTTATAACTGGCTATTACAATGTATTTACAGGGTAATATACCGCATGATTTTAAATTTTTATGGTGAAGAATTTAATCTTTATTTAATTTGAGTTTTAATGTTCCTTCTACCTCTATAGAATAAAGAGAATATACTTTCCTCCCTCATATCAAAAAGGAAGATCATATTTCTCTTTAGTTTAAACGTTTTTGGAAAATTAACAAGTATATTAGTTTATTCACAATCACATATGTAATGTAACCATTATCGACATTTCAAAAGTTAGAAAGTAAAACTTTTTTATACAGTAGCACTTCCCGACCTAGGTCGGGAAATGGCCACTTCCCGACCTGTCATTCTTCTTCTTTTTTATTATTATTTACGAAGCTTCTTAATTTTAACTCGGACAACTCTCTAATTATTCTATTAAACTAATCATATAATTGTTCATTGCAGCAGGTAGTAGACTATGACAATGACGTTTCTCGATTTCTCATTATATTGACAGTAACTTCAGATTAAAAAGAAAACTCATTTAGTAAAATGTCTGACAGTGATATAGAAATGGAAAATACTCCTCCAGAAATAACTGAAATGGCTAACCTTAGTCTAAGTTACCTTTTATTTCATTTTGTTAAAATACCTTAATACCAATAAATATTAAATAATAAGAAGAAGACAATTATTGTTTAATTAGGACATAGAAACCTATAAAGAATGAAAATTCTTAACCGAGAAGTATTTTTATTATGAAGCGTTATCTCCACCATGTAAACAAATATTGCTAATCCAGATTAGATTAAGTCTGTATGTTAACTTTAATTGACAATTTATTCGTAAATTATAATGGATTATTATAAATTTAATAAACAATGTAGAAATTTGCATAGTACTGTAATGAAGTCATTGTTTTCCAAATTTAAATCCAAATTTATTTTGAGTTTACTGTTTGACCAACTAAGTTTTTTGTAACAAAATTGGTTATTTTAATTTCAATAATGACAAAATGTTTAAAAAATATTTTTTCGATTCGTTTTTTTCCTTTTTTGTTTTCGATTTTTCGTTGTGGTAGTTGTATTTACGTTGCATTACATCTGGTTCGTGACACAACTTTTCCACTTTTATTAATAACAAAAATAATATATTTAAATTGTGGTACGAACGTCATGAGCAATGATATATCTATGGCAACATTGACATTAAAATTACAGTTTTCCACTTACTAGTTTTCTACCTCGTACCTACTTTTAACATGTTCCGCTAGATCGCATCATAATCGATCCACCGCAATATGGAGTCGACTAAAATCATCAATTTTCTTAACCTTATTAAAGTTTATTGAGACAAAATTTAAGCTAACAAATATCCATGTTGCCAAATGATATTCAAATGTATGTTTTAATAAAATCTCACATCATAAAAGTTGGGAAAATATCTAAAATAAAAACTTGGTAATCAATATCACATCCAACAAATTTGCTTAATGGAAGACCCAAAATTATTACAAAAAACAAAACATGTCTACTAGAAAATCATTTTAGAATCCTCTTAAGTCTAAATTAAAAAAATGTAATGACTATAGAATGTGTAATAATCTTGAAACAGGTGATAAAAAATAGTATATGTAATGTTTACCGCCCATGCAAATACCCAGAGAGTAGGAGTTGAAATGGTAAATGTTTCAAGGTCTACCCAGTTAGAATGTTTAGCTTCCTACGATTTTATACAATTCGCTGTTAAAAACACCAACAAAACCATCACAAGAAAATCCAATGAAATACGGAGCCAGATTTGTTTTTGGGAACGTCGTGCTAAATTTTATTTGAAATATAAATGCAAAATATTCATTAATTATTTAATAAAAATTCTTTGATTTTAAAAAGTAACGACATAAATATAAAAGGCGAATAACTGAAGATCAACTAAAAATTTAAAATAAGAGTGTTTGTATGCAGCTAAAAGAATAAAATTATTTGTTTTTGAAAGTTTTTGTTTCGTTTCGGTTTTTACTATTAATTTTTTTAAAAATCATATGTGTAGTCAATGACAGATGTTTCGATAATTCATTATCGTCAGATTGAAATATAAGCTGATAATTATACCTCTGAACAAAAATAACATTGACAAATAAATTGAGATCATTAAACAAATATTGATTATTGATTATATTTGATGCATAAATTAATTAATAAGAAATATATTATTACAAATAATATTTCCTAAACAAACGAAAGAAATTAAAAATAGAGTTTCGCGAGACCGCAAGACTGTCATGGTCTTCTCTATGTCTTGGCGAAAAAAACCAAGACCGAGACTCTCTCTCAAGAGTCTTGTTGACTGTATTTATAAGAATTTGCAAAGTTCAGTATGTACTTTTTATGAATCTTCTAGTCAAATTAATTCTTTCAAATTTCAACCTAAACTTGGAAATTACGTTCAAACGAAGAGTTTTTTATTATTCTTAACCAAATTTTAATGTTTTTAAAAAATTAATTATAATTGATAAACGTTTCCCAAAAAAAGAAATGTTAAAATTAAGGAATTGATATGAAATACGAAACATTAATAATAAACATGAGAAATAGCTCCTGTCAAAAGATATCATTATGAAAAACTAAAGCTTTATTAAACATAAATAATATTTCAAATAATGCGAATTTTAAGTTTTGTTTCTATACAAAATGTGTTCAAAGTGCTCGCCATTGTGTTATTAAAAATAGGCTGCTGCATTCTTCTGAAAAAGGTCAAGGAGTTCATCAATAGTTGCCGGTGGGTTTTCTGTAAAAATGGCTTGTTTCAGCATACCCCATACGTAAGCATCAAAAGTTGTTAGATCGGGTGAATGAGAAGGGTAAGGAAAATTCCTGTTACGGGAAATTATGCGGTCTTACATTTTCTCGAATCAGATCTATGGATGCTGTCGTGTTATGACAAGTAGTCCCATCCAGGTGGAACCATTGGGTATTCAACTGTATGTTTCTAGCACCACAGAATTGTCTGAGATCAATAACAAATGGTGTCAAAATTTGTTCTCTAAATCGCACTTGATTTAGTGTAACGAGTCTTCTACTCTCGTCTTCCACGAAGTGTAAGGGCTCAATAATTCATTACCTGACACTGCCGACCAAATCGTTGCACGGTAACTATGAAGAGGTTTCTCTACGATGATATCTGGTCGTTCAAAACCAAGAAAACGATTTGTCTGTCGAATGATAAATCCATTCAGATGATTTCAGTGTCCTTGTTTTGGCGCATACTGTAGTAGATATATTGACGGCAAACAATATTAAACAATTAATTTTTTTATCCATCCCTCCGATTAATAAAATCTAGACTTAAATGTTTCTTATTACTTCAATACTTAGTCTACTCTTAACACTACTTATCAACATCCGCAGTACTACCTCATAAAACAAACTGTAACTTCAATAATATGTCAATTTGAAGATAATCATTGTCTGAAAAAATTTAGTTTTTTGAATAAATAGTGTTTTATGACAGATTTCTTTGTTTAGTGTTTTTAAAACGTTGGACGTTCACAAAGTAAGGGTCAATACAATAGATTACAATGAAAGAGTACACTTTCTACAAAAACAAATAAAATTGTGATTGAAAATAATAAATTTAGTACCTTCTGTTGGCATAAACATTAAACGATGATTTTTAAAATATAACCTACAAATACAAATACTAGTAATTTGTTTTGTAAGCAATAAAACACTGTTTTTGCTCAAATTATTTTTTAATTGTATTGAAAGGAGTTGAACAGTTGGTTAATTTTGTAAATTGCTCTATTTATTACAAACTCCACGTGCTAGAATCCAGACTGTCTGACAAAATTTTTTTTTTATGACGAACGTATAAATTGTCTACATGTAACGATTTTTCGGTCGAATCCATTCAAGTCGCAACCACGCTCGAAATATTTTAACAATATGTTCCAAAATAAACATCGTTTTATTGAAAAGTCACGCGAGTTTATGCAAACACACTTTTCTAAAAATACACTAAATATCGAAAAAGGAACCATAAATCATTAAGAATTTCAATTAGGAGGTATTTATCTTAAAAAATTGAACTTTTCACACTCCTATACATATAAAAATACTTCAAGTACAAAAATATATGAACAGATGGATAAAAGGAGGTATAGAAAATAGAAGGAACGATATAGAGACAAACTTTAATAAAATAATCTAGTATCCAAATAGTTATAATAGAAGCCGATGTGACTTATTTTCAGTCCATAAGAAAAAAGAAATTATATTTTTAGTCCATTAAATGAAGACCTGGAAGTATCCTAAATAAATATGTACAGTTTTCATTTGTGGCGGTCTGTAGGTCTTCGTAGATGCTTTCAAACAAGAAAAAGTTCGTCATGATTCCGACGTGGGAACTCTTAAAATTCCAATATCCGCTAACATCCACCAAAATATGGGGATTACAGAATTTTTTTTCAGACTAAAACCGAAGAAACATTTTTCGCAAAACCGATCGTCGGAAAATTAATTCATTCCACACTGGATAAATATCGAATAAACGGCTCAAATATGTTGATCGCGAATCAATTCCTTATGAAAAACTCAAAAAATATGGCAAAAGAAATGATCTGGGATTTTTTCAAGAAATATCACTAAGCTAATGAGATATTTTCAAAAAAAATTTGGCCGAGTTTTTAATATTCAAGAAAAAACAGAATAGGGGCCAAAAATCATACACATTGAAGGGTAACAATTTTTCCATTCCGCAGTACTTTGAATGAATATAAAATTACCATATTCTCGAAAACCACCGAATTTTCCAAAATACCAAAATAAAAAATATATGGACTATTTTTATGGATTACAACGCTATCTCAATTTTTTGTCTGAACAAAAATTCTCTAATCTACAAATGTTAACCCATTTTCCGGGCCATTTTGATAACTTCTTTTTTCGGTCAAAAGCCTAAAAACTATACAGAATAATTTTCAGCTTTGTCACTTTCTTTACTAATTTCATTTGTGAACAATAATTTTATTAGTAATATTTATTAAACGTTAAATTATAAGAAGAAAAAAGAACTGTAACCAAAAAGTAGCACTTAGCTCCCATTTTATAGAAATATCGATTTGACTTCATCTTTAATCAAGAAAATTACATATATTCCTAGAATCAATAATATCCCTGCATTAGTCTTCGTCTAGCCCACAACGTTACAAAAATAAGCAGCCATTAAGAAGACTAGTATACAACTTTATTGATTTATCCTGTCGATAGCCACGTACAAAATATTTAATATATGAGCCACTATCATAAATACCACTAGAAGTAACAATTCTATGTCCTTGACCTACTCTCATTCCCATTAAAAATTAATCCAAAAGTTTTCCAATGAAAAAACATTTGTCCATATTAATTTTTTAAGCATCTCCAACGACAAGGGAGTCTATTTTTAAAAGTTATGTCACCTGTTTATTTAAATGAGGTAATATGTTCTGAATAGAAAAATAAAAACGACAGGCCGTTATACAGACATCGTTTGCAGTAAATGAATTTATTAATAAATATTATTGCCCGACAAAAAAATGTAAAATTCAAGGTGAACTTCCTTGTTAAAATTTTAACCCGAATTATACGTATTGCAAAATGTATTCAATTAACTGGTAACTTATGAATGATGCTTTAAACGTATTATTTTATATACATTCATTGAAATCAGTTTGTATCGAAAAATAATCCAATCACAATCAAAAAAATAATCAAACATTTAATAAGTTCAATAAGATGCTTGGCACAATCAGAGTACATTAACAAGATTGATATTTGAAGTTTTAATTTATATAAACTGCTTCTATGAAAATACAGTAAAACTTTTTCTATGCAATAAAAATATTTCGTTACCTACGATATTCAGTTTAGTTAACAAGTATCCAGTATTCTAAATGTTTTAACAAATCATTAAGAACTTAATAATATTTATGTAATTATATTTAATTATCCAAATTATAAATACTGTTGCTTTGTGTAGATGTCCATTCGAGTTCAGCCAATTTCAACTAAAATAAATAAAAAATAATTACTTACCAGAGTAACGATATCTCCTTTGCACTTGTCAGCTATCTGCTTCAGCCGATCGTACAAATAGTCCAGCAAATATTGGTATCTCTCGTTGAACTCGTCCAATTCTTTGGCAACCAAATCAGCTCCGGAAGGCTGTCTGTTGTTCCAGATGGCCGTATTGGCGTCCAACGACGGTTGGTATTCCAGCAAGGCTTCTCGAAACTTCTGCGCCCCTTTGCTCCATATCTGGTGTTAGGGTTAGAGAGGTTATGTTAGGTAAGGTTAGTCTAGTCAGTGCTATGGTGATTTAAATAGGGTGAATCGAAAGTTATGTGTGATGATGTCCTAAGCGAGTGATGGAAATCTTGTTCGTTGAGTTTTATTTATAGATATGTGTTGGTGTGAGAAAAAAGACGTAATCTATTCCTTATAATGAAAAAATATCTTATACACATACATATATATTTACACTCAAAGTTTCTTCTTACCGAAACATTAATCAAGTGCATTATTTACTTTGAAGGCAATGTGGAGGAGTTATAAAAGCTGTAAGATGTGATTTATATTTTGTAAAGTGTGTTGGCCCCACATAGTCCCAACATCCAAAAAGTAACCTTTTCCTCTTGTTAAAAAATTGCAAAGTTGTTAGATAGTAGTCTTTGTAATAAAATAACAATGTTTCTCAAATAAACTTTTGATGAAGGGCTAAAAAACTAAATCAACAAAAAATAAATTGCTAATAGTAAATGTTAAGAGGCAAACTGATAACAATAGTGACATTTTAATTACAATTTGAAATGAAAGATAATCTTGAACTATTTATAAACACTGTACAAAAATAATTATCAAAAAAAATGTTATATATTTCAAGAAAAACACCAATTAACCTCCAAGATTATGTCTTTTTTTATAAATTCATTAGTTACCAACGTTATATAAAATATTTTAAAAATAGCACAAAATTTTTGATTACACTTTTTAGTCAAAACATTGATCTCCAAACGACAGAAAAGTTTATATGGAATTATTTTATCACTATGTTGTTTATTAACTTGGATGGACTTTAAATAAAAGTAGTAGTAAAGTATTTGGTCAAAACAATGGTTGGTAACTAATGCTTTTAAAAATATGTCCAGAATTTTGAATGTAATGAAGGAATATCTTGTACTAGAACAGAAACAGGATGTTTTAATATAAAGTAGTGGAAAATTTTAACCACATTTTAAGAAAAACAAAAATAAATTGTTTTTCTTAATAAACTGTTAATAGTTGCAAATTTAGCTCTTTATTCTAAAACAACCTGTTCAGTACTACAAAATACCATATAAGTATCAGTAACCATTATTTAAATTACGAATCACAAGTAATTATCTGGATGTTTCGGTTTAAACTTTTTATTTTTGATTTCAAATATTAGAAATAATTTATAAATGGTAAAATGAACCTTATTAAATTGTAACTGTGTTAAAAGGGTTATGTAATTTTGTAGCACTGCAAATGAACTAAAATATAAGAGAAATTTCGCAAATAAATCTTCACCAAAATGTAGTAGGTATTTATTTTATAAATTTTATTTATATATTTATATATTTTATTTGCATAATTTCCATAATAATAAGAAAATACTTTAGAATTAATCGAAAACTTTTGGTTTCTTTAATGAGGGGAAATATATATTTTTTATGAAGCCCAAAGAAACATTTTATTTTACAAATTTGTTATGTTGAATAAGTTAATTTTATAAATATTCTTTTGAATTAGTCAAAAAGCTTTAATAAAATTTATTCGACAATAAAAGCTGTACATACATATATAGTTTTTATTATGCTAGAAATTTAAAAATTAGCACAAAAGTCTCTTACCAATCGAAAACTTTCCCCTTCACATTTAACTCAAACCATGTTAACCAAGATAGTTCTTTATAGACGTTGTCATAAGTTGATTTTTATATAACCATTTTCAAAATATTTCTTTTTAGAAAATTAAAATGTACCAGTCTGTTACACATTTTAAGTAAACTATTTCAAAGAAAAACTATTTAGAATATACAAAAATCAACAATAGGTTCTATCTTAGCGAAACATATTCGAATACAGTTTAAGCTAAATGAATAAATGAAGTTTTCGTTTGACAATAGAATAATTGAGTAGATACAAGCATAACATAAAACATTCAGAAAATTATTATCGATACTACCTTGCAAATGCAGGTAATCCATTATTTTCGGTTACTATTAACTGATTAATGAAAACATACTACATCCATCACCTAAAAATTCTACAATATCCTTCCTTATTTTTAGTAAATTTAACCACTTTTAGTAAAGTTATTAATCACCAAAATAATTGACACTGAAAATAAACTTGTGATAATTTAGAAAAAAAATTATAAAACTATAACCTAAAAAAATAAATATTTACAAAACAATTTTTTCTCATTCACACAAACCAATCGTACAGGTGAAAACTAGATAATCTTAATCTAAAATAGTGGGCAAATGAAATCATTTCTTTAACTTTTACCTTTCCCTCTCTAATAAAACGTCCACCATTGACATTTACTTGTTCTATCTTGGGCGCTCTTTCAACTACACTGTTTAGAAGATTCTGTAAAAATATTCAAGATATTTGATATAAGATTACATCAAAAAATGTATATTGATTCTTACCCTTGTTGCATCCAAATGCTCTTTCGCTCTTTCTTTGATGGGTTGCAACGTTTCTAATTTTCCATACTGTTCATTCAGCCAATCATCCTCGACTTCTTTAGTTTCACCGTAATTTTTAAGTAAGTCGTAGGCATGCTTGCAACCTCTTAACCTATCAGCTAATTGTAAACAAACGTGGCTCCACCTGTTGTTTAATTTTTGAATTTCCTTATCTAAGCGTTCAACATCTGAATGCGGACCGCGTTGGTTTGGTCTAGATTTTTCGGTCAACCTTCTGGTATTATCAAAGTCGTCGTTAAGTTGATCCATGGCTATTTGTTGTTGACCAACAGCAGATTCTACAAAAAAATATATTAGCTTGACAATTAACAGCAAAACAAAGCAAATACCTAGCTTCAGTAAGTCATCGTGGACATCTTCTAGACCATTTTTGGTTTTTGGAAGCTCATCGAATAATACTAGTTTCTTTTCGAATTCAGAAATGACCTGAGAGGCATCGTACATGCCATTAAGTACAATTTCTATACATTTTAATCTCTCAATATAAATATTACTGGTGTTCCATATGTACTTCCATTTATCCAATACTTTTTCCAAGTCCTTCTTATGTTGTGGAGTTTTCAATGTAATCGATCTAAACGTATCTTTAACTTGTTCGACTTCTGGTTCCAGATTCTGAAGCCTGGATTCGAACTCTTTGTGTTCTAGGACAAGATGCTGAAGAGTATCGATATCTCTTGGAAGGGGTGAGAGAACGCGTTGGTTGATGATACGCTCGGCTTCGTCTAGGGCTAATTGAAGATTTGATATTTGGGTATTGAAGAGCCTAGCTTGGTTCTTGCTCTCCTCTGAAAAAAAAAATAATATAAAAAATAAATCAATTACATACAGTTCCTTATTTCTATTTATATACCTTCGGCTCTAGCTCGTTTTTCAAATTCATCAAATAATCTATTAACTTCATCCATTTCTCGTCTCAACCTCCTTAATTGGGGATCTGATGGATCTCCTTCAGCCATCAATTTATCAGCATCTTCATTCAATGCTTTTCTAATTGCGTTTCTTTGTTCAGCGCCAATGGCGATAAATTGTGGTAAATCCCAACCTTTTACAACTTTTATTGTAGCGAAAATCATATTTTGCCTCATTCTAAAATGAATTAATTAAGAATTTTCATGAATTTATATTATAAAAACGATTAACGACAATACTCTACCTGAGTTGTTTCTTTTGCCATAAAGATAATGAACGGTCATACTGACGTCTTAACCGATCAGCAGCATCTAAAGCGTCTTTATCGGGTGGTGGTAGTACGAAGCATACACCAGGAACTTGGCTTTCTATTCCTTTTGAGTTGTGCACACGCCATTTTGTTCGACCTGAATTGTCTGTAAGTGTACACTCCTTATTTTTTTCGATAACAAACTAAAAATAAAATAATAGTAGACAGTAATTATTATTTGGTATAGGACACAAACCAGTTAGAGATTCATTTAGTCAAATATGTTAATACTTACATTGTTTTGTTTGTAATTGCATATTGCTGTAACCGTAATAGGTCTAGTAACTGGTTGACGACGTGGTTTTAAAGGCACTATTTCTTGAGCTCTGGCAGTTAAAGCTTGCACTTGATCGCCAAAATTGTTCAATTCGTCTCGAAGGTTTTGCATACCCTGTAAAAGTTTCTCGCCGATGTCGAGGCTGAATTCCCCTTGACTAAATTCTGTATTCATAATCTCGTCTTTTCTGAAATAAAATAAATATATGATAAATAATTTTTAAGAACAATTATTTATGGTCCACTTACTCCTTAACCCATTCCTCGGCTACTTGAATATCTTGGAAGAAAGCTTGATAATTTCTTGTATTTAGTAAATGCGTTTCTAAACAATGAGTGAGTTGAAGTAACCATGCCCATTGGGCGTTCATTGCAGCCATGTGTGCTTCAATGGCTTTAGTCGCCGGATGGTTTTGTAAAACTAGGCTTTCACCTCTTTCTAGGACGGAATTAAATTGAATTTCGCGTTTCTCCAAATCACTCATTAGGTTCTGTAAAAAAAAAACAAAATAAGTTATAACAAGTAAATATCATTAAGTTTTCATGAAAATATATGGTCATTACCTCATCACCTACTCCAAAATTTAGCTGCTTAAAACATAAAAAATATTTGAAACAGTTTTTAAAATATTTATAAATTAAGAATTGAATATTAAAAGGAAATACTGATAAAAATGATCTTACCTCGAAATATTTCTCGATCCCTCCAACATCTAGCTTGGTGTCGCTCCAATCTCTAGTAACTTCTATTTCTTCTTTTTCGTTCAACCAACTTAATTCGTTAGTGGCGCTCTGTATGAAGTCGAGCAGTGTCTCCAAATCTGTCATCCTAAAGGCAAAAACATTAATCAGTATAGCTTCTTTAGAAAAGTACCCAACAGGAAGTTTAGAACAGCTAGAGCGGGAGGATAGAGAAAAATACGAAAGAATACTTTTTTGCTTGCACACATTATTTCGATTTCCAAGTTGTATGACAATGATAGATCCTAGTAAAACAGTAATCCGTTTGACCAGGAAGAGGACGTTGGATAATTCCAAAGACTCAACTTCTATAGAGAAACTATCAAGTGAAAAAGACCAAATATCCCTTTGGACATGTAGGAAGTAATAGAGATCGATACTTGGACAATTGTTTTGGCAGGTGATATTTAATTCTTTACTTTAATCTATTAGAACAGAAAGTCTATTTGTTGCCAGCAAAGCTAATAAGCCAACCATGATAAAAAAAGTATACGTCATAACACTCTGTTCAATCAATTATCTCAAACTTGCATACCTCTGAAGAACCATCATGCTTAGCTAATACTTACAGTTCAATATGGAAATTCGAAGATTAAGAATTGGAAAAGATACAAAAAATCAATTTATGTCAATGATATTGACAAAATGTCCAGAAAAATGTAAGATATAAAACGCTTAAGCAATCTGGTGGAACAATCACCTAGAACGCCTTAGGAGTTAAGAAGACTGTTCAATACACCTGAAACCACTCAAGAATGGGATCAGCATAGTTCAAAACTCAAGCCTAAAAGGAAAGCGAGACTCCCCCACAGTTCTTCAATCCCCAAAATCTTAGCAAAGGAAGGTACTACAGTGCAAGTGGGTTTTCTGGAATAAACAGAAAACTGTTACAGGGAAAGACTACAGGAAAGCTTAACATTGCTTACTCAAGGCACATTTACCTGCAGCAGGAAATATTGAACTGTTTAAAATGAATGAGAATTAACCACTAAAGGAAACTGAAAAGTTTTGCGCAGTTGAAGGCAGGCATTTATGTAAACTTTATTTAAGATGCAGAGTTGAAGGATCGATTTTAATAAGACATGAATCACAATTTTTTTTGTATTTGGCTGCCCGCTGTCCAGAAATCCAGTACACTGCATCCAGAACCTTATAAAGGTTCTTTGTTGGTTAGTGGTAGAAGTCTTGTAGGGACATTTGGTGTATAATATTTGCCTTCCAGCCTCTAGCCGTGGCATAGTATGTGTAGCGCTGTTTCAGATTCCTTTTTGAACAGTTTGAGCTACTTCTTCAGATGGTTCTTTTATTAATTTCTTCCCATGAATTTGTCTGGGCGTGTTCATCCAGTGAATTTTATGTTTCTTTCTAACCCACCCTTTTGATCATAACTTTATAGAGCATTTAGGAATGTCCAGTGCACCAGATCAATTTAGTCGCTCTAATTTAAGAGGGTATTTTTTCCTTCTCTAGTACCTTTTGATCTTTACTGACAACTTTAAATTCCTGTATTTCGTTAGGCATTTTTAGAATGTTATCTTCCACATTAACCACAATAAATTAAAAAAAAAATTTAATCCTTAAAGAGAGTTTCAAAATATGTTTAATTTTATTTTACCTGTTAGTACTAAATGACAGTAGTTCGGCGTACACTTTTTGAAGTTGACCAAGTAGTTGGTTGTACAAAATGAGTTCTTCTCCTTGAAAATATTGACGAGCTGTAACGCAAGTTTCAACTTTGGAATGGAATTGGTCTATTTGTTTGTGTTCTCTTTGATGAATGTCTCTTTCAGTTTGTATTGATGCCAAATCAGTTCCGTAGTCTGCCTTTTTCAGATGTTTCTAAAAATATATGTTGATAATTTATTGTTTGATTTGAAACCAAAATTAATTAATAGAAAACATATTTGGGAAATTTATACTTACCAATTTATTTTTGCACCATTCGATGTGTTCTTGTAAAGTTCTGAAATGAGGATTGGTGTCTACATTTCTAGTTTCTTGCACAGTACGAATATGCTTTGTCACGGTTCTTTCTTCCACCGGGAAACTCAAATTCGCCAACGGACCTACAATCTTGTTATGTAAGAGATGTCTCATATTTACCCAACGTTCGTGTAACTTATTTACTCGTTTGTCTAGATCACCCGCTTGGGGATACCTAAAATAAGCCCATAAATATTTAAAAATGCTTTCAACATTTACTTTTAATTGTGCAATAAAATTGTAGCTCACCTTCCATTTCTCAAGGTATTGACATCAGTTTTAAGTGACTGTATGTTCTGCTCTATTGTAGATAGATCTTGGTCTAACTGATCGGCAATTTTTTTGGCTTCTAACGGGTGAATTCGTTCGATTCTTCTCGATTCGTTTTCGATAGCTCGTTCGATTATGTCCAAGTTCGAATCAGTTTGTTTTATTTCTCTAAAATAGAAACACATAATTAAATTCTAATTAGGAGAGACTAAACATATCAACAAAACTATAATAATGTCAATCACTTATATTTACCTATGGACCTTTTCAGCCAGCCTCTGTAACTTCTCTAATCTCTTAATTTCTTCAGCAATTCTTCTATCTCTAACTTGGTATGCCTCGATTAATCTCTGCCAACTTCTTTCGATATTATCAATATGCAACTCTGGTTCTACTTCAACTTCTCCTACACTTCTACAATAAAAAAAAGTTTGCTGTCAATTAAAAAATCTCCAAGATGCAACCAGTGGTAAACTATGGTGGTTTAGGTTTCTTGAAAGGATTTTTTTTTGAAATTAAAAAGAATTAGAGGAAATTTATCTGGGATCAATTTATTCCATAACCTATACATTTTAGAAATAAAGGAGTCAGTGAAATTATGAAAATCTTTTTGTTGTTCTTTCAATTTTAAAAGAAATAATAATAAATAAATAATGGTTAGGCAAGCGATTACTCTTTAGAGTCTGGAACTAGAGAACGAACCTGAAGACTGATTTTTGATGGACTGCTTTGTAATTAAGACTGTTACCCAGATATGATAGTTGCATCATATTCATAAAGTTCAATGTATACATACATAATTTAGTAACACTTACCTGAAATATTTCTCAAGTTCCTTAAACATCTGTTCGCAATAACTTTTATCCCTCTGTCTCGGTGGAACCTCGTCAGTTTTGAACTTGGATGACTCAGCGGCCAATTTCTTCATTTCTATTAAAGTTGGAGGGAACGAATGGTCTTGCATGAGTGAATATTTTTCTCTTATCCACATATGAAGGGAAGAAGCGATTTCTCGATATTCTTGAACTCTTTGTTGAGCTGCTGAATCGTAGAGAGGATGGATTGGAGGTGGTTCTGGGAAAACTTCGTGCAAAGAGGAAATGTACGTGATCAGAGATTTTTCATCTGGATTGTGGGTGTCGATATCTGCAACATATGGAATATTGTAGATAACAATACAAAACAACGAAGTACCTAATCATGATTTATGTTTTTGTATATTTAGTAAGGACAAGTAATGATTGCATACATTTGATAGGGCGTTGCTTAATATATAACACAAAACAAAATACATACCTTCTGGATCTAACAGCCTAGTGACTCCATATTCTCGTTCGGCAATATAGAAAGCTGTTTCCATTCTGTCTCTAGGTCTTTGTTGCCTTGCCTTTCCGAAATCTATCAAATCGGGCCTGTTTCTGTGAATAATTGACGTGAAAGCTAATCCATCGCGCCAGGATTTTGTAAAATCGACCACGTTTACTCCTGGATATCGATGAGTAGTTCGTTTCGCCCATCTCAGCAGATAATCCTTGGCAGAAACATTGGGTTCTTGACCAACAACTATATCGGAGATCTGTAAAAAGATATTGAATAAGCAAAAGCAATTTACAATTATTCCAATATGATTTTTTAGAGATGAACGGGGATTTTATTAAGAAATTTTAAATTTCTGTGGTTTTAAAGATGTTTTATAATTTGTAACTTAAGGTGAAAAGTATTTTCTTGGTGATTAAAAACTATAATATAAAATGTGGGACGTTCGTTTTAATTACAATAATCTTGTGTAATCGCAATGCACATTGTCTCTACGTACTGACATTGGCATACTTTTTACATCCATTCATTACAATTCATGGTTAAAAATAGAGACGGTCTCCACCTTAATAGGTAACTGGAATTCTTGTTTTTTAAATAATTTTTTTTATTGTAAGTATATTTCAAACATCTGTTTATCTGAGCTCTAGAATTATTTTACATTATTACGTTAAACTATTTAAAAACAATAATATACAATTTCAAAAACCAATTTTAAAATGAATTAACATAAAAAGTGTTTGAATAATTGTCAATTCATACTATAAAAGAAAATACGTACAAAGTATGGCTATATATATATAGCGTCATAATATTCAATTTTATATTATCAAATATTGTAAATTACACAAACACTTTAGATGTAGATACAACACGATCAAGTATGAGAAATATAAAAATATCATTAATAATATTATCAACAGTTTTTTTTACATAACAAGGTGTAAAGGCGATATGTGTTCAGTGATATTCCGTGATCACTCAAGTTTGCTGCAAGAGTTCTGTTTATTGAAGGTTAGGATGGAAAAGAGATAGGGCAGACTTTTGAAAAATAAATAATAGAATCAAAACTAATAAATATTTTCATAATTTTGTGAAAATTTTAATAGATTATCCAAAATCCTTTAATAAAGTTAAGCCTTATTTAAATAAAGCAAAACCTTAAATGCCAGAGTAAAAATTGCATGAGTTATTTGAACTCATCATAAATTCACAGTTTTAAGACAGCGTTGTTTTTATTTCTAATCTGTTTGATTTCTATTTAAAAAATTATCTAATTTTACTTGTGTCTTTTGATTGTTTGTTAAAAAAACGTTCCAATGTCGGTGATTTTTTATTGTAATTTTGATACAGGTTTAGAGTACAACATATTTTATAATTTAAACTTTGAAGATTTAATTAAAAGGAAAACAGACGATTTCAGTACTATACCGACACAAAACAAAAGTCAAACCGAAAATGCAGACATGTTACTTGAGTTGAGAAACTTTTTTAGGTTAAGTTTAGCTAATTAGGGAAATAAGGAAACCTTAAATACTTATAGTATCTAGTCGTAAATAAGGGAAGGCAATATTTTATTATTGTTCCCTTATTAAATATTTTCTAATGCGCAAGGGTACCTGTCATTCACGGAATGACTATAATAAGGCATTTACCTTATAGCGTCTCCAATAATTCCCTAGAAAAGACGCTGCTGAGTATGATTTTGGTGTACTGGACGGTGACTTTAAAAAGCTAAGCTTCACGAAAGAAAAATAGAGATTCCAGAAGAAATTGAGAGAATACCTTGAAAAAGTGAAAGAATAAATGTGAATGATTTTGTTTTTGGAAGGTTTAAATACAATTTTGAGGTACTTGCAAAGGTAAAAGTGGAAAATAAAGTTTACAAGGTGGGTTAAAAGGGATATACAATATACAGGGAAAGAATAAAAAGGTCAGCAAAGTTTTTTTTGGTTTTAGGAAGGTTAAGTGAAATTTTGAATAAAAATGATGAGATTGCGAAATGATTGGTAACAAATTAAAAATGAATGATAGTTTAAAGATTAAAAAAAACAAGCTTTTATTGCTAACCGGACTAAATATAAAATAAATAATGTTTAATTACAAATACATATGCTACAGTCGAGAGAAGCAAACAAGGAACTCGGAAAATATGCAAACTAAAAGAAAAGTTATTGCAAGCCATTGTTAACAATTGTACATTAGTAATTATAAATATAATCGATATAATATGACCGAGTCTTATATGAACATATTGTTTTTGGGGAATTTCCATATTGACTAGGTTCGAACACTTGTAAATTTCAACAAATTTTAATAATTTAAATAGTAAGTTCGTATAATTTTTAATTTTGCACGTATGGTATCGATTCAAAATATCGATTTCCTCTACTATTAATTGTAAAATATTAAATGTTTCAGTTATTCTATTGGTATCTAAAAGAAAGAGATATGAAATGTAGTAAAATTTTTTACTCTGAATTTAATTATTCTTTCAATAACTTTGATTATAATTTTATTTTAGGGTGATTAATTATTTTAGGGTGAGTAATTTTATTACTACTGTAATAAAAAATCTTTCTAATTAAAAATTATTTTCCGTTTTTTAGCGTGATCAGTAACAAAAGCGTGTTTTTTAGCTTTTTTTTTTATTTATTTCATTATCCATTAAATACTTATAATATTAAAATGCATTGAATAATACATTGATTAGAATTCAAGAATGGCATTGATGAAAGATAAGAAAATGAGTACTCGAAGGTGTCTACTGTTAAATTTTAAACTTAACAAGCAACAATTAGCAAGTTTATAATTTAGAATTCGATAGGGACGTCAAATACACAATACAATAATGCAAACACTTCTTGATTTTACTTGTTGGTTCTTTTGGCGTAGAATTTTAATTAGTATACAACGGTTGTTTGTTGTCGGTTAACCGTAGCAGGAATTCGTCGGCGTTCGGATTATCTCTACGTAAATGGCATGCAAACACGGACTTAAAACAAACTGGACATAACATAGCCCTATTTCGACTATATGTGAAATGGTCGCACTGTGTAGTCTCCATGATAATTTGATCTGTCATGCTGGCTCCATAGCAAAAATCTTTTGCTTGGCATTACTTTAACCACGGACTTTAAATTGTTTTATGACTTATTTATGGTTTTATGTTCGTGTATATAACACATTTATTTGTTCTGTGAGAAATAAATCCAAAAAGTTAAATGGAGAATTGTTGCCACAGGAAAATAACTGTAATAACATTCTCCTAAAAAGTTGCTGTGATTTGTTCTGTGAGAAATAAATCCAAAAAGTTAAATGGAGAATTGTTGCCACAGGAAAATAACTGTATTAACATTCTCCTAAAAAGTTGTTGTGATTTTTTAATAAATACTCGTACAAATGTATTCTCAAACTTTGGAAAATAATTTTCCATTTGATTGTGCTTTGGAAAATTTTAATACAACAATATTATAAAAATATATGGCAATATGAGATTTAACAGTATTGTTAATAAAATTAATGAAATAATTAGTGAAGAAAAAGTGAGGAAAACTTTAAACAAGCTGATCATATTTAAAAATCAATAATTTAATATTCTTAAATAAACACTTTCAATGATCAAGGTGTCAAACTATAGTTTAAAAACAAAAACTACTAAAGGACGATCAAAGAAAAAGCAAAAGTTTATAAAACTGATTTGTTTTACTGAGAAGACATTCCATAGCGCCATCTATGGAATTCGAGTTTTCCCACGTGATATCATTTATAAAACGATTGAAATTCGTACCAAAAAAAGGCATGGAGGGGGTAACAAATATTAATATGCCTTATTAATGCATATTAAGCCTAAAGCTCTAATCACAGTTTTATAAATTATTTCTTTTGTGTTTCTTGATTCGATTTCATTAGTGATCTTAGTATTCCGAACTTCATCTATCATCACCATTAGTGTTTGCATTCAGAATAACAATTAAAGTCCTTGCAATGTTTTACAAGAAATTTCTAAGCTTGCACTGTAAAAGCAGAAAAAAATCAACAGAGGAAATTGTTAGAATCCATTATTTGAAAGCAACAAAAGTAGCTTGACTAGATTAGATTAGATTTTGTAAGGACTGTGCCTTTTCCCACCTCGACCTTTTCAGATCTATTGTGTTAGTCCTTTTGCTCTATATAATCTGGTCCAGTCTGGTCTTTTCTAAGAGACTAATTAAACTGATACCAGTGATTCCCCCCAGCCCCAGCTTCCAGCCGTAGGCTTTCCTTGGCCTAAAGTTAGAAATCTATGTCTTAAAAGACGAATGTGTTTAGAGGTTTCATCTCCTAATATCTGTCACGTACAAGGCGTGCATGTAATTATTAAGCTTGTTACGCTCTGTTAAAAGACCCCTCTGTTTCTTAGAACTTTTCTTAGACTTAGACTTTTCAGCTCACGATTGTATTACAAAACTACAAAATTTCACATCCCGGAATGTATTTAAACAGGTATTAACTAGTAAAACATTGTCACATTTTCTTTCTAAATCACATGAATGTATAGATTTTCAGTAATACAAATTAGCCTTCAAATATACCTTAACTCGTTTGGCAGCAAGTTCTCTCCTAGTTTCCGTAATTTCTTGACCTCCTTCTATATTCCTCAATTCCGCTCTTCTCATTAGATCCTCGGCGTTGCTTTGTTCCTCTCCTCGCGTCACCGTAGTCACTTTCCTTACTATTCTTGTTGTGATTCTCTTTTTGCCATCTTCTCCGTTTTGACTGGTTTTGACGGATTCAAAGGAACTACCCAACAATTCCGTAGAGAGCTTTTTTCTTGTGTAAACGGCCTTTAAACTGTCGTGGTCGGAAAAACTGGTTACTATCGGTGGACCCATTTGGGAATTCGAAGGAGATCCTGGGACGGCTGCTTGGAGAAACAGACGTTTCGGTGTGCCCGATGGGGACGGGTCTTTCACGAATCGGTACATCGACATTATTTAATTCGCATTAAACATCTGATGTTTTGTACACTGGATAAATAACGAAAATGTGTATGTTTGGAAACGGTTAGCAGTGATGTATATGCTTTTTAGAGCAAGTTTTTTACTCGAGATAAAATCTTCACCAAGTGAAATCTATTCGTTATTGTTTTAAAATGAAAAATAAAAATTTAACCAAAATCTTTGTCTATTTATTGTAAGTAATAATTAATAATAGCGCTTGGCCAGTTTTCCTGAAAGGCGGATATCGTTTTAAATTAAAAATCTGAGTCAAAAGTACGTGATCCATCAGTTCATTGCTAAAAAATTAAGGAATATGAAAATGGAACAATTTCGAGGTTTAATTTTATCAAATGTATGGCATATTTTTATAAGCGGTAAAATTATTATAATATTCTATGTATTAGTAAATAAGGAAACATTTGTATATAAGTACTCAGTACTCATATTATTTGTTATAAAATAATAACGCAAATAACGAATACCGCAAAGGCGCGATATTCAATATTTTTAGTTTGATGGAAAATTGAGTTACACAAAAATAGGTAGGTACCATTAGTACTACTAATTGTACAAGTTGTTTAATCCGGCTTAACGGCTTGGGGACGAATTCATAAATCTAATTAGAACGGATTAACTAACGGGTCAATTTTAGTCATGGGGACGAGTTCAGGTGCATCCGATTATTCAACCATTGATTTGTACGATCGTTGGTGCATACGAGCCTCAGCAAGTAAATAGATAGTTAGGCAACACATTTTGCAGTGCAGAAATAACTACAATTTATATGTATTTATATTGCAATATTGCCAGGTACAAGCAATAAAAACATTTAAGATAGTATTTTCCGGGCAGTTTTAAATTCGAAAATTTTGAGAAGTGTATTTTTTATGTATAATCTATAGGTGGTAAAAATTTTATTGACATCCGTCACTAGCCCAAAACCGGATACCCTCCTTTTCTGCACTAGACAGCTGTTTCAAAAAACTCACTTATTGTTTTTATATTTAACAAAAATAAAATTTCCTATATTAATACGTTCAATATTTAGTTCAATTAAACCATAAAATGTCGTATCTAATTATAAAAATTTCATGGGAACAAACAAAAAAATGCGAATGCACTTAGGCAATGTAAATATTCTACTTTCCTTTAAAGAATATATACCACAAAAACTGTACTCGGTAATTCGACTTGACGACTAAAGCATAACTGTAACTTTCATTTTCTCTAAAGTATATAAATATGACAAAATAGGGACAAAAAACTTGTTTGTTGAAAATATATGTCTATTTCCTTTTACATAAGGAAACTTACGTAAAACTTCTTGTTTTAAATCCTTCATTAATTTAAATGATTTCTGATTTGTCAGAGGGGTACTGAGAATTAGTTGATTACATAAAATACATGAATATTAAAATACAAAATAGGGGAGAAACGGCAGGCTATAAGAAATGGCCACTATCATGCAAGGCTTATGAATTTCAACAGAAGAGTTAGGTTAGGTTAGGTTAGGTTAGAAATGGCCACTATCATGCAAGGCTTATGAATTTCAACAGAAGAGTTGGACTAGATAAGGGACTCTTAAGATGGGCAAAAGTGAGGCTGGCAAGCTTTTTTAATAGCAGACAAGTATATAGAAAAATAAATTATAGAAAATATTTTTCATCTAAATCATGTGATGACGATTAAAAAATTAAAATTGACCTGTTTTTGGATGTTTTTCATAAGTCGATGATTTTGCAAATAATGCATTTATTTCATACATTAACGACATACTGTATATATGAAGCATAGTATAAAACAATAATATAATAAATAATGTAAGTGGAATCATAGGAAGATGGAGAGAATATTTTTCTGACTACATAGAAAGAAAACACGAAAAAAATGAAGAACCTGTACTCCTTAAAACCCACAAAGAATTAGTATGAACAGATTTTAGAAGCTGTTATGATTTTAATGAGGGGGAAATCGATCGGAAACTTGGGTAATAAAGGAAATTATATACTAACAAAGATTTCTAAAAGAGCATATAATCTGAGTGAAGTACTTGAAGACTGGATAATTGGTATAATATTACCAATAGCATTCTAGTAGATGCGAAAATTAGAAAGTGTTCAGAATAATATTAGGGCGTAAGTTGAGAAATATTTAGAACATGATTTAGACGAGGTTCGGTGGATTCAGCAATAGACACAGCACCCAAGACTCTTTACACTCAAACAATTAATCGAGAAAACTAGAACAACAACCTATTTATGGCATTTTTAGATATAGAAAAAGCCTTCTGATAGAATCCCTCAACAAATTATCTGAGACACCGAAAGATTAACCAATCACATAAATGCAATTAAAAGTTTATACATAAATAAGAGCTATACATAAGAAAATATTAACAGCGCATCTGATATGTTTGAGATAAATGGCGGAGTAATGAGCCTAACCCTATTTATTATGATAATGAACGATACAATAAAAATCACAAATAGAGACGACTGGCAAAGTCATGGCGTCAGTTTTTTGGGACGCGAAAGGTATAATTTTTATCGACTACCTTGAAAAGGGAAGAAGCATCAATAGCGACTATTACATTAAGTTATTGGTGCTTTTTAAGGGCGAAACCGAGTTGGGCTTTGATTTGCTTCCTCACCCACCATACTCTCCAGATATGACCCTCAGCGACTACTGGCTCTTTGCTGATCTTAAAAGGATGCTCCAGGGATGAAGATTTAGCTCGAATGAGGAAGTAACAGCTGAGACTGAAGCTTATTTTGAAGCCAAAGACAAATCCTTCTACAAGCTTGGTATCGAAGAGTTATAAAAGCGTTGGAATAATTGTATCGCACTTAAAGATGATTATGTTGACGAATAAAAAAGAATTTTTCGAAAAAAACGTGTTTTTCCTAGTTAGTCCCGGGACTTACTGAACAATGACAGAGAAGGAAACATGGAAAACGAAATATCGGAAAGAATCAGCAATGCTATAAAGATGTATCATAATCTCAGCAAATGTTTTAAAAGAAGAAAGAAAAACTAAATTTACGGTGTATAAGACAATATTTAAACCAACACTTACATACGGCAGTGAGGGTTGGATTTTATCTAATGCAATGAAAAGCAAAATTAATCAACATCAAGTAAGTACCTTGAAACAAAAAAATGTTTCTTCAATATGTCAATCTAACGATACTCGTAGTAGCGAAACAGCTGTCATTGAGTGTTTAAAAAGTAATTTCTAAAATAAAAGTGGAATTTTTGTTGAAAAGTTTTATCTTTTAATGTTCTCTTCCACATAGAAAGGGTTGATACAATAAAAATTAAAGCTGCTGACAGTACTTAAGATCTTTATAAAAGAAATAATCAGAAAAGATAGAATACGCAATGAAGTAATCAGGGAAGAACTGGAGGTGGAATCGATATTAAAAGAAATAAAACGAAAACAATTAAAATTGTTCGGTCATTTCAATAGAATGAGCGACAAAAGACCTGTGAAACAAGTATGAAAAGCAAAAATACAAAAATACAACACAAGAGGAAGTCCCAGAATAACGTGGAATGAAGAAGTAGCGAATAGACAAAAGAAGAGAATTACTTTGGGAATCAGCACAAAAAATAAGAAAGGCGAGACCTCCCCGAATGTATCGGACTTACCAGTCTTTACATTTGCGGATGATGCTGCGATTTTATCAGTCTCTTGGAAATGTCCCAAGAACGTAGAGTACCTCCAAAAAACCACCGATGTATATATGGTAAGAAAAGATTACATTAATGCGGAAAATCGCAATTAATCAATTTTAGTAAAAAACGCGATCGACCAAATGTTGACTATACGTTCAAAGATTTGATTGTATAATGGCAAAAAGAAGTTAAATATTTATGTTTGACAAACACATATTGAACATATACTTAGTCAGAAAAACGAATGCTTCAAAATATGCTATCTGGCTTTTCATCTTCAAAGCAGTAAACTGAATCTACGACACAAACTAACACTATACAAGACATGCATACTACCACAGTTTAGAGACAGACAGCCTAAATTCACTTTCACAGACTAGAGACATTCAAAACAAGGTATTAAGGACTGATCACTACGTAATGCAAATATCCGACGCGACCTCATGGTGGACCACACAAACCCACTCTTGAGGAGGGCACTAAACTACGACTAGTAAGAACACCCGAGGGCTAAGAGGCCCAAATTGGTTTTCCGGAACCTACCTGTACTCTAGTGAGACTCTTCTTGCACATCAAAATCAAAATTCACCAAAATTTAGCTATATAGCACAATTTCAAAAAAGGGTAAAAGTTTTCTTTTCAACTAATCAAAATTCAAAATCAAAATTACTAATGATCCCAGCAGTATACGAATGAATTGCTGAACAAGATTTTTTTTAATTACTTGATATTAATGGAATATAATGGAATCAGCACCAATAAATACAGTTTTCTAGTACACATAAAAATTTTAAAAGATAATGTTATGTACCATAGCTTAAAAATTGTTTAAATAATATTTTTTAAATATTCGAGATATATTTGATGTATCTCAAAATCTTTATCAGACACAAGAACATGATAGTAAACATTACAAGTCAATTTCAAGCACACTTTTTTTGTTTGCACAAATTAACCAGCGCCGATTCAAATGTTTACATACTAACCAATTCCAATTCCATTTTTATTAATACGCACTCGTGTATCTGTTACAAACAAACTATAATTAACGAACATTAATTAAGAACAAATTAAGAGTGTTAGTTACACCAGCTGGCATAAAATTTTAAAAGTGATAAACCAGAATTCATGTGCTGGATTTTCTTGGACAGGAGTGGAGTTTTTTTAGTGTAATATCTATCATGGAAAAATATCTATTACTGTAAAACGACGTCGTACTATTCAGAATAAACGTCGTGAATCACTAGCCGCATTTTTCAACTTAACAAAGCAACACAAATGAAATTAAACTAATCTGCAGCTCTCTCCCTATACTTCCTGGATTGAAGAATCCATGTCAGCTATCGCCCTGCTCCTAGCATCATTGATTGTTCTTCTAGTTCTTTGTCTTAAAGGTTTTTTGACTTTTACAGGAATCGCGAAACATTTGCATAGTAAAATATTCCAGTCACCAGAATCAGAACAGGCTCACAAATTTCCAATTTCAGACGAGAATTACTGTTTTGAACAATGGTTCGAAAAAATACAGAACTGAAAAATGCATGGTTTGAGATTGTCTATTAGTTTTAAATGTGCAACATTTGTATCGGCTAAATTAATAATCAACAAACAAATTTTTTGGGTGTTTCAATTCCCCGAAAGAATACAATTATTCATTCATAAAAGGTTTAACCATTGGACCTGGATTTAAAACAAGTAAAAAATTTTATTAATTCCATTTTATATCCTCTTTTAATTTGGTATCCATATATAAAGGGCTTACTACTTCAATGAACGCTTTTTTTAAAGTTCTCTCTTCTTTTTTTCCCAAATCATGGGGAGCAAAAATTAAAACCTTTTTTTTGGATGACTTTAGTCAATACGTTAATCTTTTATAATTTAATCTTTGTTGAGCTCTAGGTTTATCGTGAGTAATAACATTTCTTTTGTTTAAATTTTTCATTCCTATTCTCCATATTTTAGTAATTAATTAATTACTTAAACTTACTAGTTTATACATTTTCTATATTCATTTTTAAAGTCCCCAAACGTTATTGACCATAATTTTTGCAATCATTTTGGAACTGTTTTGCTTTTACCTTTTATAGGTAAGGATATTATTTGTTTCTCCTAACTTGTAATGTATCTATTCATTTCTTTTCAGCCTGATGATGGTCTCTTAATAGACCAAATTGTTATACTGACTGTATTTACAGGAGCGACATTATATTTAAATTATCATTTTTATGCAGAATTGTAATAATCAAGAATATTTTTATCAAGTTAATAGATAAAACATCTGCATAACAAATTAAATGGTTATTTTATTCACCTAATTGAAGTCACCCATTTGCCAATAATTACCTTCATGTAAAAAATAGACAAATATGAAATATCTAAATTAAATTTTCTTAAAAATTGAATGTTCCTTGAATATTTACGTCGAATTAACATGATAATGGTGTGAACAGGACAATAATTAATTATTTAATGTTAAACATTACATAACCTTCAGCTACAATAAACTAGCTATCGTACTTGATAAGGAATCTACACCTGAAATTTTACTTGAATTCATAGTTTACATAAACTATTTTTATAGAAGCTAAGAGGTATGAAGATTATTTTAAAAATACACGTAATAACAATGATCATTTTTTCAGATCAAGCACAATTTTGCTTTCCAAGCAGATACATTTAAATTTATTTAAAACTAGGTCGTTATAGTGTTAAAATGTAGGTATACAAAACTGCTAATAAGATTAAAGAATCCTTAGTGATTGGGTTTGAAACTAATACATATTACATAAGAATATTGTAACAGTGTATCTGTTACAACAATATTCTACTTTTAATTACTGATTCTTGTTGATTTTCAACCCCTAACCGTTTCCAAAAATACAAATCCGAACACCAAATATTATCACTGTAACGCCAAAACACCTCCGGTACTCACGTCTACCTGTATTCCTTAACGTTGAAGTTTGACAGCTGTCACCTGCCTGCTATTATTATTTTGTTATTGTTTTCGAAGGTATTACGTTTAAAACAAAGCCAAACAAAAGAGATCGCGGCTAACTATAGTCGACAGAGTAATCGTCAGGTGAGAGTTACCGGCATGTACTGAAAAATTGAGTGAACATCGCGGGTTAGCCTTGTTCAACAGCGCGAAGCGTGTAGGATAATATACAGGGTCGTACGCGGGCGGCGACACAAAAAAACAATATTTGTATACGCATACCTTCGACAAAAATGGTATGATAATTGGTATTTGCTCTCAAGTGGGTTACCTTCAATTTTTTAGTTGGTATAGAAAAGAATACGTATTAAGATCGAATTATATAATTGGCTAAAACAAACAATGACAAAGGATTTTGTTTAGGAAAGCTATTAAAATTAGTTAGTATCATAAAAATTGTCAAATCAAAATTTAAAAACGGCTAGTTCTGGCAATTCCAAGAAAATGTAAAACTTAAAAAAAACGACAACTGCTTCTTGCTTCATGGCTAACTTCATGCTGATAACAACCCAGAATAATTTAGTATTTGTGTTATTGAGTATTTTTTAACCCATTTCCACTTTTCAACAAATATATTATTATTTCTATTTTTAATATAAATAACTGCATCCCCTCCTACAGAACATTTAGAATTTAGTAATTATGTATGACTGAAACACCGTTTTATTTATTTTTGTAAAACTACGTAATTTCGCAATGTTAGAATAAATGGTAGTGTGTACATTGACATTATAAATACATTAAAACAATATTTAATTCTTACGTCACACATATGACAATTTTTGTGTATTATTAATTCGTCATTTAAACATTTCGTCAGCAATGAAAAGCATTGTTAATGTTCTGTAGTTGTTAATATTTACATCTTAAAAAATTATAAGTACCTAATTTATATGAAATTTACAGATATTTAAAATATTGTCTTATTTTGAATCAGATATTCAGAAAATGTGATTTTATTTGGTGTACAAAGTTAAATTTAAAAATAAATATTGTGCCTTTATCAATAAAAATTTAAAAGTAAAATTAATGATGGTACTTTGACTCGGAATTTAAAGGATTGAAGATTAAGAGAGTCAAACATACCCGGTGCTGTATTGACCAAAGAAATGATGAGGTGTTGCTTTGGATAGATAGTAAAACGTCTAGGAGGGAGGTAAGGGGAAATTTCTGTTGCATTTTCGGGGATTTCCAAAGAAAGTCGTCATAGGATGCCTTTTAGGAGATGGAATCAAGGATATTATGGACGAAAAAAAGATAATAACTTTGTAAATTGTTATTAAACTAGAAGAGAACAATTCATGTTCAGTAGTGACTATATTTTAGACACAAAAAGTGACTTGATTATTTTACATTTACAAATTTAAGCGAAATTAATTAATTTTTCAATTAAATACTCCTATTTACATGTGATCTCCACGTTACGTCTATGTCTACATAACCTTCGCTCACCTAACCCATAAAATGACCGATATATCATTATAGCCGATGTTTTTTTACAAACTCTACACCTTCTAAACAATATTTTATGTCTAAACAAACAAAAAAATTTAGAGATAACATCATTTACTTTTATAATTAACCTTAAACAAAGATGTTCGCAAACGGAAATTTATTTCGCATGCGTTATGTGGGTAATGAAGACAATTTAGACAATCTGACAACGCTGATACATTACCGTCTCACTTCTCACATAAGCGAGTGTTTATGAGGTAGATACATCCACTTCGTTTATTTTTTAGCTAGTAGGATTATTGCTTAAGAAAAATATACACTTTTTGTATTAATCATTATCAATTTGTGACCCACAAATTAAGAACAGTAAACAACTAAACGGTTGAATGAAACTTCCACTATTTATTCGTAAAATACGTTTTAAATTCAATTACAGCTGTTTCGATAAAAACTAGCATCGTCAGATTGAAATACTGAATGATGTAACTAATATGTTCTCTAAAATACCTCCTAAAGAATGTATAGTTCTAGTTAAAAAGCTATTAGATGAAATATCCATCCAGGTATAATATCAGAAATAATTGACCTATTTAATGTATGTATTAGCCAAAATTATTATACTTTTGATAACAAAGTATTATTCAAAATGGTCTTCCAATGGGAAGTCCTATTTCTCCAAATATCTTTATGGATAATTTAGAAAACCAAATCTTTAATTCTAGTTATAAAAACAACATTGTATTTTGGTATAGAATAGATATGTTGATGATATCTTAGCAGGTTTTG
Source organism: Ophraella communa (assembly GCA_035357415.1). NCBI lineage: Eukaryota > Metazoa > Arthropoda > Insecta > Coleoptera > Chrysomelidae > Ophraella > Ophraella communa. The sequence goes on along the minus strand of CM068995.1, from coordinate 12,756,218 downwards.
TGGGTAGTGAACGTCAATTAGATATAATTTTTAAATATATTAATACCTTGCATCCTAAAATTAATTTTACCTTAGAAGTTAAAGAAAATAATTCAATTAATTTTCTAGATTTGAGAATTAAAAAAATTAATAAATCATTAAATTATTCAATATACAGAAAACCAATACAAACAGATGTGACCATACCATATATCATTCAAATCATCCTATATCACATAAATTAGCAGCTTATAATTCTATGATACATAGACCATTTTCAATTTTAATGAAGAAATTGAGATTATAAAACAAATAGCTACATGTAATGACTATCCATTACATTTGATAAATACATTAATTAATAAGAAAAAACAGAAAATGTCAGTACAACTAATAATATTCCCTCAACAAACTTAAGAAATTAAAAGTTATAAAAGTATTACATATATATTATATATATTCATATTCACAAATACTTTCTTAAAGAACAATATAAAATTAATAAATTGCTATTAGCCACAAATGTCATTGTCAATAGTCTTGTCATTAGATACTTCACTCATGTCGCCAACCATTTAAAACAAAAGTTTGCGTGCGTAAAAGTTACATTACGATACGCAAATGCGTTTTATAATGAAGATTTTTATAAGTGCAAAATATAAAAAAAAATTTTCGTGGCCCTACAATATTTAAGTGAAAATTTTTTGACAGGTGAAACCATAGAGAACGCTGAAATCTTAACATACAGACCATAGACAAATAAAAATTATATGTCTCTATCTACGAATAAATAATAAAAAGGAAGGAGTATAATACGATTTGACGATGTCCGCAATGGTTCTTGCATATGGCTGACTTGAAGTTTCCGGTTACCAGTGGTGTCACACACAGGGTATTATATACTTATGCCTCGTATTAATTATTAAAAAAAATAACTGTTTTCCGCTTGTAATTATCTGTACAGTAATATACATTGTCATAAAGTTGTAGGAATATAAATTTAGATTAAAAACTTCTAAGCAGGTAATTATAAATAGTTGACTTAGTTGGTCTATATAAAAAATAAGGGAACGTCTATGATAACAATGTGGTTGTCATTAAAATATTTTGTTAATTTTTAATAATTCAGATAAATAGAACCCTACAGATGAAAAGTAATTCCCATTCAAGAGTTGGGTTAACTACTTAAATCAAAAAATAATATATAACACAGCATGAAAAAACTATACATGTCAAATGTCACGATTCGAATGAGTCATATTTGGTTCTTCAATATGGCCGACTTCCGTCGTGATTATTTGCTAGATTAAATTATGACAACGTTCCTTCCTTTCTATTCTTTATTCGTAGGTCTCTATGGTACAGACGTTTAAACTATTAACTATTAAGCTTTGAGACAGATGTCAGATTTAAATAATAATTTTTTTCCAAATTATGGTGTGATTTTCTTACCGAATACAAAGTAAGCTTAAATTATTCCTGGAAATTTTCTTTCCGGTACGAATATTGTAAGAAAATTATCCCTCGTCGCTTGGCGACTCGATCTTGTGATATAAGTGAAAAGTTCTATTATCGTGTAATATAAAAAATAGATTGTAGCTGTGCTGTATGGTTTTTTATAAATTACTGTCAAAAATAGTCGCCACTACCCTAATATTTGTTTACTATTAGATACTTCAAGTATTATATTATCAAGGTTAAATAGTTTATAAAAACCGTTTATTTCACTATGATTAGAAAATATACTAAGCACTTGGTTATATAAAAAATTAATTATTGAAGTTACAGCTATTTTTAAACGAATGACATAATACAACTAACAAATTACAGAGAAATAATCGTTGAGTGCAAACTGTATTTAAAGCTAAACAAAACAGGAAATCCTCCAATTGTGTTTCTTAAAATGACTCATTATAGACAAAGCAAATATAAATTTGTTCCAAAAGTAACACCTTAGTTTCAATTTAATTTTTTAAATGCAGCTGATTTCATAACGAAGATTGTGATGTCTTCTTAATGTGTCTATCAACCAATTTTATGGAAGGAATACAAATTGGTAAATATCTGTTTAAAAAGTAACAGCGAGAATGCATTGGAATAATCCAAGCGGAAATACGAAACAAGTCAAACAGGAAATGAGGTAGAACGTCCAGTATTAAAAAAAGGTTCGAATATTTGTTATTCTGCGAACGAACAAGATAAACACTATTAGTGTAACGGCCGAACATTCACAATTACGTAGACAAGAACTTATTATGTCCTATAATCATTTTGATTGAGTTCTTATATGTATGTTCTAATGTAGCAAATCATCGATTACAAAGCGGTCATCTTCAGTAGACCAGTTGTGTAATCTATAAAGGATATACAGAGATATTTCGTTACCTTTTGATGGCAATAAAATCTAAATTAACTTGTGGGTCATAAGCAGACCCGAAAACTGTAATAATAGCAGTCAGAGCCGGAATTTGAAATTTAATACCTGCACTACCTAAATATCTATAGTTCGTTTATTTGCAAAAAACTAAATGTTATCCAAGACTTAGCAATACGCTACTGTCTTGGAGCATTTCGTACAACCAGAGCAACAAGCCTTCACATAGAAGCAGCTGTTGAACCTTTAGCCTTGAGGCGAAAGAGGCTCATACTTTCATATGATGCCAATATATCAGCTATTCCACATCATCGAAATTTCTCTGTACTGAATACATATGACGATGTGTATAATCGACTGCGTACTATCACAAGACCCCTCAATGTACGAATTAGCGAAACAGCTCAAGAATTAAATATGACCAAAATGAAAGTCTATGAATGTAGTAACGAAGTAGCTCCTTGGCAGATCCCATCTGTGCAAATCAATACAAAGCTAAACGACTTCCCCAAAAGTAACACGCCAGCGATACAATTGAAATGCTACTTTCAAGCCATTCTTGAACAGTACCCATGTGCTGAAGTTATATATACCGACGGCTCAAAGACCGCGTCGGGGGTGGGCTGTTCTATTGTTATCGGCGGAATAGCTCACTCATGGACTCTCCAACCCATAACTTCGATCTTCACAGCTGAACAGTATGCCATACTACAAGCGCTGAAATATTGTCAAGTAGCCTCAAAAAGTAAAATTACACTTGTTATTAGTGACTCTTTGTCCACCTTAAGCGCAATGTCAAATCGTTATAGCCGTGATCCACTGATTTTAGCATGTCTCCACACACTAAAGGTGTTGACAGATGAGCACAAAGTTGTAATTTTCATATGGGTACCAGGGCACGTCGGTATAGCTGGAAATGAAAAGGCTGATCAATTCGCAAGACAGGCTGCTGCCTTCCATACAATAGATTGTACAACAGTTAAAGTTTCTGATGTAAAGGCGAACATTTCTCAAAGTATTATGCAATTGTGGCAAAGGCAATGGGAAGCTGAGTCTACTCAGCTGAGATCAATAAAACCTAGTGTAGTTAAATGGACACCTAATATCAAAATGAATAGAGAAGAAGCAGTTCGGATCCATAGACTTCGATTAGGTCACACTGTATTAACACACTCCTATCTGCTTTCTGGTCGAGACCATCCACTCTGCCCGTCATGTGAAATACGGTGAACAGTAATGCATATCATAATGGAGTGCCAAGCTTTAAATAATCTCAGAAACAGTTTTGGTCTCTCCACAGTTTTTGCAGAAAACTTGAGGAACCCTGATCTGCTTAGAGCAACGATATCGTTTCTTAAATGCACTGGTTTCTACTGGAAACTCTAATGTATATGTGTATATGTGTGTGTGTGCATGTGTATGTATGTGTATATATTCAATATAAATTGAACTGTATAAAACCACGCAGCCAATGACCTAGTAGTCGACGCTACATAATCTACAAAAAAAAAAAAAACCTGCTCGTTTATTTGCAGTTGGTAGCTAAGAAAAGTTAAATCGTAAAATGTTTTAAACAAGACCCTACATCAGTAGCGCACGTGCTGATTTATTTAGGTATTAAGAAATTTCTTTTAATCATCATATTTTAATTTTCTTAGGTAAGGAATAAGTATTGTAGAAATTTGCAAGTGTATCAAGAAAAAAATTATGACACAACCCCCCACTTCCCCCCTTGGAATGACACTTGTTTAAAAAAATACAACTTTTTTCTTTAAAGTGCTATCAAAAAACTTTTAAATACTTTTTTGTAAAGAATTTTAAGACCTTTACATAGAAATTTTCAAAACTTATATCGAGATATAAACTAAGGTCAAAATGGCGAAATTTCAAGAAAAAATTTTTTTAAAAATTTTTTGAAAATTTTTATTATATGCCCATCGAAATTCTGGGCATCAACTCTATGAGAAACCATATTGTTTTTTTCAAAACTCCAAAATTTAGGCGCTACAAGTGGCGCTAAATTTTGAGGTTATGTCAAAAATTTTAGTAAATTTGTAATACCCAACTTACGCCTATGCCTAACAACACCATCCAAATGCTCCATCATCAATTTAAGGTAATTCTTGGGGGGCTCATAAGGAGGGGTCAGGAAAAAAATCGACCCCGTCAAACTTATTACTTTTACTAATGAGGAATATCCCCAAAATATATTTTTTCCGAAATCAATATTTAGCGATACGTGAAGCAAAAAAAAATTCGGGGAGGGCATTGGGGGGGCCGGCCGAAGACAGTTTTTCAAATGGATTCACGTGAGCATAATGAAAACTCCGAAAAAAAAAATTTTTTGACCCCCCCTTACTTTTTTCAAAACTTTAATTTTTACCCCCATTGACCCCCCTATATGGTAATTCCTATGCATTCGTATTTATGTAATTGCCCATTTTAATTGTAACCTACTGTTTTTTTGTTTTAACCTTTATTAATATTTTACTTTGATAAAGTTATGTTTAAAACTACTTCACCTTTTATGAAATAGCCTGCATATACATCCCCTCAAATTTAATCCAATCGAGCAATCAGAGTCACGAAACCCTGAATATAATATTTTTTTAATACCTATTAATAAAGAGATTAAAAATTAAAATACATTTCATGTAATTTGTACAATTAATATTAACGATAATTATTTAAGTGAAAAGCTGAGTATTAACTATTCATAAATATACTCCCATAAAAGTAACTAAATATTACCCGACTGAGATATTTCCATTTACAACAAATAGCACGCCACTGATTACAAGCGTAAGCATAACTCCCGAATAATGATACAGCGTTGCCAGCATAAGGGCGGAACAAAGAGAATCGAACGGTATTCTTTGTCATACTCATAGACATCCTCTTGTAATTAGTGCGACAAAGCAAACAGAGTTTTATGAATGGAACGTTCCGTCTCCTCTGATAATAGGTCTATGACTAAACTTCTTCCACGTTTAATTAAAAAATTAGCTTTTATAAAACAGCTGTTTAGCAACAAATAGCATCGTCAGACGTCTAAAGTTAGTAAAAACAGATGAGTTCAAATATCTCCCTTTTAGCTGTCATGAGAGTATAAGTTGCTTAAAAATTAAATTTTAGCTAAAATATCACTGATACTCTTGAAATCTTACCACCCGACCCATAACTATAACTTATATAAGAATTTATCGATACAGACTGACATGATGTCATCGTGTGATCTCACATAAAGCGATAGTGTTTGTTTTTATGGTAAGAATACCTGAAAATGGTGTCACAAACGGTGGGCGAGTCACTTCTGAAAGCCACTTTTATTCGCTAGACCTGTTTTTATGTAAAAATACCTTTACAAGTAGCGCGAATCACCTCAAATATAGTCACGGCAGATTAAGAATTTCGATAAGTGCTTCTTGAAATAATTACTCAAGACTATTGTCATAAAATGAGAATTACAGAAATTTTTAATTTTTTATATATGTGTGATAGAAATAATGTATTCGTTAATGTCCTTAATTACAATATAAATATACAATGTATTCCTGTATTTTCTCTATCTTAGTTTAAGATCAAACTTTTTATTTTTTTATTAATTTTAAGGGGGAATTCAACCACAATCTTTTATATATGTTTATTATTTCCACGTTTCGGTAGAGTTCCAGCTACCTTTATTAAGAAACTTTAGTTATAAAATGACACTTCAGAAAAAAACTGACAACTAGACAATCAATAATATTTTGAAGTCCTCGGTCCCATACGCATCTATCTTAATCAGAGCGCATCAACAAGAATAAATAAATTACCTACGCCATGAACCCCAAAAGTATTAATTTTAAAATCTCTGTACTGTAGAAAAACGTACATTTTCAGATAATTCGATCTTCCTAAGCACTTGCATTTTGACGAGTAAATAAATCTATATAACTACAAGTTACAAATACATTAAAACATTTGTTCCTCCTGGTTCAGCTTTGTTATATTTCTAAATAAATAAATTAACTAAATAAAATGATTACACCACAAGGAACATTTCTAAATTAGTTGCAAAAAGGCAACACCAATCTTCTAAATGTTTTTATACGAAAAAGTTTGTTATTTGTTTTTCAATGTAATGAAGGGATAGATACTAAAATATAATAACATCGTTCACATCGTTCAATAAGTCCCGGGACTAACTAGGAAAAACACGTTTTTTTCAAAAAATCATTTTTTATTCATCAACATAATCACCTTTAAGTGCGATACAATCATTCCAACGCTTTTCAAACTTTTCGATACCCTGCTTGTAGAAGGATTTCCCTTTGGCTTCAAAATAAGCTTCAGTCTCAGCTATTCGAGCCAAATCTTCTTCCCTGGAGCATCCTTTTGAGATCAGCAAAGAGCCAGTAGTCGCTGGGGGACAAATCTGGAGAGTATTGTGGATGGGGAAGCAAATCGAAACCCAACTCGTTCAATTTGGTGATTGTTTTCATTGATTTGTGGCACGGTGCATTGTCTTGATGAAAGATGATTTTTTTCTTCTTCATATGGGGTCGCTTTTCACGATTTCGTCCTTCAAACGCACCAATAACTCAATGTAACAGTCGCTATTGATGGTTTTTTCCTTTTCAAGGTAGTCGATAAAAATGATATCGTTCGCGTCCCAAAAAAATTGCCGCCGTGACTTTGCCAGCTGCCTGTTGCGTTTTAAGACGCTTCGGACGACTCCACCGACTACAAGCCACTCAGCTGACTGCCGATTCGACTCTGGAGTGTAATGGTGGATCCATGTTTCGTCCATTGTCACATACCGACGCAAGAAATCCTGTTTATTGCGAGTAAACCGTGCCAAACAGGTCTCTGAATCGTCTATTCGTTGTTGCTTTTGTTCAACTGTGAGCAAGCGCGGCACCCACTTGGAAAATACCTTTTTCATGCCCAATTTTTCATGTAAAATCGTAAACGCACTTCCAGTCGATATTATATTCACGATCTCAGCAATCTTAGAAACTTTCGTTTTGCGGTCATCCATCACTATTATCAAAATTTGCTTAATATTTCCCGGAGTTACTGCTTCATTTGGCCTCCCCGAGCGTTCTGCATCACTTGTATTAGTTCGACCGCGTTTGAAATCAGCATACCACCGACAAATCGTTGTTTTCGATGGGGCAGAGCCTGGATAACACTTTTCAAGCCATTGCTGAGCTTGCACTTTTATTTTTCCAATTAAATAGCAATGTTTTATTAACACAGATATTAGTTTTTTTTCATTTTTTGAACAAATGCAAAAGGAGCGTCAATCTCACCACAGTAGCTTTGTTGTTTATGGTTTGATGACATGAAATTTTGACACGTCACTTGAAGATTGGTACTTTTAAAAGATAAGGTTGATTTTTCATGAATCACGCCATCTCTGGGTTAGTCCCGGGACTTATTGAACAATATTCTTCGAAAATTGCACCTTTTTTACTCAGGGGTCCATGGCATTCAGTTTGATTTCCTTGGGGATCCGTGACTGAAAAATGTTAGGAACCGGTGGTCTATATGTTTACCTAACCTAACCTAACCTAACCTAACCAAAATTTGTAGCATTCACACGGTATATCTGATATATGCAGTTTGTTGAAGATTGTACTTCGTTTTTCCTAAAATCAGTTTTAAATAACAATCATTACACAGCAGAATTTATAAACAAAGAAACTAGGAATATAGAGAATGGTTCAATAATAATGCTCAATAATAGTAACAATAATATTAATAATTCAGTTAACACAATATTTAAAAACTTAGCAATACCGTATTTTAAGGGTTTATCAGAAATGATTAAGAAAATTGGTAATCAATTCAATATTCGAATTAGATTTAAATTTAACAATACGTCGAGATCTATCCTAACAAAAACTAAACTAACAAACGAAGCACAATCTTCAAAAAACTGCATTATATGAATGTAAATGCGATAAATTTTATTTAGTTGAAACATCTAGACCATTGAAATAGTGTATCAAAGATATGGAGTTCTTTAAGTAGTAGTATTTCAGCCGAATGTAATCAAATTTGGTTACCAATTTTATAAAGAGAAATTTCAAATAATCAATTACCTGCGTTATCAGGATAGTTTCATAAGTTTTTATCTAAGTTTTCTTATGATTTATTATTGGAATTGTTATTATCAGACATAGTTTAAAAACGAAAATAATCATCACAAAAAAATGTAACACTAACGCGTTTTATTAAAATTTCCGAAATAAGCAAAAAAGCTCTATCCCAAAGAAAACCGTTCCTGAAGATTGCACTTCAGCGGATGACATCCCTAGTGCACTATGACATTGTGAGAATCATACAATAAAATAATTTATTTATTTCACATTTTACCAAGGACATGGTCTACTGTGAGTGGACCTTTAAAATTTGACTACAAACATTTTGTAGTTTTCAAAATATTATTGATTGTGTAGTTGTCAAATTGTGTCAGATAGTGACCAAAATATTTAAAAACTAAATTGTTCTTAACGATGCTTGTTGATATTTTAGTACCATTATATCATTAAACTTTCTGACTGTCTTATGAAATATGTGTAATGAAATTTTTGCCAGTGACATTCCAGTAATTATTTTTTCCCTACTACAGTCACACCAGTTATCTATCTGGACTACATTGATAAAAAGTGTGTATCAACTGGTTAGTACGAGCTCTAGGGTACCTTCTTAAATTCAAATACTATCAAGTAAGACAATTATAACAATCAAGATTAGTTGACCAAAATAAAAATAATAAGGCTAGGAAATCATCACGCTTTGTTAGTCATCTGAAACCTATTGTAAAGTGCATACTTTAATAGATCCATTGTTTAAGTATAAGAACCACCTGTAATCTCAGTCGGTCTTGCACCACAACTCGCAAATTACGCTATTTAAACTTGGCTGCGGTCAGTAAGAATAATTGTTTTGTCTAAAAATATTTACTTTAGTAAATTTATTTGTAATTTATTGTATCAACCTTTACTATGTAGAAGTTCATCTTAATAAGAACATTAAAAAATTAAACTTTTTAACGAAACTGCCACTTTTATTTAAAAAATTGCATTTTTAAAACTCAATGACAGCTGTTTCGCTAGAATAAGCATCGTCAGATTGACATATTGAAGTTAATTTTTGTTTTTTCAAGGTAACTACCTGATGTTGATTACGTAGTATTAACGCTAGACCAAGTATGGAAGTAACAGACATAACAATATTAAAGTCTCGAAGTTATTAGCCCTAAGGGATTATCCTGGATGTATTTCCCTCTAAGGTCTGTATAACTGTACTCTGTACTATGATATACACACCAATGACATTCAAATACTACACATTTGTGATAAAAAACAAAATTCTAGCAGGTCAACAATTTAAAGTTGTTAATGAACAAATAATTTTTGGAAGTTCTCCACTATTAACCGTTATCTTTGATTGAGTTTTTAATTGTTATACATAGATAAGACATAAAAGTTATTGTAAAGATCAGAATAATATAGTTTTTTCCTGGTTTTTTTTTAGCATTTTCTATAGCATACAGCTGCTAGGGGTGAGGGGGCTTTTCCAGTAAGTTGAAATAAGCCATAATGCTTGCCCCTTCCAACATAAATTAACATGTTTTTGGATTTTTCCTAAATACTAGTATTACAAAAGTTATTAAAGGTGGATACTTTTATCTGAAAAACACTATATATGTTTTCATTGAATTAGTTGGCCCAAATTCCAATATTTTTTGCCCCTCTTCCACCTCTTAACAATTATTTCTACATATTGCGTAAATATGATATATTTTTCTTAATTACATGATGCTTAAACAATATAAACTGGTTTTTAAAAAGCATGCCCTGCCCACGTAAATAGCCATTTTTGACCACTAAAGCAAATATTATTGCTTAATGTTTTACGAAAATACAACTTGCGAAGATCAATAATTAATAAGTTGATATTTTCAATATTTTTGTCATCCTACGTACCCAAACCATATGGTTTGTTTTCAATGTTTTACTTTTTTTTAGATCATGGTCAAAAATAATAAGGTATAGCCGCAAAATTATTTATTTATGTATCTTGTTAAGAAAATGTGTGGGTAAAACATGTGGGAACTCTTTACATTTTCAATATTCACGTAATTATGTCCAAATTAGTATTATTTGTTATTGAATGACGTATCGATTATTTCTTGCGAAATTTTGGTTTTCAAATTTGAATCAGTTCAGGTTCCATTTATATTATCTACAAAAATAGAGTAAATTTGATCTCAATTTAAGTTAATAAATAACAAAAAAGAGTTTGGTATCATTATTTGTATATAAAGAGCTTGGAAATGTACCTTCACCCAGATAAAATGCCAATATTAACTTATTATCTTACAAATTTTCTCGATTTAAGCAATTATTAATTCCAACTTAATTAACAATTTTACTGCACTATAAGAATTTAATGTATCGACATTCTTGCGCCATCTAGTTAAAAACTTCAACACTTCTAAACAGTTAACTACTATTTTACCTGGATCAATTTTAAAAACGCGGAAGACTTTAGAACTAACTATACAGAGTGATATTGTTGTCAACAAGTACAACATACTTTTTTATATTGCTATTGCTTTTAATTTATTACATGTCTTATAAAAAAATACTTCCCAATTCTGTAGAAATGATTGGGACTAATAAATGAAGATTGTGATATATTAATGACAGCCATATTACCTAAGTTCTTACCTTTCTGGCCTGCGTCGTTTGCGTTAAAAAATATAATAAAAACAGTTAGAGAAAAGGGGTAGTTTTTAAAATACCGAACATATTACGCATGCTAACCAGCTGGAATTTAGATGCTGCAGGCAGATGATTTTTAAACGTTCACAAAAAGTATGCCAATTGGTAATGATTACTGCAAGAATTAATCTACTTTTTTTTTAAATATTTCCTTTAAGAAAAAATTGGTTTCGTCAGACAACTTGTTTTAATGAGATCAATGAAAAAAATTCAAAAGTGTACAAAAATACAATGATTTTTTCTCACGCTAAGGGGTGCTAGTCGAAGAGTAGACCTATTTAGTTGTTTTTTAGATGGATTTGAACAAGTGAGTGAATTTGATAAAAAATTCTGATAAATACCTACGGTGAATGGACTGTTCCCCAGAGCTGGGCAGTATTTGTAAATGTAAATACCTTAAAATATTGAAATACATGTATTTAAATATTTTTTTGAACTGGTAGTGTATTTGTAATTGCAAAGACTTTAAGAAGTATTTACTATTTAAATACTGTCAAAGTATTTAAAATACTTTTGGAGTATTTAAATATTTATATTCTGTCTACAAATACCTAGCTTTAGGACGTACTTGTTAGCTTCTATCGATACTCCCTGCCACCCTCAACCATCTACCCCAAGACGGTACCGAATGTTTTCTAGAAAAGCATTCTGAGATAAATTGTTTTCATGCCCTATATTTTATTTTTAACACATTTTATAAATAGCTTTATCGGATAAAAATTTTGAAAATTTGGTTTTTATGAAAGTAAATAATAATTTGTTATGATTTTGTCAATAATTTTGGTTGTTTTCTGTTTTTTATTTTTATTTTGATTCTTTTTATTTATTTGAGGCGGTCAGAAACAAAGGGGTGTAAGTGACTTTTCCACAAAACTGAGTTAAGTGCACAATAATTATTAGAGCACAATTGTATTTTGTGACAAATCAATAAACGTGAATTCTTTTCCAATAATATTATTTAAAAAAAAATATTCTGGTTATTTTTAAATATCCGTGATATTTTTACAGATCTTAAACTTTGAATCTATTTTTCCCAAAACTCCAAAACCAGCACTTACACCTCGTTGCTTCTGACATCTTCATTTATTATTATTATTATTCTTATTATAATTTCTTATGGTACCTATATTTATTTAATTAAATATTTACTTTTATTTTCTATATGAATACATCTTACAGCTTAATACCACACTGGGTCCTCCTTTTAACTCCAGAACACCGACGTAATGGCCTTGAGTGGTGCAGAGAACGGTCACTCTGGGATCAGGAATAGAACAGTATTGTCTTTAGTGACGAGTCTCGATTTTGTTTAGGCATGGTCGAGCGAGGGTTAGAGGACGATGTGGTGAAAGGAGAAATCCACGGTTTTTTGTTAAAAGGCATGTTCATCAAACTGTTGGAGTTATGGTTTGGTGTGCTAGGTTAGGTTAGGTTAGGTAACATGAATGCGCAGCGTTATATCCAAGAAGTTTTAGAACTCCATCTTTTACCCTATCTTGACACCCTGGCAAATCCAACTTTCCAACAAGATAATACCCGACCACATGTCGCAAGAGTCACAAAAGATTTCTTTTAACATAATAATGTCACATAATTAACCTAACCTAACCTTGGCCACCAAGATCTCCCGACTTATCCCCAATTGAGCACGTGTGGGATATGATGGGTAGGAGATTGTTCAATTTCCAACGTCCTCCTCAGACTCTAGAAGAACTTCGAGAGGAGTGGAATACCACAGGAGGACATTGACCACCTGATCAGAAGCATGCTTAGGCGCGTTGGAGAATGCGTAACACATCGGGGGGCATCCACACAATATTAGAGGTAAAAGGGCTTTAAAGCAATGCAATCATTTTGAAATTTTTATCATTTACTTATTATGCTTCAGTAAGTACTTATACAAAATTTTATTTAATTAAAATAATTTAAACTGGGTGTTCGGATTTTTATGTCACTTAGTATATTGGTTTTATTGTTTTATTTACAAGTTATTGTATATGTTAAAAAGTATTAAGATAAGTATTTGCATATTAAAAGTATTTTAATACTTTTTGTATTTAGTATTTAAATCATTTTTGAAAGTATTTGGCCCAGCTCTGCTGTTCACGTGACAAAAACCGAACTTAAAGAGTGTATAGGCAAAAAACATGTTCTTATACAAAGGAAAATGATGTGAAATGAACCTAACCTCTAATTATTTTACTAGAAACTATAATATTAATAAGTTACTTTTCATTGAAAGCTTATTAATAAATAAACCAATGATTTCTTTATATTTTCGCATTAGAAGCATACGACCGTTATAATAACTTTACTATCGAAACATTTTAATATGAAAAAACAGGTTGACAGGTCTACTTTGACAACAGCGCCACCATGATTAATTATTTTGTACTATATATACCTGCTATGCAGTGGCGACTCGTGAGAGGAGGCAATGGAGGATAAAACTCCCCCAAAAAATCATAATATATACACAATTTATGTGTGTACATAGTCTTTTATGACTTTAGCCTCCCCTATTCTCCAATGCACGAGCCGCCACAGCTGTTATGCTATTAATTAATATTATACAATTTTATAAATAACATCTATTGGTGAATTGAATTGGATTCTGTTTCAGTTTACATTTAATTAAAACTACATATTTATTTGGGTGTTAACTGCTTCTGCGAAACCAATTTTCCGTTATATACTATTTTCATGCGGAACTAACCTGGAAATGCAGAATGATGGTCCATATAAGTCCTAAGGTTAATTTAGGATTTCCATCGACGATATCTTCCGATCGAATATTAACCAATTTTACGTTTTTACAACGTAAAAAATGCAGGGCCGTATCGATGTTATGTAACATGTGAAAACGCATCTGACCTTTCTCTCTTGGCTGCAACGTAAATTAATAAAACTTTAAAAATCGTTTCTTAGCATAGATTATCTTTAAATAGTGTTTTGGTTAAGGCGCGTTAAATCCAAAACTTTTCAAGTTGCGTGGTAAACTCTGATTGAAAACATCAGCGTATTATTAGGTATTTGCCTTAGATCATATACAAATAGACGTCAATTTTCTGTCCTTGTTGTGAAGCCAAAATAACTTTATGTTGTGTTCTATAACTATATGTTTACACACAAATCCACGTTTGAATAAAACTTCTTCGGTTGTTTTCGTATATCTTCGACTGCACTGTCTCTTATAGCATGGAGCATTGCGAATCATATGTAAACATTAATCTTACCCTGTTCATAAACTATTTGTGTTATTGTTTTCGTTGTATTAATTTTTGGTTAAAGTTATGATTTAAGAATTTTGATTAGAGTTAAAACCTTGTTAGGTACCTATTAAAAGACCTTTGTGCCTCTGGTATTTGTTGTTTGTAAACAGTACTGCCCACACACCTCATCCCGTAGCTCCACGAACTTCATGCGACAAAGAGAGATAATATTGGCTTCAGTATGTTATTCAGAAAAATGACGTCACAGCCAGTCTATTTGTATATGGTCTAAGGTATTTGCCGTATGATCACATTTAATGATATACTTTCGGCAGAGTCATCAATTTTAAATATCCGAATAATACTTACGAGTTGTTCGCCAGTTAGAACTTCCAAGAGAGAAATCAAATTGTGGCCATCTCGTAAATCTTCGAACAGATCTCGTATTTGACGACGTGCCTGAAAAGCAAAAAAAAAAACAGTTTATTATTAAATAAGTTACTACAGGTTAAATTAACAAATCATATAAATACTTGGGTGGCTCACAAAAAGGGATAAATTAAAAAAATAACCCTTAATTTACTTGAACAACTATAGTGTGACAATACACACATCGGAAAAGTCTAGGGATATTTTTAAAATTCTACGTCGAATATCATATTGGCTGATCTGTGTCTGGTGTCTGGACATATTAGCATTGAAGGAGACGAAAAAACGTCTAGCTTGGAAAAAACAATAACTTTCTATACAGACAGGACCTACGAATTGTGATAGGACTACTGACTGGACAGGCATTCATACAAAAACTTTCTAACAAGAGGTTTGAACTTTTTTTAGTAAATTTAACTATCTTTTCAATTTTTTTTAACATTTTGAAAATCTTGAATATATTTCGAGATATTAAAAAAAACCAAACTCTGACTTTGTTTATTTTATTCCGTTTAACTTTTGCTATTTTTTTCGGCTCCTTTTGGAAACTTTCTTTAAATGATCTACCTAATATTCCGGATCAAATGACACCTTGGTCGTAATTTTCGATGAATATTCAAAATATAACCAGTCTATCAGTTCAAAAAGGATATTGTGGTTATATTTGTGCAAAATAAAGTGCAAGCTGCCAATTTTTATGTGTGGCCGCTGAGAAAATAGTGTTGGATATATCGATCCAAGCGTTTATCTTACAGACTTTTTAATATGTCAAAAAACCCTTCAACTAATATTGGATAATAATCCGGATCGAATGATCTGGATCGGTGAAAATATTTTATGAAAAATGGGAACCACACTAACAGTTCAAAAGCAATATTGTAGTTATTTATTATAAATATGTATTTGTAAACCAGACTATGCATGAGAATTGAGGATTGGTTATTATTTTGTACGATGTTGCCACAAAGTAATAGAGGATGCAGGATATCGGAATTTATGAACAGAAATAATTAAATTCTATAATTTGAAATACGCCGAAATTATACATTATTTTAAAAAACTGTAAATAGAAAAATGATTCAATTTGTTGCATTTCAACTCGCTCTCTCCTTATTTTTTTATTTATTAAAAAAACGATAAAAAAATTAGAAACTATGTATTAAAACAAAAAACTAAGTAGAGAGGGAGTTGATATAAGGCAAAATAGACACTTTAGAAAAAAATCGATACAAATAAAGTAATCTCCAATGCTTTAGTTCGACTTTTCATTTTTTGGCAGACGCTGCCACTACTGTATGCTCTTAGTCTCTACATTTATGAAAAATTCGTAAAATTACTTTTTCACTGATTTAAGTAGCGATTTCTCTTTGAATATTTTCTGCATTCATACTACTAGTGACTGAATTTGAAATAGACTAGATGTAAAATAATTAATAAATTAAAATTTTTGAAAAACTTAAAAAGGTAAAAACCTACCAAAACTTAAAGAAACATTAAGATGAAGAATAAAAATCAAAATGTGTGAATTTCCTTAACATCTTTGAAACAGTTTATTTTAATGAAATAAGAAAGTATTTATCTCACAACTTGATACAAGCACATTGAGTTCTTAATATGGCCGTTACTATAAAACTAATTATCCAGTGTGAAAACGTTGACATAGAAAATGTATTTAAAAGAAATTTACAACAAGAAAACAAGAAACTAATAACGGTCAAAACCATGACATACGCCGATTGATAAAACATATAGCTTATACATAGGTACATAGGAATTATATAGCTCTGGGCTCGTAGTAATGAGAATAGCTGAAGCAAATAAAAAAAGTATAGATGCAATCTGTATACAAAGTTTTATGGTTGTCAATGTACGTCTAAAAAGTAGGTGGAGGAATTTTTACTTTTATTGTATTATTCTTCTCAATATCTTCTGTATGTTCCTTGGGTGCACATTTTCTTTTGTTAATTTTTTTTGGAAATTAAACCAAAATTCCCTTTTATGTTTTTATTTGCACGTCATGTTTCGTTAATGAATTTTTGTAATAGGTGGCTAATATGACTTAGAGATAAATTCTGTGATTTTGTCACTGTAGTAAGTTTGAAGGCCAGTAGAATATTTATGAAGTTAGAAAAAAGGCATCTAGTTCGTAAGGTACACAAAATGGCAGATGAAAAGTGTGTGTCAGAATTTATAAACTTAACGGGATTCAGCAAATCTACTGCAGTGTGCAAGACGAATCAACAAAGCACACTATAAGATTTGTATGTAGTTATACCGCAAAAGGCCCCGTCTAAACTACAATCAATCCATAGAAATATTTTGTAAAATATAATTGTTTATAAAACATTGTACAAAGATATAGTTCACAGCGCTACAATCTTAATTTGAATCCCCAATTATCATTGCTCTCCACATCCTACATGTGTCCAGAAACCCAGAGCATGGTAACTCTGGGGACGCTTCAGGAATTCAATACGAATCCAGCTTTGTTGAAAAGAGGATGCGCCCACAATTTTATCATGAATACTTCCGACTGAAAGATGGCAGCATACTTCCCTAGATTTATTGAGAAATATATGGCTAGCCTAAAGCAGTTGTGAAATATAAATGTGTGCAAAAAACTGTGCAAAAACAAAAAAAAAACATGCGAAATTATAAAAAAGAACTACTTGAAACACCAAACAACAGAACTCAGTACTTACGGAGGGTGGACAACATGGTACGTTGTTTACTAACACGCAAACATGAAGACACGTATAAGTCTGAAATATTAAAATATTTATAAATTTAATTAATTTTTTCTTCAGCTTACAAAAGATATAAATGAGGGTATCGGTTTTTGGGCTAACGACGATGTTAATAAAATGTTTACCACTAGATTATAAATAAAAAATATACTTTTAGACTTTCAAACGGCCCAGAACATACTTTAATTAATTTTTTAATTGCTTGATATTACAAACCTGGCAACATTGGAAAATAAAAACGTTGGGTAGATTGTTATTTCTGTATTGCAAAATGTGTTGCCTAATTAACTATTTACTTGCTGAAGCCCGTATGTACCACCGATCGTATCAACCTTTAGTTGAATAATCTACGGTAGGCCTCTAACTGGAAATTTCAGCCAACGATAATAAAATTGGTATGCACCAACAATATAGAAATTTTTTAACATTTTATAGCAATCTGGTTCGTGAACTAACAGTGTAGCCACTACACTATAGGTGTTCTGTGAGTATAGCCATCTCTGTATCTGTAGAGTAGGGATGGTGAGTATAGACCCACAGCACTTAGGCCACAATATGGCCCATTGTACATCCTCCCAAGGAGACACCCTCCTAGGACATTCTCCATCCTGCCTTATCTAGGACCTATATCTAGGTCACTAGGGGACATCTCCTTAATATCGACAGGTGTAGACCAAGACTCACCGAACACACACTCTCTTATCGACGATAGCTCCAGATATTCACATACGACATGCCTGACAGTTTCATCTTCCTGTTCACACATCCTGCATAGAGGTTAGTCCACTAGCCCCCTAATATGGAGGTGTTTCCTTAGTTGACAGTGCCGTCAGAAATCCCACTGTTAAACGTAGGTTCTTCTTGGTCATCACCTAATCTAACCTAACCTAACCTAACCTAACCAAATATTTATTCGGATCCAGCTTCTCAGGGTCGCCCAGGGTGATCCTGGAAAAACTGGTGTAACAGTTGGCTAGTTCCGCAATTGTCGAAGGCGTCACACCATGGGTGTCGCCTGGTCCCAAAATTTTCAGTCCAGCCGCCATCCTGGCCAGAGAATCAGCAATACGGTTACCTTTGCTGCTGTCGTACCCTTTCACCCACCTTAGTACGATATTATTATCTACCGAGGCGTTAGCTAAATCTTGGTGGCATTCTAGAGCTAACCCTGAGATAATACGTTGTCTATTCAAGGTTAGTAGGGCTTGTCTACTGTCCGTGCAGATTATTATGTTTTTGCCAGAAATTTCTTTTCTGGTTAGCTCTTTTCCGGCGATTGAGATACTAGTCAGTTCTGTTTGAACCACGATGGTATTTTTTCCCATTCCTCACTTAATTCTAGGGGCTAAGTGATCTGGAGTAAACTCCACATCCTGATCCTTCCTTGGTTTTTGAGCGGTCTGCGTATATGCGTATTGCATTTGTAGCATCCGCCTCAGTGTTCTGTTTTATTTGTATTTTGTAGGGTTTTTAAACACAAACCTGGTAGCAGAGGCACCGCAGTGAGTGCCTCCCTTCACAGGCCCAGCCTCAGTTGACCCATTCCTACCTCGGGGTTTACACCAGCCGTGCGAGTATAGCCATTACACCACAATTATAATATTTTGTTTTATTACTTAAAAATGGTAAGTGAAAGAGTGAAAATTATTGAAGTGTGATGCTTAAAATAAGTAAAATTTTAATTTCGATATCATCATCATCATCAGTAATTTAAATTACTTTTATTATGCCTACAATGCTTTACTGTACCAGAACAGCTGCAAAACATGACTGTATTTTTTATGAGCAATAATGCCTATTTATCTAGGAGTAACACATTAATTTAATAAACACACACATAACATATATTTACAATATCCAGTAAATTGAGGTTATGAAACGTCGATTGAATGTAGTAACTAGCCGAATATGGGCCATCGGAAACAACGGTTGGATTTAACCACTGATTAGTTTGGTGCAATTTTACAGTTTCTGACGTGGGTTGAATTAGAACCGACTGTTGGTGCATACGGACCGTAACCATATAACTAACTTTGTGTCTGTGATGTCACGTATCTAAGCATGAGCAGTTGCCATTTCAAAAATTTAATTTACTAATTTAGATTTTAATAAATGTCAAACATTTTCTTACATTCTTACATTTTTCAGTTAAATATTACTAAATATTCGAGCCTTTTAGACACACATAGTAGTATTAAAATTATTAGTAATCTAATTTATGCAAGTTTTTCGTCAGAAAAATAATAGAAATAAATTTAAACCCCACAACTTGAAGTTAAAAACAAATCCCTGTTCTTTAAGTTTTTTAAATAAAAAAAATGAACATTTTTCTGGATTAGCCCAAAGCAGCCATTTAAAACGATACCCTCCTTTCACCTTTTTTATTTAAAACAAGTAACGTACATTTTGAACCATTCACTTGTTTTATAATCAAAGATATGTCATAATCAAATATGAGCAAATTTTATAAGCTTGGGCAAATTGATATTTAGTTTTGTTAAGGTTGAAACACAATAAAAAACTTAGGATTTAAGGAATATGATGTATAATTTAAGAGATAACTTTTAAGGAATGGACCAGTGCTTTCTAATGCGGCAAAACCCAATCAAAATTTATGTATTTATATATAAGGAATAAGAAGTTAGGAATAAGAAACCGACTTGTTGGTTTTAAGATTTTTAGGAATGAATTCGGAATATATGACTTTGACATTTAAAACTTATTTTTGTTATTTCTAAAATTCTAAAATGGCAAATTTTTCCTTTGGTAATACTCGTGCTGCACCATTTCATTGATCATTACACATGAATTAAAAATCTGTTATATCAAAATAAACAATAATAGAATAGAATAAGTTAGATTAGAAAAACGAAAAACTGCAAAAATCGAAAAGTATGATTAATGAAATTTTATGTTCCAAACTATTATTCTGTCTTGTTACTTTTATTTCTTATTCTTTAAATCTTATATTCTATTCTATAAATATTTCAATGGTGTCACCGCCTTTACTTTATAATACTGCAAGCATGGTAATATTCAGCAACTTACAAGAGAATCATTTTGTTTACAAGAATGGAGATAGATAAAGAATAGACGAACTTTTTTTACTCAGATGTATATACCTAATATAGTTTTTTACTTTGTCACTGCTTTCAGTATACGAGTAATTATGTAAATATATAAATGTTGTTTATATATTTACATCTTTCCGATTAGATTATTTTAAACTATCTTTGTCATTCCTTTGTGTATAATTATTTTTGTGATTTGAGAAGATCTTATTGCTGTTTTTTAAGTATTTAGTATTATATATTATATATACATATTATATAAATTTTATCATATCAAATCTTATTATTTACAGATTAGATTATCTTAAGAAATTAGATAAAATTATGATAAATGCCAGTCATTAGTTTTTAGGAGGAATAAAATTAATTTTTAATTTAAAATTTATACATATTAAAAATCCTAAACCAAATTTCGCTAGTTAATTCAACTAGATTTTCTGCTAAAATGGAAAGGAAATTAGATACTTCTTGTGTTTTACATTAAATTTAAGAAATTACGTACTTAATGCGATTTGCAGTTGGAAACCGTTGCTGATCGTTCTACGAACAAAGCTATTATTACAGCTTCAGACCATTTGTAAGACTTACTATGTGGAAGTGCACCTTACTTATTGCTTGTTAAAAACTCACTGACAGCTGTTTCGCCAGAATTAGCATCGTCAGATAGAAGTAATAAGACATAAAAATATTAAAGTCTAGATGTTATTAGCCCTAAGTGATTATCCTATATGTATTTTCCTCTAAGATCAATATAACTGTGCAATGATATAGACAAAACCCCAAAAAAAACTATATCATGCTGATCATTACAATAACTTAATATATTTGTGTTTAATTTTACGTCTTATCTATGTATAAAAAATGAACACTCAATCAAAGCAAACAGTTTAATAGTGGAGAACTTCCATGATGTATATGTTCATTAAAAATGTTGTTAAATTATTGATCTGCTAGAGTTTTTCAAGGAAATTTAAATTTTGTGTTTTATCACAATGTGTAGTATGTCATTATTGTGTATAAGTGAGTCTAGATGTTCAAGTAGGTGTTTTGCATAGTTTGACTTATCTGGTTGTTATAATCTATATCCTCTAAGTGTTCATTAAATCTTATTTCAAAAAATTTCGTTGTATTTGACCTATATACACAGCAGTACATTTTAGACATTTAATTTTTTTGTAAACACTAGATTTTTGTACTTTGGGAAATTTTGTTTTTACATTTAACAATTTTGTCCCAACTTTATTTTGTGTTTTAAACGATATTAATGCTGATATTTTTGAACTTGTATTTCCACAATATGTAATATTTTAATTTCTTCAGTTCAGGAAATATTAGTTGTAGTGACATTTTCTGTTCTTTCTAGTTAATTTATTTATCAAATGTAATGGATATCCATTAGATGTAGCTATTTATTTTATGATCACAATTTCTTTATCAAAGTTATTTTTGTCCATTGGAATTGAAAATGCTCTATGTATCATAGAATTATAAGCTGCTAATTTATTTGTTATAGGATGATTTGAATTATATGGTATGGTTACATCTGTTTGTGTTGGTTTTCTGTATAATTTAGATATTCATAAACTTTTTCAATTTTTTAAATTAATTGAATTATTTTCTTGAACTTCTAAAGTAAAATTGTTACAGAAGATGTGAACGCTCCGTATATTTGTTCTTTTTGTAACATGCTCTTTATTGTTGTTTATCTTGACAAGTATTGTCAAATTATTAGTTGTTGTCAATATAATTTTTAGAGCTTTCAACCTGACTTTTCCTGCATTTATATTAAAATAGTCTTAAGAATACTACCAAACACCTCTCTGACCATTTCTCCGTCACAAAGTGGTCCTTCGCCTAAGAACTTCCCTAGGAACAACAGGGTTCACTGGAATAATGAATTCTCAAACCAAAATTTTAAAAGATGTACCAGGTATGGAGA
Source organism: Ophraella communa (assembly GCA_035357415.1). Lineage (NCBI taxonomy): Eukaryota > Metazoa > Arthropoda > Insecta > Coleoptera > Chrysomelidae > Ophraella > Ophraella communa. Next base: position 12,733,684 of record CM068995.1, on the reverse strand, counting down.
CGGAAGTGAAGAAACTTGATAAAAAAGCCTCCAAATATCCTTTTTTCGGCGCTGTATGGTAAGACTAGTACATGTAGTTCACTAAAAAGGAGCATACTTTCCTTCTCTGGTTTTACTTTCCACGAAAATACCGACGATTATGATAAACACGTAGAATTTGTTAGAAAATCTTTAAGTCCACTACATTTACAATGTTTATGTTGTCTTTGGAACCAAACCAAATGAAGATCTGTCTGCCAAGCATCTTGCTAAATATTTGATCAATAACATTTTTGAATTATTTAAAAATGACAAACAAAATGTCCAAAATATTCAAAATTCTGATAACAATACTCTCCAAATACCTTCAAATTCTCAAAACTCACATATTTCAAGAGCATCTAGCGTAAAATCTAAACAAAATACACGGAAATTTAGTAGGAAAACTAAACTGCTAGAAATGCAGTCGGAGATAGATAAAATTCAAGACAATATTTTTAAAATGCAAGAGGATATAGTTAATTTAGAGAGCGAAATAGATAACGAAACAAATTTAAATCCAGAAATAATAGAACAAAAGAAAAAAGACAAAACAAGAATTGAAAAACTTTTAAAAATTTTCGAAAACCGTTTAGTTACAAAAACAAACCGGCTTGAAAAATATGAGGAGTTTTTCGAGAATTCTTCAGATTCTGTAGATGAAAGCCAATCCGAAGATGACCTTCAAAGCGTTGACTTATCTACTCAGAATGTCACAAATTTTCAAAATGTTCAAAACTGGACCAAATCAAACAATGAATACGAACAAAAAGTAGACAATTTGTCGAAATCAATAAACAATATGCTAGTCAGGCAAACAGTTGGTAGTCAGTTACAAAACTTTGACGGAACCTCATGTTTAAAATGGCCAGTTTTTCTTTCACAATATAATTTGTCCACTAAAGTATGTTCGTTTTCACCAGAAGAAAATGTTTTACGCCTAAACAACTGTCTTTGCGGAGAAGCTAGAGAAACAGTAAAATGCTTTTAATAACAGCAAAAACACCAGATGATATCTTGGATATACTGCAGAAAAAGTACGGTCGAAAAGAGCTTATAATGGAAGAGCTTTTGTCAGAAGTTCAAAAAATTCCATACGTAGCAAATCTTGACATATTTTTGCAATTTAGTAATGCTGTTCGAAATATTGCTATTGTAGCACAAGATGGCATGTCAAACTTTGTAAATCAACGAAGTATTCTAGGAAAGTTGGTCAATAAACTTCCGCCACATTTACTTACGCAGTGGGGAAGCTATCTAGTAGAAAAAGGAATAGAAAGAAACGAAGAGACGCTCCAAAATTTTTCCCTTTGGGCTGAAAAAATGTCTGATGCAGTTTCTAGAATATCTTTCATGCCGAAATCTACAGAAACAAGCGACATCCAACAAGGTTCTAGTACAAGAAGTTTTACAAAAAAATCACCACCACAACCACAACTAGAAACTGTTATAAAACAGTGCAAGATTTGTAAAAAACCAGAGTTTCATCCACCAGAGAGATGTACAGAATTCCAAAGTGCAGATGCCCGGCAACGCTGGAAAATTGTTCAAAAACTTAATCTCTGTTTCTGTTGCCTTAGAGGTCACTCAGGAAAATGCAAGAAAAGAGAACAATGTGGCATTAATCAATGCGTGAAATATCACCACAAATTACTCCACAAAGAAGCTTTTCAGGCTCAAGAACCGAGGTTTAACATTGAGAATATTCACAACGCGAAGGCAGATGACACAAAATGCACGCTTTTAAAACTTGTACCAGTAAAAATTAAAAGTCCAAATGGAATTTTCTGTATAACCGCCCTTCTAGATGAAGGTAGTACCGCAACACTTGTAGAATCTTCATTTGCTAAAGAGATTGGATTATCTGGTCCTGTCAAACCACTGTGTTGCAAATGGACTGGAGAGATTTCCCGTTTTGAGGCCAATTCTCAAGAAATCGAAACTGTTATCGCTGCAAAAAATAGTCCTGTTTTTCATGAACTGAAGCACATACGAACGGTATCGAATCTAAATCTCCCTGAACCTAAACATGATCTTCAACTTTTGTCCGAAAAATACCCGTCATTAAAACAATACATTGCTGATTTACAAGAACTTAGCAAACCATTGCTGCTTATTGGTCAGAACAATATTGACTTAATTGTTTCACGGCAAATAATCCACCCTCATCCATCATATCCAATGGTGTCAAAAACAAAAATAGGATGGACCCTGCATGGTACCTGTGACTTACAAGACAATAACCATAAGCATGCAGAAATTGCAGTTCTATGCTGCGAAAAAGCAGATGACAAGTTGGACGAAATTGTAAGAAGTTACATGAATTTAGAAAAAGTAGGAATTATTCAACCAGTTTTCGACCGTAAAAAGACAAAAGATGATCAGCGAGCTCTATCTATAGTGGAAAATTCAATAAAATTATGTGGTACTCAATACAAAATGAAACTTCCTTGGAAAGAAGATAACCCAAAATATCCCGAATCTAAATCGATGGCAATGCAAAGATTGTTATGTCTCGAAAGACGCTTGTCAAAAGACAAAAAGATACGCGATCGATACTGCGAAGAAGTACAAAAACTCTTTGACAAAAACTACGCAATGCCATTAAAAATGATGAGATTAAAAAAGTTAATTGGTTTTTACCACATTTTCCGGTACTGAATCCAAATAAACCTAATAAAGTAAGATTAGTCTGGGATGCTGCTAGTAAAAGCCATGGTTCTTCATTAAACGATTTGCTACTCACTGGTCCTGATATGCTGAAATCACTCTTTCGAGTCCTGCTAACTTTTCGTCTAGAAAAAATTGCATTTGTAGGAGACATAAAGGAAATGTTCAATCAAGTCCTTATAGACGAAGAAGATACATTCAGCCAATGCTTCTTATGGAGAAATGCAAACAAAAATGTACCTCCAAAAGTTTATAAAATGAACGTTTTGTTATTCGGCACTACCTGTTCACCATTTATAGCACAATTTGTGAAAAATTACAATGCAGAAGCACATAGGATTCAGTATCCAGTAGCCGCAGACGCAATAATCAAGAAGCATTATGTCGATGATTATCTCGATAACACAGAAACAACAGAAAGTGCTATTAAACTGATAAACGAAGTTATAGAAGTCCACGCAAAAGGAGGGTTTATGATCCGAAACTTTATTTCAAATTCCGAAGAAGTGCTGAAAGGGATTCCAGCTAGTCATGTTGCTGAAGGCCGAATTTCCCAATTAGATCAAAGCAATTCTGAAGACAGAGTCCTAGGGTTGCTATGGAAATCGAAAGAAGACTGTTTCACTTTTAACCTAAAATTTGACAAAATACCGAAAAATTTTCTAAATGGCACTGAAATTCCAACCAAACGACAAGTCCTAAAAATTGCAATGTCCCTATACGATCCACTAGGTTTTCTGTCACCTGTCACAATCAAAAGTCGCATTATTTTGCAAAATATATGGCGCTCAGGCATTGGATGGGATGATTCTATCACTGACAAAATGCTAAAAGATTGGACTGCCTGGTTAAAAGAATTGGAATCTGTTAAAGAAATCAAAATACCAAGATGCTTTAACCCGAGACATAAAGAAGCAAGCAGAATAGAACTCCACACCTTTTCAGACAGTAGCGAAGAAGCATACTCAGCAGTAGTTTTTTTACGTCTAGTCTTCAATAAAGACATTTCAGTATCCTTGATCGCCTCCAAAGCAAGAGTTACCCCGTTAAAAACTCTGACAGTCCCCAAGCTAGAGTTAACCGCTGCTCTTATGGGGGTTAGACTATGCGAAGAAATCATGAAATCTCTTGAAACACTCAAAATTCACAGAAGATATTTCTGGTGTGACTCGAAAACTGTACTTCAATGGCTACGCACAGAAAAGAAGTTGCAAACATACGTTGCAGCAAGAGTTGGTGAGATTCTGGAGTTTACCGATGTCAAAGAGTGGAGATGGGTTCCGTCATCTGAAAATGTAGCCGATGACTGCACACGCGGTACCACTAAAACTAAATTTGAAAATTCTTCAAGATGGTTTAGCGGTCCAAAATTCCTATATTTGAACGAAAAAGAATTCCCTGTTGAAAGATCAATGCAATCCGAAGATGCTCTATGTTTTGAAGAAATTTCTCTAGTTTTGGATGAACCTAAAGAAGAAAGTTTACCAGAAATTAAAACTCACTACACCTGGATAAAAATATTGAGAATTACAGGAAGAATTTTACAGTTTATTCAAATATCAAGAAAAAACAAAAATAAAGACACAACGTTTTTAACCTCTGAAGAACTACGATGGGCTGAGAAACAATGGTGGAGATCAGTACAACAAAAATATTTTATGACAGACATACAAAACACACAAAATAAAAAACCAAACCGTAATGGCAGACTGCCGAAATTGCCTCTTATTTTGGACAACGACAAAATACTCAGAATACGAAGTAGAATTCAAAATATGAATGAAATAACAGTCGTTGAAAAAGAACCTATTGTTCTTGATGGTAGACACCCATATGTACAGAAAATGATTATTCACATTCACAAAACGTTTGGTCATCAAGGTCTAGAAACGGTTCTTAATGAATTGAGACGAAAGTTTAACATTCCGAAACTACGACAATACGTGAAGAATATTATTAAAAAATGCTCAGACTGCAGAAGAAAGTTTGCTAAGCCGATGCAACCTCAAATAGGACTTTTACCAAAGGAACGATTACTTTACCAAGAAAACCTTTCACGTCCACTGGTTTGGATTTTTTTGGTCCATTTTTCGTTAAAATTGGTCGTCGAACAGAAAAAAGATATGGCGCGATATTCACATGTTTAACAATGCGTGCGATTCATGTTGAGATTGCTCACAGCTTAAGTTCAGATTCATGCATTATGGCAATTCGTCGATTTTTGTCCAGAAGAGGTGAAGTAAAAGTTATATGGTCCGACAATGGGACAAACTTTCACGGTGCAAACAGAGAGTTACTTGAGGCTTTTGAAGAATTCGAGCTGCAGACTGTTATTAATGAAGTAACCAATCGAGGTATCCTCTGGAAGTTTAATCCTCCCTTAGCTCCGTTCATGGGAGGAATCTGGGAGCGCCTAATTGGATGCTTCAAGAGAGCACTATCAGCCATTCTCAAAGATCGACATCCCACCGAAGAAGTTCTCCAAACCGTATTTGCTGAAGCAGAGTTTATAATGAATAGCAGACCACTCACACCGGTATCAGAACACTTTGAAGACAATCCAAGTATTACTCCCAACGATATACTCATAGGCAGATCCACAAATATTAATGTTCCAGGAGTATTTAATGATGGCGATTTGCATGCGAGAAAAACATTGGAGAGTATCACAGATTTTAATCGATCAATTTTGGAAACGATGGTTGCGCGAATACCTACCCACTTTGATACCATCAAAAACATGGAGTACATCTGAACCAAATTTAAACAAAGGTGATTTGGTAGTTATAAACGACAGCAATTTACCACGAAACGATTGGCCAATGGGAATTGTCAAAGAGACCTATAAAGGAAAAGACGATGTTGTACGAGTTGCTGACGTTCGCACTGCTCATGGAACCTATAAAAGACCAGTCCGAAAGTTGTACAAAATTCAAGATTGTATTGAAAAATAGCTTTTCAATACGAAGGGGTAGAATGTTACAGAAGATGTGAACGCTCCGTATATTTGTTCTTTTTGTAACATGCTCTTTATTGTTGTTTATCTTGACAAGTATTGTCAAATTATTAGTTGTTGTCAATATAATTTTTAGAGCTTTCAACCTGACTTTTCCTGCATTTATATTAAAATAGTCTTAAGAATACTACCAAACACCTCTCTGACCATTTCTCCGTCACAAAAATTAATTTTAGGATGCATTACTTCTTCCCTGAACTTATGTTGAAACTCTACCAGCTTTGCTTCTTCTGCTTTAATAAACTCCTTTACCCCCGAGCGTTTGTTGTTTTTAAGGTTCTTTTTTCTTCAATTTTTTCGATAGTTGGTAGATCTTTAACATTTAAGCATTCTAAATGAACGTCTTCTGTAATTAATTCTGGCTAGTCATTATAGAGTAATTTTACGAAATGCCGTTTAAATTTAGTTGCGATTTCAGTTCTACCTCCTATCAGATTTCCCCCCTCATTTCTCCAGAATATAATTGTTTGTGAAACCCCCAGACATTTTTTTTCTTTCTTGTAAAAGTTTCTTACTTTTCTTTATTAAAGTTTGGTATGTTTTGGTGGTGTTTTTGTCATTAATCTATTTAGGAATTTTGTTTCATAGTGAAACTCCATATTATACACGAAAAATTATTTATTTAAGTCGAAAGCTCATTTGTCGCCGAAATTGTTTGAATTTTGACTATTTTTACTCATAAAGAAGATGGCTTTGACCTTAAGAAAAACAAGCTGTTCAGCCGGGACAGAATTACATCTAGACTATGGTATTATTTTTAGTATAGTGGTTACTCATTAACAAGCAGGTATTTCTTTTTCTAAAAGAGGAATTATGAATTGCTGTACCAATTAATTTGAAATAAAATTGGTAAAATTATTAAAAATTAAGAACATTATCCAATGACCTAAAATTAATATAGGTAGGTGACAAAAAATTTAATACGTGTAAAGATATAATAAGAAGTGACAAAAAATGGATAATCGTATACAGGATGAGTCAAAATAATTACAAAAAATTTAAGGACGTGATTCCTTGTTAAAAATTAATAAGTATTTTCTTAATAAACGTACAAATTTGCACGCTTCCCCAAGAAGTGTTATCCACTAAAAGTTGAGGTAAATAAATTATATTTATATGGGTGTATGGGTGATGTTACAATAACAAATTTTACATTCCTATCAATAAATTGGCTATCTACAGGTATTTTTTAAATTGCTTTCTAGTTATCTAAGGAGCTGAAACTTAAAACCCTAAACAGTTCTTTTTACAGAACTTTTTAACAGAACACAATTTGAAAATAAAAAAATATGTATAATTATCCTCAATTTATTAAAAAAAGAATTTGTCTCTTTGATTTCTTTGATAAACTTTGTGGTTTTTAAGTAAATAAATAAAATTTGCAGTCCTGCATTTTCGGGTTGTTCCGCAAGTTTCATAATAAAAATTAAGTAATGACTAGTTAGCGGATGTCAAATCGGTTTGATTTTTATGTCACAGTTAAATTTGAATATTACATCATGAGAAACATCCTGAAACAAGTACCAGGAAGATGGTGAACTTTATACAAGTCAGGGTTCAGAGTCACGTACTTTGCGCTTACTTTGCAACATGTACAAAAAACTTTTTTAAACCCGGTTCCTTTTTGGCCAATGGCTAATCCAAAGAATCGCAGAAAATATTCATTTTTTACCAAATGTGTTGTTTACTGACGAATCAACTTTTCCCGAGAAGAAATTACAGATTTCCATAACATTCACGTATGGAGTGATGAAAATCCCCATGCCATTAGTGAATGCAATCATCAATACCAATTCTCTGGGAATGTCTGGATTGGTATTGTTGATCGACATTTTTTACCTACGAGGTTAACTGGTTAATCATACAATCATTTTCTTCAAGAGGACCTACCTCTTCTGCTTAGAGAAGTTCCCTTACACATTGCACAACAAATGTGGTTTTTTCATGCATGGTGCTTCTGCTCACATTAGTATTTGAATAATATTTATCAGGACCATTGGATAGGTCGAGGTGAACCACAATTTTGGCCAGCTCGGTCTTCAGATTTAAATCCTCTGAATTTTTGTATCTGAAGTTACCTCAAAAGTCTAGTTTACGAAACGCCTGTTGACAACTTAGATGAGTTAAACAATCTAATAGAGAACCTTGCCAAACAATTTAAAACATACCAGGGATTGCCGAAAGGTTTTCCAAGTATTTTGCAGATGATGATGTTGAAAAATTTGCGTGGATCCAAAACCCTTTCCATGCACAAAGTCCACAAGCTTTTACATCACAAGATGAAGAGAGTCTCATTGAACTCTCTTGCGAAAGCAACCTTGGAACTAGATTCGCGAGTGTCGATTTGGTGGAGTTTTGGTTATCGATTCAAAATGAATATCCAAATTTAACTTCCAAAGCATTAAAAATTTTCATTCCGTTTGCAACATCATATCTATGTGAAGCTGGGTTTTCAGCTGTGATAAAGAACAAATAGGGAACAAATGTGGAGCAAGAAATGAGAGTAGCAGTGTCAAGTCTTATTTCCTGCTTTGAAAAACTGTGTGGAGATCACCAAGGTAACCTAACCTAACCTAACCTAACCTAACCTAACCTAACCTAACCTAACCTAACCAACCTAACCTAACTACCTATTTCTTTCGACAATTTCCTCAAAGAGTTAACTAGGAGAGAGCGTCTTGAAAAAATATTAAACTTGTAACTGCGCCGCGGGTTACAAAAGATTGGGAACCCCTGCCCTAGACAATTAAAAAGCTATTAAAAAATACCTGTAGCCAATTTGTCGATAGGAATAACTTGTAAAATTTGTTATTGTAACATCACCCATACACCCATAAAAATATAATTTATTTACCTCAACTTTAAATGGATGACACTTCTTGGGGAAGCACCTATATGTTTATAAAGAAAATAATACTTAAATACTTAAATTTTTTATAATTATTTTGACTCATTCTGTATATGATTAAGACCAAGAAAAACAGGGGTGCCAGACAATTGAATGAAAAAATTTTCCCGAAAGACAATTTCCCGAAGACAATTTCCCGAATGGACAATTGCCCGAATAACAATTGCCCGAAAATAGTATTAATATTTTAAATCCAAGAGAGCATATTCTTTATATTTATATTCTTATACTCAGCATAGACATTTTTATGGGGCTTTACGCTTATAAATAGACATACAAAATTATTGAAGTAAATTTATTTTTTTTACTCAACGAATTTCAGTATTAAAAAATACTGTATAAAATAAAATTCCACTATATTAAGAACAATACTTATTTTATTTAATATTTTATTTGACATGAGCATATTCCACAAAGTAAGAGTTAGGTTAGGTTAAATTTTCGGCCAACTGTCTTTTCGGGCAATTGTCCATTCTGGAAACGGTTTTTTCGGTCAATTGAATTTCGGGCAATTGCCCTAGATCCGAAAAACAGATGATATAGGTTAAAAATAAATATTTAGCCAAAAAAAAGAGTATGTTTAACACAACACAACCATTGTAAGTTAAAATATGAAAATTGTCTATTTGGTGTAGTTTAAAATTCATTTATTCTTTAAATAGTACCTACCTTGGTTAAACACGCTTTTGGTTTTTGTTTCACGTTAAAAACAAGAACGTACTTTTCATTTGGGATTCTCCGAATAACCACAATAACAAAACCTTGTTCTACATTGGAATGGTAATAATTTTTGGTTAGTCACAGATTTCACTTAAAAATAAAGTACCAAGTGGTGTTTACGTTGAATTAGTAATGAACGAAACCGAAACTGTATGTCACAATGATTTGTTGTTGTTGTTGTTGTATTTAAAGTTAAAAACTTCGTCATAATCGTAATTTCAATTACTAAATAAAGAAAGTTTCGAATGCAAATTTTTGAATACCTTTATAAAGTACAGAACACTGCAAGAATTTTTAATGTGTGTGTATTTGATTTAAAGTGTTTCCAAGTCCACGGTTTTACTATACATCTTACAGCATATTGCCGCCTATATCTGAAGGTAAAATTAGTAAAATAGAGAAGCAATTTCGCGAATTTGGACATGTAAAGCAGATGGAAAAAACCGCTGCCAATACACTGAGTGATGATATCTAATTAGATGTGATGCTTGAGCTTGAGAAATCCTCATACATTGAGTAGCAATCTGGCAACTGACAACTCTATCGTAAAGTTGGACATTTTGAGGTTATACGTACTCATGACGTTTTGACATACGAGAGCTATTTGTGTTGTTTACAGTAACTTAAAAATGGAATTAAATCGTGAACATTTTCGTGCGATTATTTTTACAACTTTCGACGTGGATTAACTCAGCATTGATGCTGTGCGCGAACTGATTGCAAGATCGTCATGTGACCTATCGTGAGATTGAGACAACCTTAGGCATTAGTGGGACCAGCATACATTCAATATTGCATGAATATTTGATGGACAAAAAAATTTGTTTGCGTTGGATCCTACACAATTTATCAATCGCTCAAAAAAGGCTCGTGTCGATTGGTCGAAAGAAATGCTCAAAAAATACGATCGGGGTGTTTCGAAACACGTCTATGACATCGTGACAGGTGATGTATTGTAGATTTACGCGTATGAGCCCGAAAGTAAACAGCAGTCGATTGTATGGGTGTTTCAAGATGAGTCCAATCCAACAAAAGTTGAAAGCACTTCCAAGCATATGGTCGCCTGTTTTTTCGCAACCGTACCACTAGAACAACGCAGAACAGTCAATTCTGAGTGGTACACAACCATTTGTTTGCCAGTTGTCTTCCAAGAAATCAGGAAAACCAACCGCCGAAGACGGATCACTCTTCACCACGACAATGCGAGCTCCCACACATCGGCTCAAACAACTGCATTTTTGAGCACCCAAAACATCGATTTGATGAGTCATCCGCCGTATAGTCCTGACTTGGCACCGAATGACTTCTTTTTATTCCCGTACGTAAAAAACAAACTGAGAGGTCAACGTTTTTCGACACCTGAAGAAGCGGTTGCTGCATTCAGAATGCATGTTTTGGAGATACCTCAATCAGAGTGGCAAAAGTGCTTCGACAATTGGTTCAAACGCATGCAAAAGTGTATAGATCTTCATGGGGAATATTTTGAAAAACAATAAAGTGATTTTCGATTATTAATATTTGTTTTTGTTCTCTAATCCCGAAATATAAAAGGCAACCCTCGTAGGAGAAAAAATTTTTAGAACAAATGATGGAAATGTTGAATAAAAATATCATACAATTAGAAAACGTTTTCTGATGAGTGCAGTTTCTCCGATAACGGTCATGCTAATCGTCAAAATTGTCGCTACTGGACAACGGAAAATCCTCACTGGATGAGAGAGGATCATACACAATACCCTTAGAGGGTTAATGTTTGGGCAGGGATTGATGAAAACCATATTATCGGTCTCATTTTAGTTGACGGAAAATTGGAATGGCGATAAATATGTAGCACTACTACAAAATGATGTGGTGCCAAGTTTGGTAAATTTATTTCCTGATCCAGGACACCCTCAAGTTCCAGCAAATACCATATGGTTCCAGCAAGATGCAGCACCTCAACCTGACCAGTACCTCAACTTAACATTTCCAAATCGTTAGATAGAGATGCGAGGATCAATAGAATAGCCAGCAAGATCACCTGATCTTACCCCATTAGCTTTTTTTTATGGGGCTTTGTCTAAAATATTGTTCACAAATCTAAACCACATGATCGGTCACTCCTGATATGTTAATTAACGTTAGTAGACATTTTTATTTAAGATTAGGATGTTGCCAAGAAGTCAGTGTCATTCATATTTTTTACGTTATGAACAATTAAATATTTAATATTAGAAATTTTTTTTATGTTAATTTTTGTAATAACATTTTTGGATATAGAATAAAGAGACCTTACAAACGATATATCACAAGCCCATTTAAAAAAAATGTGGGTTGTAACTGTCACTCAAAGGTAGGGATCACATTTTCACTTTAAAGAATGTCAATTTATAATTTAAATTTGACTTTTCGGGATTTTCTATAAATATGTACAGTAATCGAAATAATGAATTTATTCCATTTCTCTTTTCACACTGTATTCTTCTATATTGTACTTTCATATTTATGAGTTTCAAGTTGTTTTCCATAGGCAATTTTAGATATGATATCCTTATAAGGCATTTTATGAGCTAGTTATAAAAGTATACACAAATATTACCATTTTATACCTTGATCTCTTTGAATAATTTCATATAAAATATTTTTATCTAAAATGACATGACAAAATCTTTAATAACAACAAATAATGTATGTATATATTCTTGACCTGAAATGTGGCGATAATATATTGTCCTTTGAATAATTAATTATATAACCTTGCGGCTGGTTATGCAGATTGTTGATAAACCGCTAAACTTGTTTGAAATATCACCAATAATAGAAATACCATTGAAAGTTAAAATCTAATACTGATTAACCTATCCAGAATTAATACTGATATTTTTGAAGGAAACCTTCCTAATATTAACGTCAACACCAATAAATTTCCTTTATAAATGAACATCATTCCGCAAAAGCAAACTTTGAAAATGCTTTATTGACAGTCGTTTTAGATTAACGAGTTAAATTACTATTTAATATTATTAAAATACGGGAGTCAAATTGAAACTGACTTACCTTCATGTATTTCCAATGCTATGAAGCGTGAAAATCAAGTTATTAACATTAATAATTACAAAATTCAGTAAAATTCGTGTCATAATATGTATAAATGTTCCCACATACAATTAGTATTATCTGGTTTAGCTGTACTTTACAGAAGATAATAATATAAAAATATATTTTCATGAATTATCAATACTAATTCATATTTATCAAAGGTAATACCACGTGTCCTTAAAATTTTATCAATAAACTTTTAGTTTCGACGTAAACTTTTTTATTTGGCAAAAATACGAAAACAAACTGAGACGTGATTTTATCTTATTCAGTTTGTTTGAGTAGTTTTGCCTAAAATAAAAAAGTTTGAGTCTAGAAAATAAAAATTTATCTAGTAAAATTTTACAGGACGAATGGTATTTGAGAAGATTATTTTTTGAACCATTCTGTACAAAAACCACTTTATTTAATAATTTATAGTTATCTTTTTACCAATTTTTACTATTTTACTTTTCACTAGGATACGTGTACTTTGTGTTGCCTACCTATGATCTAATTTATTTTTTTTTTTTTTTTTTATTTAAGTTTAACGTACCTCGGCAGCTATGGCCATTGGCACGGATACAATACATATTAAATGTGCTAAACAATTACATTACATTACAATTACAAGAAAGTTAAATTTTGTGATATATTTTAGTGTCTCTTAGAAACTGTAGGGTTTTTCTAATTTCATTTGGGTTGTTGGTCATTTCCTCTAGTGTTGATTTTAGGCGTAACTTTTCACGTGTGTTAGCATATTGTTTACAATCAATTAAAATGTGGCTGATGGTCATGTCCGTAATGTTTATTAAAACATTAATAATCAAGAGAAAGAAAGGAAGTGGGTTTACACAGAATAATATTTAATAAATATATTATTTTTTTAAGAGAAAATACTTATAATCTTTTGATCTCTTAATAACTTTAATAAAAAATTTGACAAGCCCGACTTTAATGACGTAATCAATATGGTCCACGAAATGCCGTTACCCCTCCTATTAACTTATCCTATACACTAGACAGTTGACAGTTGTCAGTTGTCGTGAGCGTCGTGAAAACAGGGTTATAATTTGAATAAATATTTATTTTTATACCTATTTATACAATTATACTATTAAAGAGAAAATTACCAAAATAAAAATTATTAGGTATATCTATTTAAAGTTTACCTACAAGACCACATTTGCCTGTAGGCATATAAAAGTTTTAAATGCATGCAGAACCAGGAAGCAGGTTAGTTTTAAAATAACTACATATTTGGTTTTTCATTATCGTTTAGATGAATTGAATTATGATAATAATAATAACAAAATATATTTCAGAATATTTAGATAATATAAATGAATGTTGATTTATAGTAAGGTAGGTACCTACTTATAAACAAGAAAATTGATTGTGCAATATTGATTTTTAACAGTTCTATAATTTTATCGATCCTGGTAAAACGACTAGTGGTTTTATCGCTATAAAACGGAATGATTGGCTAGCGTTTAACACAGAACATTGAAGATTAAGTGTTTTCATTGGACGAAATCACAAAACTGTGATATTTTGACAGGTGAAAAAAATAATCAAAATAATTTACCTTACTTTAAAAAGTAATTATTGGTTTTTAATTCGAGACATGGATAGGTAATGAATTTTTCTAAAAGAAAAAATAGACACTTGTAAATAAAATATCGGTCTCGATAGGTTAGTTTCGCGAACCCCCAGGCCATAAGAGATCTGGTGACCATAGGCCACTGTCAATTGTTAGAAAGTAGTATAATTGTTAGCAGTAGTAATACATTTTTAAATGTAAATTATTGCAAACAAAAAAAAAACTACTCAAAATCACTTTTGCATGATTTCTCTTTATTGCTTTGGTTCTTTGGTAAAACTATTTCCATCTTTTCAATTGCATGGTTAGTGATCTCCTTTAACAGAGTCAGCAAACGATAATTTTCCAGTATGGTGATATGAATGTATTGAACTGGAATGAAAACATAAACCATAAAATGCGATCGCCTAAAGTTTTTCCAGCCAAAATGAAATGTCCAACAACTCAAGATCGATTTTTAATTTTAACTGCTGGGAGGCAACAATAACTGCTCCTGGGTTAGTAACGACTTTACAAGATACAGTGCAAAATTGTCTCCATGAAGCCAAATTTTCCAGTAGACGGCCCCTGAGATGTCCACCTCTGCCTAGAGGTAAGCGCGCTATCAAAACTGGAATGGTGTCAAGAATTTTAGAATTAGGCTACCCAAGATTAAACTACAGTTTTACTCAGTGATGAATGCAGACCGAGACAATGTTCACCTGCCAGGACCTCTTTGCTGTTTTGGAGAAGATTGTATCGGTTTGAATTCATTATGCGTCCGAAGAATTGGAGCGGAATTTGACATTATTTAATAGTTTAAGGGCCGGTTTATTCACCTTTCAGTAAAGTGTTCGGTAGCGTTACTGAGAAGATTGTCGTCCGTAAGTGTTTATTCATCTCCTAGTAACGCCAAGTTTTCAGTAATTATAAGCTACTGAAGACTTTAATTTACAGATCGATTGGACCTGTCATTAAGGAATTACAGAGGAGATTCTAACCTAAAATTATTTTTCGCGTGATTTATGTTTTTACTTAATTTTTTTAAAATGGATGTTATTGACGAAATAAATCTTTTTCTTGACTATATTAACGATCGCCGACCTTATAATAGCCAAAACAGATTTCACCAATGGGACAATTTAAAATTCAAAAAAATCGGTTGCAAAAACTTTAGCCTTCATAGAAGAAATACTTTTACACCAATCTGAAAGGTATTTTATTGTAAACTATGTTAGAAAACCATTTAGGAAATAATGAAATTTTTTAGAAACAACCCGATTCCGTCACTGAAACAGCTTTTGTTAACCCTCATATTTAACTAATAATCTTTTAAAATCTCGAAAAAACCAAACAAGATACACAGCTGATGCAAAGTAAAATGTCATCTGTCAAAAAAACTATAGAACTCATTAATAGAGTCCTTAGAACAAAAAGATCTTTTTGTTCTAAGGTAGAGTCAGTCTCACAAACCACAGAAAATACACTGTTGCCTTATCTCCCGTAGTGATAACTATTCAGTAACTACTGAACAAATAAAATGCGTTGAATAAACACAAATTGCTTACAGGTGACCTTTAAGTTTAGTGAACAGATAACTAACGGATACTTTACTGAACAGATGAATAAACCGGCCCTTAAGCTCGTTTTTGGCAGTAATAACCGCTTTATAGCTGTAACTGCAAGAAGAAACCGAACATTTACTGCTTCGAGAATTAACAGCTTCTTTAGGCATGCTACCGAAAGAGTGATAACTAGCCAAACTGTTAGAAGAAGGTTTTATGCATGTAATTTAAGAGCCAGAAGGCGTAGTTCACAACCACGGTTGACTGCGGATCAGCATGCATGCAGATATCGGTGGGCGAGAGAACACAGTCGTTGGAATTTTTAGGTCTGGAGGTACTGTATGTTTACAGATGAGCCCAGATTTCAGCTGAATATGTGTGATGGTCGAATATTGGTGTGGCTTCCCATTGAAACGTTTGTCTTTCGCAAATCGTTTGCTTATCTATATCGTACCCTACATAAAAATTCATGAGCGTAGAATGTTTTTAATATTTTATATTTATTTTGGTAGCATGTATGGATTTGTATACAAATTTAACTTGACGCCTAAATAAAATATTTTACTGAAAAAAAAATTTTAATATTTTATTAATAATATACAGGGTCTTTTCTGGTAGGAAAATTTATGAAAGGTGTTTAAAATTTTTGTATAGATTAGGATCGTTTTTAAATTACATGATAATATTAAAATAATTTTTATCCCAAAATGCAAACCTAAATAAAAGTAATAGGTATTTTTTTGCATATCGTCATTGGAAAGGTAAAAGGTCTAAAGTGACATATTGGTAGATTTTCAGGGAAGCGTTTTAAAAGTTCAAATTAAAAAAAATATGTAATGAATTGCCTATCATTAGGTTTTTATTGACTATCAGATATATTGATTTTTTTAGAAAATTGACATAGAGGAATGATTTTCTTCAAAACCAAATAATTCAATGGATAATTGTCCTTTCAATCAAATTGCACTTTAACTGTCCTTAAATATTGAAAGGTAAAATGACTAAATTGATGAAAACTGTTTTGTTAGAATAAAGTACAGTTGCTTAAAGGATTATACAATTTTATTATGAGTGGGGTAAAACATCTTTTTGTAACTCTTATACAAGTAACCAGGGTATCGAAAATCAAAAATACTATCTAATGGTGTATTATAAAATTTAACCTATTCAGAAATTTGTATAACAAAATCAAGGCGTTTTTAATAATTATTGCTTTAATTTTGTGAGCATCCAGAACAAAATAATATAGTAAACATTGCAAAATATTTGAGCTAGAAGTTTCATATAACTACTAATACACACACATAATAATAGTTTTTAAAAAAGGACACATCTTATTCTTAATATCTAAATATACAAATAGGTACAAACATATAAACAGCAAACATGCTACTAACTAGGAACAAAAAACTTTTCATTCATCCTATTTAAAACAAAGAATATAACTCCAACCTATATGTCTTAAAATAATAAAAAACTTAAAACATTTCATCTAAGGATTGTGTTTAACTTAACAATAAAAATATAAAATAGTAGATATCTTCTGTATGTTCCTTGTGGTGTATTCATTTTCTTTTGTTAATTTAATTAATTGAGTTTTCAACAGTATTTGGATTAACGGTTAAAATCAACAATTAATTTTATCGATTAAAATAACGTACCTATCTTGTAGAAGCACATAAATGTTATAAAACTGATTTTACTAACAAAAGCTATTTTTCTTATATCCTGAGAACGCAAAGTGGATTAAAATAATACTCTCTATGAATATTAAATAGGGCAAATGGAGTTACAGCAGATTAAAAAAAAATTTTTTTGATCAAAAATTTTAAAATGTGGAAACTTAAAATTTTTAAAAACTTGCACTTAAATATCAAAGAAAAAATATGTAAATCGAATAAAAAATATATATTTTTAGCATCCACACTACTAGATTTTTTTTCTCTATATTTTGGTGAAAACCAAATTTTAATTAGTTAATTAATAAAAAAGTTAGCAGGAATCTAGTAAATGAAAGCCTAAAGAACGCTCTTAATAAGGACCATGCCAAATAGAGTGACAGCACTACAAGCAAGGGGTGGAACCACACGATATTAATTTTCGTGAAAGGACTTTACGACCTGCGCAGTAAATTATTTAACATTTTTTAATTTTTACTGTTTTATTGTAACTGTTTTTTTTTCACGAAAAATTTGTTTATTTTATTTTTTTGGGTATATTGTAACGTGAAAGAATAATTATTATTAACCAATGACAAAAGAAAATTACAGATTTTTGTAATATCCACTTCAACTTGAGCAGTGTATATAAAGAGTATCAGTCCATTTCAGAGGTACAAGCAATAATAATTCAATCGACAAAACTGATACGGACCTGTTCGTAGAGTATCTACTCATTAATATCCTTGCGGTGATTTTATGGCCTATCATTGTTTATACGTTTTGACGACGTCATGTACCTACTCATTGTAAAACATTCCAACTTCTTTTGTCTTAAATAATGTACTCGCACGCACGTTTGTATTTGAAAAGCGATTAATAGAGAGCCGGGAGAATAATTTAAATACACAGCGAGTTCCTTATTGATTTTGTACTTTTAAAGTCAACCGAGAACCACTAGCTATTCTAATTGCAAATCTTATTTGCCGCATTAATTGCTCTAACCTTACTTTTTGTTCCATTCAACGGTCCAAGAGCCATTAATGGAGATAGAAAACTGCATACTTGTTTAAACGAACAATGGTGGGAATTATGACTTTGTTATTTACTACGTTAATGAGGTTTAAAATTAAGTTAATTAAAATTTTACTAAAAGTGGAATGCGGAAAAATAAAGGGATTTCAATTCCGATCTAAAGTTTTTATACAGAGTGAGTTTTATATATGGATCGCTTCAGTTATCTCGGAAACGGCTAGCACAATTTTTATAAATTTTGATATTTGACAATCGTTTATCTGAAAGAGAACGAAGTGAGATTTTAATGATATTGAGATATGGTGATATTTGTAGTCAACGTGAAGAGTGTAATATCTTTATTAATTTATATCCTAACCGAAATCCCATAAGTAACGAGATTTGCTTAACCAAACTGGTACAGTAAATGATTTACCTAAATCAGGACTCAGAAAAACTGCATCAACTGAAGTCAAATCTTCAGATGTTTAAGTCACGTTAAAACAAGATCCTCATTTAAGCATCAAGGGAAATTGATGTTTCGCAAAACCCCGTAAAACTTTTAGACAATAACTATACCCCAAACACCAATATTTGGCTGCAACAGGATTGAAATCCACCTCATTATGATCATAATGTGTTTTCTAGAAGATGGATTAGAAGGAGTGGTTTTATCGAATAGCCCCCGCGATATGAATCCTCTATATATACTATTTCCTGTAGGACCACTTAAAAAACACTATTTATAAGATAAAACCTGACAATATTCAGGAATTAAAATACAGGATTACCGTAGAGATAAGAAGAATTGAACAATCAGGCATGTTGCAAATTTTTTGCAAAGTGTTAAAGATCGAGTTGCTTGCGGTTTACCACTGGGACGTGGACGTTCTTATTTTGTTAATTTTTTTTACTAATGTACTGAAGGTAGATTTTGTTATGGGATGTTGATTAGGATAAAAATTATTAAATATTAAACGAGTTTATTCAATACTAGCCATCTTAATGTATCAATTTAACTTGAGCGGACATCATAAAAAGTTAGCTATAATTCCGAAACTATGAGATTTAGGTATAGAGAATATTATATGAAAAATGATCAGTATTTTCCAAAGATCTAAAAAACTAAAAAAAGGTTATCCGTACAAATAGCACTAGTGGTTGACATAGGAACTATATGAATAAAATGGAGTCAATCCGTTTAAAATGATTTTTAATTTGTAAGTGTTCTGTATTAGTCAATTCTTGAGAAACTAAATAGATATTAAAGTTGCTAGTCCGATAAAAAAACTTTTACATTTTGATTTGTATTATTTATTATTTTAAAATTTCTTGTGTGCAGTACGTTTGTTTAATTCTTCATTTGGAAGCGTCTAGAATCCTTTTAAGTAAAAATGAGTAATTTAACCCTAGAACAAGCAGCTCAAATCGTGGCTTTAGTTGAAGATGGACGATCTCAGCAATATGTTACTGAAGTCATGGGAATCAACCAATATAGCGTTTCTAAAGTTTAAGGTTTAGAGAAACTGA
Organism: Ophraella communa; assembly: GCA_035357415.1. Lineage (NCBI taxonomy): Eukaryota > Metazoa > Arthropoda > Insecta > Coleoptera > Chrysomelidae > Ophraella > Ophraella communa. The sequence continues at coordinate 12,713,946 of CM068995.1, read as the reverse complement.
AAGTTATAATAGAAGACCAGTTACAGGACGTCCCAGGTGTACTAATCCTATTTAAGAATTCAGACTTTGCAAACTCGTCATGTTATAGCTGGGCAACTCAAAAATGTTCTCTATGGAGTCCGTAGTGTTAGAATATCTTTCAATACGGTTAGAAACAGATTAAGGAATGCTTTTACTGCTCCCTTGTTAACCAGAGCACACCGTGTAGCACGTTCAAGGTTCGCAAGAGAACATGTTAATCGGGATATTAATGATTGGGCAAATATTCTTTTTACGGATGAATCAGGATTTTCACTTTATGGATCCGATAGACGAATTCCAGTTTATAGAAGCGCAGGTGAGCGATTTGCTCAGTGTAACATAAGAGCAGCCAGAAATTATGAAGGTGGTTCGATAATGGTATGGGGAGGCATTTGTTTTGAAGACCACACGGATTGTGTTTCGTAGGGGATTACTGACAGCTGATCGGTGCATAAGGGATGTTCTTGAGGAAAATGTAGTACCATTTGTTCCAATAATTGTAGAAAATTTCCAATCAATGAAGAGAATTTTATTCTAATGCACAATAACGCTCGCCCGCACGTTGCCAGAATATCAATAGAATACCTTCAAGAGGTTGGTATCCAAGTTTTAGATTGGCTAGCAGTTAGTCCAGACCTAAACCCAATTGAACATGTTTGGGACTGTCGCTCCAGACAAACTTGGTAAACTGGAAACGGTTTTAATAAAAGAATGGAAAAATTTGTATTTGGATTACATAAGTGACCTGATAAGAAGCCTTCCACGGAGAATAAGAGATGTTATTAGAGACAGAGGTGGCAATACCAGATACTAAAATTGTAACGAACTTCAGTCCGTTACCAGGAGTACGCCTATGGTAAGACCTATTTAGTTTTTGTAAGGTCATTAACTAGTATAAAAGACCGACCGTCTCACCAGAACGGCAGTTCAGTCTGGCGTGTTGAGCTGGAAGGAACTCTCCTGGGTTGACGTGTTGAGTCGATCCAAGCTACTGCGGCCTCGTTTACGTGGGCCTTGCAGTACACCGACAGACGTGCTGAGTCCGTTGGTTCCGCCAGTAATCACGATTACGTGCTGAGTTCTCGTGAATATACTAGCACCCGAGGATAGACGTGCTGAGTCGCTCACTTTGCCGTCGTCACGATTACGTGCTGAGACCAATTTAACGGATAGCCGCTCTGCGTCATCCGTATTCCGTTATTTAACACATTATTTTATTTTACAGCCGCCGCTCCGCCGACGTATGGCCGATCCCGATTCTAGTACGAGGGAGGTACGATACTAGGAGAAGAATTCCGCTTTTTAGTTTTTATTTATTTTACATATGAAGGGTACAGGGGAAAAAAGATGAATGTCACAAAAAACAGTTTATGAGAAAAACGATTTTAAAGATTTGAAGTCTTGTATATCTTACACCTAAAAAGATAAAGAATTGAAATATTTTTTAAAGTGTATGCATGCATGATTACTTATTCTGCGTATAATGACTATACCAATTGAATTGCCATTGGGGTAGGTAAAAATAATTTATGGGGGCTATGTATTAAATTGGAGGGAAATAATCTATAAAATTATACTGTAATTTAGTAACTAAACGTATTCTTTATTAATATTATTATAATTATTATGATTATAAATTAAACATTAACAACATTTGGGCTGTAAGGTAAGTTTTAAAAATAATGTCTTGCATCTGGATTTTTACAAAACTTTTTCAAGTCTTGAAGATTCTGGTACTTCAAAAAAGCTATAGGAATTCGTTCCTGATATTTTAGATTTGGTAACTCAAATTGACCATCAGGTTATTCAAGATGTCGTTGCTTTTGTTTAGGTGGTATTACCACAGAAGTAGTGAATGCTCCATTATAAGATTCACGATACTGAATCATTCTGGACATTTCATCCAATATTGCGATTTCTGTGATTGGTGTGCTCTCAAATGGACACTTTTTTGAAAGGTGATCAGTCCAGGATCGAAATATATTCTGATCTTCACAGTCTATTACATTGAATGGGTGTGGCTTTGTCCTGGCATTTCGAATATGTTCATTCCAGTCAGATTGAAGTTCTATGGTGGCTTTCTGGTTAATTAGTCCCATATTACACTGAGAAAAATGGATTGAAGTCGACGTAATAAAATATTATGCAAACACTGTGAAATACTCTGCTTACAACTAATAAAATAGTGCGCATTACTCTAAATAGTGACAGGAATGTATATTTATTCTGCAGGGCATTAAACTTCATTGTGCAAGAAACCTCATCAAAACTTTATGTTCAAATGTCGTATCTTTTATCGTGCAAGAACTATTATGCATAGTAAAATTATGGATTTAACATCATAATTTACAGTTATCAAAGCACAATAAATTATGACGTCTTAAATTCACCATATAATATAGTTTTTTGCATAGAAAATTACGGTGCAAAGAGTTGCACCATAAAATTCGATGCAATGCATGTATATATTTAAAACTACGCAGAAAATTTTATAGTGACATTCCCGATTATTTGCATAATAATTAATTAATCCTGAGGAACAATAAAATTTAGTGCGTATGCACGTTGAAGAATCGTGCTAGGTTGAAAAAATTATTGCTTAGCACAAAAATGTTTGAAAATTCACTAAAATGTATTGTGCGTATGCACTAAACATTACGTGCATTTTGAGAATTCATAAAAAAATATGGTGCGTATGCATATAAAAATTACATGCATGCAACAAATCGGGGGAATCCGGGGGGGAATCTGTCCCCGCGCGCGCCGACATCGACACCACCGCGCCGCCGGATCCAACCAAACACCACACACCATTCTGTGCTGTGACCTCCGCGCGTGAGTGTCGTTCAATACTTCTATATTAAATTTTGCTGTGTTGTGTAGTGTGAAATGGACGAGTTACTGAGAAAGTTATATTTAATTAAGTTTATGTTTAATCTAGATTAAGATTAACTTTCTTATGGAAAATAAATGTTTGTATGATTTTAAGATTTTTTAAATTACCTACATAGTACATATATACCTGCTCTAGACTCTGTGTGATTAGATTATTACTATGTGAATTTCAGCACTTTTTTCTGCACTGTACTGTGACATGTGTGGATATTTTTTAGGATTAGCAACAAATATTTGTACGGTGTTTCTAAACGGTGAAATTATATTCATAATCAGATTAGTCTTTGGACAGGTAGGTATCTTCAGTCAAAATTGATAGTCCAAACAAAAAAAAATTTACACAAAAAATCGGGCGTTTTTTTGACTCTCCTTAAACAAATCGTTCACTACGAGTATTTTTCGGTAAAGTCAAAAAAAACTACCAAATTTTTTTGTTTTACCTATCTTTTCTGACTGACACAGAATACCTCTCCGAACACTTTATTTGATTATACAGAGTGTAATGTAAGGGAAAGCTTTTCGAATTTTTAACAATGTCTTTAGTAGGCCATCATCCCAAACAACGTACAGCAAGAATTTTTTGTCGAAAACGAAAAAAAAATCGACTCTCCATACAACTAAAACAAATCAGTTTGTATGAAGAGCCAAAAGTTTTTTTTTGTTTCCCACAAAAAAATCAGGACGATGATCTGAAGACATTGTTAAAGTTTTCGGAAAGTTGTCTCTTACACCCTTTATTATTTATTTAATCGTCCGAAAATACCGTGTAGAGATTAAGTGCTAATCCTGAAAAATATCAATCCCGTCACGATATTAAATAGTGCGGAAAAAAATACTAGGGCACGTAAAAGGATCATGCCCAGCTAAAAAAGCACTATGAAATTTAGTGCAGTCGCATATAAAGATATGCTTCCAGCAGCAAATAATATCATGCGCAGGCACGATATATTATAGGGTACGACCTGGTACAAAGGCACATAATAGGATTATGAATGCATTATAATATAAAATGCTGTCAATTACGTATTTTAAACAGTGCACTTTATATTTTCGTTCATTAGAGTTATACAATATGATGTCTTGACCTATATCTTATAGTGCGAGCAGCAAATAAGTTTGTGACGTCGCTAATTGGCGGAGGAACCATAATTTTATGTGCACCACGGCAGAATAACTTTATGTGTAGGCACGATTGTTGAAAAAAGTGTGCATGCACAATAGTTTATAGTGCCTCATTTTTCTCAGTGTACGACCGATAAGCTGATACTGACACTAATACCTACTATAAATCTAAAACTTAAACAAAAGACGTCTACTATAAATACGTGATCGCCTCCCATCACAGGTGGACGTTCATCTTTTTTCACCGGCAAGGCTGGACATTCATCTTTATTGCTCTGTACACATTTATTTAAATTCGTTGTAGCTTGTGACTCTCATTAGTTTTAGCTGGGTCGAAGATTCTGTCAGATTCTAATGTATTTTAGAAATGGATTCGCGGTTTGGGTTTGAGTTACCCGGAATACATCACAAAATGTTAAATTTATCGTTTAAATTTTTTATTTTGTTACTTTGTATTATTTGATTTTTCTCTAGAATTGTTATTTTCATTATTTATGCCCATTATTTTTTTATTTTTAATTTAAATTACATAAACTACTTTGAAAATTAATTCCACATTCATTTCCCCAAAAAAATGAAAAGATAATAATAAAAACTTTATTCATAAATCACGCGATACTTTTTGTGACGAGTGTATTTTACTTCGTTTTGCATTCCGAGATTGTTATGGTCATTTAACTAGGATAAATAGCCATATTGTCATTGATTGTTGCTGAATATTAAGTGTATTTTCTAGTTACTCAACTTTCAAATAGTATTTTGACGTTTAGAAGTAAAGTAATTGATGGTTCGGATGTGTTTGATTTGCAAGTATAATCATTATTCAAATCCCATTTTACAGGTTTTTAAAAAAAACTGAAGTAGTTTCTGCTCAAGCTCGACCCCCTACTCTTCTTCGTTTCTCACCGCACTTACAATGGGACTTAGAATTCCTAAATGACTGATTGTCTCTATGTATTTTTACACTCTATGTACATAATTCATTACTCTGAATCAAGACAAACGCCTATATTGTGTATTACTTAATGAGAGAAGTAACTGTTAGGATCGTATAAATTTTACTTTTATTAAACATAAACTTAACTGATTGAGTTTAATTACAATTGACCTGAGTAATCCGACTTTTAAAATAGCTTTGATGTTTTTTTACATCTCTGAAGGTTTGCTTATTTGTATTTTAAAATTAAATTTCATGTTTTCGTAGATGTTGAAACTGAAGAAAAGAAATCACGTGCAAGAGCACATGTTCCTAATCCATGCTCTTCCATTTATAATGAACTTTATTTTTAAAATCCGTACTCCATTTAAAGTGTTTTTCTTTTATTCGATTTAACGAGAATCCCCGTGAGAAACCTTGAAAGAAATAATTTCTGTACACTAAATATACCCACAATTATTGTATTTTCACACGCCAGAAAAGTCGATATGGCTCGCATGTAAAAAGTCCTTGAAATAATTTTAATTCCGACTAATCTAACTTATTACTGCCGAGTTAAACCGTTTACGATTTACTCACGTGAAACTTGACATTGACAGTATTCGATTTTGTTACCTAATTGCAAAATACGCTATTAAATACATTTAAACGAATTAACAGAAGTTTCTGAAAACGGGGTAGTGAATTAAACTTTTAATTGGATAAGCTTTAATCGTAGATAGTTTGTTCGTATTTTACAGAAAATGCAGGTTCTAAGTCTAAGATAAACACTGCAAACGGACTTCGAATACAGCAACTTTACCAATACCAATGAATGAATGAATTAATATAGTAAGCGGGGTGGCTGATGCCGGACCCTTTTTGCCATACCCCAGGTTCTCCCCCCTCTGTATCTTTATTGGTTCGGTGCCCTCCCGAAACGCCTTCATCGATTTTTCGCACACCAAAAATGTTTTGTCTGAGTTGAGCGTAAACCTCATAGATACCCAGGAAGTGATAAAATGTGTCCTCCTCTCCACAGTTTGGATAGTCTGTCATCGACTACACCCAAGAGATGTAGATGTCTTCTAAGTCCACGGTGGCTATTAAGGACTTCGACAAGCAAGCGCAGCTGTGATCTGGATTTATCCAATAACCACCTTGCCCAAGCATTATCATTATCATTTGTTTCGCCTGCATAAGGCCTCTGAAGTTGGTTCATTGTTCTTCTAATCCTCTCTCCGCCCATTCTTTGAGCAGAGTTCGAGTTTGTACTCTGCTTAGCGTTAGCTTAAAACACTTTACTTCACACTTTTATGCTGATGAAACACATCAAACAATTATGTATAGTATTTTTCACAGTAAATGGTATTGGCTTATTAACTACAATAAACTACCCGATTTAATCTCATTATGTAGAAAATCATCAGGTAAAAGATGCAAATGTGCTACAGGATCGAACATAAGAAATTTGAATTTTGCATAATATAGGAGATATACAAGTAATTTATTTAAATGTTACAATTCTATTCTATATTTAGTTCCGTGTCGCTATCGCTATCCTCATCTAAATTAATTATAAATGGCGCAATTGATTTTACAGAAAGTTACGAGTTTTCAACATTTATAACATGACTAACAGAACTTTTCCAACTCTCGGTAGGAATGTCATTCATACAGTTCCTAATTAATTCTACCACACTACCACTTAAAGTCGAAGAAGTATTTTTTCCGCGCACACTCGATTTAAGTTGCTGCCACATAAGCTCTATGGGATTGAACATGCAGTAGTAGGGAGGTGGTCGTAAACTGTATGTCCCAATTCTTCTGCAATTGTATCACAAACAAACGTATTCTTTAAAGAAAATGACTGCAGCACTTGTAAAAGTTCTTTTTTTGTATAATTTTTCTTAAAATATATGTCATTTGAAGTTTTGAATCTCCAATTTAGTATTCTTTGAGCCAGGAATTTTTTGCAATTGTCGACTATGTAGCTTGCGTTGTTCATTACTATAACGCTGTTTGGCGGAATATTGGGTAACAGAAAATTTTTAAACCAATCTTCAAAAAGCTCTGCTGTCGTATCTTCGTGATAATCAACACAAGAGCCCTTCATATTTTTGGCAGAAAGCCACATAGCGTTTGGGATCCAACCATTTTCTGATCCTGCGTGTAATATTGTGATTCTCTTCCCTTTATTTGATGGTGCTTTTGTTTTACACTTATCAGAGGAATCAGACCATCCTGTCATGCGTGTCAAACCACGTCTCGTCGAGGTAGAGTATTGGCCGACCTTCAGACCGGTATTTTCTTATTGACGTTATATATTCAGAACGCCAGTTTATTAAACGTGTGGATTCCATTATTACTTGTCTCTTGTCATTGTTACGATATTTAAAGCCCATTGCAGACAGAGCTGGCCAAAGAGTAGCGAGGCCACAGTTGATGTGAGTTTCGTCATTGATGAGCCGCTGTTTCAGACTTTTGATTGTAGGGACACGCTGCTCATCGTACATAACAGGTCGGCTGAAAAGTCCCCGGTCTGACCTATAGATGACGACACTAGAATTAAATCCATTTCATTTTTAGATAGTATCAACATTCAAAAGATTCGTGTAAAAATTTGACAGCTGTCGGACTATTAGTTTGTGAGATATTGCATTTTTAGTGAAGCAACTTTTGTTATTTTCAAAAAGATGGAAAAAAAGAATTTCGTGTGCTTATTAAATATTGTTATTTGAAAGGAAAAAATACAGTTGAAGCAAAAGCTTGGCTTGATAATGAGTTTTCGGACTCTGCGCCAGGAAAATCAACAATCATTGACTGGTACGCAAAATTCAAGCGTGGTGAAATGAGCACCGAAGACGGTGAACGCAGTGGACGCCCAAAAGAGGTGGTTACCGACGAAAATATCAAAAAAATCCACAAAATGATTTTGAGTGACCGTAAAGTGAATATGATCGAGATAGCTGACACTCTAAAGATATCTAAGGAACGTGTTGGACATATAGTTCACGAATATTTGGGTATGCGGAAGTTCTGTGCGAAATGGGTGCCGCGCGTGCTCACAATCGACCAAAAACAGCAACGAATTGATGATTCTGAGCAGTGTTTGCAGCTGTTAAGTCGTAATAAACCCGATTTTTTGCGTCGATATGTGACTATGGATGAAACTTGGCTCCATCACTACACGCCTAAGGCCAATCGACAGTCAGCTGAGTGGACTACGGCCGGTGAACCGCCACCAAAGCGTGGAAAGACTCAACAGTCAGCTGGCAAAATTATGGCCTCAGTTTTTTGGGATATACACGGTATATTGTTCATCGACTATTTGGAAAAGGGAAAAACAATCAACAGCGACTATTACTGTGCATTATTGGAGCGATTGAAGACCGAAATCACGAAAAAACGGCCCCATATGAAGAAGAAAAAAGTGTTGTTTCATCAAGACAATGCACCGTGTCACAAATCATCGAAAACGATGGCAAAATTGCATGAATTGGGCTTCGAATTGCTTCCTCGCCCACCGTATTCTCCAGATCTAGCCCCCAGCGACTTTTTCCTTTTCTCTGACCTGAAGAGAATACTCTGATACTGAGGTAATCGCCGAAACTGAAGCCTATTTTGAGGACAAACCGAAGGAGTACTACAAAAATGGTATCGAAAATTGGAAGGTCGCTATAATCGCAGTATCGCCCTTGAAGGCAACTATGTTGAATAAAAAAAATGAATTTTTTCAAAATATTGTGTTTTACTATGGTAGACCGGGGACTTTTCAGCCGACCTGTTAGTGTAGATCTTTCGCCTTATCAAATCTTTTTCCCAGTCGTCTAGACTTCTTATGACACCGGAATCTTTACGTTTTTTTCTTGATTCCATGGAATTTTCAACAATTCGTCTAACTGAAGTAAGAGGTACCTTCGTCAAATTAGTGGTTATTCTTGCTGCAGCACCCGCGTTATATCCTTGCTGCAGCACCCGCGTTATATCCTTGCTGAAGTAAGGAACTATACACATTTTTTATAATGATTTTCGCGTCAAAAGATAAGTGATTCTTCTTTAACGAGCCACTGGAAGAAGCACTATTACTTTTTATCCACGGACGCCACATACTGGCTATTCTGTACGTTGGGGTATAAAATCTTTGCTATTAATATCTGTAATAAATAAATGTTATAAAATTATTGCACGCCGTAACACCAGTAAACACTTCCAATGAAATACAAAGACTAAAATGAACAAGAAGTGTAAGCCTCTACAATCCCTCTCTGAGAAACAAAATTACCTGTATCAGGTCCTCTTACATATATGGTGTGCATCTCGGATTTTACAATAACTTAAGGGTCTAATTGGTTTTATTATAATCCTTCCGTCAATACTATTTATTGTGAAAACAACTATAAACTTGACTAATTTATTCATTTCGTGAGGTTTGTAGGTATGACGTCAGGGTAAGGGTCAATTTTTTCTTCTATACTTTGCGATGATAAGAATTCGATATATTAAAAAGTACCTCTTGAATAAATCATGAATAGTCAGGTTATATACACGTAAATATCTTTTTTATGCGTAATGAATCGATGACTAATGTAACTAATAATCGATGACAATTCACATATAATCCATCTTATATCAACAACCAGTTATGGCAAACGACTAAAAACTTCAACTTTAATAAACTACCGCGTGAAGCTCATCAAATTTACAATAAAATAAATTTATTTTCTTTACACATATATGCCCACGAAATTGACCCATTAAAAATGCTACTTGAAATCTTGAATATAAGAAAATAACGACAGATACATTTTTTTATAAAAATTTCAACTGTTTAACGTCCAATATAACGTTTAAGTTCCACTTAGATCGAATATTTTAAAGTCAATTACTCGGATGTACAGCCAAAGACAAATGAAACGCACAACTAGATTCAGGTGGGATTAGTTGCTGACCTCATGTTGCAACGCTGCGAATAGAATTGTGACCAGGTCTCTTTAGTTTAAAAAAGGTTTATATTTATAATATCGCAAAACTCGTTGTATGAATCAAGTACCAACTAATGTAGATATAAATAATGTGATTTTAATTACTATTTAAATGATTTTATTTATATATTACTTATATGTTTTTTTTTATTTTTTCTGTATTGCAAACGATCGATGTATTTTAATTTTATATTAAACTTTAAGAAAGTTCCCAATCACAGGAACGGAACGTTAGTAATGAAAGTCACAGTGTTTTAATTCATTTTCAATACATATTATATAATCCGCTCCCCCCTATGGTCACCCCATGGAACACCCTATACATTTTGGGATTTTCTACATTTCTTTGATGAACTGATTTCAGAAATTATATTATCCCTCATCCTCGACTCGGGATAATGTTCACAACAAAAACATTTGTTATAGTCTGGTCGAGAAGTCATTTAAATCTGATTTTGGTGTCAATCGATTCGGAATGACAAATATAAAAATGTTCCTGAATATCAAAATCCGTTTTAAAAAATTTCCTATTGTTATTAACAATTTAAGATTTTAAAAAAAGGGGGTTTACGTTTTTACTAATAACTCATAAACTATAATAGCTACAACAAAAAACTGATCGGATTCTTAAAAAATTTTTTAAAAATTATTAAACAAGCCATTTGTTTAAAAACATTTATTAAACAATTGGTCACAAACATTTAAAAAAATTGGATTTATATTGTTTATAGCGTATTAAAAACTACTGTAAACAGTTGTTTACAAAAATTTAAATTTTTCACATCTAAAATCGCATTTGTTTACTTTGCTTGTTAATAATAACAATTTCAATTGTCAAAAATTTTATTATTTAACTTTGTTCAGTAGCTTTATGATAAAGGATTCCAAGGGTTAAAAAAATTCTTGTGTTTTTATTTTACTCACAATAACGAATTTAAAGTTAGTAACAATGAAGATTTAATTTTTTAATTAACAAATGGATAGAAATCTGAAAAATAACGGAAAAAAAATTTTGACTACAGAAATTTGTTCTCTGATATGTTCTGTTACTGCTAGAATTTAAAAAAAAAATTTTATTAATATTTACTTTTTGAAAAAAAATAATTTATGTCATTTGGTCGTTGCGACGGTGACGCGCCGCCTGTTTTTTATGCCATTTTCAACATTAATTTAGACCTATAAATAATTGAGCTACAACTCGGGGAGTTGAGACTTTTTTGTTTGAAATTTCCTGCCCTTTAAGAATCCGTTCAGTTTTTTGTTCTAGCTACTATAGTTTATGAGTTATGAGCAAAAATGTAAACCCCCTTTTTTTAAAATCTTAAATTGTTAATAACATTAGGAAATTTTTTTAAACGGATTTTGATATTCAGGAACATTTTTATATTTGTCATTTCGAATAGATTGATACCAAAATCAGATTTTTCGGATCGGTGTAACCCAAATCCGATTTAAATGACTTCTCGACCAGACTATTACCTCATTTTAAATTATTTTAAGAGAGTTCATATACGTTGTATTCGGTGACCAATAAAGACGAATCGCTCAAAAACATCTTTACACTAGTTAATTTTATAAAACAAATCGGCAAAATCAAAACCCATCAAAAATTACCGAAAAGTCGAAAAAATAAAAAATATCGAAACTTATATTCGACATATTTCCACCAGCACAAACACAAAAATGTTAGAAAGTTAACTATCGTCCTACGGTTTATATTAATTACTATCATAGAATAAGGTTTATGAGTTACTATTGAGTAAATATTAATACACCCCCAACTCATCTTTTTACTAAATCCAGGCAACTTAAATTTTGATTGTTATAAAAATGCAAAATAGTTGAACCAGAGAATGAATATGTAAAAATCCCTTAGAAACTATGAAAACTACACAGTAGACCTATCATTTAATATTCGGCCCAATGTTCTCTAAATATGCATAATTAACCTTAGACTAATACCAGTGACTATAACAATATTTATTGTTATAGTCACTTCTAATACTAAAACTGTGGAATAAACCAAATTTGCCAAAATGTATCGTTGAAACGTCTGCTATCCCCTCCAAATAGATAGATTTACGTTATTACGGTCACAATTATTGATGTACTCGTATTTCTAATACATTTCATCAGCGTTGCCAGGCATATAATAAGTAAATGAAACTAGTTGAATTTTTATGAATTTTGGTGGTTGCCTTGTGCGTTTCATTTGTCTTTGGCTGTACACATATGTAACTGATGAAGAGAAAAAATTTGTTGATATAAGTACGGATTTAATTCCGAGAATACAAGTTGTACTGTTTAATTGGCTCATTAGAGGTTATTACCATGGCCTACTGATAATGATCAGACTTCGCTATAACAATAACCAGTCATGTCTTGGAAGAAAAAAAATGAATGAATTGTAAAGGATGTGAGAATTCTTAGCGAGAGAATGTCTGAATTTACAGTACCGAAATTCAATACGGCGAAACTTGAAAAGTAGACTCCAAAGAATGTTTTTAAAGAAATTATTACGGTTGCAGATTAAAGTAGGACACAATTTGATAAGATGTTTCATTTTAATTTCGGTTTTAGAGATAAACTAAAGGTTAACCATATCAATGATGGTCGTAAAAATAATAACTTGGGTATTAGTCACTAACCGATTGTTAAAATCGCAATTCTTAATAAAACAATTATAATTGTACACATGTTTTCGGTATGTTTTATGTAGAACTACTTATCATAATTAATTTACATGTGATTTACACATAATACAGCTAATTTTAATCATCGGGGTATTTATGATATTCGAATAAGTAAATAAGTGAAAGCTAAAATATTGTAACAACACATTATGTAAGACTTTTCCAACCAATCGATCTGCTCCCCCTTCCGTTACTTTAATGTATTTATTTCATTGCATTTGTTATGTCATTTTTTAATGTAGGTGTAGATTTTATGTTATTATCTGGTATATTAATATAGTTACATTGGGTTTCTAAAAGTTTTTTATTTATTTTTGATAATAAGAATTTTAAACAGTAGTACTTAGGTACCTAATTAATTTTAATCCTTGTTTTATAAACAAATCACTTTATTACACATGTAGACCAGGGCCGAAGCCTTAAAAAATGGTAAAAAATGAAAAAAAAATACAAAAGAATGAAACCCATTGGAAAAGGAGGGAAATATGATCAAAATGAAAGGAAAAATAAATTACGGTTGATCCGAGTTCGAGAAGTGGGAGGGGGTGAGTTTTTAAGGGTAAAAAATTGTTTATCTCGATTTCCGGCTAAACTACACGTCCTATGCGAAAAAGTTAAATGGCAAAGTTGTAGGTAATAAAAAGATCTACAACTTTTGTATTCGCAATTTTTTCACATAACCTCAAAATTTGGGTGAAAAATTCAAAAAACCAAGTTTTTGGTTTTTTATTTATCTTTTTCAAAAAAATTTTTTTTTACGAAATTTGGTGAAAACTTACCTTATTATGTCCCAAATACACTGTAATTTATTTGATTAAAAATTTTTATTTTTTCGCCTTATTTTCACTTAATATCAAAAAAGCACCCTAATGTTCAATCGAAAATTCTGACGTCAAAATATCAGCTTTTTTCAAAAAGTTTTGGGGCTTTTTGTTCGTTGAAATATCTACTTTCTGATGGTGTAAAAAATATACATTACTATAGGAAATGTTCTCAGAAAATGCAAAAAATTGAAAAAAACCCAAATTCGAAATTTTTTTTTTATCATTATGTACAATTTCATCAAAAAAATATGATTGCTGCAATTTTTTTTTAAGTTGGAAAGTTTATTTATTTAATTCGAATTACATTCATGTCATAGAAAATCTCATACAATATAAATATACATGTAAATCGTACTATTCAATTTAGATACTTATATATTTATATTGTATGAGATTTTCTATGACATGAATGTAATTCGAATTAAATAAATAAACTTTCCAACTTAAAAAAAAATTGCAGCAATCATACTTTTTTGATGAAATTGTACATAATGATAAAAAAAAAATTTCGAATTTAGGTTTTTTCAATTTTTTGCATTTTCTGAGAACATTTCCTATAGTAATGTATATTTTTTTACACCATCAGAAAGTAGATATTTCAACGAACAAAAAGCCCCAAAACTTTTTGAAAAAAGCTGATATTTTGACGTCAGAATTTTCGATTGAAAATTAGGGTGCTTTTTTGATATTAAGTGAAAATAAGGCGAAAAAATAAAAATTTTTAATCAAATAAATTACAGTGTATTTGGGACATAATAAGGTAAGTTTTCACCAAATTTCGTAAAAAAAAATTTTTTTGAAAAAGATATAAATAAAAAACCAAAAACTTGGTTTTTTGAATTTTTCACCCAAATTTTGAGGTTATGTGAAAAAATTGCGAATACAAAAGTTGTAGATCTTTTTATTACCTACAACTTTGCCATTTAACTTTTTCGCATAGGACGTGTAGTTTAGCCGGAAATCGAGATAAACCATTTTTTACCCTTAAAAACTCACCCCCTCCCACTTCTCGAACTCGGATCAACCGTAATTTATTTTTCCTTTCATTTTGATCATATTTCTCTCCTTTTCCAATGGGTTTCATTCTATTGTAATTTTTTTTGGTTTCAAAAATTATCGACCCTGGTCTAATGTCCACACATAATGAATGCCATCTTAATTATTACAGAATGTAGGATAAACATATTTGTAAATGTATCTTTACGAATCTATTTTTACCCGGTTCAATGAAATTTCGAACAAATACAATCGAACCAAGTCGGACCAGCCGTTAGCAAAAAGTTAGGATATCCTGAAAAATATTTATGTTCAGCGAAATTCGTATTTACAAGGAGCAAATAATACGAGTAGTCTACATCCTGCTGAAATTGAAGCGAACATAAACGTCAACGACATAATATATAAATATACATCTCATTTCACGGTAATGTTTAAAATTGAAGATGTAGTCTTAGAAGTATGCGGCTCTCGAATAATTCATTTAAATAATTTTTAGTTATAAAAAGTTATAAAAATAAAGGTTAGGGACTAGCAAAATCTATTTTTACTACGATCAACACAGAAAATTTCATATTCTGTACCACTATTACAACTAGAAAATTCCGTACACATGCTCAAAACTGTGCGGAATATTATTCCACACTGTCATTTCCGCACTCTTATGTCAAATTATAAAAAATAAATAAAACCTAATCAGGAAACTAATCCAAAATCTCGCGGTCAATAGACTGCTACACTTTTCACGACATCAGCACATCTTAAATAATTTAAGGGGCTGGTTGCATAAACGCTTGTCAAACCTGTTACTTAACAATGTGTCAACTCTATGTTAAATTGGTAAATGTGTATTTTAAGTTAAACCCCCGTGAGGCGCATGCGACTATTTGAAGGATAATATGATTAGTCGATGAGAGAGGTAAAATTTGATTCTTAGGCTACGTTGTCAAATTTCTTAGAGTGAATTAGTAGACTAGACTTTGGAAAGACAAAAATTGTATAAGTTTTGAAATTTAAACGTACTTCGTTACTTATGTTTTCTTTCTGTATTAACTATATCCTTGACATATTTTAAATTATGTTAATGGTATATTGGTTTTGATCTTATAAGTAAATAACAGTTAGTTAATCAAAATTACAAATTACCATTAAAACAAGATTTTAGTATTTACCCAATATATAATTTGAATAGTTGATTTTAATAGTTTATATTTTGAAATCATATTAAAATATTAAAATCACAGGTTACCACCAAAGCTAGAGAATGATTTATTATTTATAGATTTTGACAGTAAAAGTCCATTAATTAATAAATATTAAGGTCCGTTTTGTTATGATCCAATTAAATAAACTAAAATCTAAGTATTCGGTTTCAGAGAAAAATTATTTAAACCGACAACGTGGCACTGCCACTTCATCAAAAAATCAATAAATTTGAAATGCACGCGCTATCGTTGCACATACACATTTTAAAAGTTAACAGAATGTTAGCTAACATAGGTTTAACAAGCGTATATGCAACCTGCCTAGTATAATAAGGTTTAATAAATAAACATGCTTGCTTATTTTTTTTTCATAGTCACGTAGGATACCTGTCAAAAAAGTTAAAATTAAAGTTCATTACAACGGATTCTATCAGTAAAAAACGTAAAAAATAAAGCAGCTGCTTTATTGTAAATATAAATGTTTTTAATTTGATCGTACATAAAGTATAGCGTGTTGAATGAATGAATGTATGAATGAGTTAGGGGTGATGATTACACTGCGACCCATAGGATCTATTGTGTCTCCCCTTACTTGCCATGTTCTGATGTTTTCTCAGATTTATAGCAGCTCTTCGAGTCCTATTTTCCTGGGGAAGTTTAGGACATCGTCGGGCTTCAAATCAGGTAGATCCCCTTCCTCTATTTCATGTGCTCCTAGGTATCTAGCCCTAGAATTTTGCAAGGCAGGACATTCTGAGAGTATATGTATTGAGGTTTCATCCTCTTCCTCACAGAATCTGCACTTTGCTTCATCTGCTAACCCTAGTTTCTTCATGTGGCTTCTTAACCGGCAATGCCCGGTTAATATTCCCGTTAGAATACGGAGCCTTTTTTACTGAGGTTGAGGCAGCTAAGAGATCTCTTCTGGTCATAGTTCCCCAGTAGTATCTTAGATTGCCTCAGTCCTTCCAGCTGATTCCAGTACTCGGATTTTTCTTTCTCCATTTCCTCCCTTAGTTTTCCTAAGATTACTCTACTGCTGATCCCACAAGATGGTTCTGGTCCCAAATGTGGGGTTTCAGCTCCTTTTTTGCCAGCTTATCTGCTGTTTCATTCCCCTCTATTCCTATGTGTCCCGGGACCCATAGGAGGGTGACAGTGTTCTTCTGGCCTAGTTCATTTAGTTTGCCTAGGCATTCCCAAACCATCTTCGAACTGATTATATTTGAACTCAGCGCTTTGATGGCTGCTTGACTATCCGACATGATCACAATCTCTTGTCTGCGATAGTTTCTTCCAATATTGAATTCCACACATCTTTCGATGGCGCGGACTTCTGCTTGAAAGATGCTCGGGTAAGTGCCCAAGCTTTCTGAGTATTTGGCTCTCGGTCCAAAAACTCCTATCCCAGTTCCCTCGTCTAGCTTGGAACCGTCCGTATACCACTTTATGGTATTCTGGTTTAAATTCTGTATGGTGTCTTCATCCCATTCAGATTTATTACTCAACTTTGTGATGAATTTTCTCACAAAGTTGAATTTCTTTGGCATATCATCTTGGGGCATTTCCCAAGTTTGATCAAAATGAAGTGATCGGGGTTTTTCCCTGATAATTCCTTCTTTGATCATTCTATATATCGTTTTCTTCCTTACACTTTCTAACAGAATGTGCAGTGGGTTTAAGTTTAAAATCACCTCCATTGCAGCAGTGGGGCAAGTTCCCATTGCTCCAGTGATACATGAACAGGCTAGTCTCTGAATTTTCGAGAGGTTTTTCCTCGTCGTATTCAGATTAGCCCTTACGCCCCAAGACACTGCCCCATATGTGATTAATGGTCTCACTATTGCTGTGTACATCCATTGCAGGATACGTGGGTTACATCCCCAGTTCTTCCCTGCAATGTTCCTACACACCATGAGGGCCTTGGTTGCTTTGTGTATTACTTCGTCTTCGTGTTTGTTCCAGAGTAACCTGCTATCTAGGATTAGCCCTAGATATTTTACCTCTGTTTTCCACTCGACGATGTTCTCCCCTATTTTTATGATTTTTAGATTAGGTTTCTTTTTCCTTGTAAAGGCTACTAGTGTGGTTTTGGTGGGGTTGATGCTGAGTCCCACCGAGTCACACCATTGTTCCGCAATGTTCAATCCTCTTCGAACAATGTCACAGAGGACGTTTTCATACTTCCCTTTTGCCAGGATAACCATGTCGTCGGAATACCCTTGACATGGTATGCCTTCCCTAGTCAATTGACAGAGCAGACTGTCCACAGTGAGACTCCACATAAGAAGTATAGCGTGTTACTCCTGCAGAAAACCTATTCCATACTCGTGTGATTTCACAAATCATGTAGAAGAGATTACTGCACTTGTGACACAATGTACTTTTCCGGTCCATATCCAATCCCTAGTTATTAAATAGAAACAGGTGATTCTTTATTTGTAGTTTGTCAAAATAAAGAATTAGGTTTGTATCAAATTATTGTTCTCCAAGTCGAAGCCATTTTATATTTTATGTTACAGATTAATGTCCTTACGAAAACTCTAGAGGTGTCAGATTAACATTATTTTTAAAGGTAATACCAAGAGTCCTTAAAATTTTATCGATAAATTTTGAGTTTCAACGAGAACTTTTTTATTTGACAAAAATACGAATACAAACTAAAATCACGAGACCACATGACGAGTAATTCCATATTATTTAGTTCGTTTGAGTAGTTTTGCCTAAAATAAAGAAGTTTGAGTCTGGAAAATAAAAATTTATATAGTAAAATTTTACAGGAGTGGTATTTGAGAAGATTATTTTTTGAACCATTCTGTACAGAAACCACTTTATTTAATAATTCATAGATATCTTTCCACTAACTCTATTTTCGCTTTAAGACTCGATTTTTAATTATAAAAAATAAAGATTCGATCAACAATGATTTAAATTTAAGTTGTGTGTATTTTATGTTGCCTACCTATGATCTAATTTATTAAAACATTAATAATCAAGATACAGAAATGAAGTGAGTTTACACATAATAATATTTAGCAAATATATTGTTTTTTAAGAGAAAATACTCATAATCTTTTGATCTTCCAATAAGTTTAACAAATAATAACTTCTCAAGGTTACTACTACGGCTGTACTAGCAGGATAAGTAAATGCAAAGGATAACGACATTCGGTGTTATTTTAGAGAAGAGGGAAACTGAGGTAAGGGAAACGAAAAAGTCAAAGGAAGCTGGCATTAGAAATCACACATGTTTTGAATGGATTTCTTTTTTCTTTTTATGACAGAACCAGGTTAGTTTTAAAGTACCTTTCTATTTGAATTTGTATTGTCGTTTAGTTGAGTTGAATATTAACAGAATATATTGTGAAAAAGAGAATCATTGTAATTTGGTTTGTATTGAAAATATTAAGGCATACCATTATTTGATCTTAGTACAGTTTTCAAACGGCTGTAATTTGTCTAGTTTTCATAACATCATAGCATAGTAATTAAATGTTACGTAGTCAAAGCACTGACTGATACATCTTAGCGTCAAATAACTTCAATAAAAATTCCCAATTATATCAAATAATTAAAAAAAAAATATTTATTTTGGGAACAGCGATTCATTAACTGCAATTCTGCAAATCAACATGGCAATATTACACAAATAATTTATAATAAATTTTAACCGTTATTAAAATAACTTTAATACATCATTATTGTAAAAGTCCATCAACTAACAAAGACTAATTACCGCTGTTTAAACTTATTTCCTGTTACCCTCCGAGAATTCTTATTTTCGTACTATATATTTTTAGATCCAAGGAACTATTTTTATATTACTTTTTTGTTTTCCGACATAAAGCTTGTTTACATCCAGCGGGTGTAACTCAATAAAGAAAACATTGGGAGCCGGTTGGCGTTCGAAGAACAGAAAACAATCAAGATTTTTAAAAAAGAATAACATGCTTGCATGTTGTTCGGTTAGACGAATTCAAGCAAAGAACTAGAACAAAGGTTTGTGAATCTATTTTTAATGCTATGTATACTATTTTTTAATATCTAAATAACTAGTTAAAATGAAAATTTACTTTCAAACATTCTATAATTTTTGGTAAAAGTGTATGACAAAAGAGATGGATTAGCTGGATAAACCCTTGAAAACCCTCTCTGTGAACTAGAACCTAAATAGGTTTTTTTAAAGATCGACATATTAGGCCAAATAACAAGCTTATTGCAAAAGTAAAAAAAAATGGTTTGACTAACTTCAGGAAGACCTAAATTATTAATTAATTGAAGTGGAGCCACGAAATCTTTCACAGAATTTCTTAAAATGTTTTTAAAGCTGTCCCTAGTTACTTTTCCGCCTACCTTACCTTAAAACCAATCATATGAACAACAAAAAGTATTGTTTATTAACCCAAGGGCGGAAAATTCATAAGGCCAAATTTTTTTTTATTCTTGCAATGAAAAACTGTGCCTTGGTTTGAACATTTGTAAAAAGAAAGAAAAGAAACGTTCGATTCTGAATATATCAAGATGAAGGTGAGCAAATATATAATACTATAAATTCTACAACACGAGTGTTTACTACGACGTCTGCTCGTGGCACAGTGGTATACGCGATTGCCTCTCACGCAGACAACTCGGGTACAATTCAAAAGGTAGGCGGAAACAGTTGTGTGTCACACGAGCATACATGCATTAGCACCCTTTAGCTGGTGTTTGTTGCCCTCATTACACTCGGGCAGCAAATACATACGCGGGCTGCTATTCCGCCAATTGTTACACTATATACTTTCTTGTGGTCTTCAGTGTGTAGATTTACACATATGTAGATGGAAAAACCCATTTTCTGAACACGTTCAATTAATTTACGATTTTATTTGATAGTTTACAACATTGACAGTAAATTTTCATCAAAAAAATTTAGATTTCATTGTCTTCCTAAAGATTAATTGATGTTCTAGATTCTTAATCAAAGACAAAAAAATACTAGTTGCACTTGCTGTTCAATTCCCGATGTATTTTCCAGCATTTTCTAACCGAACTGGTTATTGATACTTCCTAAGGAGTTTGTTAAGCTTTTCAAATATTCAAATTGAGAGTAAATAGAAAAAACCTTAGGCAATTACCAAAAACGTACAAGAATTTAAAAATATGATTTCTTTGAAAGACCATCCAAAGTAAGAGTTAGAGAGTAGAGAACAATCGCGAGAAAGATTATTTTATAAAAATCTTTTAAAAACTGCTAAAACACTTTTTACTTTTGCATTAATTCATAATTTTTAGGGTATATGGGTTCAGTCGATCTCATATTCGGATTCAGCACCCCAAATCCATAAGTTATGGGTCTATAAATACCCACAATCAATACGGGGTTGGGATAAAGTATGGAACCAAGTAAATATCTATTAAACGAAAAGAACGATATTTATGAAAATTTGCAGGTACCTAAGTGCAATAGAACAAAACGCATCTGATGTACATTTTTTTGATAATAATATACTTCCGGTTTAACCGGAAATGCCATCAATTTCTTTAATTTAAATGGGACACCCTATATATTTTTACAGATTTTGAAAGAGCTTGTTATTTTGAATTCATACATACTGAATTTAATGTAAACAAATTTGTAAAAACGAGGAATAACTCACAGTAGTACAATAGATATACATTTCATTATTTTAGAATAATGAGAAACAAAATTACTTCAAATGTTCAAAATGCTCTCCCTTTACTTGCTGACAATATGCCATCCTATTAACAAATTCTTGAGTCACTCTTTCCAAGACTTCTCCACATATTAGTTCACATTCATCAATAATTCTTTGTCTCAATTTCTGTAATTTTGTTGGTCGTCTAACGTAAAAACGTGATTTTAGATAACCCCAAAGAAAAAAATCTAACGTGCTAAGATCCGGAGAACGAGCAGGCCACTCTATGAATCCTCTACGTCCAATTCACCGATTTGGAAAATTCGCATCCAGAAAATCCCTAACCCGTCTATCATAGTGGGGAGGTGCTCCATCTTGTTAAAACCAAATATTTTGTGGTAATTGCCCATTCTGTTGAAGTGCAGAAATTATTTCGTTATTTAGTAGATCCAAATACTTGTCACCATTCAAGTTTCCCTCGATAAAAAATGGGCCTATAAGCTTATTTTCGACAATTCCCATCCAAACATTTAACTTCTGTGGATGCTGGGTATGTGCTTTATAAATCCAATGAGGATTCTCATTTGACCAATACCTTGAGTTATGGCGATTAACTGTTCCATTTAAAGTTGCCTCATCGGAAAAAACTATGCTAGAAGCAAAATTTTCGCCCACATTACAGATGTCCACGACATTAGCCGTTCGCAAAATTCCAGCCGTCGGTCAAAATCATCGTATGACAATTCTTGAACCAACTGTACCTTATACGGATTATACTTTTCACTTTTTAATATCTTTCCTACATAACGTCGACTGATACCATGGTTTAGTCCCAAATTTGTGGTGGAAGTTTGAGGTGATTCTGTTAAATCGATTGCAATATTTTGTTTAACAGTTTCGTTCGTTGCAGTCCGCGGTCTTCCAGTTTTAGCAAATTTTTTACCATCCCAGTAGTATTAAAACGCTGTAATGTTTTAGTTATTGTTGAGCGTGATATAGGATTTCTCTCCGGATGCAAATTATTAAAAATATGACACACTTCTTCATGAGTTCTAACACGATCACTATAACCGATCATCATTAAAATTTCAATACGCTCTTTTTCACTTAATTGAACCATTCTAAATTGTGCAATTTATTTCCGTCAATTAGAATTTGACACTTGAAGAATAAAAGACGTACTAAACAGTACTTATCTAAATAATTTTTTGCTCTAATGCAAAAAACTCAAAGGAGGTTGGTTAAAGTGCTATATTCCTCGTTTTTACAAATTTTTTTACACTAAACTTAGTATGAATTCAAAATAACAAGCTCTTTCAAAATCTGTAAAAATATATAGGGTGTTCCATTTAAATTAAAGAAGTTGATGGCATTTTCGGTTAAACCGGAAGTATATTATTATCAAAAAAATGTACATCAGATGCGTTTTGTTCCATTGCACTTACCTGAAAATTTTCATAAATATCGTTCTTTTCGTTTAAAAGATATTTATTTGGTTCCATACTTTATCCCAACCCCGTATTATCATTCGTTAAAACCATGCCTGTTTTATTTAGTTATTTTTTAATATCCCCTACTATTTACCCATTTTTTTTATCAATACATTACCCAGTTACACACGAAACAACTTCTTATAAATATATTGAAAGTAACAGTGTTTGTAAAGTACAGCAAAAACCGAAAATAAAAAAGGACTTAATGGTCATTAAATTACATTAAAAGGACCGGACTTAGATATGTATGGATTTCATTATCTAAACTGTTCAATGCGTTTATTTTTATTTCAATTACTGTATCATTTTAGTTGCAAGAATTTACGTAAAATATACTCCAAAAAATACAGGCTTACGCTGTAAGAAAACTTTGACTACCAAATCCGTCCCTGATAGTTACAAGTTTAATTACAAATCATGTACCTATAAGAGAACTAACTGACGTGTGCTTTATTATAAAACTACCATTAATAATAACGCGACAACTTACCTTCTTTAGATGTTTGTTGACCCATTTTGTAAACGTTTTCTTTTGGACGGCGTCTCTTTCGTCTGGAAAAAAATTAAAAAACAACCTTATTAATTACTTTACCATAAATGGTGGTGTTAAATTGTATAAATAAATCATTACATTATTGATGAGTTAAGTGAGCGTAACCTTATAATAGTATATTACATTATAACGTTGAGAGGTCGTAATTGACTTCAACCTACGAGTAAAGTACTATACTTTATCTACATGTTAAAAACTAAGGTGTTTAAGTACACCTTTATTTTAAACAATTTACAGCCGATTGCACCGACTTTTTGTTATGGGAGCATTAAGCTAATGGGCCATTAAAGGTCAGTTAACGCACTGCAGCGATTGCACCATAATTTAAGAGAGTATTAAATATCCATTAATCAACCCTCAGCTAAATCTCCATATTTCCTCCCTTAAACCTATTTTAGTTATTATTCTAACATATTATGCTAATTGGAAGTAGTGATTATATGAAAAAAGAACCAACTGGATGGATTTCAGCTTTAGAGTGTGTAGGTGAATAATAAAAAAGCCTCGCCAGGCTTTCGAAAACATATTCTATTTCAATTTGCCTCCTTGTTGATCCAACACTGGTTATGTTGTCAGAGTCAATAGTGTTTGGAATGCCATCAAATGTGAGTGGATCCATTGTGGCGAGAACCAACTTGTCTTCTTCATCAGGTGGAGGTGGACCACCACCCGTTTTCAAACATTCCCGTCTGACTTCCGCTCTTTTTTTCTTCACATTCTGTCGTCTATTTTCGTAACAACTCAGTTGATCAACCGAACGGTTGTTTAAGTCACCACTTGTAGTGTTAAATTCTCGATAAATTCGTGTCCAAGTTTCATTTTTTTTTTAGAATTGGCTACTGCGTTAGTTTCTTTATTTTCTATAACGTCTTTATAATTTAGGCAAATAGAAAACAGGAAATTGTGTTCCCTAGGTGTAAAATTTACTGCCCGCACCCGTTTTTTCTTTCCTTCGTCTGCCATCACACAATAAACTTAAAATAACAATCTTTTTAACAGTTTTGGATGCTCGCAAACGTTAGGTTATCAGGTTATGTTTAAATTGAATTTCGAAGTCGTCAACTGTCGATTTTATACAGAAAAAACAGGTAACAAACCAAACAGACAGAAAATCCCTGTCGATTTTCTACAGAATAAACCAAACTGACAGAAAATCCCTATAAATGCTGGACGTTGCCACATATCAGTGTGCATGAATTGTTCCTTAGTAAAAGCTTGTTTGAGAATGTATGGTGCAACTCAGATAAAGTTAAGGGACCAATAAAATTAAAGAGTCCCTTTGTTAATGGTCTCATAGCAGAAAGTCGGTACAATCGGCCATTATAGAAACTTTATAATTTTATAACAAATTAAGAATTTTTAAAAACTATCTTGCATTTATGTTAATGGTAAAATGAGAACCAGAAATAGATGAAAATTCACTGACCGAAATAGTATATTAAACAACGCATTTACTATGGCTTTCTGTTATGAGTTTTTTAAAGGATAAGTGTCACAACAGCCATATGAAATAAGTTGTTTATAATATTTTTTTATAATTTGCCATTTTACCATTTGTTAAATTAATTTATTATTTGTATGTAAATTACGAAAATTTTGATTTTAAAAAGTGTATTGGTAGCACTGTGTAATTTATAACATTTGACAGTTTTGAAATTTAAATTATCAAATGTTTTAAAATATTTTTAAATGAATACACCAATAATAATATTTAAGTAAAATATGATATCAGAGACAACCAAAGAGACGGTCAAGTACATCAGCATTTTTGTTCGACTGTCCAATAAAATAGTCCTGCTAGCTCTATCCTCGTTTAGTTAACAAGTGTATGAAATGTCACATCTCTGTCATATTTTTGGAAAGTTAGCGCAGATGGCACTAGGAGCATGGAATTTTTGACACAACGGCAAACCTTAGAACATAAAGTTTATTTCATATTCTGTGGTAAATGTGAAATGTGACGTGTCAACTGCCAAAGTATTCAGTCGCCATTATTGTTTTGACGAGTTGTATTAACTGTGTTTTTGTGGCGTTTTTACAATAAATTCAATAATTAGAGTTCTTACTTATAAACTGTGTAACAGTGGGTTGTAGAACAATTCTTTTAGACTTTTGTTTAGTGATTAGTCTGTGTGTAACCATAGTTAAAAAACGATGTGTTTTTTATGCATCCTTTTAGTCTGTATCTTGTCATTTTTTTGAAAAGTTAAGAACCACTTCCATATTTCACGTTCGGTATGCTTTCACTGCTCCTGTAATTTGTCCAATAGGCCATATATTATTTCGAGGACCACAATAATGTTAACTAATGATAATTATAATATATTGTTTATGTTTCATATAAAACTACTTTTTGTATTTTTCAATAAAGTATGTTTTTTTAGTTTTGTATTTAATTTTTAATGAAAGAAATAAGAAAATATACGAAAAAGGGTTTGCCCGCGGTTTTTTAAATATCCTGAGAAGCGCGAGCGCCATCTTAACCCACTTTCCGGTTCTGGTGGACCAATTCATTACTGTAGAACAAAAATTCAACATGTACTTGGGCGTCTCTTGGTTGTCTCTGATGATATTTGTATTCACAAATACTTTCTTAAAGAACAATATAAAATTAATAAATTGCTATTAGCCACAAATGTCATTGTCAATAATCTTGTCATTAGATACTTCACTCACTTAGAACAAAAAGAAACAGGAAGGAGTCTGTCATATATTAACTTTAAGAAAAATTTGCGACGGAAATCGGCCATCTTGAAGCTCCTTGTATGACTCATTGTTTATGTTTACAGTATGCTGTCAAAGCAATATTTGCATATAAATGTCAAAAATGAGCTCATAGGCGTATCATTCGGTTTTTATAAACACAAAATGATTTACAACACTAAATGTATTCACATACTTGATTGGTTGGAATTTAATAAAAAAAATACCCTAATATAAATTTTATTTTTTTACGGTACGGCATTGGAAACGGAAATTAAAATTGACAATTGGCCGCCATATGCAAGCTCCTTTCTGGACTCAAGGTCATTTTGCATATTATACTCCTTCCTGTTTCTTTTTGTTCTAAGTTCACTCATGTCGCCAACCATTTAAAACAAAAATTTGCGTGCTCAAAGTTACATTACGCAAATGCAAAGTGCAACATATAAAAAATTCATTATACGCTTGTATAAATAATTGTAATATAAGGTAAAATTAAATCAAACTAAATTGACATTAGATAAAACTATTATTTTTTTGACATTTAATTTGACAGGTGATAAATAAAAAAATTAAAACCGTATAACATTTTTGGTCGTACCTGGGAATAGAACCCACGTCCTATCGCTTACAAGGCGAGCGCTCTATCTCTAGCCCACCACCCCTTCGAAATTTGACAGGTAATCCCAAGGATTAATTTTATATCGCTATTACGTATCTGTGGTGTAACTATGGTCTAAACCACATAATCAAGGCAATACTGATATGGGAGTAGATAAACAATTAAACATAAGGCACGAAAATATTAAGCCCGTCACGATGATTAAATATATATGAAAACGTTTGTTTTTGCCTTATATAAAGGATCTTACTACGTAAAGAGGCTTTTTTGTTGTTGGTAAATATTTTCTCTTTTACCCATTTAGTCGAAAGCTCTTAACAGTAGAATGCAACCGAAGAATTTAACGCAGTGTCGTTTTCCACTTTCAAGTTAGAAATGAAACAGATGCCGTTCGTCGTTTTATTTATAGTAAAACAGTTTTGCAGAAGGATGGTCTGCCATGGCAAATTTACAAGAAAGTGACTAATAAACGTATAACAAAAAACAGCAGATTCAATGCAGACATAAACAATGAGGTTATTAATTCCTGGCTGTTATTTCTTAGGCTCGTGAAAAAATTTAACTAAATTAATTTTACTAATTTCGTACCTACACAATATCGCTGTCGTTTTTGTAAGGTACCCATGAAAAACTTCAAAGTTATTAAAAGTATGCAGTTATAAAGTTAAAGGCCTTTTAACTTATTCAAAGTAATTTCTACGTTTTTTTAGAAAGAATTATCTTATTTAATTGGAATTTAATTACCGATTCTTTCAATTTTCTTAAATCGTTTGCAGATTCTTTGTAAACCTAACTATACCTTCAAAGGTTAAGAGTGAGTGAAGAGTCAGTCAGTAAAATCCATTTGATTAAAATAAGGGTTGTTAGTAAGTTTGAAATCTTACATTATTATTAGTACATTATACTATAAGGGAGAGAAATGCGTTATTTAGGCGGAGCTACATTGCACGGAGGACAAAATAGAATCTTTCCTGAATGGTATATACTCTCTTTTCTACGGTCTCATTAACTTAAAAACCCCTTTTTTGTCATCATGGAGCAAGGAGCACCAGAATTATTAAATTTATTGTACTAACCCTTACTTTTTGGAAGTTCATCTTACGAAGAATAATAAAAATCTGACGATGCTAGTTATATAGCGAAACAGCTGTATTTGTAATTTTAAACCTAATTTTTCCAATTAAACTTGGAAATTGAGTTAAAACAAGAGTTTTTTATTATTTACCAAAGTTATTGTATTCGGATTTGTGCATTTAAGATGTTATTATGACTACAAAATAAAGACAAAAAAAAAGAATTGTCAAATTTGATTTAGTTTAATGTCTGTTTAGTGAACAATGAATAATTATGAGTCGGAAAAGATTGTGGAAGCTGTAAATATTGCAATAAGTAATTTGCTGCCTACGATGTCAAGATATTTATACGATATAGCCTACAATCGGTTCAAAAAGTGATGCGCGGAGAAAAATGTTCAAGTATACAGCGAGAATCTTTTGTTGGCATACTTCAGTGAAAATGCAAAGGATTACAAGTCTTCCACATTATGGGCGCAGTATTCTATGGTTAAGTCATGCTTGAGAATTTACGACAACATAGATACTTACATACATAACATACATACGGAATATCCATTTGGGCCAACGCAAGAATCATGGAGGCAAGCGGGCCCAGCTTATCGACAGAGTGCTCTGAGAGTAACCAGCGCTTTTCGCACAATATCTGAGGAAGCAGTTTGTGTCATTTCTGGAATTCCACTTAGAATCCTAGCCGAAGAAAGACGGGCTCTGTACCATCGAAAGAGAACAACCTCACTGTCATGATAAAGTGAGAACTGAAGAGAGTATAGCACGATGGCAGCAACAATGTGATGCTGCAGAGAGAGACAGCTGGACGTACCGTCTTATACCGAAGATAGTCGCCTGGCTGAACCAAAATCATGGAGAGGTCAATTACTATCTAACACAGATGTTGTCAGGACATGGCTGCTTCCGAGCTTATCTTCACCGCTTCAAGCACGATGATTCCTCGGAGTGTCTGTCTTGTCCAGGAGTCGCTGAAGATGTAGAGCATGTATTTTTTGAGTGCCCTCGTTTCAGCCAAAATGTGAAGAGTTAGAGATGATCCTCAACAAGATAATCAAACCAGAGATAATAATAGAAGAAATTGTGAAGCTGCCTGGAATGGAAAGTACTTACACAGTTACGTTCCATAGAAAGAAAGAGCAACAGCTAGAACCTAGAAGGCAGGTAGAAACAACACCTTAGTCACCAGAAGGAATAGCGGTAGCTAATTCCTCTGCCCGCGATGTAATGCCAAGACGGCGGTTGTCGTGGGGGATTAGAGGCCAGAAGACAGGAGTGGTATTAGTGAGTATGACGCTGCGTCGAGTCTCACATATCCAGGCCTCTGCCTGGAATGCGTAAACGCATTTCCACTTCTGGAATCGGTGACGGATATCAAACGAAAACATCGAAAATATTGACAAAGAGTAAAATCAACCATTTTCTATCAAGTGCAGATCGCAAAGGGTGAAATCGATCAATTTCTACCAAGTGCAGATGACAAGGAATTCTTAATGATTAAGATAAGCTTACTCTTGTTGTTAGGTATTTTGATTTTTTATAGGTTGGATTAATTGTGGGGATTGCCGGAGCTGATGATTCAATTTAACTGTAGATGATATTGAGGCTATTCCTTGATTGTAAACATTTCAAACACCAACACAAATATTCCTCGAACCCTCGTGGTTACCGATGTGTGAAATATGTTTGAATTGTTTCGAAAATACTACCTATAAGCAGGAAAATGTAGTTCGCAGCCAGTTGGCATGAATACCATAAGAAAAATTCCGACATGGCAGATGGAGACGACAGTCAGGTGATTGGTTTTGTGGGGAATTAGGACGGGGGGTTTGGGTAAAAGTTTTGTGTGTATGTTTGTGTTTGGGGGAGCGGCTGTATTATTCCCTTTTTGTCAGCAATTCGGAAAGTGACTGTGAGGTTTGGGCAGTTTGTTGGGTGAGTCGAAGAATTTTGACGTTCCTCGTGAAGTCACCCGGTTTATGATTGAGTAGTGATACACATGTTGGAAGGGGTTAGTTTCTTTCGGAGCCGACAGATGTGAGGGTGTAATTTAGGTTGTAAATTGCGGGCATTAGAGAGTGGTTGCGACGATGTCGCGCGATGAGGGAATGGCGTTGAGAATTACGATAGTTAGTACCGTAATAATCATTTGGTCCCCAAATGTGAGAAAGGGTTGTTTTGCCGGGCATGGCAAAGTGTAGGGCATCTGTGAGAGTAGGAGGCGTGTGGGTCTTGAGTATTGCTGCAGGTAGGAGAGGCAACTTTTGAGAATGTTTCGGCCTTGTGGTTGGTTGCCCCGCAGATGGGGCAAATTTAGGTTTTGGCTTTGCACTCGGAGGACAAATGGCCCAGTTGTGCTGTACTTGCGGACTGCGGGTAGCGTGCATTGGATTAATGGCTCGAACGGATGTACTAGACCATGTAATTGAAAGCCTTTTGTAAGGCCTTTGTGGAAGGTGGATTCGGATGAGGTGATGATCCTCATCAGGGAGGTGGCCTTCGAAAATATGCGCCAGCATTTGGAGTGTTGGACGTTGAGTTGGTCCAATATTTGGGAGAAGTCGTTGTCGGTGATGGATTTGTCAGAGAACCCCCAACAGAGAAGTTGGGTTTTTTGGACTGGCTGGGGGCGGATTCGCCTTTGACTGGCGGTTTAACGCAATAACAAAAATGTTGGGATTGCCTGATGTTTTGTGAATTATGAAGGTGAGCTCTGGAAGCTCAATGGCGGATTTTGTTTTTAACAAGGCGGTTTTGTTGAAGTTACACATGAGGGAGTGGATTTGGCTGTGGAGAATTTCTTTCCTGTTAACGAATGCCCACAGGGATTTTTGGCCTGTACTCTTGGTTGGGAGGTTTGGATGGGATTTGGGTTTTTTTGGTTTAAGGGATGGTGGTTTGGTAGTGGGTTTTTGGGAAATGGGAGTTGTTGGACGAACTAGACGGACAGAGACGTGCGAGTTTGCTGAACTCGCATTTGAGGGTGTTGGATTTTGATTGCGGCAATGGTGGCGGAGAGAAGCCTGGAAGGAGTCAGATCCTACGGATGCTGCATAGGATTTTTTGGGGCAATGTTTGTGGGGGCATTAGAGCCGAAAAGTGCTGGAAGATTTGAGAAGATGCTCTTCCAGGGGGAAGGAAGTTTTGCTCAGATAGAGCTTGTATTTCGGACGTGGGTTGTTTACTGGGAGTGTGGTTTTAGGAGGATACCGATTTTTTGAGAATATTCGACTACTTCTATTTTAATTTTTATGACCCGACCGTGGAAAAAGTAATTTATGACCATTTATATCATAATAAAAAATCTTGTATACGGTTCAAATCAAAGATTGTTCAATTTTTTGCATTTATTAATCTGCATTAGTCCTGCCTTTTCGTGCCACTATTCACTGTAGAACATTAAAAGGATTACACTGTTGTTACTTTTCAATTATTTTCCTTGTCTTGGCAGTTAAAATTAAAAAATATCGGCGCTAAAATCTTAAGATATATGTGGTGTAACCTACCCTTAATAACACCAACAGCTATCTAGTCACCAGGTAGTGTTGATTACTATTAAATTCGTTTATAACATCTTGTCAAGTTAGCCAGTGCATATGTCGTGATCGCTGTAAAGTTAGTCCACGATTTTCGTGACACAACATGGGAACACTTAATTAGCGGCTGGCATATAGACATATCAATGTTACGGGTATTTGGGAAGACAAGCCTTGCGTCTTTCCTCTATTTAACTGAATCGTTCATATCGCACTAGGATCGCGAAATCATGCTCCGCGACACCAGTCGTGGTTAGTCAGTCACTCTGTTTCAACCATCCTTATTTTTAATCTTTGAATTCGAGAGGTTTGTATCTTAAATCTAAATAACTCAACTTTTAAAAGAATAAAAAGGGATCGGCCTAGCTCCAAAAGAAAACTAACAGCAACTAATAAAAAATGTGTTAAGTCGACGTTGAGTCTACAAGATAGAGATAAGAAAGAAGCGCACAATAAGCGGGTTGTATTCGTTTAGAAAACTGTCTACAATTATTATGAAACATTCCATTCAAATAATAAAAAACAGTTATAGGCTTATACATATTCAGTATAAGAAGTATTTTATCTTTCTCTACAGATGGTTGTGAATATAATATAAAACGTTATACGTAATTACGGCTGTAAACGATTGAATATTGCGTCTTTGGTGACATAAATGCTAGTAGAGGTAATGAACTCTTACCGCATTTTATGTGTATATTTGTACTTGATTGTTTAAAGAGAGATTTTACAATAAATCTAGTTTAGTTGCACTGATAAGTAGGTATAAATATTACGGAGTTAAAAGATTATCATTCTTGTAACGGACAAAAAATTCAAATAAAATTGTTAGTTTAGCGTACAAAACTCTTCAGAAGTAGGTATACAATTTTTACATTTTATTTTTTTTTTGAAAAATCTTTAGTTGTCACTAATTACAAGGTATCTATTTGGACCAACGACGTAGAATTTTTACATTATCTATTGACGAAGAAAGTCATTTGTGGTGATCATTTCCTGTTGCAATATGTCCATTACAAATTGCAGATTTATTTTCAGAATCGTACCCCGCGGGTGTAGCACGGAGGTCAAACAGTTTAAATGCCTATAAAAGTTTACAAAACATAAATTTTATCAGAAATCCATCATCATGTTTCCCAAGAAAAAATTTGACCCGATTAAAACCACAATTTTACATTGTTGCTTGTTTCTCTTTATAATTTTCGTGAATCATAAATGATAAAAATGTTTCTTTAACACAATTGAAGTAATAATAATAATTTTTTGCCAGCTCAATTATGTTTTAAATTTGGTATATTTATAAAAGAATCATTGCGTGCCGAGCGAAGCGAAGTTCGCAGCACCAAATCAATCTAAACTATTTTAAAAATCATTAGTTATAATTAATTTGGTACTGGAACCTTGCTTTGCTCGGCACGCAGTTATAATAATACCAAATCAGTTTTAACTTTTGAAAAACTTTTTTAGACAGCTCAATAATTATGTTTTAAATTTGGTATATTTATAAAAGAATCATTGCGTGCCGAGCGAAGCGAGGTTAATAAATAATAAAAAAACTGAAAAAGTGGAAAATTGTTTCCACCTGCACCCAGGGTAAGGAAACTTAACAGTTTCTATACCATGCTTGACCGTTTTCTATCAAAAAACAACTACTTCCTGGGCTATATGCCCAAACGGACATTGAATTACATTCCAATAGAAAACGTGATGGCGACCGACTTCGTCGATACAACCATCTCTATCGATTTGCAATTTTTTTTTTATTCACTGCACCTTATAGAAATTTATTTCTTGTATTGTTAACAATAATAAAGCCTAGATGTTAGCCTAAGGGATTATCTTTGATATATTTCCAAGATGAGGGTAATGAGTAATGTATTTGTGGAACATAATTATGTTGTATCTCAATAATAGTAAAATAAAATAAAACTTCCAAGATTGAAAAATGTGACTGCGGACTACCCAAGTAACACAATAAAAACAATAAAAAGACAATGGTTTTAAAGTTACCTTGTAAGTATACTTTATTTAATTTATTATTTGTAATAACAGCCTTTTTAAATGTAATTATAAAACCATTTTAAAACTAATTGCTCTTAGTTAAGTAAATTTGGTATCAGCTAAAGGTAATTGGATTTAAATTTGACAATAATAAAACTAAAACCACTCCCTCTCCTTTCATGTTATAATGAACATGATATTTTGATGAGAAAAATCAAACAGTGGTGTAGAATGATCGGGGGCGTGAGATTTTAGAGACTATTTTATTAATATTTATCAGAAAACTGCAATCCTCAGCTTAATACATATTTATATTTATAATAATATACTCCACCAGCTCCGACCATTTTGATTTAAAATATTTATAGATAGTTTTAAAGTTTACCATTATTTTTATATTGATATAATTTTGGTTTAAAGTATACTTTATGCTAGCACTTTTAAATCTAATTGGTCCAATCAAGCATTTAAACATATATTTAATATGGATTTAAAAGTAACTTTATAGCAACCTTAAAACCAGTTTTTTAAGTTAAAATGGTTTTATTATGGTTTATATTTATAGTTTTATTGACATTTTTAAGAGTGGACCCTTTTGTGCTGAAAGTGATTTTATTGCGACCTTAAAGCTTAAAGATCAAATGGTTTTAATATTAGTTTTAAAACATCCTTGAAGTACCTAATAAAACAATTTGGTGTTACTTGAGTAATAAACGATTTTGAACATATTTTAACCTAGTACTTAAACCACAGTGCAAACTAGTAGCTTTAATTTATTTTAGCAAATTACAAATTTGTTTGAAACAATGTGGTAGACCCATTCCAGACAGAATTGAACCAGTCAATGAAATTCCACATACTTTATACTAATATTAATATTTCAATACTCTGGAATGTCAATTAAGACAATATACAAATCTATTATTAAATAAATTATATTATTACTATTGTTGTTTAATAACATTGACTGATGTGGGCGTTAAGATAACATCTTTGGAATGATATTTGTTCTAGTTATTTTAACCCAAACATTATCACATGATTCAATATTATACAATATTTGAAAGATATTTTCTAATGTTGCACAAAAAAACTGTTAAAAAACAGTTTCTATTACAATTTAACAATTATACCTTTCTGTATTTCCATTAGACTTATGTAGATCAATAAATTTTTATAAAAGGTATTAAATAACGTTTAAGAATATCATTGTGTTAATTTTACTAACCGTGTCATCTACTTTTTAAGTATCTGTTTAAAATTCTTTGTCATAATTAAAGAGAATGCTCATCATCACAAGCCAAAAATAGAAATTGATGAATAGTATATTATGTATTATTTTTATATTTATTTGCATTTGCAGGTCACGATTCGTTGGTCAAGCTAGAAGAAAAGATACTTTGTAATGCGGTAAAAAAGTTTTTATCGTTTTTATCACTAAAATGTACACTTATTTAAATGAAATATGTAAAAATAGATTGACATATTATGATTGAAAACGACACTAAACCGCAAACATATTAAGAACGTGGTAAAATATAGCAATGATTTGATTACACTATATACTCGTATTATATTAGTTTTTAATTTTCTTAAAACATAGTAATATTTCCATAACGTCTTGATTTAATTAATTTCTGTGCTATTTTTAAAATAAAATCGAGGAAATATTTGATAATAGTTCAATTTGCTAAAGGAATGAGATTCTAAAACCGAACATTTTTATTTCACTGAATCGCTTACTTATAAAAAATACACAAAATATACTCAGTGACAGAAGTAATAATTTTTTAATCTTAATTTTTTGGCAACATTGTAGATTTACATCGAGAATAAAACGATAACATTTTCAAGAATTTTTAATAACAATTAATAATGTGTTTGGCAACTCCTTAACTGAGTACACTCATGTACACGTCTAGGCATTGACAAAATGAGATGATCAATGTCTGCTTGTGGTATATCGTTCCATGTAACTTGAACTTTAAATGAACTAACTGTGCCTGTGTGAGTTTGTGGAAGATGGTGAAAATTGGATAGTCTTCTTCCCATCATATCCCACACATGTTCGATGGGATTTAAATCTGGTTAACGGGGTGGCCACGGCAAAACATTAACGCCAGCTTCTTGGAGAAAGTCCATAATTCGAAGAGGAATATGGGGACGCGCGTTACCTTGCTGAAAAAGGACCTGTCAGCTGCCGTCTAGATAAGGCAGTCGCGATTCATCGCTGAATACTACATTATGCCATTCTTCCACCCATTGCTGCCGCTCTCTGCACCAATTCAAATGTTGACGGCAATGGTCCTGGGTCAAAGGTAGCACTAGTCCTGGGCAGTATATAAACAGTCCAAAGGCTCGAATACGACGGCCTAGTGTACGCATAGTAACAGATCTACCTTCCTCTACAAACCTTTGATCAGCGATTTGACGCGTAGTAGCATAACGATCTCGCAGAGCAAGTAGTCTGAAGGGCCTATCTTGACGCTCTGTGGTACGCCTTGGTTGATCAGTTGATATTTTTCGTGTTCCTCTACCTTCATCTGTACCGCAAACCCATATCTCTATAGGCAACCATTCTACCCCTGTCAAAATCGCTAACATGGTGGTAATTTCGAACTCAAGGCATTTTCTTACACTGATTACAATTACAATAATTAAAAATTTCTTTACCAACCGGTCTTCATAAATCGTTTTTTTTTAAATTTAAGATAAAATTTTATTTTTACGAAAACTATTAATAATAAAGATAAAACATTGATATTGTTATCATATTCTTTAAATATAGTAATTCCGTTGTCAAAAAGTTAAGATTAAGAAATTGTTCCTTCTGGGTGTAATACTTGTAATGCCACTGAGTATAAATGTTACAAGTCATAATTTCTACAAACACCAGCTTAATGAAAGTAATTAAAGAAATACCTGAAGACACTCCAAGAGGCAGACTAAAACTCAGATCGAGACTCAGATGATTTGATTAACTAAAGAACGATGCGATAATATTAGGAATTAACACCGAAGATGCGAGCAATAGTTCTGTTGATGATGCCAAAAATCAACTAGGTTTTCAATTGCCATGGAGGTAAAGATATATATAGCCAAACTGTATTTATGACAACCAAAATTCAAAAAATATGGAAAAAGCATGTAGCAAGAATGCAAAGAGCTACTTAAACTTTTGAGGACGAAGTTTACTGCGGAGGTGAGTAATCGTTCAAGAGCAAAGAGCATTTTACTCCCATGTTATATAGATATTTTTTCTACCTTCCTCAAATTTAAAAAAATAAATGAAAAAAATATAACTGCAGATACCGGGATTCCAAGCGACATTGGTGATTATTACAATAAGTTATATATGTTAATAGCTTTTAGGTAATTAGTTAGATTTTTGATGTTCGCTTCTTTACCGATAACAGAGTTCAAATCGTTTTTAATATTATTGTTCAGTCTTTGGATTGCAAATTTCGGACATTCTACTAATAAGTGGTCGACAGTAATGTTTTTTAGACACTGATCACAAAATGGAATGTCTGATTTCGTTATGAGGTGGATATGTGTGAGGTTTGTATGACCCAGACGCAGTAGTGCGATTTTCACTTGGTGGGATCTGTTTGTTGTTGGTTGGGTCCATGGTTTCACTGACGGTTTTATATTTTTTAATTTTGCCTGAGATAGGGTCCACGCACTTTGCCACGCACTGATCACTTTAGATTTGATTTCTTGTTTCATGTCGTTGGAGGTTACTTTTTTTCTGGAATTGCATCGCTGCAAGTGGGTGCTAAGCGAGCTTGCTGGTCTGCTTCTTCGTTTCCTTGAATGTCTGTGTGTGAGGGGACCCACATAAATTCTACGTTGGTATTTGTTTGCTGTAGATGGTATAGTTCATTTTTTATCTGAAGTGCAATTGGGTCATTTGTGTAAAGATGTTGGATTGATTGGAGAGAGCTGAGTGAATCTGTGATTATGAGACAGAGAGTTTGTTCTGTGTTTTTGATGAAAATGAGGGCTTGTAATATGGCATACATTTCAGCTGTATATATGGTAGTTATTGGAGATAATTTATATTTTAGGGAGGTATTTGGAAGAATAACTGCTGCCCCAACTCCATTTTCAGATTTAGAGGCATCTGTATATACAATATAATGACTTTGATATTTTTGTTAAATTCAACTTGCTAAAAAAGATAGCATGTCGGCCTGAATTTAACACGTATTTCCCTATGTCACATTTTAAAAATAACATAGTGTATAATAAAATATAGTTTAGGTCGTCAATGCATTAGAAGTTACCACTTATGACATATTTTTTTCCTAGGAAGGAGAAGTACATTTTTACTCCCTAGGAAGTATAAATACGACTTTGCTCCCTACAATGCTCCCTCTGTTTATATGACTTGGTTTAAGAAAGTCAAAGTAAGTTTTCTGAATAAAAATATACCGATCTTGCTATAATACACATTCGTAAATATTTAAAGTCATTTTTTAGTATAATGCCGATTTAAGTTTAGGCTTGGTATAGACAAATGCTGAGTAAGTGCATAAGTCTTTTAATATTAATAATAATATTTGTTTAGATCTTTAGATTTTATCCCACAATCAATGTTGGTTTTACATTTATAATTTTAAAATTATGTAATTTCAGCTAAAAACTATATTTTTACTTCCTACTTAACAATCAATTAAAATTAATTATAAGTTTTAAGCAACTGTTGTCAACTTAGCCTAAAGCAGTTAGGCTAATAGAAACCGGCTTAGCACACCCAACAGACTGTTTTATATAAGTTTATATGAAAAAGGTAATTTGAACCAACTCGTACTATTTAGGATAATAGTTATGTAATAGATTATTATATAAAGTGATTAAATTGTTAATAAATATATTAATTTTATAAAAGGTGGATATATTTTACTTTGCAATTAATATTGATGAAAACTAAGAAAACAGTTACTATTACAAAGGCCATACATGTTTTTCGCTAGAACAGGATGTTGTACAAGCTCGGCAATCTTGCCGATGAAAAAGTACTTAGGTCAAATATTTTTAAACTATACATTCGGTTAAAGATGTGGTATTTCAGCTTTAATTCCTTAATGAGTATTTAATGTATTAGAAATTTACTTTCTAAATTGAAATAATATATAAATAACATTATTAGCCGTTTAACTGAAAAATGTTAAGAAAAAGTATATGCTGTGAATAAAACCCAGTAATTTAACGAAAAGTAAAATCATTTTTTTATTTCAAGTGAGGAAAATATCAATGTCATTGTCACAACAAACCTTATTATAACTACAGGCGTTAGTAACAAGCTACTAGTTTCGGCCTTTGGAGGTCATCATCAGGTCATAAAAAAGTGAAAACATT
This sequence comes from Ophraella communa, assembly GCA_035357415.1. NCBI lineage: Eukaryota > Metazoa > Arthropoda > Insecta > Coleoptera > Chrysomelidae > Ophraella > Ophraella communa. The sequence continues at coordinate 12,675,296 of CM068995.1, read as the reverse complement.
ACAAAATACCGCTACAAACAAATTACAAATATCCTTACCAATTAAAAACAGCATAATAGCAAATAGGTAGAAAAAGTTTCAAACGATTTCAGAACTGAAGTTGAAGGTTTATAGTGACATTAAAATGTATTTACTATATTAATAAAACTAATTCAAAAACCAAAAGGAAGAAGAACATTGAAAAAGTTTTGTAGGTATTACCATTGTATAAACAAAAAAATGTACCCTATAAAAAGTTAAAATTTTTTAAACATTCACGACGATTCCAAAAAGTCCTTAATTAAAAAAAAATATGTAAAGGCAGTTACTAATAGATCTGATAGATGAGCTGAAAACAACAGTTTTTGTTTCATTTCGATATATTGAACGGTGCACGTTTTACAGAACTTTAAGGGATTTTCCAAAAAAAAGCAAAACATGAGGGTTGAAAAAATGGAATATTTTGATAAGGGATGACGATATCAAAAAAATGGTCGATCAGTTTTTTCTAAATAAAACCCCGAATCTATCCATATAAAAAAATTTAAAATCCATCAAGAATTGACCGAGCTAAAGGGGAAAAAGAGGCTTTTTAGAAAAAAATCATCCCTTGGTTAGGGGTAGTCGGATTTTAAATAAAAAAATAGTCAAAATACACATTACAACCCCCTCTACAACATGGCAGAATTTCATAAAAACCAACAAAAAAAAATTATCAAAAATCTCAACAAACACTCCCTAATATAGACCGTTTATACAATGGTATTACGAAATACAGAAATTACAAAAATTATATCTGAGCATTAAATTACCCAAAAAATGTTTGTTTCTGTTGTAAAAATTAACTTATACGGAAGTAGAATTAACCTGGGATTGAGGTAACACAGGGAAAACTCGAACGCTAAGAAGGGTACTATAGGATTAAGTAACGAAAAAGAAATGACCCATTTAAGATCAGTCAAATAAAAACTGTAGAAATGTAAGTAATTTATCTGCATTCAAGGCTATAGAAAAGTAGACGTGGGGGTTAAAAATGATTAGGTTAGGTTAGAGAAATCCAGAAACCTCAATCGAAAAGAGAAGAGTCCATATCCGAAAGAAGGAATTTTTTAAAATTTTTTAACTATAAGAACTCTCACTAACACTCTAAGAACAATTGTAGCAACGTGAGACAACTGGCGTTAATGGAGATAGAATGATAGAAACTAGAAACTTAGAACATTGTGAAATTTAAGGTAAGATATGTCACAAACTATAGATCAGGAAACAAATAATTTTATATCTATGGTCGAATATAATAAAATGAATGATCATAAGTGAATCAAATGAAAACCAATCAACACCAATTAAACAATCCACCAAGAACAAATGCAAATTCAAATACAATAGAGAGAAATAACCACCATACCGAGAAGTAATCACCAACCAAAAATGCTAATATAAAAGAAGAAGAATGTAGTAATTGTTTGTGCATTAATTGAAAAGAAAAACATATCAATAATTATTTAGAAGATGAAAGGAAAAGACCAATGTCAATGTCGCAAATGATAATTTCATTTCTTCATTTACGGGGTCACATTTGAGAAATGGATGATATACTTCGTAATTAAATAGCAGATGAATTACAACTAGGCAAAGGTAAATGAATTGGAACAGATAAATATCAAATATAAAAGTATAAAATTAATGAAATTGCTCGAACTACCCCGCAATTCCACCTCTGCGCTCTGTCAGGTTATAGGTTTTCTGTGGTTTCCCTATAACACTTACCGAATGGCTGACAGGAAGGGAACAATACAGCCACAGTTCTGTACCCGAATCCCCACGATGTCCAATCGCCGCCCAGATTTGGGCCCGTTCTCCGAGCCAATAGCCAAACCCCAGCCTCGCTACACCCACTGGCACTCTTCTGCCACTCCTCTACCACGCCGAGCCATTATCTATCCCCCAACCACTCTCAAACCACCCAGGGCAACGCGACTTCCACACAATTACGCCACCCCAGCCCTGTAGAGGATATTAAATCCTAATCTGGGCTCTTCTATTTATCTTTTAACCCTCGTATACAAAATTAAATCTCCTCCAAATTTCTATCGCTTATCTATCTATCTCTATGAAATTGCTAAAAAGAACTTTACATATATGACCATAATTTATATATAACAATGCAGAAACAAGGGATTCTATGGAGGAAATGAGCAAACCAAATCCAAAAATACATTCCTGTCTCAAAATTATTAAAAAGGAAGGTGAATATATGGATCTCTAGGTTTAAATTGTTCATTCAAGCACAATGTTAAATTATCCTTAGCTGCCCCACTGATTTCAAACATTTCAGTTAGATTCATTATAGGTCCCTTAAAACTATGGTTTTTTGAAATAATGTGGTTAACAAACGCTGAGGGAGATTTTATATGTATTGATGTGATTAACATGTTCTTTAATTCTAGTATCCAAGAGGCGTCCAGATTTACAAATGTAAACTGCATTACGATCATAACAACAAAGTTTATAAACACCTGGTGAACGTAAAACAGGAACAGGATCTCTAATATTTATTAAGAACGAGTCCAATTTATTATTAGTCTTAAAGCCATAGCTAAGGAAGAGAATGAGAATGAGAGAATGATGAAGGAGATAAAGGAATGTTAAAAGCTCTAAAGAAGAGACTGTTAAAAGCAGCCATCTTATGTGAAAAAGGATGGTTAGAATTGAAGTTAATAACTAAGTCAGTGGTGGTAGATTTCCTGTATATAGTAAATTCAAGACGATGTGTATCAATATTCCTAGTAATGAGTAGATCTAAAAAAGGAATACCTTTATTGACTTCTATCTCAATTCTAGGATGAAGGGTGTTAATAGATTCTAGAAATTAAAAAATGTCTTGCTGACTGCCTTCGAAAAGAACTATGCAAGCATCCACATAACTATGGTGAAAAATAAGATGTTTCTTGAATAGAAGCTTATTTAAAAATTCAGACTCAAGATTGTTCATAAAGAGCCAACAAAAGTAAAGAAATAATATATTTTATGCTACAAAAAATTTTAACCACTGGCAATAAGTAAACTGTTCACCAAAGTGATACAAACTGAAGGAGGAATGCTGGGAAAAAGATTGGAGACATCTATAGAAGTCCATACAAAAGAGGGGTTGATTATTTTTTTATATTTTTTTTAACTATATCAATAATGTGTCCATATTTTATCAAAAACTAATACAATTATTTTTTCAGTACTAGCTTATATACCTAACCTTATTGACTTTTGTGGAGGTAGTAAAGTTGTTCATTATTAACCAAGGTAGAAAAATACAGAGTCTATTTGATTAGAACTAAAGCTCAATCCATTTGACAGAATGTGAGGTTAACTGATGCAAAAATGAAAAAAATATTTTTGCAACACAATACTTATTATCAGATAAAATCAAAAATTATTGGATATGGTATTGATGCCTTGTCATTGTCATATCCTGTGAAACAGGAGTGACTGGTGACCCGTAAAAATTGTTTTTATGTTTAGAAACTAATATATAAAAAATATAATGCCAGTAGTGAAAAAAAACTCTATATGAGCCACGGTAGAAAAGCGTATTATTGTCTCGAATCCATTAATTACCTCGAAGCTTCGTTTCTCGGTCTTTAATGGACCTCGACAATAATAACTCACTTTTCTACCCACTTTTTCTTACGACGCATAATTACTATTTCATACGTTGTTATGGTAAATGAAGTTTTTTCACGTTAGAGGTAATTACAGCTTATGTCACACGATGTAGCCTGATATACAATAATTTAGTACCCATTTTTGTGGCGAACTACTAAACAGTAACGAAGAAATAAATAAAATATTATTTATTACTTAGATAAATTGAATTAATTTTACACTTCAGCCACTGTTAGTTTTGCTGCCGAGACTATTTTACTTCTTATGCCTCTAAAGTTACCTACTTCAATTTTATCAAGAAATAAGTTTAAACCACAAATATTGGAATTTTCAATTGATTTTCACAATGAATTAAATTTAAACTGCCACAAACACTCCTTCTTAATACTAGTACATTCTTAGAACAAAATTCCACTATTTATGTAGATTTAATATTATTAAATGAATCTGTTATATTTTATATATCAAGATTAAAATACACACGCACAAGCGGAATTAATGCCTACAGCTTAAGCCATTATTTACATTTTACATATTTACAAGTCAGAGTCTCGGGCAGAGTTTACATAAAATATTCAAACTTTCTTTTAGTGACTGAAGGCATTGTATAATTACATATCTATACAATGCTGATGAAACAATAATGGAAGAGTCTTCAAAGTTATTAAACAAAGAAACAAAAAAATTTAAAAAGTCATGGTTTCATGAGGAATGTAAAGAAATGATACTAAATAGAGAAAACCAGAATGAAAAAACTGCAACATAACACGACTGAAAATAAAGAACTACGTGAAAAATACAGAACGGAGGTCAAGAAAATGTGTAGAAAAAAAAGAGACAACAACGAAAAAGAAATGCATGACTTAGAAAACTCGTATGCAAAAAACAAGCCAGAGAATTTTATCAAAATATAAAGATTGGTCCGAGAACGAACAGATAACAAAACAACATAAAGTTTTGTAGAAAGAAACAGGGGCAATTAGTAGGAAGAATAGAGGATAGCTTGCAAATATGGGCTGCGTATTTCAAAGAATTATATGGCATGCAAAACCCTGAAATAGACAATGATTAGGAAGAAATAATCTTAAAACACAATAATTCACAAGAGGCCTACAAAAGAGGAAATCAGAAACGTCATCAAAATGTTTTAAAATAACAAAGCGCCAGGAAAAAATGGGATAACAGCGGAAATGTTAAAAATAGGCGGAGAAAAACTAGAGAACAATGTTTACAATATAATAAGATCAGTCTGGGTGAATGAAAAAATGCCGAATTTGCCCTATACATAAAAATGTCGAAAAAAAATTAGCAATTGCAATAAAGAACAGAATTAATACAATAGCAGAAAATAAAATTGGCATATCAGTGTGGATTTCGAGAAAAAAGATCAGTCATGGACCAGATATTCACCTTAAAACAAGTAATGGACAATACTATAGATTAAAATTTGCCTCTTCATATGATTTTAAACAAGCCTATGATACAATTAAAAGGGCAAGCATATTTTCGGTAATAAAAGAACAAGAAGTGAGTGAAAAAGTAATGCGTCTAGGACAAGGGAACTAAGGCAGGGATATCCGCTTTCTACAATCTTATTTCATGTAATTCTGGACATCGTTATAAGAGAAAGCGGAATACAGACAAAGGGGACAATATATAGCCAGATGTGTCAATTAATGGCATATACAGACGACATTGTGATTTTGGCAAGAACAAAAGCTAATCTAAAAATTGGAAATTTCAGCCAAAGCTGAAGGTCTGATCTAGTAAAAGGTGGATCAGGTCTCAATGATACAACAGCAGAATTAAAAGTAACAACGGCAGGATCAGAATACTGGTTTGAAAAAGTAAAGAGTTTTAATTATCATTACAAGCAGTGGAGATGAAAAGGAGGAGGTAAAATAATTTACAAAACCATAATGAGAACAGTAGTATTGTATGGATCTGAGGTGTGAAAACTAAACATAAAAGAAAAGGCTTTGGAAATATTCGAATGGAAAGTATTACGAAAGATATATGGCGAAGAAATAAAGAACTACATGAGTTATATGACGACCCATCAATAACAAACATAGCCAGGGTTCAGAGGATGAGATGTACAAAGATTGAGCAATGAGAGACCTACAAACCCAGTTTTTAGAGAAGGCTTAACAGGGAGACGTAAGCAGGGCAGACCACGAACGAAATGGTAACATGCAGTAGGGAGGTCCTGGAAAATATAGGAATAACAAATTAGATAAGGAAAGCTGAAAATAGAAAAGAATGGAGAAGATCATGCCACCAAGTCATGGGTCTGCCTGGCTCGCAGTGCTGAACCAAACACAAGGTAATAAATTGTCACATAATGCGGAATGGGAAACGTTATGAACTTCACAGCTTCCTGCTCTCCAGGGGACAGTCCTATCCTAGGACGAAGGGGATCTGGGAGAACGAGAATCTCTTGGCTAAAGATTTTGAGAGTACAACGAAAGAGATGAAAACGTGCCCAACGTCAGAAGTAATTCTGAATCTTGCACATCTACATTTTCATGTAGCAAATGTAAAAAAAAACGTTTCAAAGAATGGTCAGTAGAGGAAAAATAAGGCAGATGCTCTTTTTCATGAAATATACCCCAGGACAGGATGTCCAAACTTTGCGACGAAGCAACTTATTATCGGTAGATAAGAAAACTATTTTATGGCACACTGATGGGTCAAAAATAGATATAGGCACAGGAATAGGGGTTTATGGACCTAGATCAAAACTCCTCGAGAGCCTTGGTCTATATCCTACCACTTTCCAAGCAAAAATATATGCCATGGGAAAATATGTGCAATTCAGTATTGAAAAGAAATATTACAGAGAGCATACTATAATTATGATGATGCTCACAGCGATCAAAATTTTAATATTACAAATTCAAATCAGTCTGAGTGTCTAGAAAAATTAAACGAATTGGGCAAGAATAACTCTTCTTTGACTCCCTGGATATTTGGGAATAAAAGGGAATAAAATAGGAGATAAGCTAGCCAGAAGGGCAGTAATTAATGGGACGTGAACGATTCTGTGGCATAGCATACACTTTTATGTTCAATGCACTTGATATCATTTCTCAGACTAAGTAAATCTTATCCAATGATGTTTATCTACTATAAAATTATGTAAAAAAGAAATGGTAGTTTTGTTACACGTTCTTTTCTCATATTTTAAGATTACACTTATGTAGTAGCACCAAAGTCAACGTAAAGCTAGACATACAATCATAAATCTCAAATATATTCTCTACAATTCCTAATGTTTTTTTAACTAAAATCATCATCAAATATGTTCAAATAATCTAAACTAAATCAATCAACCCACCAACCAATCAGTTTTTTACCCCGTGTCAGTAAGACAGCAGTGTTAAGCGCGTTGTTGAGGCTCAGAGTATCAAAGGGGTTGATTAATTTTGTAGAGGATATAGTCGATTCGAGGAGGAACAAGTATAGATCGCAGGTGGGAGTGCTCCAGGGATTGGTACTGATACGATTGAGCAGAATATGCTGTACGGAGTGTGATGATAAAGCCACTACTGCAGGTGCAGAGTGGGATTTTTCTGATGGTGCTGGAGTATAGGACAGGTGTATAGGCATCATCTGTGCTGTCAATGTTCTACCCTTTTGGATCTTAAGTATAGTAAAGATTAGTAGCCTCCAAACTTGCAAAGATAAACTTTGTGGTTATCTTTTTAAGGATTTGTGTAGCAATATTTAGCTAACTCCTTCTATGAAATTAGGAATATGTCCTCCGAAAAACTAATTAGCTTTACTAGAAGTATTGACGTTCTAGAATTTATGTATAGGTAGGCATAATAGATCTTAGATGATCAGAGGTCAGCTCAGTGCGGAGTCTAAATGGTTTGTACAACATAAGACAAAAAATAAGAAGAGCATTTTCAAATAATAGTGCGTAAAACAATGAACGATATTGGGACTATATATATTTTTACAAGTATCTTTTAAACAGACAATGGGAGAACAAATTATTAAAAGACAGAAATTATTTTTCGTAGAGTTATTAAGGAAAACCCTATGGGGTACTGTTAAAAGAAAGGAAGACACCAGCTGGTGTCTTTGGTACTAACTCTACCCTAATAAATTGTTTTACATTATTAAATAAAGCATTTTAATAAAAAAAGACACAGTGAACCCCAATCTGACCGAGGCTAAAAAAAGGGTTATGACATCGAAGAGGATAGAAAAACCTTGAAGCAGAAGAATCTAAGAAAAAATGTAAAAATAAATGGGAATGAAAAAATATAATAAGAGCATCTGGTAAATATATATGAGGTCTACCTGATTTGGACTAAGTTTAATGGGGCGTAATGAATCTGGTCACATTTTAATACATTTACCCTCCGGTAAGTGCAGGTAACAAATAAATATGTACGAAAGTGGTCACAACAAGCGCAGGTACTACGACCCTAATTAGGTAGACACTAAGTACCTTTTAATCTAAATTTAATAACTTTCGTACATAATAACTTTATTTAATATTTTCGGGCGATCCATCAATTCCAATATAGAGATTGAAGTGCAACAAAGTGAAAACAGTTTGTTAGCAAATATGTTTTCTAATGTTGAAGTTAACTTAACCTAACCTAACCTAACCATGCATTTTGTAAAAAGTGTTTCTCACATATATTGTGCAATAATCCTTTTACTCAAAATTTCATAAATCTCTTATCACTACTCTTCCAAGAGGTTATATTTTATATTACACTCCGCCAAAAAAGTATCGCATCACTTATAAAATTACAAATATTTATTACCGCATTTGGTTAATTTAAATTATTTCTTTATGGCCCTTAAGAATATTAAGGCTAGAATAAATATTAAAATAAAATTTGTAAATACAGCTTACTGTTTAAGAAAAAAAAGTGATAATTGCTATTTTGTCTGGTTTTTATATTATCAGTCTTTATTTTACTTTGGTAAAGAGTATACAGTTTGCGTTTAAATTAAAATTTTGTATTAAATATCGAGTATGGAAGGTCGTGACAATATAAATTTAAATTTAACGAGGGATCAAGTGGTTAGAATAATTTCCCTCATTGAAGATGGAAGGAGTCAGAGATATGTGGCAAATTTAGTGGGTGTAAATCAGTCGACAGTATCACGAGTGGTAGTAAGGTACCGAGAGACTGGTCTTTATGAAAGACGAGCTGTAACAGGTCGGCCAAGAGCAACTACGCATGCAGACAATAGATTTTTAGTCCTTCAGGCTTTGCGTCGAAGACATGTGACTGCAAGTCAACTTCAACACGACTTAGCCGAGACTCGAAATGTACGTGTGTCTTCAGAAACTGTTAGGCACATCTTAAGACAGTCTGGAATTAGGGCCAGAGTAGCTGCCACTGCCCCGAGACTTACAAGGGAACACCGTATAGCACGACTAACATTTGCAAGAGAGCACGTAAACTGGAATATCGACGATTGGGGTAACATACTCTTTACGGATGAGTCAAGATTTTGTTTATACACTTCGGATCGAAGAATACCAGTTTATGGACGAGATGGCGAGCGTTATTTTCAATGCAACCTAAGACCGGCGACAAACTTTGGAGGAGGATCTATTATGCTCTGGGGCGGAATATCTTTAAGGGGTCGAACCGAATTGGTACAGCTAGATGGAGGATCCTTAACTGCTGATAGGTACATAAGAGAAATTTTGGAGATGCATGTTGTTCCTTACGCCCCATTTATTGGTGATGACTTCGTTTTAATGCATGACAATGCACGCCCACACGTCGCAAGAATCGTTACAGAGTACCTTCAAGAGGTAAATTTACAAGTTTTAGATTGGCCAGCGCGCAGCCCGGACTTAAATCCAGTAGAACATGTTTGGGACTATCTTTACAGAAGGGTGAGATCCGGTAATGTGACGCCAGGTAATCTTCAGGACCTGCAACGGTTGTTAACCATAGAATGGGATAATATTGATCAATATTATCTGAGAAGATTAATTGAATGTATGCCACAACGTTGTCTAGATGTTATAAGAGCTAGAGGAGGCAATACGTCTTACTAAATTACCATTAAGTACTTTTGATTTTTATTTATTTTAAATCAATGCTGTTTATGCGCTTACTTCTAATTTATGAAAAAAATTCTACGTTCTGCATTTTTCTTTAGATACTTATTGCTTACTTAAAAAACCAAAAGAAACAACAGTAAAAAAAATCATATTTTAAATTATTTTTAATACAATATTTGTAGTTTTATAAGTGATGCGATACTTTTTTGACGGAGTGTATTTTTGATTTTGATTATTTCATAATTTTTTTTTGTGAAGTTTATTGAATTCTTATAAAGATGATAATTCAAAAGTGTTGTACAAATTAGAAAATTTTTAACCGCTTATTTCTGCTTTATTTGACTTTAGTGCGACTACAATCAAATAAAAAATAATTGCCAAAATATATCAGGTAAAAGGCATTAAAAAAATACAAACCACTCAAATTGTTAATAAAACAGCAACAACAATAGGCCACTCAACTAAATTCTAACCACCACCGTACCTTCTAATGATTCAATAAAAAGATCCCAAATAGTACCTTTGAACTTGGTCAAGTTCTCCTCGTATCCATGCGATTTTTCATCGGTTCTCCTATACTTTTCCGGTGGAGCTTCGAAGTAAGCTTCTTTAGGATCGAAGCCGAGTTTTTCCTTGTAGTAAGTTTGATTTGACATTTTTGTTTATTCGATCGATTATTAAAACATCACAACTATCGCGCACTTCAGTTTTTTTTTCAATATTTTTATTTAGTAAATTTCGATTTCGGTTTATTTTGGAATGTATGCGTTGCTATTTCGATTTATTCGTTCGTTGTTCGGAGTTTCGTTTCTACACTGAAATAAGTTCTCATTTGAATTTTTGAATCAGCATGTTATTTTTTTGATATTAATATTTAAATAGATTAAACTATGATTTGTTGAAAGTAGAAGTAGGTATCTATCTGATTACATTTTTTTTAAATTGACGTCATACAATTGAAAAGCCACTTGCTAAATACAGGATTAGATTCAAATCAAATAATTAATATAATCTACAAAGTGATTAAGGCAATAGATTTTCTGTTTTAGGATTTCAAAACCATAAAATATACATAGATACAAAAGTTTTGCATCACCCAATATATCCAAAAGTCAATTTTTCTTCATCAGGAATGGACTGATTTTTTTGAAATCCACTAACAATCCAAAAATGAATATTGTAGCCGTAGTAAACATCCAACTTTTGCGGATTTTGGTTCTTGACATTCCATAAGATTGGTTAAGATGCCTAGGGCACGGAGACCTGTACGATTTCGTCAACTTAGTGAGTTTGATAGGGGTCGTATAGTGGGACTTCGAGAAGCTGGATTTTTTTTCGGGGAATTGCAGTTAGAGTGTAAAGAATTGTAGACACAGTGGTTAGGTGTTATCAGGCATGGCTTCGAAAAGGCCGTACGCAAAGAGCAAGGTGCAGTGAATGCCCCCGTAGAATAAAAGACCGTGAAGATCGCCGCCTAAGATTATTGGCCTTAGGGAACTACCAGGTCCATTGCAAATGAATGGTTTGCAGAACACGGAAGACCTATTGGCATGCGAAGTGTTTACCGACGAATAAGACGTTTTAGCCTGTTTTCATACCGACCACACTGGGCCTTCCTTTAACTCCAGAATGCCGACGTAATCGCCTTGAGTGGTGCTGAGAACGGTCACTCTGGGATCAGGAACAGTATTGTCTGTACTGACGAGTCTTGATTTTGTTTAGGCATGCCGATCGTCGAGCGAGGGTTAGAAAACGACGTGGTGAATGAGAAATCCACGGTTTTTAGTTGAAAGGCATGTTCATCAAACTGTTGGAGTTACGGTTTGGGGTGCTATTGCTTATAGTTCGAGATCACCTTTAATCTTCATCAGAGGTAACATGAACGCGCAGCGTTATATCCAAGAAGTTTTATAACCCCATCTTTTACCCTATTTTGACACCCTGGCAAATCCACCTTTCCAACAAGATAATGCCCAACCACATGTCGCAAGAGTCACAATACACTTCTTTCAACATAATGATTGTTATTGTTACCTTGGCCACCAAGATCTCCCGACTTATCCCTAATTGAGCACGTGTGGGACATGATGGGTAGGAGATTGCTCAATTTGTAACGTCCTCCTCAGACTCTAGAAGAACTTCGTGAGCAGTTGGTGGTTGCCTGGAATGAGATACCACAGGAGGACATTGACCACCTGATCAGAAGCATGCCTAGGCGCGTTGGAGAATGCAATTAAAGCAATGCAATCATTTTGAAATTTTTATCTTTTACTTATGTTATTATGCTTCAGTAAGTACTTATAGAAATTAAATCATATACACTGGGTGTTCGGATTTTTATGTCACTTAGTATACGTTTTATTATTATTTTTGGAAGATAAAGATAAGATAAATTAAGAATTTTATTTAATAATGAGTATTTCCACCTCTAGAATCTATGCAAGCTTGAAGACGCCTACCCATACTGTTAATTTCTGATATACTCTTGCAGGATATTCCGCTATTCCTCCTGAGCGAAATCAACAAGCTCCGGTACACTCCTTGGTGGATTTTTGCCACTGCCCTGGAAATTATGTTCCAAGCATGTTCTATTGGATTAATGTCTGGCGATAAACTGGGCCAGTCCAAACGAATGATGCCTTTGGTTTCTAGATACTAATTTACAGCTCTGGCGCGATGAGACCGGGCGTTATCGCCCATAAAAACGAAAGCGTCGCCAACAGCTGCTCGCCATAGTCTCACGTGAGGATGTAGAATCTCCCCGAGGTATCTATCACCAGTCATTGAACATGAACTAATTCTGTGCAGCCATTAAACATAATCCCAGACCAAAACACTTCCTCCTCTAAAAGGCAACACAGGGCGAGCATGGATGAGCTGGGCTGCCCTCGTCGGCTCTCTCCACACACGTATTTGATTACTATCATGTACTAAACAAATTCTTGTCTCATCAGAAAAAAGCACAGAATTCCAAAATTCTTCAAGCGTTGCGTGATCTTGGGCTCATTGCAAACGGCTTCTGGACAAGTAGTAGTCGCTCTCATTGATCGACGACACCTTAATCCTGTAGAAAGGATTCGTAGTCGTAACGTCGAGATCGATACTGCAATTCCCAAGGCATGTCTCATATCTCTTTGGAGAGCTGGTAATGCTATAGTCGGGCTTCTCTGGACCACCAATTGGATATATAGCGGTTTTGCAGTTTACCGGTTAACACGCCTTCTACCGGTCTGGCTCGAAGTGAATTGGTTTGTAGCGGTTCCATGTACGATGTACACTTTACGATCTACCAACTCTATTAGCCACGACCTTTGAGAATGGCCTTGAATTAAACCTATTATTCTTGCACGGTCAATCTCACTTATCACTTGACGATTCATGTTGGTAGTCTAAATCATAAAACTCAACTTCCTTTGCTAGCAGTACCAACAAAACAAATGTAGACTGGTATTTCTTAACAAAAACAAAATTTGCACGAAAACTGTTTTTAACTTGAAACTTATCAATTAATTAGTACCCAGTCCATTCTTAGCGAAGACAAAATTAGTTATAGGATCATGCAAAACTTCCGTTATTAGGTCCTGACGTCTAAAATACGAATGCAATTTTTTAACTTCCAAATAGACTATAAAACAACTGCCATATCTACTATATTTGTACCAATTAATATCAAATATCAATTCCTAATGTGTAATATACTCTAATTGATTTTACTTGTATCAAGAACATAATTGTAACTGCTGATTCAAAAACTTTAAAATATCTCTGTCATATTTACCGTTATCAATAGGATTTAATATATTTTTAATCTAAACTTTAACTAATCATTTTATTAATAGGTATGATACAAGCAAAACAAAACAAATCATCGATTATTATAATTTTTTAAAGGACATACATGTAAGGTCATTTATGTTAGCTTAGCGTAATCCACATAGTAGGTAATCATACTATTTTGTACAAAGATGTGTTAATTTTGCTAAAAATTGTTTATATAATGAAATATGAAAAATTTAAAATGCAAATTTATTTTGCGTCTAAATTTTATAAAACATGAAAATATAAGATCGCAAAATTGATATATGTCTGATTGATTTTCTTAACATTTTAACTAAATAATATGCAGTAGTTGAAATATTTCGAATACCAGATATGTTTGCGGAAATACTAATTCTAATTTTAGTTGAACACCAACTGCTATGACTGCGCATCATCTATTGTATAATTGATACACATATTATCAATACATAGATAAGAATAAAAATTTACATAGCAATAATATATTATGTTTAAATCAGTAGGTAATATACCCAAATAAAATATATACAATCATGATTTGTAGCTTAAAATTTGAAAACTAAATGTTACTTAATTTCAAATTAACTATTAACAATTTTTGAAATTGCGTAAAAAAAAACTATGTCGCAGTCTAAAGCGCCCCATATATATTGGGAGGGAAGAATTCGTAATTGAGGTCGTACATTTTAAGGTAAGGTAAAGCTGTAGTCTTTATGCTCCATATTTCTGTACACGGGTGTGTTAAAGCTGTTTTATTGGTGCACTCTTGCAGCATTTCCCTAATATCTCGGTTATTTCCTCTTTTTTGAATTTGCATTTTTTTTTCTAAAATGAAAACTTAATTGAGTTTTGTAGTAAATCATTTCGAGAAAATAATATTATTTGGAACTATTAAAAGTATCTCCCGCTCTCTCGGCTTTTAGCTACTGCTGGTGCGCCTGTCATGGCTCTCTCCTTTTTTTGATTGTTTTTTACAATCATTCCTTTTATCCTCCTCACGTGTTTCTTCCTTCTTGTTTCTTTTAGTAATGTAAAACTTGTTAACTTTTGAATTTTCCTCTGGGATACAACATTCTTAGTAGGTATGAATTTGGTCCTACTTTTCTATCCACTTTAACTTAACCAACACACCCATCATTCTCTATCTTTATAACTTCTGAAGTTCCTTTTTCCTCTTCTTTTTTATATAATAACTTATTCATCTATTATTCTTCACTTATTCATGGATGTTTAAGTTTTAAATTTAAATTATTTACAATTTCTACGTTCTGCACATACAGGTGAGTTTATATTGATTATGTGACATATTTAACTTGCTGTTTTGCCATAGTTTTACTTATTACAAAATCATGTACCTTTAACTTTTTACTTTAAACTTGAATTTTACTTCTATTTGTAATTATTTGTCATATTTGAAATGTTTTAACTTTAATCATTGATGTAATCGGACAACCGACACCATTCGCTCTTTTTATAACTATTTTTGATTCTCCTGATACCATTGTTTTCTTTATAGCCTGATGATGGTCTGAAGACCGAAACATGTTGCACTAATTTTTGAACCTTACTATTAAACGTTGTGGATAGGCTTTGAGTTTTATTACTACGATTATCTACATCATCCACATTTGAGAGATGAATTGTAATAAACTTGAATAAACAATAGTAAAGGGGGTGACCAAAAGATTTGAAAATCAATAGAATTACAAAAAAAAAGGTTTAAACGACAAATCTAAAATATGCTTAATATGTCAATTCAATTTATTTTTCAAAATAAACGAAGTTCAATCTCATTGAGCGTTGAAATGAGACAGAACTATTTGACGTTAATTTGTACGTATTCACACTAAGCGAGTATTACGTGCAGAGAAATTTTATAGGATAGATGAGGGACCTCTCAACTTCGCTCGACGGAAAAGCGGTAGAACAGCCTTAAGTGTGTTTATGTATGACATTGGCGTGTATAGTATTAAAAAATATAGCTATAAACGAAGACACCGTTCAAATTGCTTGGTGCAAAGCTTGGTTACAAAAACGGATTTTTTGTATTTTCACATCAATAATTTAAAAGAATTAAGACTGAATCTTTCTGACTGTCATCAAAAAAGATAATTGACAGCTGTTAGCAGCAGACTACACTTATTCTCACATTTTGTTTACCAACTCTTCATAGCGAGCTTCATAGGCTTTCTTTTTTCTATCAATAAATTATTTATTATGTACCATGAACAGGGGTGATTTTGAATCAGTTAATTCTCTAGACATAGTTCTTTTCAAAGGGGGTAATCACTAGGGTAAAATGTGTGACAAGATTGCGAAAAACACGCGATTTCGAGTGATTGCGAGAGAATTCCAGGGATTGCGAGCGACTCCGAAGGATTGCGATATTCTCCATAAGAGTAATTAATTTGTTAAAGAGAGACAGAAAACTAATTTTCGATAAATTACAAACAAAACCGAAAGTTGCATTGCTGCAGCCCAAGGAATTTCAAACTTGATAAAGAAGTGTCAGAACTGGCCCGGATCGGGTACTCGGGGGGTTTTTGAGGCCGCTGATCACGAATATAATGTTCAAATTGACCTCAGAACACCTGGTGCACCAAAACCTGATCCTAAACGTCATTTCCGGGGGTTTTTCTAACACAATTAAAGACGGTCAAAAAAAATCATTAAGGGGGTTTTTTTGGCCCGCTGAATCTAAATCTGGCATCGGCGAACACCCCACCGGCACCCGGTGCACCGAAACCTGGGCTTGAACGTCATCTCCGAGAGTTGTACAGAGTCTGTCGAACTCCATCCTATTAAGAACAAACAGATGATAGTCACTATTATTTGATTTTTAAAGGAAGCGTCCGATTCTGAATACCTCTTGATGAAGGTGAGCAAATGCATAATAGTATAAATTCTACAATACGAAATTATTTTGTAAAAGTCTGCTAGAGCAGTGGTTTAAATGCTTGCCTCTTACGCAGACGACTCGCGTTCAATTATCGAAGTCTACAATTTTTAAAATTTTTTTAATAATGATAAAGGTAGGCGGAAAACAGTTGTGTATCACACGTGCTTAAATGCATTAGCACCCCTTAGCTGGTATTACAGCCGCGGGCTGCTAATGCCCAATTTCCACCCTTGTAACACATGTACTATTTAGACATCATTTAAAACTATTAAATCAATCCTTTAAGTAATTAACAAATCGCAGTAAAGCTTAAAACAGTTTATTATCCAATGATGAACTTAAAATGATGCCCATTTTGCAAGAGTATGAAATTTGCCTTCGGCTCGTGCTGCGGTTTATACGAGTGCAAAATGGCCATTTTGTTGCGAGCTGCATACTATATTTTTTCTATGACAACATATCGTTCATACTTTGACAGAAACGATCTGCTGAAATTTCATCAATTCAATGTCTGCACCTAACATGAAATATCCCATTTCACCTTTGTTGCTTAGCAAATTGCCTAGCAGCCGACGTAAAAATAAAATTCTGTACAAAATTTGCTTGTTTATGATTGAAGTTACGGTTATAAAATGGATATTTATCGAGGTTGTCGTAGAAAAAGATATTTCTTATTATATTTTTCAGTTTTTTTTTTGGTTCCTTAACTTTAACTCATTGAATTTGACCTAAAATCAAGGAGAAAGCTTAATAAATTGTGCTAAAACTTCTTTAAAAACTGATTACTTTATTATTCTGCATAGTTCATTTGGATAAAAGCTCACCATCATAAATTTTAATAAAATTACCCAAATCGATCTACCCTGAAAAGTTTTCAAATTAGTAGGAGCTAGTTTTTACCTAATGGATTTTCAATCTAACAGACTACATGGAATAAATGTAATATTAATGTGAGTAATAATATGTGAAAATACCATTACCTCGATCATTACTTAATAGTTTATTATTATTTCAAAAATAGATATAATAAGGGAAAAGAAGAAAAGCATGTTAACTATGTGCTACAAATGATATAAACTTGAAGAAGGACAAGAAACTTTTTAAAACCGCTCCTATTCTATTGGATCAACTTCTACGTCATTAGAGAAAAAGCAGATGAATGAAGAAAGAATTATTATTAAAGTACAACTAAATCGTTCATTGCACATTGAATTAACTTTTAGTACTTGTTAAAAATAAAAAAAAAATCAATCAATCAATAATTGCACGACTAAATTTAATGATATTTAAAGGCTGTTTATATTTAATAGTAACTACAGATTCAAACTTAAAGAGGTATATATTATTTAACGTTGTTATTTTATAAACCGAAGGTTAAATCAGTAAGTGAATATTTATTAATAATATTATTAATGTTGTTTTGCAATTCAAATTTAAGGAATTATCCTTGTTTTTTATCCAACGAACCACATTTAAAAAGGCGTCACTGCGACACAGATTGCAATCATATATATATGGCATATCCAAAACTATAAAAAAATATTTAAAATTTAGGTTATTTAATTTATAAATACAAACACTTTTCTGAATATTTTCATTAGACATGGTTTAAAAATTAAGAATTAGATAAAAATAATTCTGTAGATTCTCAAAATATTTCTCGACTAAATCTTTTTTTTAAATCATTTTTTAAAACAAATTATCAATTAGCAAGTTGGTATATGATTCATTATGTTAAATCTCGTTTGAATTCTCATAAATAAAGCATTGTTCAAGAGCACAGCAATTTATATTTTCCGAGATATTTTCTCTTAAGACCTCGCTCACGGTCAAAGTTGAACTTTACACACGGATTTGAATTATACAGGGTGATTGATTAGTGTAAGGAGGCTCAGTAGTAAAAATTCCAAAAAAAGTTATTGACAAAAATTGTAGGCGGCTTTAAACTCCACATTTTAAAATTAGTTACAATCTTACAGGGTTCCATAAGATGGTGGCACACCAAACTTGTGCATTTTTAAATGAAACACCATGTATTTTATTTTAAATTTGAAATCTGCATTACTTCCACATCACAACACTGTAAAGTTTTATTATGTTATACCGGGTATTTAAAAAGTTATAACCAATATTACATGAAAATCAAGTTTAACTCCCTGTATAATTAAGGAAGTACTCCCTATCCCTATACCTAAAGTTATCAGTTTTCTAGATATTTTTGTTTTTCCATAAAAGTATTGATTTGGTAGATATTTTAACGTTTACCAATAATTATTGTGAGTTGGACATGAATGGTTTGTCAGAAACTGACAGTAGAATAATAAATGTCATGTTAATCTTGCTCAATTTGAACAAAAATGTTTTGTTTATCTGTTAATAAAGTTTGATGAGACAAAAGCTGAATATACAAAAATTTAAGAATTATATAATAGCAGGAAATAAAAAAAAATACAGAAACTTATTATCACTTTCTAGAGTTGCGAGTAGAAAAAACACAAAGACCTAGAATAATTTAATTTCAAAGACATGTTTTTGACACTAGATGTTATTTGGAGCAAAATGGTAAAACGTAGGTTCAGTAAGATGGGTATTAAATAATTTTGAATTATTTTAAAACATAAAGTATAATTATTCCAAGTAAGCTAAGCGAATTTTTATTTGGGGAGGTCATGTGAAATAATTATTAATTTTTTACTGCTTTTATCTCTACATTATTGCACGAGACATTTTGAAAAAATTTACTTTACATAAACTTAAGTAAAATCACTCAAATAGGTAATTTTATCAAAGAAAACAGTGAACTACTTTTCTACTAAAAATTAAAGTTTCTTTGGTTGAGAAACACACTGTATATTGCTTTCAATGAATTCAACATTTGTACTATTGAATAAATAGTAGAATGCTTTTGGTATCAATAAAAAATGTAACTTAATAATGACTTTTAATTCCCCTAACTATATTTACATAAAAACCAAGATTTATTTTATTGAATGACGAGCATTTTACAATCTAAATAAATATTTGATGTTGAACTTAACATATTTGAGTAATTTTACAAGTGTATTTTGTGAAGTTTTAAAATATGGGCCTTCTAGCTAACCCAGTTTGCAGTTTAAAAATGGATTCAAAATTATCTTAAGTATAGGGATTCTAAAAAACAGACCATAGCGAAGGCGAGACTCAAATAAAGAGGAATAACCTACTACAGAGTGTCCCAGTTGAAATTGACACATTTTAAGCTTAATTATTGACTGAACGAAATAAGATAGAAATGTGCTGTTTTCACCAATAAGATTCAAATTGCAAAAAGTTTTTTCCCAGTCACATTAAAAACATTTCCCAGTAATACAGGACGAATTAAAAAAAATGCCCATTTTTAACTAAAGATTGACTTATTTAATTGGCGTTAATTAAGAAAAAATAATAATAGCAACTAAATATGTTACTCACAACTGCAACAAGAAAGTATCATGGAGGAGGTATATTATTATTTTCAGCAGGACGGTGCACCCTGTAAAATTTCTTTAGTAGCAAGAAAATCTGTGATTGTGAGTAGGGTATTTAAGAGGAAATGGATGGGAAGAAGTGGACCGATCGAATGGGCGCCTAACTCTCCGGATTCGACTGTACCTGATCTATTTTTGGGGGTTATGTTAAGGATACGTGTTGCTCAAAACACGGATGAGTTAAACATAAACGTAAGGAATGTTACTAAGAATAATAAACAACTATTAGTTTTAAGTTTGAACTCAACTTCCACATTTAATAAAAAATAGCTTTTTAATTACAATTATAGCTGTTTCGCCACAACGAGAATCGTCAGATTGACATGTAGCGAAACAACGGTAATTGTAATTTAAAAGCTGTTTTTTTACTAAACGTGGAAGTTGAGTTCAAACTACTTAATGGTTAATTATTCTTAGCAAGATTAACTTCCAAAGGGTAAGGATAAGCACAATAAATTTATTTAGAAATTTCATTGATGGAATTCCACAATAAATGTTACAAAATTCTTTTTTGAACTTACGACTTGAATTTGAAAGATGCATAGACGAAGAAGAAGGTCACATTCAACAAATTCTATAAAATTTATTTGCCGTTATTATTTTTTCTAAATTGACTTCATAATGTTTAATTAAACAATAAATACAACTTTTTTAAAGATGTTCTTCTACCTATTTCAGTGTATCAATGACAAAGAAATTAGAAGAAAAACCTAGTGGTGATATTGAAAATATTGAAAATGATAATGCAGACACTCACAAAAACTCGCAGATCTTCTTTATTAGTGAGAATGAAATTACAGATGTTAAAAATGGCCAATTTTTTTAACTCGTATGACTGGGAATTTTTTTTAATATGATTGGGAAAAAACTTTTTGAAATTTGAAAACTATTGGTGAAAGCAGCCCAATTATATCTTACTTGGTTTAGTCAATAATTGCACTTAAAATGTGTCAGTTTCAACTGGCACGTCCTGTATAATGCCGTTGAAGGTGTAAGTTGAAATAGTATTATTCGCAAAACATGCAGAAAATAATGTCTTAGATACGTGAAGCTGAATATTATGTCTAATAGAATTTCAACTACATAGTATTCGAATATTCCTAAGTACAATAAATGTTGTTTCAAAAAATCGAATCAACGAGATGAAGTAATATCATCAATACTGATTGTGTCACGATGCATTTAAAATTCCTTAAAGATTACCAAAACCGTTATTGTTAGCATCGAGAAAAAACAAAGCTGACATTTTAAGAAACTGACTATGAAAACAATTTCTAGCAATAATTTTATGTTTACTACTGAAAGAACTTTGTTTTTAAAGAAAACTTTAAAATGCGGAATAATATTTCAATAAACGTTATAGTGATCAATAGTAAAAACAATAATGTTTTATCTTAAATATCCAATAAATAATGATAAAGCTGACAGAACACTCTTCAATAAAATCGTACACGAAATACTCCGATAACAAACTTACACTGTACAAAAACAAAAAATTATTTTTGCCACAAAAACAAAAGTTTTTTCAACACTAATTTAGACGAGCACGTAGTTATGATTACATACACAGTTCGCGCACAGCCATTCAACTATTTCGAGAATCGGTGGACAACTGACAATCGAGAAAACAAACTGGAATCACGTTGGTCGACTCTGACCATCTATGGAACTTATACGTTTTGATCAGGTAGGCAGAAATATATCTGCATAACGTAGGTGCTTTACCACGGAATTAATAATATACGAGGAATGATAATGCTTATCTATCCGTTTGACTATTTTGGAATTCGTCGATTACAGTATATTAATTATTTATTACATTTCAATGAACGTTGCTTTTCAAGTAGGTTTGCCATATTATCAGCAATAACGAGTCAATCAAGGTATTTATTTTATATATACACAGTGCGTCACAAAAATATTTAGCATTATCCCTCAGATTTTTAGGGAAATAGATTTTTGTTCTAAAGGACACTTTTTTTACTATATAGACATCTGTCATTTGCCAGACCCCCCTTTCAATTCACTAACCCTTTATACAGTCCCTTCCCCCCATTTATTTTTTGAACCGTTAGAATTAGAAATTTAAAATTTTGGGAAAGTGAACTAGGGAATGTATATTATTTTTTTATAGATAGTAGGTGAAGTAATCATAAAAAATGGCGGACGTGAGCCCTTTTGGAAGATAGTTTTAAATGGCACCATATGGCAAGTAATACATCATTTGAAAGCTTGTTTCAAACTCTTTCCAATGATACCAAAAAAAATTAATTCTTCTTCCTTATTAACAACTTTCAACCCAAAATTATAAAATTATTATAGTTCTTAAATATTTTATTTGGTAGAAATATACGTTCTAATAATAAAAAAAATTAAATAATATGTTCAAAATGTTCACTTCCTGTCAATAATAAAGTCTAGCAGAAAACTCTTCCCGAACGCGTTCAAGTGTCTCTCTAGAAATTAACCTGCATTCTTCACTAATTCTTCGCTTTAATTCGTCAATGCTCTCAATTGGTGTACCATAAACTTTTGATTTTAGGTACCCCCATAAAAAGAAATCAAGTGGGTTCATATCGGGAGAACGCGCAGGCCACTCTATTGGACCCCGTCGTCCAATCCACCTATCTGGATATTGTCCATTTAAATAATTTCTAACAGGTTGATAATAATGGAGAGGAGCACCGTCCTGCGGAAAAGTTATTTCCATATCATGGAACTCGTCAGCATGATCCTCAAGAATCTCTAAGATTCGGGGTTCAATACCATTCTGGAGTAATTCCAGGTAAATTTCCCCAGTTAAATTTACGTTTAAAAATGTAGGCCCAACAATGTAGTTTCCCAAAATTCCTGCCCACACATTCACTTTTTGAGGAAACTGGGTGTGACCTTCATAAAAAAGGTGAGGATTTGTGTCACTCCAGTATCTTACGTTCTGGGTATTAACTTTACCATTAAGAAAAAAAAGAGCACTCATCACAAAAGCAAATTGTTTTAAGATAATAAGGATCCTGTTCTATTTTATTCCTTATTTGCTCACAGAATTCAATTCTGCAATCTGGATCATCTTCTGTGAGCGTATGGAGCATTTTCATGTTATAAGGATGAAATTTTTATTTCTTTAAAACTCTTTTTACAGTTGATGAAGACACTTCACAAGTTTGTGCAACATTTGAGGTGGATTGTATGGGGTTGACTACCATTTCGGCAACTATTTCGACTTGTCTTCACTAATTCCAGGTCGACCACTTCGCTTAGCGTCTGCAACGTTTCCCGTTCTATGAAATTTATCTAAGAGTTGTCTCAGGTACAGATTAGTTCTAGCCTCACCAATAATTAATATTGCTTCAACTTTTTCCTGCATAGTTCGCGACATTTTAAAAAACTCTTATTTATTATTAACGGATAATTTACTAAATCACAATAATGGTAAAGAGGTAAAATTTTACTATTTTTACAAATTATAATTAAGATATGAACCAAAAACAAATAAAAATAAAAACTTTGAATTTAAACAAGAATAGTATAGTGCCAAACATTTTAAATTTAAAGTACGCCAGTTAAAAGCATTGTACCTACATTTAAAGCAATGAATTCGATTTAAATAAAAATCGGTAAAGTTTTTTTTATTACGAAGAAGTAAATGGTGAACATTTTGAACATATTATTTAATTTTTTTTTATTATTAGAACGTATTTTTTTACCAAATAAAATATTTAAAAACTTTAATAATTTTATAATTTTGGGTTGAAAGTTGTAAATAAGGAAAAATTAATTTTTTTTGGTATCATTGGAAAGGGTTTGAAACAAGCTTTCAAATGATGTATTACTTGCCATATGGTGCCATTTAAAATTATCTTCCAAAAGGGCCCACGTCCGCCATTTTTTATGATTACGTCACCTACTATCTATAAAAAAGTAATATACATTCCCTAGTTCACTTTCCCAAAATTTCAAATTTCTAATTCTAACGGTTCAAAAAATAAATGGGGCGAAAGGGACTTTAGAACCGCACTGTATATAAATATAAAATGTGTGGCACATTAGAAAGGCATTTAGATGGAGAATTCAGACATAATAATAAAATTCCACTTCATGTTTCACACAATAACTTTAAAAAGTGTTTTTAAATAAACAAACTGGAATGGCAATTTTGGATATAGAAAAAGCATATGATACTGTTTGGAGGAAAGGACTGATTTATAAAACGAAGGAAATGCAAATACCAAATTATATAACAAAAATAACCATTAACTTTTTAGAAAATACAACTTTTTAGGTGAAAAAAGAAGACAAAATTTCAAGTATAAAAGAAATACCGGAAGGAATGCCTCAAGGTAGTGTATTGGCTCCTACACTTTTCAATATTTACATTAGTGACTTACCAAAAGATGAAGGAACGGAAATGGCACTTTATGCAGATGATACTGGAATCTACACAAAAGATAAGAAAGCGGAAAACATAACAGACATCTAGAAAAAATTACAACTGATATGAAAAAAATGGAAGATTAAAGCTAATGAAGCAAAAACACAATTTATAATTTTTAACCAAAAGAAAACACTAGAAAATCACAAGATAAAATTTAATGGACAAGAAATAAAACAAGATACAGTAAAATATTTAGGAATAACTTTGGACGGAAAATTAAATTTCAATGAGCATATAAAAAACACAGGAAGAAAAGTAGAAGTAGCTAGAAAATTTATTGGACCATATATACCTACACAAAACAAACCCTCTAAAAAAGAAATTAAAACGACAAATTTATAACGCAGATATAAGATCGGTAATGTTATATGGAGCACCAATTTGGAATTCTACATCAGATGAAAACATAAAATCTTTAGGAAGAAAAGAAACAAAAATTTACAGATTAATAGAAGGAGCAGAAAGACATACAACTAATGCAGAAATTAGAGAAAAGTATGAATACACGCCGTTGGCAGAAATTATAAAAAATAAAACAGAACACTTTTATAAGAAGACAGTAAAAAGAAACCCATTAACAAGAAAAATTGGAAAAGAAACAGTAGCACAAATTGGATGGAGTGCCAAATATAAATTAATTCATCATAGAGCCAATATACCACTAATAGGAACATAGAAAAATAATGTTTGGAAATACCTAGAAAATTCAGGAAAAGCTGGAAAAACTCAAAAAGAATCAAGATAATTGGGACACAGCCGAAATTAGTTCCAAAGGAAAATTACAAAAGGAGGAAATTAAGGAACAAAAACAAAAGAAATTTAAAACAATCAGGTGCAATGGACTAGTTTAGTGATTTTTTTTTATATTCGCATCTTATAAAATAGGTTTTTAGTGGTTCAACTCTACAAATAAAATTTTTATAAAATTAATCCTCTAGCCATAATCGGCTTTTGAAATTTAAATTTAATGGTTACATACGTCATAAGTGGTAAGTGACGTGTTTCAATAAGATTGGTAGAAAATTTGCGATGTATACTAAAATTCCATAATAGTAGGCACTAAATTCTCAGAAATATTATTGAATTAAAACGTAAACATTGTTGTCAGGTTGGGTTTCTATATATTTTATCATCTTCTATTTAAATCATACACACGCAACTAAATGGTCATAGAATAACGGACAACGTGTTTTATTCATTAATTACTAAATACTAAAAAATATTAAATATTAAAGAAACTTCCTGCTAATGAAATATATTCAACAACATCAATGTTTATTAAATATAAAAAAATTTGAATTATATTCTGGGACTAAAATTTATAAATGGCAACGTTGCGTACACAGAAACGTTTGTGGGGCGGAAAAAAGAGAGGTAGATTAAATTTGCCGTAAGATAGAGAGAGATATAAATATTGCTTCATCAGCTGAGCACGGTTAGGTTAACATTCATGAGCGTAACATTCGTTGAATAATACGTAATGTAAATATTATTTTTTTTTCTTTGATCTGTTATTATAATACAGTTATAACGAATTAGGTCTGTTTCAACACTGATGACAGTTTTGGAATTTCTGTTGTAAAAATTCTAAAATTGGAAATACCCTTTTCAATAATATAATAAATAATGATATTTTTGTATAATAGAACCTACCCTAGATAAACATAAAAGAGGAATAATACACTTTCTATACAGTTAATCCATTCGTAAGAAGTAATAATGTAGTAGACGTCAAATAATTAGGCAGGTACATTTCTAGGAAAACGATTAACAGTAAAAAAAAAGGTAATTTCATATCAGATCAGGTAAAAACCAAGGGATTTGTTTAAGGACTGAAACAAGGGAAATATCATTATAAATCAGTTTAATTTTGTGCTGTGAACTGTGAGCAATATGGAAAGTGAAAGCAGTCAAAGTAAACGCAGACGTCCAAATTTATCCGAAGGAGAAAAAACTATTATATACAATGTGTATTGTGGGCTCCGTGAACGGAATGAGAATATGTTGCATAATGACGTAGTTAATCTGTGTAGTGATTTAACTAAAGTGTCGACGAGAAGTGTTCACAGAATTCTTAAAACATTTAAAGAAAATGAAGGTAAATGTGATAATGTATCTAAAGACATTGAAACTAGAGGAAGAAAACAAATTCAGCTTGATGATTGCACCAAATATGCTATTCGTAGGAAATTCCATTCGTTCTTTTTCCGAAATGAAATCCCAACTTTAAAAAAAGTCGCAGCCGAAATAAGTTCCGATGAATCGATGCCCAAAATATCACGACGTGTTTTATTGCGCACATTAAAGCAAATGAACATTAAATTTATGAAAAGAGGTAGGAAAAGTGCTCTTATAGAAAGAGATAGTTGCTCATCATCCGACGAGTTTTCTTCAGATGATAATGAATAATACAATACTGTAAGTAATTTTAAACTTTTTGTGGTGGTAGTGGTTTTAGTCCAATAAACGTAGGTCTGAAATCGAAATCTCATGCACACGGCTGCATTAATAATAATAATGGTGCCTACTTTTCTCATGAAACATTTTCACGTTTTATTACTTTGCTAACACCCTAGACATCCGATCTCAGATTTTTTTATGTCAATCTTATTTCCAAAGGATGCAAATTTTTTATAACAATAACTTTGTCATAAAATTAATAATAAAGGTTTTTCTCCTCTTAGCAACTCCATCCGTGGACGCAGTGTATATTTTTTTTATATAATTAATATAATGTAATTTAATTCTTATTTGTGGATATAGTTTTTAAATAATTAATTTTTCCACATCTGTTTAGTATAATTTCCGTACGCCACTGCAAGAGGCAGATTAAGGCAAAAACGTCACAGTCATTTCTGAGAATTTGGAATTTGGAATTTTAGTTTAGTCGATATGCTTTAATATTAACCGAGAAACTTATCTCTCTCTCTTATTTGTTGTCATTAAAAAGAGATAAACATATCGATATTTCTGTTCTCTGATTGACACTTTATCAAATAAGGAGTAAAACACTAAACAAAATATTCTGTCATTTTCGTTAGTTTAATTTGTTGTTTGGTTGTGTTTGGTTTATGAAAGAAATTACTTCTATACTATTTTTGGTTCGAAAATAAAAATCCCTAACACCTTCTCTTGGTGTTATAGCGGTTCCTTTAAAAATAACCAATAGAAGTAATTGTTCTCTCGGGGAGCAACCCTTCTATCGGTACAGTGAGAGAACGAATTTCAAGAATACCGTTTTGGCATTTTCAATAGAACCACGCCCACTTTCTATTGGCTGTTCTATTCTATCACCGTCAAGAATAGGGGTCTTGCTTGTTTATTACAGATATACACGATTTTCTCTCCTGTCATATATCTTGTCAACTGGTACAATCAGTTAGTCACAGAACACGGTGTTTTGTGCCGCCAGTTCTTTGAGAATACTTGAAACGAACGTAGCTAAAATGTGACAACGTTGACTTTTAAACACACTTCATTATTGGTTATTAGTTGGCGCTACGTTTAAAACTTACTAATTATTTATTGCTAAATTTTACGAAATGAGAAAAATTACTTGCAAAATGAATACCAATATAAGTAAGTAGGTATCTTATCCTAAATATTTATTGCTATCATTTTGATTAATATGATCCTACTAAACTAGTCCATTGCGGAACTGGGGAAAAATAAGAAGAAATTAAGGAAAAATTAGGAAGAAAGGGATAAATTCAAATGAAATGAAATGATCCACTCGGGTGTTATAATTTAGGCGTGGCGTAATGAAAAACTACATGAATCCTTCTCATTTCGTGCGCCGGATTAAAATTGGTACCTGTTAATTATCATTTCGGGCGTTTTAAATATTCTGATATTTTTATTGGTTTAAATTTTAATCTTTTTCTACTACATTGAGGAATCTATTTCTTAAAAAATTGAAATAGCCAGTCAAATTCTGGAAGGTGAAACAAGTACCAGTACGACAAACTTGACTACTCGAAAAAGAGTTATCAGTGAAGAAGACCAAACCAGATATGAAAATAAAATTCAAAAAATAACTGGAAACGAAGATTGTCCATCAATTACTATAGCAAACTGCTCAAACTGCGATATCAAAATTGAAATTACCTCAAAAAAGTAGATAACTAGTTTTATTTATAACATTAGTTGGTTTTCCATGTTCACTGTTATCGTTTATAATCAAATAATTTGTTTATTGTAATATAAATTACCAAATAATCTTCAATACAATTTTAAACAAAAAAAATTATTTGATCGTAGAAAACATGTCCAAAAAGCATCTTCGTTGCACTCAGCATGCATCGTGTAACAAAGGTGCACTTTTTGCACTAGTTACACAAATAACTATTTTAAACAAACAAGTTTTGCAAAAAGTTCTTTGTTGGCATATAATTTATCTTATTAAAAGTAATGCAATATTTTTTTGTAAAATAATTTACAGTTGAAACATTACTCATTGGTTTTACCTTTTATAATAAGAGTACTATTGACCAGATCATACTAAGACGATTTTATTTAATTGGATAGTCGCCAGTTTCAACTAAAATGTGTACGCCATTTTTTAAATAGTTCAAATAAGTGTAAGACCGCTAATATTAGGTCGGCGACACAATTTGGAGTAACTAAGTCTACTAACCTAATTTATTAGGAATTTCACCATTACTATTAAAATTAGCAATTCAGTACAAAAAAATGGTCACAAAACAGCGTTCATATCCGACTAGTTTCGGCCTTACATTGAGGCCATCATCAGGCTATAAAAACAGTTATGTTGTATAATGCAAATAATAAAAAGGAAAGAACATACCTTGGTGTAAAAATAAATAGAAATATAATGTTAACACTTTTCAGTCGAAATACTCGGATAACACTTGCAAGCATTGCTGGGTAAGTAAAAAAGGGGTAAAACATTTACTAAATAAAAGTGTACAACAACAAACCTACAGATTAAAACTAAATAAGTAAAAGTATTTGTAATTGTTTAAAACTTAAAATAACATTTAAATTCAATAAAAATAGAGAAATACTACTATTAATGATTCTTAAAATTAAATAAAATACGTAAAAAGGGATGTGGTCTATAATTTAACTTTTTATATATTTGAAAAAGAAGGGGAAGGGCGTTGAATATAGAGATATAAAACTAATACAGTTACATTATAGTGTATTTTAACAAAAGTTTTTGAAGTTAGTATATGTACTAATTATTAAAACACACGATGAAACAAAGAATAATAATACTTTGACAAGAGAAAGAAAACAAATAAAATTGGACAGCACAATCAAACAAGCCATTCATTTACTAAGCTGTGTCCCAAATTAGCTATAAACGGTGATAAGCATGATAAGTTTTATCGCTGTTCTTTCATTTTGTTGATAACTTAGTTATTTCATATTTCCGTAACATCACCACCCAAATTATTCCAGATTAGTAACTCTTTTAGATATTGCAAAGTCTGTGGAGTTGTAACACCAGGAAATAATAAACTAATGATCAGGTTTAGTTCATAAAACCACATTACACTGTTTTGTGAATTAATAAAAGCTTATTATTGACTAAGAAAGAAAAACTTATGTGTATCGAGGATGGTAATTTTATTCACAATATTTTGAATGTGAAAGAAAATGCTTTAATATGTCGGTCTGCATCTGGTACTCATTTTCATCTAATTTACCAAAATAATTGCCGAGAACAATTCTCATTTTACTTTCATGGTTACTACACCTATATCCATTGTGAATTTCTCACGGATTAATCCATGAAAAATCATCAAAAACAAATTGGTAATTGCCGCTCGCTTGTAGGCGATAACCATTTTTGCAATTAAATAAACTAATTACAGTTCATGAAGATAATTAGGTTAAAGGTCTATGATAGACACCAAAACAATATAACCTCTATACATATATTCAAAAGTTTGGAATAATGGAATATTTCATATTTTTAGTAATTTTTATAAATAATTTTTTTGATATAATTTTGATACAACTCTAACCAATACTAAATAAATCTCGAAGTCAGATAAACATACAAAAAAAATGAATAATTCTTTTGAGGTGAAAAATGTACTATGTATTACAATTTTTTTTAAATAAATTAATAAGCAAAAAAAGGTTTTTAAATAAAATTAATAATCAGTATTTGCTCCATGGGCTTGTATGCATGACTGTAGGCGATGTGGCATGCTATCGATTAAATGGTCGAGCTGGGCTTGCGGAATTCTCTCCCATTCTTCACGAGCAGCATCTTTCAGTTCTCGTAGAGTAATTGGGTGAGGGTTTCACTTCTTAACGTGTGTTTTAAGAATGTCCCAGGCAGGTTCAATGACGTTCATGTCAGGGGAATTTGATGGCCATCTTAATGTGGATATTCCTTCTTCTTCCAAAAAATTTTGTACTGCAGCTGTTCGATGTAGAGGTGCATTGTCATGCATAAACACAAATCCATCACCTACCGCCAGGAGAGGCGTCCGCGTGTACCCCTCATAATACCACTCCAAACCATAATACTCCCACCTTCAAATAAAACACGTGGTAGGGCTGTTTCTAATCGGGCTTGTCGTCCTGGGGCCGTCCAAACTAGCGTTTTTCGCGAATCAGAAACCAAGCCAATTCTTGATTCATCAGAGAACATCACGTAATTCCAGTTAGGACCTTGGTGTAACATTTCTTGAGCCCATTGCAACCTTACAATTTTTTGTTGATAGGTTAGTTTGGGAACACGTAAAGGTCTTCTGCGATACAAATTTACCGCATTTAATCTTCGTGTAATTGTTTGCCTTGAGATATTCAGTCCTTCAAGTTTAGCAATTTCTCTGGATATGCCACTTGTAGATTTCTGTCGATTTCTTCGAGCTATCAATGTTATCTGCCGGTCTTGTGCTGCTGTTGTACATCGACTTCTGCCACTTCTGGGACAATCCTTCACACCATTTGTGTCTTGGAATTTTTTTTAATTTTTGATACAGCACCCTGAGTAACACCAACAATATTCGCGATATCACTTTGACCAAAGCCCTGTTGTAACAAAGCAATTACTCTAGACCTATTAAAATATGATATCATGTCTCTGGGCATTTTTAAACAGCTCAAATCAAATTTAAACAAGAATTGGAATAATGTGAAAGCACGAAGAAGAACCAATCAAATTTAGTATTATTTTGATTTAATAACGATTAAAAATAAATATAAACAAGGGTTTTTAAAAAACCATAGGCGTAGATATATTATTTCTAAATATTCAAAACTTTTGGACATATGTGTACATAACCTATGTCAAGAACTTTATTTTTGTTAATTTGAATGTCTATAACAGACAGCATAATACAAAATTCATCAATTACTCGGAAAAAAAAATATGCCCCATAAATATACAGTAGCTTGGGCCTAAAACGTCTTATCTGATCTTATTTGATTAGACAGTAATGGGAATTCTTTAAGTATATATGGAATTGATAGTTTATAGTCGCATCTTTGGTATTTGGGTTCCACCTTGGTGTCAAATGTATATGTAGTTGTCTACAAATTTGTAGTATATGTCTATCGCCATGCTACTTTACCGTCATCACGAACCTTAAAATTAATCCCCACTCACCACTAGATTAGACACCTCATATTATCCCAGCGAGATGACTGACAGCTCTCTCCTATAAATTCCGCTTCAAATAAACGAACCTTTTCCGTCGAGAACAAAGCAGTCGTATTTCTACCGCAATTTATCGTATTCTACAAGGTGTTTCTATCTTTCTCACAGTTTCCTTTTGTTTTTCCGTAAACGAATTAAAAGATAGTAGCACCTTTAAACTCTTATAACCGCAAACCTGACCTATAGTGAAACATTAATTTGGAGTCGAATCACTCCTTGCGAGAGTCTCTAGCCGGGATCTGCTCAGAGTGAGTAATATCGTTACAAATTTGGCACCCAACGTGGGCATATCTATATCTTGACCACGAAGTCCAAATATTCAGAGACCAATGCATGTTGCCGGTCATGATATACGGGCCGAAAGGCTAACCTTGACCATCGCATCTGTCAAAAGACATAAAAGCACAGCGCAAAATATCAATGTTGGGCATGTCGTTTAAGGACCATATTAGAAATGACAAAGTGGTTTGGTGTCACTAACGTTATTACACATATCGCCACGCCCAAATGGAACTGGGCTCGAATGAAGAACGAAAGGTGGACAAAGAGGTTGCTGGAATGGAGACCTCCGACTCGCTGCCTGGACACACGATATAAAGAGAATTGCGGTAAACTGGGTAAGAGAATAGTGGGCAGAAGAAGGGGAGGCCTACATTTATTGATGTAAAATTTAATTTCTGGATTAAGGTGGGCACTTGTTAAAAGCTTCCCTGGCCACCCTACCTGTCTCTTTGTTCCCTTTTATGCGAATGTTTTAAATTTTTATTTATCTCTTAAGATGTTTAAACGGGTACCGCCAACGTCTAACTGACCAAACATTATTATTACCATATTAAGAATCTTATGAATCACACTTAACGTATCAATAAAATATACCGAGAAGTTCTTCGAACCGAATGATTTCCAAATTACGGTAAGTTGTCGTTAACGTCACGGCCAGTTAGTCGTAAAATACAATTTCTAAGCTTGGCGCACACCCGAATGAAAGTATAAGTATAAATAAGTAATACTGTTATTCATTAAACTAGTTTTCATCGCACGTATCTCTTGTTAATCTAATTTTTTGTAACAAATTGCCTTATACATAATTGTACAGAGTGGGTCTAAGATTATGGCTAAGAGAAGGAGACCGAGTTAAACTATGTGAAAATGCTATAACGAAATTAAGCAAGACGAAAAGAAAAACTGCAAATAAAGAATCTAAGATAATGACTGTTTTAAAGACTGTTGTTTATCATATCTGGCTTTGATACTTCAAGGTTAATAAATAAACTTTATTGTCAAAAAATTTTGTGGACAAAGCTGTTATAAAAAAAAATACAGAAATCAAAACAAAACACATAAGGTATAAAAATAATAATAATAAAATTTGAGACGGTCAAATAAATAATATCAACAGAAGTTGTTTTAAACCATCTTAATCTAAGTTCGTTTATTTGCAGTTGGCAGCTAAGAAAGTCATTAAATCGTAAAATGTTGTAAACAAGACCCTAAATCAGTAGCGCACGTACTTATTTACATCGGTATTAAAAAATTTCTTTTAATCATCATATTTTAATCTTCTTAGGTAAGGGATAAGTAGTCATAATGGGATATTTACAATACAGGTGCGTTATTGGTTTATAAATTAAGAATATAGGGACTCGTTAGCGTTGGTGGTGTTTATTGTGATCTATATTTTTATTATTTTACTCCAGGAACATTTTTGGTAGTAAAATTGGCATCAAGTTCGAGTTTTGTTCCAGTACAAGTGGCTCATTTAAAACAAAGTGCGTTTTCTAAAAGAGAAAAAACTATTGTTTTAACTGTTCATGATGCACTAATATATCAAAATGCATCAGCAACTGTTCGTGTTGTGGTGTTCTGTTATAGCAGAAGTAGATACGATTCCCAAATTTGGACGAAATACGTTATGAAAACTCTTAAAAGAAATTGGTTTTAAGTCGCATAAAAAATGAAAATTTTTAAATGAGACAGAAGAAATGATTTGCTGGAGAACACAATACTTAAGAAGTATTAATAAGTTTCGGAGCATGGGAAGAACTATCTTTTATTTAGATGAAACATGGTTGAATGAAGGACACACATTGTTTCTAAAGCATGGTTGGATTTCCGTCAGGAATTTTTGGTGGGATATTTGACAAGATTAAATGCTCCTCGAGGAAAAGGTCGCAGACTAATAATAGCACACACTGGCAGTGAACATGGTTTTGTAGAAAATGGGTTATTAGACTTAGTAACAAAGTCAACCAATGAATGATTACCACGAGGAAATGACCTCTGATGTTTTTGAAGATTATTTTTCCCAGCTATTGGACTTTTTGCCAAGTGCTGCAGTGGTTGTCTTAGATAACGCCATGTATAATTCAAAACTGGAAGAACTGTTACCAACGACGTCATGGAAAAAGGAGATATTAAAGAGTGGCTCCAGAGCAAGAATATTTCTTTTGACGACGCCATGCTGAAAACGGAATTACTGCAAATTGCAAAGCGCCACAACTTAAAATAAAAGTTATGTAATTAAAGAAATGGCGAAGGAAAAAGGAATAACTATATTACGTTTGCCACCTTATCACTGTCAATTAAACCCTATAGAATTAATATAAGCACAGGTAAAAGGTGAGGTGGCAAGAAACAATACAACTTTTAAATTGAATGACGTTAGACAACTTTTAATAAATTCTTTTGGAAACGTAACACGGGAAAATTTGACCAATACCATAAACCATGTGAAGAAGGAAGAAGAACGATTGTGGAGTGTTGATATCAATATTGAAGAATTGTTTGTATATATTTTTATTTTACTTTTTATTTTAATTTAAATTATGCTTTAAAATAATTTACTAATTTACTCACGTATCGCTTCTGCACATGCGCATTGCGATACGTATACGGATAAGTAGTGATTTTTAGAACTGCTTTAAGTCCCTACTACTACACACTATCTATACACTATCTATTGTCGGTTAAAATAAAAGTCACTATTCTAGTAACAATTTGTAAAACCAGTAAAATAATTTCAATTGTAAATAATAAACAGAAATCAATTTTAATGCAAAATCAGCTTTTCCATAATATTAAAGATAATATATGATTTTAGTGGTAATATTTCCTATTGTATTATATTTTTAAAGATATGTTTAATGAAAAATAGTTTAAAATTGATTTCATCACTACATTTTAACTAATTAATATTCTAATCACAGAAAATTATTTAAATTATATCTAGTTCCAAAAACATGTAGTAATAATATATCTTATATCTTATCATATATCTACATATAGATAGGAAAGTGGATCAAGGGTAGAAGTTATAGAATTAGTAAAGTTTTGGCAACGTTTATAAAGTAATGATTAATGTGAAGTAGGTATTGTGCTGGACATAAAAATTTTATTTCTTAAATCATTACCATAGCGTTTTTTTCGCGAGTATTTATGAAGTCAATGAAACATTCTTTAATACTGCATTTTCCCCACGTTGGGCGCCAAATGTGAGGGACTTAAAAAATGGTTGATTGATTAGATTGTTGAGGAAAGTTGTAATAAGAAAAAGACAAAACGTCAATAAATCTTTACTGTACTGGTTTATTGCCCAGACTGTTATTATTCCGATCAAGGAAACAACTAATAGATTGACTTTTGTCTTTGACAAGAAGGAAAGAAAAAAATATGCACGTAACGTAATATCTGAACCATCTGCGGTACAGTGATATTAAAAAAAAGAGAATTCTATTTTTTAGCGCCCTTACGGACCTTGCGCCCGTGGCCACTGCCACTTTTGCCACGCACTTGATACGGCCATGTCATTTACTATAGACCACGTTTCTAAATAACCAATCTCCTAAGTAGATACACATATGAACATTTGAGACCGTTATTATATAACAGAACTATAAATATGAAAATGTGCTCTTGGAATATATTGCCGTTTTTATTTTTATTGAGTCGAGTACTGTGGCTGTTTTTGATCTAAACAAAGTTATTGGAGCAGACGCACTAAATCAATGAATTTCTTCCTTGTGATGGCTAAAAAACAAACATTTTTTAAGCTGTCATGACTGTATAGGTAGGAAACTATAAACAATACCTTTTCAAAACCTACTCCTGTTTAAATCAACTCGTTCCCCTTAAACTAACGAACGAGACTAAATTATCGCCCACAACACAACTATTACAGTATTAGCGAATTTAAATTAAATCTTTTATAGAAAGTGACACTGCGAGGTATTGTAAAAGCAACTGGAATCTGTGACATCATCAATACGTGGGAATACAACCTTACCTCGTATATCCAAATACGTTAGTACGCGATAAATTATTATTATATTGGTTTATATACCTGCTACGTCATCACTCTGTATGAGAAGGCTAAAAGTTATCCAAAGTTGAAGTAGATAACACGTTTGGTATGTGTTTTTTCTGGATTTGTCCAAAATAATTTTTTTGTTGCGTCATGAAAATCAGTGACTCACATTACAAGGAGTGTTGTGATTCAATTGGTGAAATATGTCGGTAAATACACTATCATAGCCAGCCAAGCAGGTTTGAGCTCTGAGTTCTTCTAAATGGACGTCTTTTAATTACTAGTTCAACATTGAAAAGAACTAAAGGGAAGGCACATTGGACCTAATAATGAGGCCTAAGTGCGCATGAAGCCTTTGAACTTCGCTCTCCTTAATTTACAGACAGCAGATACCAGTACTACTATTTTTCGTATTCATAAGGCTTTCAAAAATCTTAATTGTTCCAAGGAAAATTTTTTTTCGACAACCGTCCGGGAAGTAATTACTTCCCGGACGCTTTTTCTTTGAGAAAGTTGCATTTTTCCGGCCTAGTCCGGGAAGTACTAAAACGTTTATGATTTGTTCACGAAATGGATGGATTCGAAGAAATGCAAAACCATTACAGAGAATGTAATTTTGGCTTATTTGGCACAAAAGTCTGAAACTGTCAAATCCTCTACCCTGTGGAGCATGTACTTACTCTATGTTGAAAAGTACCATTTTAGTGAAGAAAAATGTAAACATAGCAACTTTCCTAAAAGTTATCGCGTTTCTTAAAAGGAAGAATATTGGTTATAAAGCAAAAAAATCAGAAGTCTTCAGAAGCGAGCAGATCAACAAATTTATTAGGGAAGCAGGCAATGAAACATATCTACTGCTAAAGGTATTTTAACAAAATATTACGATTATAGAATATAAAAGTATCAACTCAATTTGCTTAAGGTAGCAACAATTATTGGGTTAGCCGGTGCGTGTAGACGGGAAGAACTAACAAAAATGTCACTTGATCTAATAAATGACAAAGAAGACATGTTGCTTGTGAAAATACCAGGTTCCAAAACACATATTGAGAGAACTTTTGTTGTAATTGGGCAAGAAAACCTGCTGTTGTATAGACAATATTTATCTTTACTACCATCCCATACTCCACATAACAGATTATTCGTGAATTAAAAAAAAGGAAAATGTTCGATTCAGCCTGCACGGTTGCCGGAAAAATTATGTAAACAACACGTCCGAAAATAGTTTTTTTGGACTCGCAGACTTCCAGAATTTTGCCCACTCGTCCAAAAAAACAGTATTTTCCGGACTTGTTACGTAAATTACTATTGCTCTAGTAGAAATACAATGAAATCAGTTGTTTTGAGGTTATTTAATTGAACACAACTAATCAGAACATTACCCTGTCAGATTTTGAAAGCAAACGTCAAAATATTTAGATTTTATTTATTAACATTAATATTAACAGTACAATTTGTGCAATTTGACAAATTTCTTGCACTGCTGTTATACCATTTGCCATGGCTAAGGAAGAATGATGATTCGTAAACAATTATATCAACAATGGTTGTTAGGGTCCGTAATATACGATGCAATTTAAAATTATCTCCTTTGGATGTATTAGTACAGGTTTTTAAAATTTAATTCAAACTGTATAATTACTTTATTTGAACGTTTGTAGAAAAAATATTGTATGATATACGTGTTAAAACTACATTTTAAGGCACTCATGTAAACATGTACGTTTAACACTTATATCATAAATAACTATTAACTTTTTTTATTCAATAAAATTTACAAGTTCAAACATATTAAGATTTCCATCCACCTAAACGTTTAAGTTTTACTAGATCAGCTCCAGAATTTGCGAACATAGTAGCTGAAGAATGACGGAAACAATGCCCCGTGCACATTTCTGAATTTGCAAGTTTCAAAAAATCTGAAATCTTGGGGATATTATATACAGGGTGTTTCTTAAGTAATCTAAAATATTATATGGGGCGCTTCGTTACTCAATTTTAAGAAGAAAAGTTCATATAAACATGTGTGATAGGTGTTGTCGTTTATGAGATACAGGGTGTTGAATTTATTGTAATAAGTCAGTTCTGATTGTACGTGAAATTAATTTTTCCCAGTGACGCTACTGGTTTTTAGAAGTAATACTCAAAAACATGCTTATTCTAAGTGGTCTTTGAAATAATGTTGACAAGTGTCAAATTTGAAAACCAACGCAAAAATCGTACATTTTTATTTGATTGACTCTGTGTTTAGTTAATAACTATGCCAGTGTTTACTAATGATGAAATGGCTAATATGCATTTTTTGTACGGATTAGCGAATGGTAATGCCTTAGAAGCTAGACGTACGTATGCCCAGCGTTATCCAAATAATCGTTTACCATGTTCAGATACGTTTACTAAGTTACATATTCGTTTACAAGAAACTGGAACTTTTGCTAAATCGAAGAATATTATTGGACCACCCAGAACTGTGAGAAATCCCCAATTGGAAAACCAGATTCTTCAAATTATTGACCAACATCCAGAAACGAGTACAAGAAAAGATGCAGATGAAGTAAATGTTAGTAACAAAACTGTTTGGAATATTCTAAAAGATAATTTATTGTATCCATATCACGTTCAACGTGTTCAACATTTGTTACCTACTGACTATCCATTACGCATACACTATTGTCAATGGATTTTACGTGAAATCGCGAACAATCCGAATTTTGTGGCCAATATTCTATTTACGGATGAAGCCAACTTTTCTAGACATGGGATTATGAATTTTCATAATGACCACATATGGGCAGATGTAAATCCACATACCATAAGTGTAAAACGATTTCAACAAACATTTTCGGTCAATGTTTGGCTTGGCATCATCGATGATTATTTAATTGGACCATTTTTCCTTCCTGTACGGTTAACCGGTGAGACATACCAACATTTTCTAGAAAATGAACTTCCACTTCTTTTGGAAGATGTACCTATTATTATTAGAAGGCGCATGTGGTTCATGCATGACGGAGCTCCTCCACATTTTTCAGTGATTGTACGCGAGTTTTTAAATAATGTTTTTCCAGGCCATTGGATCGGATGAGGATCTCCACACCCGTGGCCCCCTAGATCACCTGGATACAATCCTCTGGATTTTTGTGTGTGGGG
Source organism: Ophraella communa (assembly GCA_035357415.1). Lineage (NCBI taxonomy): Eukaryota > Metazoa > Arthropoda > Insecta > Coleoptera > Chrysomelidae > Ophraella > Ophraella communa. The sequence continues at coordinate 12,635,866 of CM068995.1, read as the reverse complement.
ATATTTGAAATAGCTTGTTTACACAACACTGATATTAAACGTACAAGATCTTCAAAATCGTATCATAGACGGCTGTAATGTTATTCGTAACAATCCTGGTATCTTCGAACGTATTCGACAATCCATTAGACATCGAGCGGATTGTTGCATTTTAGCTGGAGGTGGACATTTTGAACATTTGCTCTGAAATGTATTATTTTTTCTTTATGTTTAACACATGTTGCTTGTAATAAAATAATAAAAAAATATAAATCAGTAGCGTCACCAAGAAAAATTAATTTCACGTACAACACCCTGTATCTCATAAACGACAACACCTATCACACATGTTTATATGAACTTTTCGTCTTAAAATTGAGTAACGAAGCGCCCCATATAATATTTTAGATTACTTAAGAAACACCCTGTATAGTGTTTTTGCTGTCGGTAATTCACAAAAAACTAACTGTGAGGTACGTTTTTGGGACGCTAGGCAATATACTTTCTCACAATTTTCAAGAAACTCACACCACTTTTCTTGTCAGTAGTACAAAACGACCTATCCTGCTTGGTTTTAGTATCAGATAATGAAACGATTATCACCGATTTTCTGTCGTCAACATTTAACACTTCTATTTGTACAATTTATCAGACTTAGTCGCTCCATGCACACCAAAAATAGCAATAACCTTCATCAACAAATAGACGTCATCAGGAGCTTCTGTCAGAAATTGAATAATGTTATCTGACTGCAGGATTTTGGACTTTTTAGCATTGTATCCTCCACTAAGATTTTTAGTAAGATGGTTAACTTGCTGAATTTAGAAATGTCACAATTTTCATTCACCAACAACGTACGCTTCAGCATCGAATAATACGACCATAATGACGATGGTATCGCTTTCTTCGACTTTTTAGAAAAATACGCCAGAAGTATTTTTTCACTAAAGCCATTGATATTCTTAATGCTTTTTCACTTTTTAAAAGATTGGTATTCTTTCTCATACATAATCCTAGATTTTTGTAGGAATAATAAACTTTCTGCTTCCAACGCTGCAGTTTCTACATCTTTCCTTTTCTTGTGTCAATTATTTTTCGTCTATTTCGTATTTATCCTCTGTGTACACAAAACGCAACAATAATCTCCGCAAAAACCAAAACGTAACTTTTGTTTGATAGTTGTTGACAGAGTAATTCATATCCCTAGCAACGGAGCAACACAATTGCGATTTTTGTGCCCAAAAATACAATTTTCTTTGAAATTCTATTTTTCACTGAACTTGCTAGTTTTGCTATAGAGAAAAATGTTGTATTCCACACGACGATAAAATCGCATTATCTTCTCGAGCATAATTAGCGTCTCGACTGACGATAACGTACAATTTTATCATCTTGTACAATAAATAACTATTAACAACTTTTTCAAGCCTGTTGTTTGGAAACAGATCGACGCGGGGAGGTTGTACAAATTTTTTTGAACAATTATCAATTTCCTTGGGTTATCACTAACATAAAATTATATTTTTTAGATTAGTTTATTTGTGGAAAAAAATTGTCTAGAAATGCTAGTGGTTTATCCAAACAAAATTATACGGTTTAAACGTTAACATTTTAAGCACCTGGTATCCTAAATATTAAATTAAATTAGTACTGCGAGCTCCATCTTTCCGAAAGAATTCTTAATAATAAAATAATGCATACGGTTTCTATAGGTGGAAGTTCAAAGTAGCTACGCTATGGGGTGTGATAATGAGTTGCCATTATCGGGTTCAAAGGTTTTAATTATCTCCAGTCTCATTTTCTTCGATTGGTTTGCTGTCATATATTATACAGTAACTTATCTCTTAATCTTGAACATCTCTTAACTTGAACATCTTTAACTTGATCATCTCTACAACTTGGATGTTAATTAAACTCCAACATCTGGAAAATTGATCATATCTACAATTTGATCACCTCTAAGAACTCTTGATCATCTATAAACATTTTGAACCACCAAGACAGTGCCGTAGCGAACCCAAGGTACGGCGAAGGATCTCTCGTCAACTGGTACTAAAAGATAAGTCGATTTAAAGAACTGTTTGGGGATTATTTTTTTTTTGTAACTTATTATCATTATCATTCATATTAGCACCAAGAAAATCTATTTATCTTTTATCAGTTGGTACATTTTCATTTCATTTTTTCTTCATAGACAGTTTTTCTAAAATCTTTCTGTCATCTTATTTAAAACAACTTTCCCTAGTAGTATCATAAAAAATAAAAAGATTTCAGTGGCGCCCTTATTATTTCTTAGAGAAACAAATATTATACCATAGTCGGAGCTAATGAACTTACTCACCCCTAGCCGAGGCATTAAACAATTTTGTTAATTATTGAAATATCTTTTACAACTAATTAAAGACGAAATTAAGATTAATAGTTGTTTTATTATAAATTACTTTTTTTTCGTATATTGTTATTTATTAAAAGTTAACTAAATATTTTTATAAATTCACTCTCAACATTTAAATCATATCACAAATTGCCGCCCAACGCTTAACATTATTACAAATGAAAAAAACAACAACTCGATTAAAATATCATTCATTACTTAACACCAAAATAATTTAAAGTTGTTTTTATGGTGTATTTACAACCGACTCATTTCAACACTCCTTATATGCAACGACAGTAATTCAAATGACGTGAAACTAGCCAGTTTCATTGACTAAAAATATGTCGCTATACAAGGTAGGTATATTATTCTGGACGCGACTTCTAAAATATAGTCTTAACTCTTTCAAGGTTAACTAGATAGTTTCTTGCATACCTCCAATATTTTGCATACATAATCTAAATCAATGGTTAACATAATATGTATTCACACTATTCACAGTCGATACACAGTTAAAGCAGTCGGACAAAAATTACACTAATTTTAGGATGTAATAAAGATTTCTAAATACAGATAACTGCAGTACGTCTGTAGGTAAATTATAATATATGTTTTACAATGTATTGTCGTTATTTATACAATGATTTGATTGGTTGCGTATTCGAAAATATATACTAACAAAAAGTAAGTTTATTTTTCAAGAAAATTGCCACAATTTTCCAAAAATTTATTGCAGCGTGGTACTAATGCTTCTGGTTCTTCCTCATAAAACACCCCTTGGTTAGTCACAGCCCCATTAATGAATGATGCATGTTGAAATAATTTGACGCAAAGTACTAGAAAGTTGTCCTGTTGACCTATTGTCTCTAAAATGGACTATTCTTAAAAAAATGAATTTGAGAAGCCAAAACTAGAAAATGAATTTTATGTGGTATTAAAATAATGTCAGACCTTCATATAATACAAAATACAATTTTAGTCACAACTCTACTATAATTTCGAAATTTCGATGAAAATTTGGTGAATTGTCAAGTAGGTACACTTTATCTCAATCGATATTAGTGGTTTCCGAGAAATATAGAATTTCGTAAGACACCGCAAAGCACATTCAGATTCTATCATTATTTGGAAATGGCCGTTAATTGATGTCAATCAAGCTAGCACCCCCACACTGACTAAATGAAAAAAAAAGTAGCCCATAATTAAGAGCTAATTAAAGGCTAATTTGTACCACAAAAATAAAAATTTGTACCACCGCGATAATCGAGAAAAATCGCCTTGAAAATGGGGGGTGCTAGGTTGAGATCAAGGCAGCACCCCCACTTTGATCGAATTCCAATTCAATTACATCAAAATAAAGGGCATATTAAAGGCTAATTTGTATCACAAAAAGTTAATCTATATTATTATTTATAATGTCAAAAAATAAAATCGAAGGCTGTAAACATCGCTGTTCTATAATTTTAGCACCCCCGTCTTTTCAGAAAGTGAACATACAATATTATAAAACTAATTAAAGGCAAATTTGTACCACACAAGAAATTTTTATACTTTTCATCATAAAGCCGCCAATTGAATTTAACTCTTTGCGGTCGTATTAAATGGTGGCGGATGCGCTGAAATATTTTATTTTCGTCATAATTCTAAAACATGTGGCACTTTGATTTGTTGGTAGCTTCCAATCGTTTGTCGCCTCTTAAATACCTTTTGCCGCATATTTCACTTGATATTTCATTATTGCCAATTTTGGATATAAAACATGACACTTTGATTACTTCTCCTTTCATAGACAAAATTTCCCCTCTCAAAGCATTACCACATATACATTTTCTATGAAATGTAGCAGTATCTGATGTAGGATATATTTTGTGAGTTTTAAACTGAAACCCACATTTCATACCCTTCTCGTCTAATTTTTCTGTTATTAGAGTTTGCCATTTGTTATCTTCGAATTTGTAATACTTTCTATTCGTTAGGTGTTTTCTGATTGCCTCTGATCTAAATATTTCAAAAATCATGATGAAATACCTCTAGTACTGTGCAGGTTTTAAATTTGATTACAAGGCATAGGGATTTGGTTAAAAAGCCTAAATGTCAACTCCCCTTAAAGTAATATACAGGATATAAACAAAAGAAAGGAGTTCAAAACAAAGCAAAAGTTCAAATGACTTTTTTCGCAAGATTAAACGGGTCTTTGTCTTAAAAACTTTATATAAAAACATTAGGTGCATCATTCAACAGAATTTTATGATAATTAATAAGTAAGTAGATAAGTTAAAGAATATAAATAAATTAAAAGTTTTTCAAAGATTGAACTTAAATCTCAAAAATGCAAAATTCCCTTCATTTATTATTTAATAAACACGTGGCAACAATACAAAAGCGCATCTTTCTTGCATCTAAACAATCAAACATTGCATCGTTGCCAAATTGCCAAATTTAATTTTAAAGACACATTTTTCGAAAACCATTTATGTTATGAATTTTCTTGTTTGTTTTAATCTCCCCAATATTTATCTAAATTAGGACTATTATTAAGAATGTTTCTCGAGGAAATCTCAATCACATTCATTATCGCTCACCGCTCACCGCAATACAATTTTTAGCTCAAATTTGTTCTCATAAAATAATAGTTATTTCATTTTACAAAACCTAATAAATGAACAATTATCTTACCTTTTATGTGTGTGTGTGTGTGTATTTTCAATAAACTATCAAATTCCTGTTTACTTAAATAAGTATAAATTTCTTCTTCGATAATTGATTCATAAGCGGTGTTTACGCTTGAATCTAATCATTAGGTTTGTTCCAACCAAGCAAAGAACCGTTCTAGAACGGTAATATTACCACTCACGAGACCAAATTAGTGCACTGCGCAACTCAGTACACCACTGCGCACAAAAATTACTATTTTAGAACGGTTCTTTGCTTGGTTGGAACAGACCTATTGTTTATTATCTCGTCGTCATCTTTAAATTTGTCCATAGGTTATCGGGTAACTAAGATCCCGTTCATACGACACCAAATCAGTACTTTTCCCGAATTGGGCCAGTGTTTACTTTTTGAGAATTTATATCGATTCAGTGATTGTAAATCATTACAGTAGTACAGAAATGGCCTATTTTGGAAGAAAGCAATTGTGCAATTTGCACCATAATAGAATCATCGAATAGTACCATATAATAGAAACCATAGATGTATGCCACTGCCACTCCAATTTCTCCGATATTATAAACACTTGATATTTATAATAACGAGAAAATGCAGACGTAGGGATTTTTAAAAAGGGACCATGACGGGAAACACTATTTTTAACTTATTCTACAATATTGACAAAAATAAAAGATTTCAGCGCATCCGCCACCATTTAATACGACCGCAGTTAAATTCAATTGGCGGCTTTATGATGAAAAGTATAAAAATTTCTTGTGTGGTACAAATTTGCCTTTAATTAGTTTTATAATATTGTATGTTCACTTTCTGAAAAGACGAAAGTGGGGGTGCTAAAATTATAGAGCAGCGATGTTTACAGCATTCGATTTTATTTTTTGACATTATAAATAATAATATAGATTAACTTTTTGTGGTACAAATTAGCCTTTAATATGTCCTTTATTTTGATGTAATTGAATTGGAATTCGATCAAAGTGGGGGTGCTGCCTTGATCTCAACCTAGCACCCCCCATTTTCAAGGCGATTTTTCTCGATTATCGCGGTGGTACAAATTTTTATTTTTGTGGTACAAATTAGCCTTTAATTAGCTCTTAATTATAGGCTACTTTTTTTTTAATTTAGTTAATGTGGGGGTGCTAGCTTGATTGACATCGTTAATTGTCATATGCATTAACCATCCCTTGAAAAAATGTTGTCAAAGAGACAGCTGTCATTCCTGGGACAACCTGTATAGCTATATTCAACGATGTATGAAATATTTACTAAGAAAATTAAACAATGAAACTTTTTAATGTTCCTAGTAAAATGGACTTCCACATAGTAAGATAGATTTATTTATTTACTTAAGTCAGGGGTAATAAAAGTACAGACAAATAATATTTAGAGTAAGTGCAATGCTAAGAAATAATAATGCTCGGAAACAGGAAATGGTTTATGGGGTACAAGAAAGGAAGGTGCGTTTGTTATGTTTAAAATAATTTCAACAGAAATACATAAAAGTCTACAAATAAATGTTTCCGCAAAGAACGATAAATAATGTGTCCTTGAATAAGATGTCGATGAAATCTGACATTGTTAGATAAATAACCTACTAGTATTAATAAACAAAATAAAATTTAAAAAAAGTCAAGTATGTTTTTAAATGAGTTGGTAGAAGGTGCAGAGACAATTATTGTTTCATCAAGGTTAATCCACATGTCATGTATTGGTTAAGAAATTATGTCTTGGTCTTAAAAAGAAGTTGTCTTTTTCAAGTTTGAAAGTGTCCTCTGAGGCGTTCGTCTTGATTTTAGATTACCAAAATTGTACTTCAATATTTCAAAAGTTGTAATCAATTCCACACGTTGTTGGCGAAATTCAAAGGAGGTTAAGTTGGCCAAACTAAGTCGTTCTTCATAAGAAGGTCTTCTCAACCCCAACGGTATTCGAGTGGCTATCCTCTGACTATTTTCCAACAGGTTTTTTTCGCGACAAGTGGATTATTTTTACCGATACGAAACACTACACATTTTTCGGCACTTAATGGTATCAACCACTCAGAACACCAAGTAAAAACTGAGTCAAAGTCCATTTGAAGGGAGAGCATTAAAGTTTTTTACTGGAAACGTAATAAAGAATATCATTGATGTAAACAGTAAATAACAGAGGACCAAGGACAGAGCCCTGTGACACTCCGCTTTCCACTAGCCTGTCCTGTGAATAAAATTCTTCCACTCGAACTTTGTAATGTCTTTCCGTCAGAAAATCCACTGAAGCAAAGTACCACGAATGCCAAAATGTTCTAGTTTGTGTAAAAATCTAATTTCAGGAATACGGTCGAAGCTTCAGAAAAGTATAAATATACAACGTCTATAGGCTGTCCGCTGTTAAGGGATACTGTCCAGTCATTAACACAGTGGAAGAGATTGGTTAGAGTAGAACGTCCAGAGACAAATCCATGCTGTTGTGTTGGAATAACATGTTCCTGGAGCAAAAATTTGGCCATATCCTCTGAAATAATGGCTTCCAATACTTTACTAACTACTGACTAGAGTCAAGTTTGTTACCTTTTTAAAAATGGGGGTGATAGACGATAGTTTTCAGCTAGGGGACAAAGGCATTGGAAGGGAACCCGAGAGGGAACCTGCGCAATACTTTAACAGTTTTGGTGTCCAAACCAGGTGACGAATTTGTGCGCAGTTTTAATAAAAGTTTTTTGACACGATCCGCTGTAAATACTACTTGTTCTAAAGATGCGTTAATTCGACTACATTTAATTATTTAGTAAAAACTTGTAAGAATGTCAAAGAAAGAGTTTCAGAATGAATTACTGCTTAAGAGACGTGTGCTCCCTTTGCTCAGAAATGATGACAACAACAAAAATATGTATGTGGGTGAAAAAAAAAATTTATAAGTGAGGAGATAAAATCATTTAGAATACAACACACTAAAATAAAACAAGTCTATGTCTATGTGAAAGAAAAAATTAGTTAAATAAGGAGGTTAGTAGGAATATGGTTTGCTCTAATGACGACCGGAATAAGGTTGAAGTTGTTTTCTCCGAACGAAGATGATTAGGATTTCCAGCAGAAAATGATCTACAAAAACGAATAAAAAAACCAGATTGATTTTTAATAATTTAACAATAAACAAAAACACGAAAACTAGCAATAGTAACAGGATGAACCATTCTGATGGGGATTCCTGAGTTGTCCCGCTCTTCTAATAGTTGTACTGCTTTGAGGGTGGCACATATTTCTGATTGAAAGAGCGTAGCTCTTTTAAACCCTATGTATTCTCTTCCATGCGGAAGCTATCTGAGTGTTACACACAGGGGAACATAAATTGAACTTTGAAAGAAATATTTAGGAAAAAAAAATGTAACACTCTTTTTTCAACTATTTACTCTTCACAAAAAGTATCTTAATTACTTTAAAAGTTCATCTTTGAACCCTTTTATTTTTACCTCATTAAGGTTTAACAATATTTTATTTGATTCAAATTGGAAGCTGGAACTCTTATGCTACTTTCTAAGCGGTCCCGAATTAAAATATTCTCTTAGATCTCTGGTTACCAAGGGAGTAATCTTAGAAATTCTGGATCTAATTCCAAATTCTGATTCCTTTTTAACCGTATGGACATATATTTGAACAACAAGAGAAAAAATGTTTTAATTGCTGGCTGTTAAATGGAGAGGTCTTGGAATAATCTTCAATTCAGATCTCCTGGAACTGGTCTTGAATTTCAATTTAGGAGCAAGCATCACCAGACATAATCTATACGTTGCAATGTATTGCCGGCCTAAAAGAGGGGTCAAGTAACGGTAACTAAAAACAATCTTCAGTCAAAGTATTTGCTTCACATGTCTTAATTTTAATAGAAAAACAAGTCTATGTTCTAAAACCATGTCAAGTAGTCGTCAACAATATAATCATCGTCCAAATCATCACCCTCCGTCCTCTCGCTACCCTTGCCGTTTAGCCCACTTGGGGGGCGAGTCATTGTACAGAGTGTCTCCATTTGAACAGTTCGCATCCTTCCAACCGATTATACTGATTGCGCGGAAATAAACGTTGTATTTGAACTTTAATTTTTGTAGTGATTTGGACATTTATTTTTTAGTGATTTGAACATTTATTTTCTTAGTGATTTTAACCTTTATTATTTATTATTGTGTGTGTATGATGACATCTCATCGTAAATGGTAAATGTCAAAGCTATAATGATAAACATAATCACGTATTTATATAACGAATGTTTTTTAGGATTGATACCCAAAGAAACCGATGCAGCTGTAAAATTCAAGAATTTGTGGAAGGTAAAAATAAACTAAGAGGAAATTGAAATTATCGTAAAATTCTTTGCGTTTATTCCTCAAATCACTTCGATAATATGTTCATTTATTTATATAGATGTATTCTGTCAAACTTCTTCTAAATTATCTGATAGTGGTCCCAGAAAGCAAGGACTGAGTATCATCAGGAACGTGTCCTATGTCTATTGATGAAATGAATATTTTGAAGGAGTTTTTGGCATCAATCACTATTCTATGAAGGCAAATTTTTGTTTTTAATAGGTGATTTGCAACATTGGATGTCAAGTGGAAATGGAACATCAGCAGACCAATAAGGACACCCCTTAGCAATTGACGCAAGAATTGACGTCATAATGAATATACAAATTAGCGTCCTGTCATGGATTGTTTAAAATAGGTTATGAAATTTCATGATTTCGAACAACGAATAGGCTCATAAATCGCATTTATAATAGTTTTGATGGGATGCAAAAATTAATTAGGGTCTGTAACAATACGACGATGTAGTTCAAAGTCCAATATCAGTCCAGTCACCTGTTTTGCTGATGATTTACAACAGTTCACAAAAAAATGTGATACATGCCCACTACAACAAAGGAGTTACCAGAGAGAGTTATTAGGAAAATGATATAATCAATAAACGAACAAATTTGGTTAAAATCGTAATAATTGTATTTACTTTTGGTTATATTTTAGCAATTTTCTTAATACAAACAAAACTTTTTTATTTGTTCACAAAAGAATCTGTGGAGCGGTAGTTTCGTAGAGCATCAGTGTAGTAAAATATACCTTTACAATTCAAAATAAATATTCCAAATTGTTGACATTTATCACATTTTTAAATCGCATTTACATACTCCAGATGGTCGATAAACATTATACAAATATTAACTTAATATTTATTTGTTTGCTATGCCAATGTCACTTTGATTTTTTTGGAGTAGACTGTTTTATAGGCGTTATAATATTCTGAAGTATCGATTTTCCAATCTAAGAATTATAAAATATGTTTAAATAAACCCAATTAATTTATATCCAACGAAGAGATGATAAAAAACTAGTTTCTATTGAAAACGAATAAAAAACCAGTTTATGAATATTTAAAAATAAATCAGATAGCAATAAATATATGAGGATAAATAATCAACAAATTCAATTGTGCTGTAGGTAATTATTTACCTGATACCTATGGGTGATTTAAAAATATATCCTAGTTATTTATTTCAATGAGAATTGTTTTGTTTTGCCAGTACCCTATCATATAATAAAAACATTAAATAGAAACTGCTCCTTATCAAAGTAAATACCGTTAGGTATATGTATATGAGTAGTAAGAATATCATTAAATTCAACTGTTGTAGGTCGACGCAAAACACTAACAACCTTCCGTTCTAACCTTAAATTCGACGGCAAAAATTCGTGGTAAACACTTTTTCCTTTAATCTCGTACGTATTTTACCCGAAACACACTAGATTCAAGCACTGACACTTTGGTCTTTTGTTCGACAAACATGACACCCTAGTTTAATTCAACATATGCACATTCCGGCGATTTTGCCCACGTAGTAAGGTAAAACATGTTAATCTACTAACGGATTCGAGTAAACTGGGCACCTGGTAAGACGACAGCGCATGTGCGGCTTTCTTACGTAACTACGGAGACTTTACGGTACAATATAAGATACTTCAGATGTGTCAGATACGCGTGTTCGATCGCTGAATGATTTGGGTATTATTTATATGACGATGGAATTCTTATTAGTCAGGGAAAATTCGCTAAACCTACGGGAAAAATTCGGTTGCATAATATTTAGAAAATCTTTTAGACAGAAATTCATCCAATACCCACTAATAATTGTAAAATTATTATATTTATTGTTTTAAATGTCTAAATATAAAATAGATAGGTAGATTATATTAGGGGGTCATGTAGAGTGATTGTGATGGTTGTTGGCCAGTTTTGTAAAGTTTTAACTTCAAGTATGAATAAAACATCCATCTTACTTTTTTTTGCTGGTTAATGGATGTATATTTGGCTTTTAAATTATTATGAGAATAAGCATTTTTAATCTGTAATATATTCGCTAAAAATAAGAAATTAAAAAAATGTAACTTTTTCAATTGTCGGCCAGTAAATTTCAGATGACGGCCGGTCATGTGCTAGTTATCGGCCCTTCATTCATTGCTTAGTAGGAATTAGGGTGGTATTAGGTATTATTAAAGAATATATAGTCAGATGCATATCATAAATGCATATAAATAATTGAATTAAATAACAAAAAAAGTAATAAGAAAAACTACTCTCGGAAAATTGCACAAGTAAAGTTAAAAATAAATGTAATAGGTACCCAGTATACCAGTTTCAGTTAAAACCGATCGGGAATTATTAATTGCTTCTGGCATTTTTATTGTCAATTCAGGGTGTCGTTTTAAGAAATCTATGAACCATGTTTGTACGGCTTTTCCTTCTTTAAATGCAGTTTTTAATCTTGCCCTCCTCCTTCTTTAAGTCACTCACGAATTGTAAGAATAGTTGAATTTACACGTTTTAGGATGTAACTCTTCCTACCTTAATCTGATGCACTCGAGAATTTTAGGCCATTTTTTTACCAATCTGATCCTTGATTTTTAAAGGGCGGCCATATATAGGGCTCAGGGTAATTAACCGGATACAAGGTATCCCCCTGTATATTAATCTGCCGCGCTCCAGTAACTCCAGAAATCCCCGCTTGGGCTCCCCTACTATCTCTTCTGTTTCAAAACGTAGGACTTCTTTTAATGGTTCATGTTTTATTTCTGTATTATTATCTCAGCTCCAAATACAGTATCCGCCAAAATAAACAGTACCGAAAATAAAAATAATTAATTTTTAATTTCTGTAATGTAAGTGTTCAAAATGTTCACCATTTCGACGCAAACAAGCTTCATATCGATTTTGTAAGTCATATTTATAAAAATTGGTTGATGGAACTACCGAAAAATATTTCCCGTAGTTCGGCAATATTCGCCGGCGGATAACTGGCAGATTTGGTTTCATTGTCGGCCATCTATTACAATAATTGAATAATATTTCAATATGTTAAATAATAGATTGGCAGAAAACTAAAGTAACTAAATGCCAAATAAACAAGGAAAACCACATATCTGGTTTATTTATTGAAAAGAGTACAGATCACAGTTCGTATGTTTTAGTCAGTTGTTGGCCAGTGTCTTATTTAATTATTAAAACACAAAATGTTAATTTAAGAGCTTTAAACACTCAAACAATTACCTTCCAAGATAGATATTAGCTTTATTTGGCTTTATTTCATAAAATAAGGTGAAAACTTACCTTATCAGATAATGCAGTACCAATTTTTTTGGGTAACTTCTCTCCTAACTATAACGAAAAACGAAACCAAACACGCATATGTTTTCAGAAGAACTGTATAATAACGTCTATAACTATCTCTTGACGGGAAGATACACAAAACACAAAAGAAAGGTAGTGCCATCTAGTTAAGGAATAGACGACTAATATATATTGCTTTCTAGCATGTTTGTACGTTAGCAGTTTTTCAGGTATTAAATTTTCTTGTATAGTGCGATTTCTTTTATAAAATTTATCATTCCAAATACACTATGAAGATCTTTGGTCATGATAGTGGAAAATGAGTTGGATTTATGGATTTTTCTTCTAATTGATAGGAGGGGTATGCATTCTACTATTAGATACCTTGTCCAGTATAAATATAGGTGCACGTCACAGCTGTCTGAATGGGACTATGTTGCCAAACATTTAAAATAGTATTAGGATCTAATAAATATCAAACGAAGTTTCTCTAATACCCTTCTTTTTATATGAGTACAAAATTCTAGGTTAGTTATATAGATAATTAGGAAAAAAGGTTATGTGTGATAGCCCAAACAAAACTTATTTTAGTGTGAGTTTAATTATACAAATAGTATTACTTTGATGTCAATACCTCAGCACTAAATTAGAATTTTATATTTTAATGATTCTGAACTATTTAAGTATTAATATGTATCTATAAATTAGTAACAAGGAAAATATACAGGATGGCGCACCGAAAACGAAACAGATGCATTTACTGGCAGATGATTCCTTTTTAAAAAAACGCTCGGACCCGTCGATTTTGTTATCGAGGGGGACACAAAATTGGCATAAAATCACATTAACATTTGCAGCCCCCTAAGCTGAGGTGGCACCATCCCTAAAATCTTAAATGAAAAGGGGGGTCGAATGATCCATCATTTAAAAGGTCTTTCAACTCCCTTTACAATGATGTAAAATTCATGTACTTTAATTCAGTAGTTTTGGAGATTTATTGATTTAAAGTTTAAATACATCATCGTAAGAGGAGATCAATACATAGCAGCAAAGTTGTTAAAAAATTAATAATGAACTGACCTGTCAGCCGAGTAAATGTTGAAAATGACCACCATTACTTTCCATGCAATAATAAAGATTTTGCTGAAAACGTTGCCGGACATTTTGCAATATTTGAGGAGTAATTTGATGGCACTCATTCACAATTCTTTGTCGCAAATCTTCTAAGGATGTTGGCTGAGTAGCATAGATTTTGCTTTTTAAGTAACCCCACAAAAAGAAATCCAAAGGTGATAAATCTGGCGATCTTGGGGGCCATTCAACGGCACCTCTTCTACCAGACCTGGAAAGGTCTGATCTAAATAATGCCGAACTCTTAATGCCTAATCTGGTGGGGCACCATCCTGTTGGAACATCAACATATTCTCAACGTATCGATCATCATTCTGATTTTCAATTATATCTGTTAGCGCAGGATCTATGGCATTTTGCAGTAATTCCAAATACATTTCACCAGTCAAATTTCCAGGTAAGAAAAAAGGACCAACCAAATGATCGCCAAAAATGCCAGCCCAAACATTTAATTTTTGTGGCTGCTGTGTGTGTACCTCATGGTAAATTCTGGGATTAGAGTCCGACCAATACCGATAATTATGACGATTTACTTCGCCATTTAAAAAAAAGGAACATTCGTCGGAAAAGCAAATGTTAAATAAAAATTGTTCATCGTTTGTAATTCGTTCACTCATAACTTCACAAAATTCTAATCGCTTATCAAAATCGTTTTCATTAAGTTCTTGTACAAGATGAATTTTATACTGATGAAAATTATGGGCCTTTAGAATCCGTTGGATAAGTACGTCGACTAACACCACACGAAGTTTGCAATTTGCGGGTACTTAATGTAGTATCTACAATAACTTGCCCTAAAACCCCCACTTCTGTTGCTTCGTTCCTTATAGGATTTTAAATATTACGTTTTTTATTGGCGACTGATAAGTTCTAGAACATATTTTTGGTGCACATTATTGTTCTCATGTCGCTCATTAAAAATTTGTGCTGTTCTATTAGCGCACTGATTATTTCCGAAAAATATTTCAATAATTTCAACCCTTTCTGCCGTGGAATACACCATGGTTAATTTATGTATAAAGCAATAAATGATATTTTAACAACAAAGATTGATCAAACTAATGTACTATTTCCTATTTAAAATAAGTACGTGGCATTCTCTACTTATCTGTCTTCCAGAAACATCTTTTTTTGTCACAAAGGACACTTCAATTGCTATTTTTATTATTAATAAACCATGGGTGTAGTAAATAAAAGCATTTACTTATCAAGAAAATGCTTTTACTCAAATTTCTTCTGAAAGAAGTACAAACTAATTTGATGTACCTATTAAAGTCTACTTTAAATTTTAAATCAATAAATCTCCAAAACTACTGAATTGAATATATGAATTTTACATCATTATAAAGGGAGTTGAAAGACCTTTCAAATAATGAATCATTCGACCCCCCTTTTCATTTAAGATTTTAGGGATGATGCCACCCCCACTTAGGGGTGGCATGCCAATTTTGTGTCCCCTTCCAAAACAAAATCGACGAGTCCGAGCGTTTTTTCAAAAAAGGAATCATCTGCCAGTAAATGCCTCTGTTTCGTTTTCGGTGCGCCACACTATATACAGGGTGTTTCATTAAGAATTATCCATATAGTAACTGGAGAAACCTCAGCACTAAATATGAAGATTTAGGCCAAAACACTCAAATAAAATATTGCTCCTAACCGAGATATAGGGTGTTTTATTTTAACTATTCTAAATGATTGTATCCCATTTTTTTGACACCTTCCAATATTTTTTGTTCATACTTGGCAAAAAGTTTACACATATTAGGTTACTTTAAACAGTGGTAAATGATATTATTTCTCGATTACCAGAGGCGTGCGGTAGGGATGGATACTTTCTTTTATCCCCCTACAATTTACACCACTGTCGTAATAATTGTTTCTGCATGTCACTTTCTACGTAAATATCATCCTCTTGTTTCAATACGATAGAGTGAGTAGTTTTCGAGTTATTTGCCTTTAAAAGTAATGTTTAAAATATCCATTTTTGTTTTATTGCTTATTTAACATGAGATTCCTTAATAATCTAACCACCTTGACAAAAAAATTTGTTAATTCTAATCGTAAATTCACATGAGTCAATAACTATTTCACCGAATAAATAAAATTTATTAGTTTCAAATGATTTTTTCATATTAATATTTATCAATATTTCAGTTTTAAATTTATAACAAAATATGATTTTCATTACGAAATAACATGATGAATACGTACTGAATGTACTGAAAGAATTATTTATTTAAATTACTGTAAAAAAAATTCTAGTTACTTAACATTATAGTAAATTTTCGAAGTGGCCTCCATTGACTACATTTACTAATCCTTTTGGAAAAATTTCTCCTAACCTTTAGAAATATGTTGGGTTGATTAAATTATTAAGGAATTATTGGAATAAAATGGATATTTTAAACATTACCTTTAAATGCAAATAACTCTAAAACTACTCACTCTATCGTATTGAGACAAGAGGATGATATTAACGTAGAAAGTGACGGAGAATCAAAAAAACATGCACATGTTTGAAACAATTATTACGACAGTGGCGTAAATTGTAGGGGGATAAAAGAAAGTATCCATCCCTACCGCACGCCTCTGGCAATCGAGAAAAAATATCTTTTGCCACTGTTTAAAGTAACCTAATATGTATAAACTCTTTGTCAAGTATGAACAGAAAATATTTGAAGGTGTCAAAAATATGGGATACAATCATTTAGAATAGTTAAAATAAAACACCCTATATCTCGGTTAGGAGAAATATTTTACTTAAGTATTTTGGCTTAAATCTTCATATTTAGTGCTAAGGTTTCTCCAGTTACTATATGGATAATTCTTAATGAAACACCCTGTATAATAGTTCACTTAATTTCAAAATTTCATATGCGCCGGTATCGAAATTTCGATGACAGGCGCCGGTAGATTTATTTTTTACAAAATTATTGAGTATTTTTTTAAACTCATCCTTTAAAAAGTACAGGAAGTATCGCTCATTTTTTAAAAAAGGCGCTGGTTTGTTCCGGGATGCCCGGACGAAAATTTTATTCCAGTCCGACCCTGAGTCCAGGGGTGTTATTTGATATAAAATTAAGAACAATAAATAACCGAACGGTTGAACTAAACTTCCACTATTTATTCGCAAAATACGTTTTTTAAATGGCTGTTTCGCTAAAAACTAGCAAATCTGATGATCCTACAGTCTATGTAAAACAATAAACCAGCCTACACTTTTTTAGAACTCTTTTAGAATAATTAAAACTTTTTTTGAATAACTACAACAATTACTTTTTTTACTTTAAAAAAAACCAATTATATCACTTTATAACTTTTTGTTTTGACTAATAATAAAACTCGTTAATAATTAATCAGACAGAGTCGGCTTCACCCGCTCTGAATTTTAGTAAATTATAAATGTATTGTTTTCATTTCGTTTTTGTTATTGAATATGTGACATTAATATTGGAAAGCTTTTAATATCAATTAACTTTTTTGATGTAAAATATTTGCCGCTCTTTTGACCTAAAAGCTAACCAACATCAAGGACTAAAGAAAGACAGAGAGCATAAAAAAATAACTAAGCAAGAAAAATATATAAACTAATAGAAAAAACGGTAGAAATTAGTGTTAAAAAATTAAATCTCCCCAAAAAATATGAGAAAGAACAGAGTTAGAAAAAGAGAAGAAGACGAAGATAAAAGAAAATGAAATGAGAAACAAAAGTAATTGATAGTTTCCATATATCTAATTTAATATGGACAGTTTTTATAAGATGAAGGTGTTCCGACATGGTGAAACAGATAATGTATCGTTTGCTCTCTCGCAGAAAAATTCAATAGGGCAAATGTGTTTTAGAAATTTTTCAAGCATGCACAGTATGGATAAAATCTACGAACGCGACAGAGAAAGAAATATTGTCGGCACAGTAGTGTAGTGATGTTATTTGCCGTATCAACTGTCAATATAGGTCAATATATATGATAGTTTCAGACGACTCCATATTGGATCGATTATGGTGAGATCTGGCGTTAAAAGTGGGTACTAGGTAGGAAACTAGGAAATCAGAAACTGTAATTACTGTACAGCCATCTACATTTAACTAACTTAATAATGTCAATGTTTCTTTGTATTTAGCCTAATTTTTTGATACGGTTTAATAATATACCGGAAAAAGGGTTTTGTCACCAACAATAAAATATCTAGTTACTTAAGTTGAAAAATGGCAACATTGACATAAATAAGCTAGTTTCTGATTTCCTGGTTTTCTACCTTGTACCTACTTTTAACATGTGCCGCTAGATCACACCATAACCTAACCTAACCTAAACTAAACTAACCTAACCTAACCTAACCTAACCTAACCTAACCTAACCTAACCTAACCTAACCTAACCTAACCCTAACCATAACCATATTTATCGATCCACCACAATATGGAGTCATCTAAAAACATCAATTGAATTAGTTGCTCCACATTTACTAAAATATATGTTAAGCCTTAAGCATTTTAAATTTTAATCCAACTAATCCTTTATCAAATACTTTAATATAGGTATCTAAATATGTCTATAAGCAGTGAACGTGAACAGGATATTTATCTTTTAAGTTTACATAATGACCCCACATATCGAAGGTGACTAATCCTTTTTTTTGGTAATCACTTTTTATGGTTATAATATTTATAATATCATATAAAAGTTATAAAAATTCCAAACAATTCGACCTCTAAAAAAAGTTATTTTCATCGATTATATCATATTTCGGTCATTATTGAATTTTCATTTTGCATCAATATTATAAGAAACCAAAGAAACATCAGGTTTTGTCTACTTTCCATGCAAGAATGACATGAAAATTACTTCTTCTTTATCTTCTAATAAAATAAGTGCTATAAACTATACTAAGTGACATAAAAATCCGAACACCCAGTCTAAATGATTTTAGTTTTATAAAATTTTGTATAAGTACACTTGAATCGCTGAAAGATTACCCGTACGTCACGATTCAACGATCATATCACCGACACCTTTTCTATGTGCTGTCCTTTTCTATAAATATCAAACGATAATATTAAATTATAAACTGTTGTCTTATCTATCCTATTCGTATGCTTACATACAATGACGCACGGGTAATCTTTCAGCGTTTCAAGTGTACTTACTGAAGCATAATAAGAAAATGATAAAAATTTCAAAATAATTGCATTGCTTTAAGGCCCTTTTACCTTTAATAATGTGTGGATGCACCTCCAACGCTTCTGATCAGGTGGTCAATGTCCTCCTGTAGTATCTCATTCCAGGCAACCACCAACTCCTAGGGTCTGAGGAGGACGTTGCAAATTGAGCAATCTCATACCCATCATATCCCACACGTGCTCAATTGGGGATAAGTCGGGAGATCTTGGTGGTCAAGGTAACAATGTGACATCATTATGTTGAAAGAGTCTATTGTGACCCTTGCGACATGTGGTCGGGCATTATCTTATTGGAAAGTTGGATTTGCCCAGGTAAAAGATGTGGTTCTAAAACTTCTAGGATATAACGCTGCGCGTTCATGTTACCTCTGATGAAGATTAAAGGTGATCTCGAACCATAAGCTATAGCACCCCAAACCATAACTCCAACAGTTTGAAGAACATGCCTTTCAACAAAAAACCGTGGATTCCCCCTTTTACCAAGTCGTCTTCTAGCCTTCGCTCGACCATCGTGCATGTCTAAACAAAATCGAGACTCGTCACTAAACACAATACTGTTCCAGAGTGACCGTTCTCTGCACCACTTAAGGCGATTACGTCGGTGTTTTGGAGTTAAAAGGAGGACCCAGTGTGGTCGGTATGAAAACAGGCCAAAACGTCTTATTCGCCGGTAGACACTGCGCAGGCCAATAGGTCTTCGTTGTTCTGCAAACCATTCATTTGCAATGGACCTGGTAGTGAAGAGACGGTCCCCTAAGGCCAATAATCTTAAGCGGCGATCTTTACAGTCTGTTGTTCTACGGGGGCGTCCAGAGCCCCTTGCTCTTTGCGTACCTACGGCCATGTCTGACAACACCTAACCACGGTGTCTACACTTCTTTGCACTCT
The DNA here is from genome assembly GCA_035357415.1 of Ophraella communa. NCBI lineage: Eukaryota > Metazoa > Arthropoda > Insecta > Coleoptera > Chrysomelidae > Ophraella > Ophraella communa. The sequence goes on along the minus strand of CM068995.1, from coordinate 12,616,012 downwards.
AACTGGAATTTCCCGAAAAGAAAATCCAGCTTCCCGAAGTCCTACTATACGACCCTTATCAAACTCATAAGGCGCAATCGTACAGGTCTCTGTACCCTAAGCATCGTAACCAATCGTAAAGAATGTCAAGACCCAAAATCCGCAAAATTTGGATCTTTACTACGGCTACAATATTCAATTTTGGATTGTTAGTGGATTTCAAAAAAAGCAGTATAAAAACCGGAATCTTCAACTCATATGACTGAAAATTTGATTAATTCTTTATTTCAGTAAAATAAATAAATTCACCAAATTTTATTAAAATAAAATTATTTAAACTGGGTTTAATTTTTACAGAATAACGGGTTAAACGATCGTAGAATTCAAGTTGACCTAACCATTAAATTGAAGACTTGTTCATTTTGTGTTTGCATACGCATAACTACAAATATTATAACCTCTATTAAAATGCCGATGATATATTTAAAATCATTAATACTCGGTAATTTATCCGATCTAACATATTTTATATCCAAATCGACCATTCAAAGAACGGTTTTCTGTAACTGTACTTATATATTCTTGTCCTGAAAAATTTTCAAAGCACGTCCAAACCGAGAACTGGATTAAAGAGACACGATGATCCTCCAGTGACCAGTGAAGACCAGTTCTTCGACTTCAAAACATCGAATAACAATCTTAAAAATTTTTAACTCTTGTGTGTTGTTCGGTTAAAATAGAGCTCTTAATGGGGTCCTGTGTCAATGGTGTCCGGTTTAGAAGAAAATTTGGTAAGTAAATTTCAATAAAGGACAAGTTAGTTTTACGTCAAATTATAAGAAAAAACTTGATTTCTTTTAGCAACTTGTTAAAATTTATATAAATGAAACGTAAATACACACATTGGAAAAGTCGATGGATGATTTAAAAAAATGAGTAATTAGATAAAATAAATTCCTGTATCAATTAGGGCCTGTGCAGACAGGCGACTAACGTCCATTTGGAAGCTAAGTGCTTCTTCACAAAATTGTCATAGTTGTTATTTTTCAGAGTCCACCCTGTAATTAGGGATTAACTAACTCAAACACAATAATATTGTCAAATAATTCAAATAAAAATAAAAATTTAAAGTAAAATAAAAATATGCGGCATATTAAAAAGTAAGAATTAAATATAAATTAATGCAAAAAGCACTTACTCCTTTAATTGTCGGCTTCCAATTCTTCGTATTCATCCAAAGATGCGTTACCTGGGTAACGTAATGGGTTCGAACAGTTCTTCAATATTGATATCAACACTCCACAATCATTCTTCTTCCTTCTTCACATGGTTTATGGCATTGGTCCAATTTTTCCGTATTACGTTTCCAAAAGAATTTACAAAAGTTGTCTAACGTCATTCAATTTAAAAGATGTATTGTTTCTTGCCACCTTACCTTTTACCCGTGCCCATATTAATTCTATAGGGTTTAATTGACAGTGATAAGGTGGCAAACGTAATACAGTTATTCCTTTTTCCTTCGCCATTTCGTCAATTACATATCTTTTATATTGTAATTTGTGGCGCTTTGCAATTTGCAGTAATTTCGTTTTCAGCATGGTGTCGTCAAAAGAAATATTCTTGCTCTGGAGCCCCCCTAATATCTCCTTTTTTTCATGACATCGTAGGTAGCTTTTCTACCAGTTTTGAAAGATAACTGGCGTTACCCAAAACAACCACTGCAGCACTTGGCAAAAATTCCAATAGCTGGGAAAAATATTCTTCAAAAACATAGGTCATTTCCTCATGGTAATTTTTGGTTGACTTTGATACAAAGTCTAATAACTCATTTCTACAAAACTATGACTACTGCTACTTTGGTACTTTGGTACTGAGACTGCTTATAGGTTAAAAACTTATGGCGTTCGTAAGTTAGATTCCTTTTTGATATGAAATGTTTGTCAAATTTTTCAAAAAGAGGTTTAATTTTATTTTGTTCATTTTCAGGAAACTCAAATGTGTTAAATATTAACATACCTTCTTGTCCTATCAGTGTTAAAAGCTGGGCACGCTGAGTAGCTTCTTCTTTTCTGTTAGTTTCAGTCGCGATCAGATACATCTGGAACCTTTGTTTCCAAATTTTCCAGTTTTCGCTCAGGTTGCCTTCCATACACATCGGGGGCATGCCTCTAAAGTCCATGGTGGTGACTTCAATTGGAGAAAAACGGTGGAAGTCGTCTGGGTGGTGAAAATGCGTGGCGTCAAAGTGAGGTTAGGTCCTACCTAAAATGTCCCAAATCGGCCCATCCGGTTTTACTTTTTAGCGTTTTTGGATGTCGATGGATTTAACTTTATGTATTTAAAACAGTTTCACTGACTGCGCCATGTTATATCGTTAATTTTCGTCTCCTTACAATTAATTATAAAGATATAAAAATTAACGATATAACAGTATCTCTACTTCTGCTATAACAGTCATTACGTTGTCCAAAGTCGGAATCTCTTTATTTAAGTACAAAGAATGGACTTTCCCTGTTTTCTCTCACTTAAAAATCGACAGATACTTCGTTTACTAACACCGGTCATATTGGCGGAGCACCTAGTCACCACATCACAAACAGTTGCTGATGCATCTTGATAGAGTTTAAGTATATAAGGGAAGGTAAATACTATGTTAGTGGCTAGTACGACTTTTGACTATCTAACCTAATCCAATTAAACGAGAGTTTTTTCATGTGTGTTTCCTTCGACATTTTTTTCATCTGCTACTATTGTCAACGATAGTGGCCTGACAAATTTAAACTAGAATATAGAATGAACCTTCTTGTGAATCTTAAATCATATAATTTCTTGAGATTTTAATCTTTTCAACGATTTAAATATTTTTAAATGATATAACTAATTTCATACGATTTAAATCATTAGAAGTAGTAAATTACCTACCTAAATATGTAATATTTCCAGAGACATATAATTTATTTTATAATATAATTTTATTCTTAGTCTGAGAATATTTCTAAAATTTCCTTTATGATAGCCAGGGCAGGTATCAAACCTTTATTACTTAATCCTTCAATGACCTCCGGCTTAAAAATTTGCGAAAACACTTGTTTCCATAGAACTGTTGTATACTGTATTTCAAAATCAAGAGAGAGTAAATTCCCAGAATAAAAACTAATTCGGTATGCAAAACTATAGTACAGTACGTGCGGTAAAACTTCAATATTTGTAATGCATTCTAAATTGTTTTTGTTAATTTCAATACAAAATTTATTAAATTTCTTGGACTATCACATTATTTTATGATCTTTCATTGTTACTACAGTAGGCCTAAGAGGATTAACGTGCGTCATAGGCGTAACCAGATTAGAAAGGGATAATTGTTATTTAACGACCTCCGAATGGCAACAGCTTCTAATGACAGATATTTTGACTTAAATAGTGCTTAAGTTTCTAGAAATGCAGTTATTTGATTTTCGATAAACGTGACAAATAGTAGTGACTAAAAATGGAAGCAGTTTGTGAGTATACGCCAGTGAAAAAATTAAAACTAGACCATTTATCGCTCAATGAAAAGAGTGCTGTAGTGAATGTGTACCAGTATTTTAAACATCAAAATCCCTCAAACACTATTGACAGTGTAGTTGAAACAACATCTAAGGCAATGGGATATGGAAAATCTACAATATATAGAGTTCTAAAGGAGGAAAAATCAGGTGGAGTAACCTCACCAAAGCCGAAACCAGGTAGACAAAAACTATTAAAAGTCAACGTGGACGAGTTTTTTAAAAATGCTATTCGTAAGCTTGTTCACTCATTTTTTATAAACAAGCAAATACCAACTTTAGATAAAGTTTTGCAAGCCATTACGAATGTTGATTTACCCACAATAAGCCGGGATAAACTATGGAAAACGTTACATGAGTTAAACTTTAAATTTGAAAAAATGGGCCGACACTCAATGCTAATTGATTCTGAAGAAATTGTATGTTGGAGAAGACAGTAACTCAGAAGAATACAACAAGTTAAAGCTCAAAATAAAAACATTTATTATTTAGATGAAACATGGGTTAATGAAGGACATTGTGTAGGAAGAGTTTGGAAAGACAAAAATATAAAATCATCCCATCAAGCTTTTCTAGAAGGATATACTACTGGTTTTAAGGAACCTATAGGAAAAGGTAAAAGATTAATTATTTGTCATATAGGCAGTACAAACGGTTTTCTTGAGAATGGTTTACTCTTATTTGAATAAAAAAAAACCGTTGATTATCACGAAGAAATGAATGGAGACGTGTTTGAGGAATATTTTGAACAGATGATTCAATTCATACCAAAAGGATCGGTTATTGTAATGGACAATGCAAGTTACCACTCCAGATTACTTGAACCTTTACAAACCACTAAATGGAAAAAGGATGAAATTGCAAAATGGTTATCTTCTAAAAATTTAGCCTTTGACAATACAATGCTGAGGGCAGAATTGTTAACTATTGCTAAAAAACATAAGCAAAATTATAAAAAATATAATATTGAGGAGATAGCCAAAAAACGAGAAATTGAAATCCTTCGTTTACCACCCTACCATTGTGAGCTGAATCCGATAGAATTGATATGGGCTCAAGTTAAAGGTTATGTTGCCAGAAATAACACTACTTTTAAATTATCAGATGTTAAAAATCTCTTCAATAAGGCAATATCTGAAGTAACAAGTGAAAATTGGCAAAAATGTATTAGACACGTTACAGAAATAGAAAAAAAATGTGGGAGCTAGATAACATAATTGATATTACTATAGAGCCCGTTGTAATTTCTCTAGAATCAGATGGTGAATCTTCTGACACAGAGTGCGAGGAACCATAACTTTAAAATTATTAATTTATGTACTTTAATTTTATTTTTAGATTTTTATTTTTTAAAATTTAATATTGTCGTATTTTTTGCATGTTGCTCGTCAAATTTTACCCTTGCGGTTGGTTTTTTTTCTCATATACCTACTTAATTGTTTTTTTAGCTCCTTATATTAATTTATAAGTAATTGTAATTATCTGTACATATTATATACATATTTAGTAAATAAACATATGCCTAAAACAAAATGCCTAAAATAATATTGACTTTTTCTTCATTTTACCCAAATTAAATTACTACTTACGAATTATGTTTATCTATCTAAAATTGGTAATCTAGGTATAAATAACTAAAACAAATTAAATATTTCTATTTCCATATTAATTTAATTTTGAAAACGCTCGTCTATGGTTTACTGCCTTTAACACTGATAACTGCAAAACATTTCTGGGAATTTACTCTCTCTTGATTTTCAAATACTCTAATATCATTGAAAGTTGTTTTAAAGTAATTTAAATGGACATTCTAAAATTATGTAAGTTACTTTTTAAAAAGAAAATGTGCATAATAAACGTATTTTACACTGCCGAAAATAGGCGTGTATTGATAATCGGGCTTGCGTTATCAACACAAGAGAGACAGATGTAGAATCTGTCTGTTAGGTTAATATTCCCAATGTCTGATCTGGGCAGTGATATGGAATTTGTAGTATAAACTTAAACTCGCCCTACCTACCCATGTCAGTCCACTTTCGATGACGATAGTGCACAATAAATATCCTGATAATTTACCTATTCATTTCCATTGTATCACAACTTGGAACTAAACAATACGAAATCATTTATAGTTTCAGAACTATTGTTACAGAACATTTTAAACTGTAAATTCTTGTGAATTTTCAATATATATTATTATTGATATTTTTCATGAAAAATGTACCAATGTAATAAAAAAGTAAACTAATAAAACTATAAGTTGTTTTTCACATTTATCTAAATAATATCTATATTTAATCCAAATATTTTTAATAACATCAATTTATTTTTGAAATAATTTAAATTATCAAAGTTTAAAATACAAATAAAGTAGGTATTAAAAATAAAAACTATTTACGGAACAACCTTCGCCATCTATTATTAAATAGCCGCATCACTTGTGATTCCAATAAAGAGCACGTAAAAAAGCGGACTGTTTACCCACAACCTTGAACTAGAAACTTTAATTGGAGGTGTATAGTCATCCAAACAGACGGACTGTTAGATATTAATTTAAACGATGAGAAATATAATATGTGGTATCAGTTTGTATATTGTAGTTTTCGAGAATATTATAGACGTACCTTCAACTCAACTCTTACTAAAAAGTATTAGAGATCTATTGAGCTTCTCCGAATCTCAAATAATATTTTTAATATTTGTCTGGTAAATATTAAAACATCCATTTATGAACATTTCTCGACAATTTTTCTTTTTCTTTTAAAATTGTATTTATAGGCACTTGAATAGCATGTTTTTCGTTTTTATCCGAACAACAATCCATACAAATTTGATCGTCTTTAGGAAATATTTTAAATGCAATTATTTTAGAAATGTTACACTTCAAATTTAGCAAAAAATAGACAATATTTTGGAATTCCATTTCAGAATTAACTAAGAGCAATACACGGAAAGAAATAAATGAGATTCGATTTAATAAAATAGTTATTAGGCCTTCTGGTCACGATTTTGTAAATTGCCTGAGATCTATAGATTTTTGGTAAAAATGTGCCACAATCCGATGCAAATCGAAGTTGCTTTGGTTTGTATTCGCTAAAGATACAGTTTTGATTATTATAAATTACTTGATTGAATCAAGAAAATTTAGAGAAAGTGAGCTTGTATTTAATAGTTTTTTAACTTTAAATAATCAAAATAAAATAATATTGTATTGTCCATTAGAGCGGGCATAATGATTACTCCCGCTTTTATGCCCCGCAGGCGTAAAGACCTTCATTACAAATCTAATATCATAGGTGGAAAGAGCAAAAAGACAGTTGACAAAGTACAGACCTTCTACTGCATACTCGTAACAATGGACATTTCCCATGGTAAAAACACCAAATTTTATTTCATTATGATGGACCATATTTATCTGAAGAGACAAGAATTTATTAACAGACATGGACGGATATTTTCTGTTTGTTTATCAGACGTAAAAGTTCTTTCGTTCTCTTTGTGTTATGTATTTCAACAGTTAGTGTAATTCAATTGCTTCCTTTGTATATTTGTTAGCAGCTCCTTTTGACTTTTTAAAACAAACTGACTAAGTCTTCGTGGATATGTAAATGTTACCTGGCCATCGGTTGATCAGTCACGCCTGTAATTTAGTGCGCAAATAGTTGTGCGTGACCAAGGGAAGACCAGTTAAGAGGTTATTGTACTTTTCCTCAGGGTTCATTCCATTAAATAGCGCAGCATACTGAATATAATTACTGTTTATGAATCAGATTAAATATTTTTTAGCAATTATAAATACCTACAGCAGCATACAATTTTTAGATTGAAACAATTATTAGGTAGGTTTATATTAATTAAGTTTGGTTATGACATTGAAAGAATTCTTGGGAAACAATTAATTTTTATTATTATTTTTTTATATTTATTTATTTAAAGAAATGCACTTTCAGTTACTTATTAAAATATTTGTATCAAACATCATTGGGAAAAAAGTTGTCCTAGCCCCAATGACTGCTGAAACGACACAAATTAAAAACTTCATTAGAAACTCTTTCAAAGAATCTCGATCTAAATTTATCACAAAAAAGACCTACGCAAGGGCATTAAATCTTAATTGTCTTCTCCTCCATTTAAATAGATTCACGAATCGCCACTTCAAAGGATATGAAGTGTTTACGACTTCGTTAATTATCGACTGGCGATATAAATAATCGTTATACATTAAATTTTCAATATTTGTACCTGCAGAAGATGAGAATAGCTCTTAAATAATTAAAAATGCCGAAGACTTACTTCCTGTTTTATGTTTTCTATGGAGTTAAAAATTGTGTGAGTGTATTATAAATGTTACGGTTAAAGTATTTACTTGGCTAGTATATAAACTAGTTGGATAGTATACAAATTATCCAACTGCCTGGTTATTTTGATGAAAAGTTGTATTTTTATTAAAATAGCTACGAGTAATGGCTGGTTTGTATGCTATCCAGCTAGTTTATAAACTATACAAAATTTATCGCCAAAACACAAACCACAAGGAAATTACACAAATTAGCTAGCATTTTTGGCTAGTTTGTAAACTTTGGATAAAGTGTGAGCCTAATAACATACATAACAACCAACGAGTTGGTTATTATGTATTAAATTCTTTCCAAAAAAATCAACAGGAGAAATTGATTGAATATAAGCAGGAAAATTTAGAATTTAAAGCTACCACAGTATCATTAATGTAAAACATATTTAGTGTTTTAAATAGATTTCATCTGACTTAAGCAGTATCTAATTAGCATTCTCTTGTAAATAAGAATGTTGAAAATAATTAACATTTATGGTTTAATTAGGATAAAATATGCAAATTAAGATTAATGGTGTTTTCGACTTAGTTTACAAAAATAATTTCTTTATAATACATAATAAGTCGTTAAAGATAAATAATATCTTGAAAGTCGGCAAAATTTACTTAATCGGGTCATTTTACAGAGTTCAAAAAGAAAAATTATGATTATTTGATCCATAGCAGAAGTGAACGATAAGTATTAGATTTTATTGTCTTATACACTACAATAGGTCTGGAAAAGGTCGAGTTGGGAAAGGCATGTAGTTGTACAGTGCTTACATAATCTAATCTAATAATAACTTAAAGAACTTTAAACAGAGGACAATATGAAAATAAAAAAATATATATTATTATCCTCAATTTAAATGTAATCATTGACTAAGAACAATAAATAACTGCACAGTCAAACTAAACTTCCACTATTTATTCGAAAAATTTGCTTTAAAATTCAATTACAGCTGTTTCGCTATAACTAGCATCGTCAGATTGACATATTGAAATTACATGTTGTTTGTTTGTAACTAGGTACTTGATGTTGATAAGGAGTTAAGGCTAGACCAAGTAAGGAAGTAATAAGACATAACAATATTAAAGCCTAGATGTTATTAGCCCTAAGGGATTATCCTGGATGTATTTCCCTCTAAGATCAGTATAACTGTGCAATGATATAGAAAAACCAGGAAAAAACTATATCATGCTGATCTTTACAATAACTTAATATATTTATGTTACAATAATGTCTTATCTATGTATAAAATGAAGACTCAATCAAAGTAAACAGTTTAATAGTGGAGAACTTCCAAGATTTATTTGTTCATTAACTACTTTAAACTGTTGATCTGCTAGATGTCTTTTAATTTCAAGTTCTAGAAAATCTAAATTTTGTTTATTATCACAAATGTGTAGTATATGAATGTCATTGGTGTGTATAAGGGAGTTTGGATGTTCCAGTAGGTGTTTTGCATAATTCGACTTATATGGTTGTTGTAATCTATATGCTCTTAAGTGTTCATTAAATCTTACTTCAAAATTTCTTTGTGTTTGACCTATATATACTGCATTACATTTTGGACAATTAATTTTGTAAACACCAGATTTTTTTAATTTTGGTAATTTTGTTTTCACATTTAACAATTTTGTTCCAATACTATTTTGTGTTTTAAATGATATTAATGCTGATGTTGCCGAAGATATTATTTTTGAAATTGCATTGGAAATATTTCCACAATATGTAATACTTTTATAGCTTTTAATTTCTTTAGTTTGTTTTGGACTCGGTTTTGGAAATATTAGTTCTAGTGATACTTTTTGTTCTTTCTTATTAATTTATTTATTTATCAAATGTATTGGATAGCCATTAGATGTAGCTATTTGTTTTATGATCTCAATTTCTTTATTAAAATTATTTTTGTTCATTGGAATTGAAAATGCTCTATGTATCATGGAATTATAAGCTGCTAATTTATGTGATAGTGGATGATTTGAATTATATGGTATGGTTACATCTGTTTGTGTAGGTTTTCTGTATATTGAATAATTTAATGAATTATTAACTTTTTCAATTCTTAAATCTAGAAAATTAATTGAATTATTTTCTTCAACTTCTAAAGTAAAATTAATTTTAGGATGCAAAGTATTAATATAATTAAAAAATATATCTAACTGCCGTTCGCTACCTACAAAACCTGCTAACACATCATCAACATATCTATACCAAAATACAATATTGTTTTTATAACTAGAATTAAAGATTTTGTTTTCTAAATTATCCATAAATATATTTGCCAAAATTGGAGAAATAGGACTTCCCATGGGAAGACCCTCATTTTGAATATAAACTTTGTTATCAAAAGTAAAATAATTTTGACTAATGCATACATCAAATAGATCAATTATGTCTGATATTATACCTGGATGGATATTTCTTTCATCTAATAGCTTTTTAACTAGCATTATACATTCTTTAGGAGGTATTTTTGAGAACATATTAGTTACGTCAAACGATACTAGTTTAGTATTATTTTGTAAATTACATTTATTTTTCGAATAAATAGTGGAAGTTTAGTTTAACTGTGCAGTTATTTATTGTTCTTAGTAAGATGAACTTCCAAAAAGTAGAGGTTAATACAATCAATGTAATAATTGACGAAATGGCGAAGGAAAAACCACCTTAACACTTATTATAAATTTATTACAAAATAGCCTAGTAACAAAAAGAAATAATGAGATTTATTAACAAAAACATTAAAAACCACTTTAATCCATAGTAATACAAAGAGTCTAAATTATTGGCACCTGTTGGAAATTACATCCTGTTACGTCACGTTATTCATAAGTGTAGTCCCACAATAATACAGATGTACTCACGAAATTATACTGAGCTACCTATATAATATTACGCTTATCAGGTACTTCACTATTGTATTTATAATTATAAAATAATTACATTTTATATGCTTGGTTGATTTCCTTGCGTTTATTTATGTACAGGTATTGAACAGGTTCATGATAACTCAAATTATTTTGTACTAAATGAATGATTCTCCTATGAGATTATTTTGCAATATCACGTGGAGTTATTGGTAATGGACAGTTTTTAATTGATAAAAAATAGAATATAAATCTGCTATGTAGTCGAAAATTACGGAATGATGAAAGGGCGCAACGAACAAACACTAGTTAAATATAGAATTTTAAGAAATCATATTTTTGGCACAAGTTTAACACACTATTTATCTCCAAAGGATATTTAAAAAAAATTGACAACAAAGATAGATCATTTGACAAATTTTCGCCACAGAATAATAACCTACGCAGAAGAGAATCTTACTGGAGGTCCATTTGTGTTGTGACAAAGAATACCTTGACTTATAACAAGCGCAAGCCAGAGAAAATTCTTACTTCTTTCTCACAAAACGTTTTCTTCCTTTTCTTCTTTTTTTATCAGTGAAATTCTGTTGTTCTGTGAAATATACTTAATAGAGACCTCTACAGATAGTCATAATGAACTACAAAAGCGGACCTGACCTATGACAATGTTTCAATAGAAATGTACACTACTTTTAGTTATTTTTCATAAAACACCCTTGCTTGGGCTTTGAAGGATTTGCATTTATAATGAATTCACTGTGCTGCCAACTACAAATAAATATTAGTATAAATAAATTTTAAAAAGTGAATGATTTTATTTTAATTTATAATTATTAAGATATTTATCAGCTGATCAAAAATTTGACAATTTTAGCATGTTTAGTATTAAGAAATTGAATAAAATGTGAATCAGTTTATAAATGAGATTTATAATAAGGAAATTTCACACCTCTACTTTTTAACCAATAAAATGTTCTTAAAAAAATTTCCGGAAATTTTTTCGTGGCCCCACAATATTTAAGTGGAAATTTTTTGACAGCTGAAACCATAGGGAACGCTGAAACATCAACGTACAGACCATAGACAAATAAAATTATACTATATTTTTCTATGGTACAGATGTTTAAACTAGTAATTATTAAGCTCTGTGACAAATGCCAGATTGGAATAATAATTTTTTACCAAATTATGATGTGAAATTTTCTTACAGAATACCACGCAAGCTTAAATTATTCCTGGAAATTTTCTTTCAGCCAAGAATATTTTAGGAAAATTATTTTATAATAATTATTAATTTATTGTTAATTTTCTAATTTCCGGAAATTATTTATAGTCTATATAGAAAGGACAAGGAGTAATAAATCATTCATTTAAGTAGATTTCATAGACGTACCAAAATATATTTTAAGAGGGTATACCGTAAGGTACATTTTGTATTGAACGAATGAGTTGCAGCTATGCTAAAGAATATATGATTTAGGTCTGAGGTAATGGGATGTACTAATTTGAATAAAAAAAAGTGATAGAGGTACATACATTTTAGTAAGTTTGATAAAGAAAGACAACACAGTTTATTCATAATAGAAAACCAATCTGTAACAATAATTATTTTATATATTTTTGTTCTTTTTGTAAGAAAATTAATTCAAACTTTGAATATTGTCACAAATAAATTACAATAAAATATATTTTTAAAAAATTAATTAACGTCAAGATAGCAAGATATCGTTACAATTTTTATTAAATTCAAAGAAGCAAAATGAATATTTTTTATTTGTATTACTCCTACATGTAGTGTTTGGGTAATTTTTCTCAGAAATTTTAAATGGCAAGTGGCCTACTGTAATCGGCTTAATACGATTACACCTATTTACAGATTATTCGATTGTTGAGAGGAATTTTCCAAACAACCCAGTTTTTTTAGAAACATTATCGGGAATATTATTTTAAAAGAAAGTAGGTACATTAAATCAGTACTTTGTATTAGTTCTTTGAGTAAAGTTGTATGAAGTTGTATGGTTTTCATAATATTGTAAACAGTTGGAATATATTTAAAACATTTGCTGAATGTTAATTGTGCAAGTACCAAACAATGTCGATAAGCCAAGGACCATCTAAACGACCAAAAACAGGTCCACTATCTTTAAATGAAAAAACTCTGCTATTGAATTGTTATATATAATTGAAAAACAAGGATCCAAGTGCAAGTGTTGATGATATTGTGGAATTAACGGCTGCTATGTTGTGTGTTGCTAAATCAACAATTTATAGATTACTAAAAGAAAGCAAGAATGGAACTCTTTAACCCCCTAAAACTCCTTCAGGACGAAAACCAATTGAGATCGATGAGTCATTAAAACAAATACTAAGGCGTAAAGTCCATGGATTTTACTTACGAAAGGAAATTCCAACACTTGACAAAATTATGACATCAGTGCAAGAAGATACGGACTATACAAAATTCTCCAGAATGACATTATGCAAACTTTTGAAAGATGTGGGTTTCAGATATACAAAACATAATAGAAAATCTCTCTTGATAGATAAACCGGAAATAGTTTTTTGGAGAAGAAACTATTTAAGAAGCACTCGACATGCCAGAGAACAAAATTTGAAAATCTTCTACTTAGACGAAACATGGATAAATGCTGGATATACAGTTTCCAAATCTTGGCAACATTAAAACATTAAAAGCGGAAGGCAGGCATTCGTGGAAGGTTTGTCGTTAGGTTTGCAGCCAGGAACAAGGAACTTCCATGTTGGAAGTTCTGAAGGTTTTGTTGCATTGCCCACAAGTCGTTGGCGTAAAGCAGAGCTTTTGGTGTGGCTTATTTCGAAAAATATTAAGTTTCCAAAAGATCCACTAAGGAAAGAACTTTACAGAATTGCAAAAATGAACAAGAATAAATAAAAAACCTACATTGTAGAAGAAATGGCTTCTTCTCGTGGTATATCAGTTCTTCGACTTCCCCCTTATCATTGTGAACTTAATCCCATAGAATTAATATGGGCTCAGGTAAAGGGGGAAGTTGGAAAAAAAATACTACTTTTAAAATAAACGATGTTGTGAAATTGTTTGAGAGTGCTGTAAGTCATGTTAGTAAGGAAAGTTGGACAAACTGTATCGAGCATGTTATCAAAGTAGAGGCAAATATGTGGAAAATTGACAATATTTGTGATGATTTAATCGACCCTATTATTATTAATGTCAACAACGATTCTTCCCCTTCCGAGTCGGTTATAGAATAAAATGTAAGTAATAAATGTATTCCAATAATTATTTCTTTTTATTTTTTATATTATAATTTAAAACGTATTTTTTTCCCAAAATACACACCACTGCATTGCGTTATTGCTTACTGCTAATCTTTTAACAATGAAGAAACCCTAAACTTTGCTACAACTGAAACAAATACGGGGTCGATCTACCTGGTTTTTAGATTTATGGAAGAAATGTAATTTAAAGTAAGATATTTATCAAAAATTTCATGGTGCTCCCTGTAAAGGTTTTGCATACTTAATTAGGGTTTATTACTCCTCGTACTTTTTGTACATACTATAAGCTCTTGTGATATTATAAGTGAAAATTTTGAAATGCAATATGAGAGAAAATGAGAAAAATACTTTTCAACTGTAAATTTTCAATAATTATTTAGAAGTAAATATTTCCCGACGAACACAGGTTACTTTAATCTGTTCAATTGACAATGACATCATTTGCTATATATAGGCATGCCTACATTTATCATTATTATAATTTAACACATAACATTAATTCTTTTTATACTAAAGCATACAGACGTTGTAGATGACAAAGCCAGCAAAAAACTTAGATCTGACAATTTCAGAAGTTATCATTTAGAACAGGTAACATGAAAATTCCCAGAATGAGTTCCGTATCATTAGGAATATACTCTCTAGAAAGCTGCTTAAGTTCGTTAAAAAATATTGGCGTTCTAGAGTTTTAGTGGATTAAGGTAGGCAATAAGGATCTTCGTAGGTCTTGCAGACGTCTAACTGGCTGACACGACCTAATAAAAGCAGGAATTTTTTCTGACCAGACAATGGATTAATTAAATATCTATTGAGTACTTAATGTGTTTAATTTCAATATTGTAAAGGTAATTTTTTACGAAGTAGGGGGCAATATTTGTTAAATATTTCATTTTTAATTTATTATAGTGTATTTAAAAATATTCCTATACAAACAGATGTTTTTAAAGAAGTATGAATAATTATTAATGATTTCAGCAATCAACAGATTAAGGAAATAAATACAAAGCTATAAGGTGCGGATACTGATAAAAAATCCAGGAAATGGTAATTAACAAAAATAAGTTAAATCTTTTAATCATTTGTTCCGTTTTATTTCCAATTAGTTTATCAAAAAAGACGCATACGTCGCTATAAATTGGTTACACCTTTAAAAAACAACATTGGGTAGGTATATACCTTGAAAATTTATTAAGAAGTGACTAAACTTATTTACTTTTCGTACAAAGAAAGTATTCAATATAGGTACTTAAAACACTTAGTACCAGAAGCAACATTCAAATATTATAAAACCAACAACAATGAAGTGAATAATCGCCGTCGACATTTCCTAAAACAAATTTAGACATTACTTCATCACGTTTAAGTGCCAGCCACTTAAAAAAAGCTGTATTAAAATATTATTAATTCTATACAATTCTAATTAGCAGAAACAAGGTGATAAAAGTTTACCATGGATATATTTGATGAACATTTATATTCGTATAAGGTTTAACATTAAGAAACATAGTGAGTAACTGAAGCGTATAGGTAGACATTTTTTTCTCATTCAAATGTGAAGAGCTTTATTCTGTTGAATTAATGCTTTCCAATATTTTTGTTTAAACAATTTAGATGCTTTAAACAATGCATTTGCGCTGCTAAAATATTTACGAAGAGTGTTTGAATAGTTTCCGCCTCAACTTGAGGCAGCACTCGTAAATGAAAGTTATACTAAGTTTCTTTGTTCGCCTTAGTCACCCATTTTGGAAGTACATTTGTTACGTAACACGGTAATATCGTGCTGTCATTAAATATTTGTTTTTAGAATTCAATAAATAGAATTCTGCGTATGAAAGACCACAGTGGGAGAGTGAGACCAAATAATCGCCAAATTTCAGCAAACGGTGCCCCAAAAGAGCAAATATTTCTAAACAAACTAAGCAGCTTCTAGAGGAGATATTCCTTATTTGATGGTGAATCAGAGAAACAGAGATTTTCGTTTTCGAAAGACAGGAACACAGCTAGAAGAACTTTGTAGAGTTACAAGGAGGCTACGTTTAAAAATAAAATAGTGTACAACGGCATAAGGGCGAAAGTTAAATATTTGGTGCTCGTCATTATCCATGAAGCGCAGGATCAATATTTCAACTTTTGGCCCGTACAGTGTATGCGATTTTCCTTCTTAGCCGATCCAAAGTACACCATGCCTAATAGCGAGAAGTACACGTGCAGGCCAGAACATCACGATTCCATCAGAGATGTTCTTGAGATAGTATATATAAAAGTATCAATAAAAGATAAGATATTGATAACTTAAGGATATATAGAAAATATAAAAGCAATTAAACTTTCACTAAATTAGAAATAGGTAAAGTAATATCAATCTGCTCCGATTTGAACAAAAAAAGGAACCTACCCGATCATTTTAAAAAAATATTGAAGTAATAGTCTTAAAATTCAGTTAGGATAAAAAAATAATATGTATATTACAGTTAAAGTTTTTATAAAAAACCGATTATTACCGAAACCGAAACTGTTTTCTATTTTTTATACCAATAGTGATTAAATTTTAATATTCTCGGTGTGCTCTTCTAGATCATTGTTCAACTTAGTACGCCCACCATATCCTGTACATGCGGCACATGATGTTTAGGTACAGATCAAAAATATATTTAATTAATTAAACAAATTCTTACGTAATATGGATTTGTCATATTTGACTTAATTATCATTAGTTGATATATTAATAGTACGCTGCACAACTTGGTTAAAAACACGTCCTTCATTTTCGTTAGTGCATACTGTTTTTCGACGACCTGAAGAACCTTTACGTTGACACAATACACTACCAGCGCGACGAAATTTTTCAACAACAGCTAACATCACAGTTTTACTAGGAGCTGCTTTATTAAATTTTTGTTGATATTTTATTGACACCTGTTCTAAGCTTGGACCATCATTACGACCTTTTCCGTATGAAAGAAAATAATGCTCTACCAAAAACACCTTTTCTTCCGTTGTTAGAACCAATCAAATTTAACTGCAGTATACTATTAATATATCAACTAATGACAATCAAGTCAAATATAACAAATCCATATTACATAAACAACTCCACAGCACTCTCTGTTTCGGTACTGTTTATTTTGGCGGATACCGTATTATAGATGTAATGATGTATCTATTTTCCAAATCGGATTGCTACCTGCGGTTCAACCAATAAGTTAAAAACGCGACCTTGCACTTGACAGCTTGATTGATGCATGTATTTGATTAAAATAATGAAGACTAAAACACAAGTAACCAAAGTGATGCCGGAAATCGTTTTGTGGTTAATGTAATAAAATTATGTACTTTATAATATAAAAATAACTGTATGTCAGTACTTAATGACAATAAAAATTGTTTCAACTACATATATCCGGATAAAAACCTATTAATGGCCACGTAATTACAGTAAATGGGTTTTATAACAAACACTAAATATAATTTTTCTTTGATGACACAAATCTATCTAAAACAACTAGCAAAAAATATTAAAAAAAATAACAGAACTTTATGGGTAATATGTCATATACCGACAGATTAAAATGAAATACTTAAAAACCAACTAGTGAAAATAAATAAATAAAATAAACAAAATGGACGGTTTACTTTGTTTATAAATATGTAATTGTAATATAGAAACTTTTCTCATCTGTAAGTAGCATCTTTTAGTTTTTGATCTAAATATTTCAGAAGACTATTTTAATGTAATCTATGGGTATATGAGACGACTTTTGAGCAGTTTTTTGGTCGAGTTGTTGGTAAACTTTCCCACATTTCAAATGCATTTTATTTCAATCGAGAATTAAAATCTACGTCTATTATGCAAATAAGAATTCGTGCCTTCAATTATAATTGATTACCCTAAAACGCGCGAAATAATTGAAAGAAAAAACAAAAGCGTGTAAATTAAATTCGTTACCCCAGTTATTTTTATTCCCAGAGCAATTCCAGCATTGTTTCATTGTTTCACAAAAAGTCAATGGGAAGTTATATTTAGAAACCTTCTACTTGCACAGCCCTAACTGTTTTTATTTAAATTTGAGTATATTTTAAGTAACGGCCGACATTCTTTTCTCCTTTGGTCTTTCATAGTGACTAGCAATAATTGTCAAATGCAATCTTTGCAATGTAACTTTTCCAAAAACATTATTAAAGGTTGAAAATGATATTTTCTATATTTTTATTTAAATTTAATTCAATCTGGCCGCAAATGGGAGTTGTCGGCTTTTAAAGATGATAAATATTTAAGGATCCCTATATGTGTGCAATCTTGGCAACCTTATACGAGGGAGAAGTGGGCTCCTGGCTCGAAAACGGTAAAATCGATTTGGCAACTCCGCTCCGCTATATATTCCGTCCGCCGGTTATCGGCGTTATATTATAACTTTATATTAATAAGTCTTAATATTAATATTTATATATTACTAAAAGCGGTCGGAAGTCATAAAAATCTTTAACAGTAATAATAAAAACATTGAAAATAATTGAATTAATAGTAAACAAAAATATTATTAATTCTTCCATTGGAGCTGGTGGGTAAATGAAGATGTCCATGAATGAAATTTTGCACAGAGGTAGAAAAAACAATTCTGATATATTCAAAAATTACTTAGTGTTAGTTTTTAAATAATATTTTATTACATTTTATATTTTTATTTTCACTTAAATTAACTTTGAAATGTTTTTTATTAACCACTAATTATCATGGTTCTCCCATATTTGAATATATTATCATGTGCGAGCGTTTAATTTTACATAAAACTTGGTGGTCGACAGTGGATTTTTATGCGCTGTTGCCAAATGAGTTGGTTGTTGTAGTTCTACGATAGGATATAGATATATAAGTTTTCAGTTTTGATGAACCACTGATATAGCCTCTTTACATAACTTACAGTAAATTTTACTTGATTTTTTTTATCCATTAATCTTTATGAATCTTCCAAGCATTTAATACTTAAATTCTTAAAATTCCCTTTCTTAATTTTCAATCCATTACAATGCTAATTTAATTAGCAAAAATGACAAATTTCACTGTTGTATAAATATTTGTATCTCAATTCTCAATACC
Source organism: Ophraella communa (assembly GCA_035357415.1). Lineage (NCBI taxonomy): Eukaryota > Metazoa > Arthropoda > Insecta > Coleoptera > Chrysomelidae > Ophraella > Ophraella communa. The sequence goes on along the minus strand of CM068995.1, from coordinate 12,596,913 downwards.
GAATTCCATAACAGATGGATTGGAAGAAGGGGCCCAACTGATTTAACAAAACTGGATTTCTTTTTTGGGGTTTTATAAAAAATGTGGTTTATAAAACTCCCCCGATCACTAGACATGACATGAAGGAGAGAATCACAGTGACATTTCAATAACGTTGATTTGCTAAAAAATGTTAGTCAATCATTTGAACTTAGACTGCAGCATTGCATTGATGTTAACGGTGAACGTTTTGAACATTTAGTTTAATATTATGGTTAAAATTATATTTTTGGAGACTTGTTTTACTTAGAACAAATTGTTAGTAAATTTATTATTTTTAAGGATTGTTTGTTACGTTTATTCCTGTCATATAATAGGTTAATAATTATGGTTTACAATAAATATTACAAAATAACGTAAACTTGGTGTATAGAGAATGCTTAACAAAAATTAAAGTTACATAATCGGGTATTCTATTTATGATATAAAATACAGGGTGTTCCATTTGAAAGAAGAGATAAAATGAAAGGTTCGAGTTATCGTTCACCCTGTATACAAAAGGGAAAATAATTAATATTTAATAGAATACGGTGATATTATATCATATTATGAAACTCTGTTTTTTTTAACGTACAATAAGATACAGAGCGTTGATTTACCCACGATTTTCACTTAAACGTGTCCGTACCTTCTGAAGGACTCTGTATAATGCATCAAAACATTAAATCAAAAGCTTCAAAAAAATGAGAGCAGTCCGAATTTGGCATAATATACAGGGGTTATACAACACTCTGTATAATTTAAGGTAATTTCAAAATATGGACCCTTAAGACATCTACTATTTTTGTTAATAACATTTTTTGATATCTCCTAAAACAACCCATATACCGAAGTTTGTCGTAAGGTTGGTACACCGTGTATAAAGAGATTCTAAAATAAAAAAATTTAAAATTCAAACAGTAACCACAGGAAAAAAAAATAAACACCATGTCAATTGGAAAAGAGAATCTTTTTTCTTTCAGTACAATTAAATGTTGTTAGGGTTGTATAATAACATTAAAATTTTGGAATTCTTTAAAAAATCTTCCCATTTATCAATTATACACAGGACATCTCAAAAATTTTAAACGAAATAAAGTAATGTTTGATTTGCATTTTTTTAAATAATTTACTTAAAAAATGTATAAAACGAGTAATATAAAAATATACAGTGCAATTATAATTTGGGTTTAAAGTTTTTAATGTCTTATACAGAGAAATTTTGCATTATTTGATACGGAAGATTATACAATATGCAGTTTAATATGTTTTAGGAATACATTAAAATTATTACAATATTTAATTGTATGTATAAAAAACCAAATATTATATCGACAATATAAAGATTATTTTTATACGATGTATTTACACTCCTAGAAAACAATAATTAACAGTAAATGCTACAAATAATAATATAATAGTAATAACCCAAACAGAATAAACTAAAACTATAAATATTTTAAACTTTGCAGAAGCAACAATAAGAAAATTCAATAACAACGGAACACAAAACATTTGGTCCGATTCCGACTCTGTAGGCAAGGCATACCCCACTTTTCTTACAATTTAAAACAGACCTCACGTAGTTATGCCGTAGAGCGTTTAAAAATTGGGATAGGGTAGATATCTCAACTCTGGGTGTTAAAATTTTGCGCCTACACTCTTAAAAATGTATGTAGAAAAGCGTAGGTACCTTCTTTCACATTTGATTATATTTTATATCGCTTTAAATAAATTTTATTATCACTTCCAAATTATTATTTTGATATGTTTACAATTATTGTTATACTTTTACACCGTTACTAATAAAAATCTCTTATTCTTAGGTTATTCCTTATTACTTAAAATAGTTTTCCCAAGTATAAGGTTGGTATAAATTGTTCACAAATAAACTCGAAATAAATTAGTGATAACTATTCCGTCTTTATTCCAAAATAATGATTTGGCAACGTCGCAGACGTTGACACAAGTACATGGAACAGTGTTAAATTCTTCGAGCATATATACTAACGTAGAGACAGCGTCCAAATGAGCTTTGTTTTGTATCAGGGGGGGAAAATAAATGTCATATAGTGTCCAGCTATCTCATTGGTCCGTTTTGAATTTGCGTGTCAAGTCGAATTGTCACATATGCCATTATTGTCAATTTGTTTTGCATTTACAGTTATTTTTACAATTTAATAGTGTTTGGATATTACTTTTAAAGCCATTTTTTAAATTAATTTGAGTATTATAATGTATGGTGAGAGTTTGTGTGATTTGTAAATATAAATATGAAAATGAATCATCAAGGTCGTTTTACAAGTAAATATGCATTAGCGTCTCTTACACTTGTTTAAAAATAGGAAAATGCATAAAGCAAATATACCGCCATATTATTAAGAATACTGAAAATCTAGAAATTTATGCAATAAATTCAACTTTCTATTTTATAAAATATCTTATGATTCCATGTAAATAATTATTTACTATTACTACTTAAATTCAAGTCTAAAAAATATTCTGTTACGTTTCAAAATGTATAAAGGTATTAATTTCAAACCCCCTAAAAATGATACGACACTGGCTGTAGTGTCTGACAGTTTCCCCTCTGATACAAAACAATCACTATTGCTTGCTGTCTCTACGTTAGTATATATGCTCGAAGGTTAAATTAAATAAAGTATGACAGTTAAAAACAGTTTGTAGTTAATTTGAATTATAAATTGTTGAGTGTGAATAGTTTTGTTGTGAAATGCGCTTTCATTGGCTATTTTATGCATTTTTCAAATGAACAAATAATTAGGAACTTGAGTCAAGTTCGGATTATCAATGACCCCAAACTTATATATGTGACAATTAAACGTAAATGTCGTCGTGTACGCATTTAAAAATAAGCAGATTTGGAATAAATTCCATCAAATTAATCAATAAAAAAATTTATGCAAATGTTTATTAAACTATTTCTCTAAAATACCTCTTAGTTTGTTTGCTAATTTCATCTGATTCAGCACAGTTTCAAATTTGTTACCATTATCTTTCTTTGAGAACAAAAAAAATCCACTCGTAACTATGAATTTATCTTATATTTCAATATTTCATTTGACAACTAAAGAAGAAAACACAATAGGTCTGTTCCAACCAAGCAGAGAACCGTTCTAAAATAGTAATTTTTGTGCGCAGTGGTGTAGTGAGTTGCGCAGTGCACTAATTTGGTCTCGTGAGTGGTAATATTACCGTTCTAGAACAGTTCTTTGCTTGGTTGGAACAAACCTATTTACTTTTTTGAAACCAATTATCTCTCAACTTTTTTCATTGAAGTCACTTTCCTGAAGAAAAGGCATTTTTATGAAATCACATCTTTTTCTAGTATATAGCCTTTGCAATACGATAAAGTACATTTATTTATCAGAGTATTTTTAAAAAACGTTTCTTTTACTTGTATTTTCCAAATTTAATGAATTAATAACTTTCTCAACAGCTTCTACACCTCTCATAGCAAACATATTTTTTAGGTTATACTCGAGGTTATACTGCACTTAAACAAGTCTTAGGGTAGGTATAACTTTATACCGAGTATTTATTCTGAGTAAGTTGTTCCATATTTATTGGTAGACATTTTGCCTATTCCGAATTTATTCTCGGTATAAAATATTTATTCTCGGCATAAATATTTATATTCCATTTATTGGTAAGGCTGTTATTGTTTACAAAAGATTTATAAAAATTTCCAATTCGTTAAAAGAATGATGAATTTTATGAAATTTACACTTTATATATAAAATTCAGGTTTTCTTCATTTTAAACAATGTTTAAATATAATACGAGTAATTTATAATAAGTATTTTTCTTGCTTTTACAGCAATTTTTTATCCAACTTTTTTTTCATTTCTTTATTTAATTGCTTCACAGTCAATTTATCCCTGTGTTCTACCTACGATGGAGTTATAATTATAAAAAACCGTAAAATGAATTTACTTTCTATCCAACGATCCAAATACAATTTTTATTCTCCAACATGCAACTACAACTAAAAATCTCGACTATTTTGTTAATAAATAAAATCTCATTTTTTTATCACATTTTAAAATTAATGTAGCATTAACTAATTCGCATACAATATCATTCAAAGTGGGATTCAATTATATTATTGTTTGTTAATTATATTTATTAAGTCATTAACTTCAGCGAAAGATTAGAAGACATGTGACGCCAAACGTCTAGACAGCGAAGCGGCGTCGATTATTCAATGATCTACGATATTTATTTTCTTGACCTCTTATAGATAAAATCTCTTTATTCTTTTAGATTTGCAGATTTTTGTTAACTCTAACAATTTTTTTACATGAATACAAGGAAAACTCACGAAGTATTTTCCAAACATTGGTACCTATTCAATAACAAATGCAGGTGCAGTTGCTCTCAAAACAATGGGAAACTCAAAGGGGAATAAGATTAACTCATATCATTGTTGTGAGGGGCAATATTTCAATAACTTTGTATATCTATTCGATTATTCACCATCTTCCTCTAAACTGAACGATTCCAAAAAATTTTCATATTCATTTTCTTTGTTTGTACAGAGACCTTGTAATAGAGATGGGCAAACATGCTCTTTTTTGAGAAGCAGTTGCAACAGTTTCAGCTATTTTCAAAAAACAGTAAATACGCATCTTATCTTCATTTAAGATAAATACAAGGACTTACCATAAGATTTAAACCAATATAACCCACAAGTCATTCTAATGACTATCGGGCGGTTAACAGGTCGGCTGAAAAGTCCCCGGTCTACCATAGTAAAACACAATATTTTGACAAAATTCATTTTTTTTATTCAACATAGTTGCCTTCAAGGGCGATACAGCGATTATAGCGACCTTCCAACTTTTCGATACCATTTTTGTAGTACTCCTTCGGTTTGTCCTCAAAATAGGCTTCAGTTTCGGCGATTACCTCAGTATCAGAGCCAAATTTTTTTCCCGCGAGCATTCTCTTCAGGTCAGAGAAAAGGAAAAAGTCGCTGGGGGCTAGATCTGGAGAATACGGTGGGTGAGAAAGCAATTCGAAGCCCAATTCATGCAATTTTGCCATCGTTTTCGATGATTTGTGACACGGTGCATTGTCTTGATGAAACAACACTTTTTTCTTCTTCATATGGGGCCGTTTTTTCGCGATTTCGGTCTTCAATCGCTCCAATAATGCACAGTAATAGTCGCTGTTGATTGTTTTTCCCTTTTCCAAATAGTTGATGAACAATATACCGTGTGTATCCCAAAAAACTGAGGCCATAACTTTGCCAGCTGACTGTTGAGTCTTTCCACGCTTTGGTGGCGGTTCACCGGCCGCAGTCCACTCAGCTGACTGTCGATTGGACTCAGGCTTGTAGTGATGGAGCCAAGTTTCATCCATAGTCACATATCGACGCAAAAAATCGGGTTTATTACGACTTAACAGCTGCAAACACTGCTCAGAATCATCAATTCGTTGCTGTTTTTGGTCGATTGTGAGCACGTGCGGCACCCATTTCGCACAGAGCTTCCGCATACCCAAATATTCGTGAACGATATGTCCAACACGTTCCTTAGATATCTTTAGAGTGTCAGCTATCTCGATCATATTCACTTTACGGTCACTCAAAATCATTTTGTGGATTTTTTGATATATTCGTCGGTAACCACCTCTTTTGGGCGTCCACTGCGTTCACCGTCTTCGGTGCTCATTTCACCACGCTTGAATTTTGCGTACCAGTCAATGATTGTTGATTTTCCTGGCGCAGAGTCCGGAAACTCATTATCAAGCCAAGCTTTTGCTTCAACTGTATTTTTTCCTTTCAAATAACAATATTTAATAAACACACGAAATTCTTTTTTTCCATCTTTTTGAAAATAACAAAAGTTGCTTCACTAAAAATGCAATATCTCACAAACTAATAGTCCGACAGCTGTCAAATTTTTACACGAATCTTTTGAAGGTTGATACTATCTAAAAATGAAATGGATTTAATTCTAGTGTCGTCATCCATAGGTCAGACCGGGGACTTTTCAGCCGACCTGTTAGTAATTCTGAATCGTCTCCTCACCGTTGAAACGTGGCGCTTAGAGATTTCAGGTTCAAATTTTGGACGGTACGAATTTTTGGTCGAATAGGAAAGACGTTGCGATCGATAAAACTTCCCGCCACTTTTTAAATATCATCAAAATTAAATTTTCTCATGTTTTGTCGCTTACGCCTTTTTGTCAGAACACCGTCGATATATATTTTACTAAGTTTTACTTTTGATATTTTATTCTGGGTAGGTAGGTAGGTAGGTACTTACATAGAATCATTGAAATACAGATCTAGTTCATGATATTATATAACTGAATAGTTATATTATACTTTCGAGTTTTTATTGCACGTGCTGTGAATACGCTATTCCTAAGGTTATTATATATTTCCAACGAATGATTACGTGTGCATGCAAGTACAACAGAGCAAAAAAGAGTTTGAAAAAATATATGAGATTGAAACTGGAATGTGACTAATTACAAATTAATTAATCGGTATAAGGAAAATTATATAATTGAAAATGTTTATTAATATTTTTGATATAAGAATTGAAACATTTACATTATTGAACGATAAATAAAAGATGTAATGTTAATTGTTATCACAAATTTTTATATTAGTAGTGTCTATAGATTCAATATTATAAATACCCTAATTTATAATCTTCAATAAAGATAAATAACCACTTGTCACTAACAAATCTTAATAGAACTCTGTTGCCAATCTTTTGGAATAATACAAAGATCCAGTAAATGTCAAAACAAAGGAATCAAAAAATTACTGCATGTAGCTGGAGCGAAAAATATGCTCCATGCCTAGCTGTAGACGTTAACTTTATTGACTTTTGTTGGGGTAGTAAAGTTGTTCATTATTAACCAAAGTAGAAAAATACATAGTCTACTTGATTAGACCTAAATCTCAATTCATTTGACAGTGTATGAGGTTAACTGATGCAAAGACAAAATGAAAAAATATTTTTCCTTATATATTTAATACTCCACCTACTTATTCGAAAATGAAAATCAATTGACTTATCCATTCATTTCCATAGCGATTTTTACATTTGAAACGGGAGCGATTGGTGATCAGTACAATTTGTTAGTTTTGAAAACTAATTTTTAAGAAAATAGAATGCCAGTAGTGAAAAAAATGCTATATGAGCTACGGTAGAAAAAAGAGGCTGCCCCAAGGGGGAGTACTGTCACCCCTTTTATGGATCCTCACAGTAGATGAGCTCTTACACGGTCTGACAAACCTCGGTATATCCTGCCAAAGTTAGGCCGACGACATTGTCATATATACCAGAGGCAAGTTTGAACACACACTGTGTGAAATAGTACAGAAAGGTCTAGAATACACCAAAGCGTGTTGCAATAAAGTGGGACTCAACATCAATCCCACCAAGACCAATCTTATTGCTTTCACCAGCAAAAGGAAACTAAATCTAAGAAACGTCCAGCTATAAGGGACAACAATAGATTGGAAAACAGAGGTAAAATACCTAGGCTTAACACTAGACAATAAACTACTCTGGAGCCAACATGAAAAAGAAGTAATAAGGAAGGCCACAAGAGCCTTGTGCCTTTGCAAGGACGAGTTGGGGATGTAAACCAAAAATACTGCATTGGATCTACACAGCTATAGTACGGCCAATAGTCATACCTATGGATTTGCCGTCTGGGGAGAAAAAGCTAATCTGAGGACAACGAGAGAAAACCTTTCAAAACTTCAAAGATTAGCATAAATATGTGTGTATCACAGGAGCAATGAGAATATGCCCAACGACGGCACTGGAAGCAATACTAAACCTTACACCTCTACATCTTCATGTAGGAAATTTAAGCGGAAGGACATTTCTAAGGATGGTCACTGAAGGAAATGTAAGGCATATGCCTAAATCACTTCAACATAATCCAAACTGGGAACTACTCCAGGACGGAGTGTCAAAAAAACTTAACTTCACAAGAATTTCACAGTAAAGTTAAGCAAAAAAGTCAATGGGATCTCACAGTAATATCACAGATAGGCAAGAACACAATCTTATGGTATACTGATGGGTCTAAAACTGAAAAAGGCACACCTCCAGAGTTTAGGCTCACATCCTACCATTTTCCAAGCAAAAATATACGCCATTGGAAAATGTGCGTAATTCAACATTGAAAAGAAATACTGCAAACAGAACATAACTATTATGTCTGACAGTCAAGCAGCAATTAAAGCACTCAACTCCAGCGTTATAACATCTAATTTAGTCTTGGAGTGTCTAGAAAGACTGAACGAACTGGGCATGAATCACATAGTTATACTTTTATGGCTCCCTGGACACTCGGGAATAGAAGGAAATGAAATGGAAAATACGCTTGCCAGAAGGGCAGCAAGTATGTCACTAATGGGACCTAAACCATTTTGTGGCATATACTACAGTTCCATCCTCAATGAACTCAATGGCATTGAGAATATGGAAAAGATCGAACATTGGGAGAACCTACCAGGGATAAGGCAGGCCTTGCTAGGTAATAACAATCCCAAAAATTCCAAACAATGTCTTGGGCTGAGCATAAATACCTTACAGGTATCTTAACGGGACACTGTAAACTAAGAGGACACCTACATAGACTGGGGATTGAGGAAAAGGTAGAATGCAGGTATTGTGAAATGTGAAATACACATACTCACAGCATGTCCTGCCGTAGAAAATACAAGAGCTCTACAACTTGGAGCACACGAAATAGAAGAGGATGACTTACCTAAATTGATGTCGATCGACATTCTAACCTTCATAAAGAAGAGGATTAGAGGCGGTGCTTTAAATACGGCAAAAACCACCGTCTAAGCAAGTAAGGGGGCACAATAGATCTCACAGGTCGCAGTGGACAACCCCTACATTACATTACAGTACATTACGGTAGAAAAGTGTATTGTTGTCTCGGATCTCGACAATAATAACTGACTTTTCTACCTTAGGGCATAATTACTATTTTGTATTAATCTTAAAACCACGCAATAATACCTATATTACATAACAAGTGTGGAAAGTGAAATCTTACGCGCACGAGTGCAAGAATAGTAATTATGCGTCAAGGTAAAAAAGTAAGTCGAGGTCCATTAAAGACCGAGAAGCGAAGCTCCGAGACAATAATCATTGTTGGAGATCGAACTTCCTTTTTCGGAGATCTGTCCTCCAAAAACAAACTAAAACTTCCGGAAATTTCCGTGGAATATTTACTTTTGTATGCCAATTTTTATATTTTACATATTAACTTATACCTTCCTTTTTACCTTTTACCTTTCTTTTTCATCCAATTTTTTTCCTTAAAAAATTAAATTTATGGTACTAACCCTTACTGTGTGAAAGTTCATCTTATTCAGAACAATAAACAACTAAAAGGTTAAATTAACTTCCACTATTTATTCTATAAATACTTTAAATGCAATTACAGCCGTTTCGCTATCGAAATAGCATCGTCAGATTGACATATTGAAGTTACATTTTGTTTGTTTGTAACTAGGTACTTGATGTTGATAAGTAGTTAAGACTAGACCAAGTAAGGAAGTAATAAGACATAACAATATTAAAGCCTAGATGTTATTAGCCCTTAGGACCTAGTTACAAACAAACAAAATGTAACTTCAATATGTCAATCTGACGATGCTATTTCGATAGCGAAACGGCTGTCATTGCATTTAAAGTATTTATAGAATAAATAGTGGAAGTTAATTCAACCTTTTAGTTGTTTATTGTTCTGGATTAAAAAATTAAACCTATAATATAACCTATATTATATTCTCTTCTTTCATCTTAACTTAAATAATATTCCTTGTGTGGTTTTTGGATGGGTCCAAGATAAATGAAAGGGCTGGAGTGATGGGTCCGAATTTTCCTTTAACCAAATTTCTGGGTAATGCCGCTACAAACATCTATATTCTTACAGAAAGCCAGACAACTTTAAAGACTTCTTTTACTTATACATCAAAGCTATTCGGGAAATGAAAATAACTGGCAAGATGTGGAGTAAGTAGAGTCCTTTTTACGTTAACTTTACATTGGAGATGTAAAAATATGGATCAGATGGGCGGTTGTGAAATTTCGGAAGAGAAAAGTTTGTGATATGTGTGATATATTTGCATTTGAACTATCAATATAATGTTCATTGAAGTACATTATGTCGGTAAGATGCCAGGTATAGTTGCCAAGCCCTACACACGATACTTAGCAAAGACTATCAGTTAAGGAAAAAGCGTAATAATTTTATGCCGTTTACAAAATTACAAGATCACCCTGAGTTGCTTCTGTAAATAATTGTAAAGTTGACAACACTCTTTAATATCTCATATATATGTAAATTAAATGGAGGTATTATACAGGTTCTCATTTCATGCTGTCAACCTTTAAATTAAAATGTAATGTTTTAAATTCCGCACTCAAAGTTCATGGTTAACAGGAATATAACATTATTCTCCAACATATAAAATTACAACCGGTATATCTGATTGTTCCAGTTTTAGAAGATACTTATCAATTTGTTCATTTTAGAACACGAACATATCTGTATACCGGGGGTTTTAATTCATATTTATCGATATTTATATCTACTAATTTACGCGCTTGTTAACTCAAAACCGCAAACCCATCCGGTGAATTGAATTGATTTTGATTACTAAAAACATATTATAATATAACAAATTATATAAACGTTTTTCTAACCTGCTATCCGTAAAACTGCTCTATCGGCACTATCTAAGGCAAGGACTGATAATGGTTGTTCCCTAGTCCACTCCTGTAAGGTTGGGTCCTTATCAAAATCCATTATTCAGCGCATATTTCTTCTGAAAAATAAATAAATAAATGTTATATCCATTTCATTACTGACGAAATTACGTCATGAATGTAAATAAAGTATCAGGTATGAAGGTAAGGTCTTATGTTAAAAAGAGGGTGCGTTTTCTAGGTCATTAGCCCCTTGTTGCACATAACTATATTTCGAGATATATTTTAATAGTATTTATAGTGTTTTGCAAGAAAAATGGTTGACATAAACATCCCTGATTAGGCGACATTAGTTGAGAGGAAAAGTATCGCACAATTTTAAAAATTGAATTATGGTGTAAAGTAAAATATAACATTTTTAGAATATTTTAATATGAGTCTATGGTATCCTTTAGATGTATAAAAACCCAAAATATTTACAGTTTAAATCACATTTTTGTTGAAAAACAAAAAATGAATAATTTTTGATAAATCCTATTTGTATTATTTACATTTTAAAATTTCTTGTGTGCAATACGTTTAAGTTTTCATTTGGAAGCGTCTAGAAACATTTTGAGTAAAAATGAGTAATTTAACCCCAGAACAAGCAGCTCAAATCGTGGCTTTAGTTGAAGATGGACGATCTCAGCAATATGTTGCTGAAGTCATGTGAATCAACCAATCCAGCCAGCGTTTCTAGAGTCTTAAGAAGGTTTAGAGAAACTGAAATTTTTATAATAGAAGAACAGTTCCAGAACGTCTCAGGTGTACTAATCCTTCGGATGACCGTTATTTAAGAATTCATACTTTGCGAACTCTTCATGTTACAGCCAGGCAATTGCAAAATGTTCTCTCTGGAGTACGTAATGTTAGAATACCTGTCAATACGGTTAGAAACAGATTAAGGAATTTTGGAATCAGACCCAGAATGTCTGTTAATGCTCCATTGTTAACCAGAGCACGTTTAAAGTTCGCAAGAGAACATGTTGATTGGGATCAACGATTGGGGTAATATTCTTTTTACGGATTAATCAAGATTTTCACTTTTTGGATCCGATAGACGTATTCCAGTTTATAGATGCGCAGGTGAGCGATTTGCTCAGTGTAACATAAGAGCAGCTAGAAATTATGGAGGTGGTTCGATTATGGTATGGGGAGGCCTCGGGGGAGGCATCTATTTTGAAGGACACATGGAGTTAATTGTGTTTCGTAGGGGATCAATGACAGCTGATCGGTATATAAGGGAGGTTCTTGAGGAAAATGTAGTGCCATTTGTTCCAATCATTGGAGAGAATTTTATTCTAATGCACGATAATGCTCGTCCGCACGTTGCCAGAATAACAATGGAATACCTTCAAGAGGTTGATATCCAAGTTTTAGATTGACCAGCAGTTAGTCCAGACCTAAAGCCAATTGAACATGTTTGGGACTACCTGGACAGGCGCATAAGAACTCGTAATATCCAGACAACCTTGATGAGCTGCGTTTTCAAAACTGTTGAAGTATCTATGAAAGGCTAAACAAATATGTATAGTCATTAAAAATGCTGTCTATTATCTTTTCACATATTTATATCAGTTTTTACCAAATAAGAATTATGATTTGCCACAGTTTGAACACTGTAAGGTCAGTGATAAAACATTTTTCCTTAAAATCCTAAAAAAATTTTTTTTATTTTTTATTTTTCATTATTTAAAAACATAACACCACTATGTATGTATGTATGTATGTATGTATGTATGAATTAGGGGTGATAAGTACACTGCGACCTATAGGATCTATTGTGTCCCCCCTTACTTCTGATGTTTTCTCAGATTTATTGCAGCTCTTCAAGTCCTATTTTCCTTATGAAGTTTAGGACATCGTCGGGCTTCAAATCAGGTAGATCCCCCTCTTCTATTTCATGTGCTCCTAGATATCTGGCCCTGGAATTCCGCAAGGCAGGGCATTCTGAGAGTATGTGTATTGAGGTTTCATCCTCGTCCTCACAGAATCTGCACTTTGCTTCATCTAATCATCTAACCTAACCCGAGACCTAACCTAACCTAACCCTAGTTTCTTCATGTGGCTTTTTAACCGGCAATGCCCGGTTAGTATTCCCGTTAAAATTCGGAGCCTTTTTTTACTGAGGTTGAGGCAGCTAAGAGATCTCTTCTGGTCATAGTTCCCCAGTAGTATCTTAGATTGCCTCAGTCCTTCCAGCTGATTCCAGTACTTGGATTTTTCCTTCTCCATTTCTTCCCTTAGTTTTCCTAAGATTACTCTACTGCTAATCCCACAGGATGGTTCTGTTCCCAAGTGTGGGGTTTCAGCTCCTTTTTTTGTCAGCTTGTCTGCTGTTTCGTTCCCCTCTATTCCTATGTGTCCTGGGACCCATAGGAGGGTGACAGTGTTCTTCTGGCCTAGTTTATTTAGTTTGCCTAGGAATTCCCAAACCATCTTCGAACTGATTATATTTGAGCTCAGCGCTTTGATGGCTGCTTGACTAACCGACATGATCACAATCTCTTGTCTGCGGTAGTTTCTTCCAATATTGATTTCCACACATCTTTCGATGGCGCGGATTTCTGATTGAAAGATGCTCGGGTATGTGCCCAAGCTTTCTGAGTATTTGGCTCTCGGTCCAAAAACTCCTATCCCAGTTCCCTCGTCTAGCTTGGAACCGTCCGTATACCACTTTAGGGTATTCTGATTTAAATTCTGTATGGTGTCTTCATCCCATTCAGATTTATTACTCAACTTTGTAATGAATTTTCTCACAAAGTTGAATTTCTTTGGCATATCATCTTGGGGCATTTCCCAAGTTTGATCAAAATAAAGTAATCGAGGTTTTTCCCTGATAATTCCTTCTTTGATCATTCTATATATCGTTTTCTTCCTTACACTTTCTAACTGAATGTGCAGTGGGGTCAAGTTTAAAATCACCTCCATTGCAGCAGTGGGGCAAGTTCCCATTGCCCAAGTGATACATGAAGAGGTTAGTCTCTGAATCTTCGAGAGATTTTTCCTCGTTGTACTCAGATTAGCCCTTGCTCCCCTAGCCACTGCCCCATATGTGATTATTGGTCTCACTATTGCTGTGTACATCCATTGCAGAATACGTGGGTTGCATCCCCAGTTCTTTCCTGCAATGTTCCTGCACACCATTAGGGCCTTGGTTGCTTTATGTATTACTTCGTCTTCGTGTTTATTCCAGAGTAACCTGCTATCTAGGATTAGCCCTAGATATTTGACCTCTGTTTTCCACTCGACAATGTTATCCCCTATTCTTATGATTTTTAGATTGGGTTTCTTTTTCCTTGTAAAGGCTACTAGTGTGGTTTTGGTGGGGTTGATGCTGAGTCCCACCGAGTCACACCATTGTTTCGCAATGTTCAGTCCTCTTTGAACAATATTACAGAGGACATTTTCATACTTCCCTTTTGCCAGGATAACCATGTCGTCGGAATACCCTTGACACCACTATCTTCTCTCCCTTATTCCCGAAAAAATCTGCTCAAATTATTCATTAAATTTTAACATTAAAAACAATTAACAATTAAAAAAAAGTATTAAAGGCCCGATTAAAGGTGAAAGTACATATCAGTATGTTGAATATTACTACAAGCCTCATTTCACTAGATTAAAAAAATATTTTATAGAAATAATATATGTATTACTATTAATCATGTTAAAAGCCTCTATCAATACCAAATCAATCCATCATCGATATTTAAATTTGGTAGAGAAGATAACATTGATAAATTTAATAAAATCAATGACATATATGATTAAAATCTAATATCTCAATTCTTACATTTATTTGTCAAATGGGTAATTTTTACTGTTATAGCATTGATTTGATCCAATTTTATTATGGAATTATATTTAGATATTCAGTCACTATTTGTAGCTAAGCAGACCTTGAATTACATATCAACAGAGGTATGTATTATATGATTACTTTAATCAAATTGGAAGTGTAAGTAAAACTATATTTTAACACTTTGGTTTGGAAAAGTATACATTTGTATTTAAAACCGTTTAAATTGGAGAGGTTTTTAAAATTTACATTTGTTGAATAATTCAAGGTTTTTTGTATATTCAAGGAAATCCAGTTCAGTATAAAATATATCTAGTATTATTAGTATTAAGATGTTTTTAGCATCCCATAATTAATATACAAACTTAAAATTTACAGCCTTTGTAGGTTTTACATTATGCAAATGTAACCTAGATTAAAAAAATGATTATGATAACTTCAGTGGAAGAGGTTATATGAGGACATGTTAAAGTTATTGGTTAATGCAGTTAATACTCGAGTTAATAGCACCTAATACGAGGGTTGCCTTTTATATTTCGGGATTTGGTAACCCTGGTGTTGCAATCTAGCAAATGACAGCTCTATCGCAAAGTTGGACATTTTTGAGCTTATACGTATCCAGAACGTTTTGACATACGAGCGCTATTTGTGTTGTTTACAGTAACTAAAAAGATTCATCTCGGCCCAAAAATGGAATTAAATCATGAACATTTTCGTGCGATTATTTTTGACAACTTTCGACATGGGTTAGCTCAGCAACAGTGCATGGATCAACATAATTCAATTTTTGCCGGTGAAGCTCCATCAAGGACCAGTATTTATCGATGGTATGGTGAATTCAATCGTAGCCGTAGTTCACTCCAAGGCGAATTTCATGCAGGTCGTCCAACATCAATACACCTATCTCTTTATTGAATACTCATGCGCAAATATTTTTGAATTTTCCCCTTCCACTGCTAAAATATGACTACTTCTTACCATAGAACACAACGTATTGCTACCCAGGAATACCACAATTTAAATGAAATAACCCTTTTAGCTGTCAAAAGCTAGCTTCTATTTGCCGTATAGCCGCGGCAGCCCAGGCCATAAACCACAAAAAGGAGAAGTTTTAATTTTTATTTCGTTCGTGTACGCCGCTTGCTAGTTGTTATTGTGTTTTTCTTGTCTTTGTGTATTTAATATTAACGACTTGTGTGTGTACCTAAACTTCTCTTTGGATTTACTTTACTTTGGATTACTGATTACTTTTGTATGTCATACCAACACAATTTTATAAGGGGCACGAATATTTAGGGGGAACTACGAGAGTGGGAGTTGGTTCGCGCACGAGTATTCAATTTGTGCCATTAACGAGATGGGTCTATTGTTGTTCTGAAATCCATTAATGCTGTGCGCGAACTGATATTGCAAGATCGGCATGTGACCTATCGTGAGATTGAGACAACCTTAGACATTAGTGGGACCAGCATAAATTCAATATTGCATAAATAAATATTTATGTGGAAGATTTTCCACTTTTTCGTTTTTTTTTTATTGACTGCACCTTATAGAAATTTATTTCTTGTATTGTTTTCTTGTGATTACAGTTACCTTTAATCTGTTGGTTTGCAAATTAATGGTAGGATGGCGCTTTTACGACTTTATCATGGAATCGTGGATTCACGGTTTATGTATTGGCGTAAAATAATCATTCTGCATCCTGCTCTGCGGGATGAGAAGAACTACTTACCTCGTACTGATGAGACACAATAATGTCGAAACCGGTCTACGAGTAGTGTTCTTCCTGTTAATTTGCAAATCGATAGAGATGGTTGTAAGTATCGACAAAGTCGGTCGCCATCACGTTTTCTATTGGAATGTAATTCAATGTCCGTTGGGGCATATAGCCCAGGAAGTAGTTGTTTTTTTTTATATAGAAAACGGTCAAGCTTGGTATAAAAACTGTTAAGTTTCCTTACCATGGGTGCAGGTGGAAACAATTTTCCACTTTTTCGGTTTTTTAAAAAAAAATTGTTTTATGAAAATATAACTATATATAAATTTTATTCACAAGAATTAAAAAATTCAGGCTGCATAATATACAAAGGATACCGTACAAAACAAATTGTATAAAAATTAAAAATAATTATAAAAAAGAAACTTGATTACTATATAAATGGTTATTCAAAATATGAGTCAAAATACAGACAGAATATTTAACACATTGACTCCCAAACTAATTTTAAAATATTTTAATCTGACTTAATTTTTTTTACAAAAATTAACAAAAAAGTTTGTAATTGTACCCCGAACCCCCATAAATAACCCAATGATCTCTACATCTTCTAATTTATATTTTTCTTTATAAAACCTTATTGTTGGGTTGTAAATCTTCTATTTTTCTAGAGTTATGGCTACTGCTACCTCGTGATTTACATCCCTATACCCTGTTCTATCATCTTGGCTTATGACCATAATATGTATTCATCGAGTACTTCCATCGTCTGAAAGGCCATGAACTTTCTCGTAGACTTCATAACCAGACCTCTTAAGTTCCATAGCTATTGGGGAACGGATTTTATTGTGACGTGTATGCCGTAATGTTGGATCCCAGTTCTAGTTCTGCCAGGAATCGCTCTAACAGCTGCGACGTTTCCAGACATTTATAAAAGTAGTTTTCATTCTGTGCTGGTTAATCCGTCTCGAATGTGAAGCCCTATGTTTGACCTAGTGAATTCCCGAAATAGTTCAACACCTTTACCTTTAGTTTGCAGCTAGGTTTGCAGAGAACACCACATGCTTTAAAAAAACTTCGGTTCTACGGTTCTATTGAGGGGCATATGCTTATTGGGTCCCAAGTAGCAGGTAGTTCAAAAATAACGTGTTTATTGGGTCCCGAACTTTTGTCCTACCTAAATAATAATGTGTGGATTCGGTCCCAGTCACCTGTTGGTTTACCAACAGGTAATAAAACTAATTTAAAAATTTGATATATTTATTACATTGAAATATTATTGTAAAGGTATACATTTTAGGATTTAAAAATTCCCAACCTAAAAAAATATTTGCTACGTCATTTGTTGTAATGGTTGATGGCAGATTCTCTTGAAGTACACGACGAATAATTTTGGCAGGCTTCTCGGACAAGTCTTCAACTGCCTTGCGTTTGCAAGAAGAGCTTACAATTTGGCGATTTCATTTCTATATTTGCGCTATGACAATGCCTCGGACAATGCTCTTCAATATGTTTTGTCAAAGTTATATCTTTAGATTCAACCAAACTAAGTATATATAATTTACACTTTTTATTTGTACAGTCGGCTTTAGAATAGCATATACATGTTAAAGGTGAATTTCGTTTACCTACCGAAGTTATAAAAACGCCCTTCTTAAACAACACAGGAATGGAAATTTTTAAAACGCCTACAAGAGTCGGTCATGTCCCGAATAAATAGGTTTTTTTGCATTGATATAATAAAAAAAAGGGATTTTAATCCTAAACAAACATTTATTATCGAGGGTTCCAAACTAAGTGAAGATGTGGGCGTGGACAACTGTTTAACTGATTTCAAATTTATTATTATTTAAACCGTGATTGGTTACACAAAAAAAAGGCTGTCTATTCAATGTAAACGATTTTAGTTTGAAAATGTATATGCTATTCTGAAGCCGATAGTACATATCCAATGCCTTACTATATTTAAAGTTATTTATCACTAACATTTGTTTTCCTTTTTCACTTAAAATAATATTTATATTTATTTTTAAAATGTTTACAATCTTCAGGTAGTTAAGTACCATTGGGACCCAATACGCCTATAGATAAAGGGATTAAAATTTACACATTTTAATCTATGACCTGCCGGGACCGAATCGATCAACACCGCTATTGAGCTACCTGTTGTGACAATATTATCTAGGGTTTCTATTGTGTTTGGGTTAGTTAATCCCTAATTACAGGAATCTTTGAAAAATAAGAACTATGACTATGTTTAGTTATTTTTTATGAACCACCCTTGTTTGGGCTTTGAAAGATTTGCATTTATAATGAATTCACAGTGCTGCCAACTGCAAACAAATATAGGATAGCTAAATGACATTTCAATTTTTTTGTGGCCTCGATAAAAATTAAAAGCAAAATGGTCAGTTGGTGAAATTAATTGGAACTTGAGAAAGGTTGTGTTACTAATGTACCTATTTCGAACATTTTCATTTAACTTCTATTGTATGCGCCAATCACCCCTATGTACAACTCCTAGCCCAAGCAATTCAATTCAGTATGCAACAGATCCGCGTAGTATTATTAGTAATGAATATTCTCGGTAATATTATACAAAACTTCAGAATAATTTAAGCCCATACAAAATATGTACACGGGGTCCTATTACTCAATTCTTCTCCTGTTATTCTCCATGTTTTGTTGTTTCTGTTTACTTATAGTGTAACCAAATTGCACTTATAGGTACCTAGGTAAGTGTATATTTGGTTGCATAGATGCAACTCATACAATTATGGAATTATGTTTATAAAAGTATTAATTTAACATTTATTTTACTAAACAATAATATTTCTTGTTCACATTGAACAAACAAAAAAATTATTCACAAAAATTAATAGTTTTGTATTCATTAAACTTGCTTTAATTATTACGTTCAGTCTTACTATTTTGTATAGATCATCTTGTTTGTAATCTAAACCAGTCTTCGTTCAAGCCATTCGAAAACTAAGCTTTTCTAAATAAGTAAGCTTTTTTTGAAACAAAGTTTGTAATCAGTACAGAACGGGAAGTATGACAAAAAGTTTGTAATCAGTACAGAACCGGAAGTGCCTGTTTGTTCTTGAACGAAAATAATTATTGTTTTAATTTGGGATCTAAGATTGTACCAGCCCTCGTATCAGCCTTCTCAATCGAAAACTTTGCCTATTTTAACGAGTATAACCTCGAGTATAACTTAATACACAAAGTTGCCTTGCCAGTCAGTACAGAACCTTTTACTCATGACCGGAAATAATTTCTTTGGTTAATTTGGGAACCAAGTTTGTACCAGCTTTCTAAATCGAAAACTAAGCTTTTTTTAAAAGAGCACAACTCGGTATAAAAACTGGTTAATGAGCGAGATAATCAGTACAGAATCGGAAGTGCTCCTTTATACTCTTGACCAGAAATCATTTTTCCGTTTTAATTTGGGAACCAGGTTTGTATTTTTTGGAATTTGGGCATTTTGTATAGGAAACAACGGGTACAATTCGCTACAACTTTTAAAATAATGAATTTCGAAATATGTGGTGCTACTTCAGAAATCTTTTTTTTCAATTAACTTTTGTATTTTATTAAATGTTTGGTCAGATTAGGTGAACATTTCTGTACGAGCGATATACTCAAGGGTGGGCTATTTTTGTTGCATCTAAATTTCGAAAATATTTTAATATCATTTTGATAAGACATAATTTTGGCATTAATCAGTTGATTATTAATTCTAAAATTATGTCGAATCAAATTGTAAAACATTCGAGAAATTTAGCAACAAAAAAATAGCAGAGTATTAATCAACGCCGTGTTATATTTAGGAAGATTATTTCCCGCGAAGATTAAATTAATTTAATAAATTAATAAACACACACATCAGAAATACAACTAGAATAATAATAATTTATTCGAATACAAATTAAAGTTGAAAACTGACAGCAGTATTTGACATTTTTATGTGACGATTTGAAGTGACTATTCCTCTAGGGTGATAGTTACTGATATCAAGTCTAGTAAAATAATGGCTGATAATTGACCCATACTGGTCTTACTTTAAAATATTGTCAAATTTCATTGGTTTTAGAGGACTCCTCAGGAGGAATGATTACTTACTGTTCCTCATGACTCACCCTGTATATTTTGATGTTTTAAAATTAGTTTTGTAAATATAAATACTATGTGTCTCAAATTTTCTGATGTCTGATTATTTGTCAATTCGACGATCAATTACGAAAAATGTTTAGTGAATCAACATCTTCAACTTCTGCCTCGACTGCTGCTATTTTGAAACGAGTTGTGAGATTAGAGTATCGATTTTGCCCACTGCTGCAATGGAGGTGATTCTAAACTTGATCCCACTGCACATTCAACTAGAAAATGTAAGGAAGAAAACAATATACAGGATGATCAGAGAAGGAATCATCCGAGAAAACCCTCGATCACTTCAATTTGATCAAACTTGGGAAATGCCCCAAGATGATATGCCAAATAAATTCAACTTTGTGATAAAATTCATCACTAGGCTGAGTAATAAATCTGAATGGGACAAAGATACCATACAGAATTTGAACCCAAATGCCAGTGGTATACGGATGGCTCCAAACTGGAAGAGGGAACTGGAATAGGAGTCTTTGGACCGAGAGCCAAATACTCAGAAAGCTTGGGCACATACGCAAGCATCTTTCAAGCAGAAATCCGTGCCATCGAAAAATGTGTGGAATTTACCATTGGAAGAAACTATCGCAGACAAGATATTGTAATCATGTCCGATAGTCAAGCAGCCATCAAAACACTGAGCTCACACACAATCAGTTCTAAGATGGTTTGGGGGTGCCTAGGAAAGCTAAACGAACTAGGCCAGAAGAACCTTGTCACCCTCCTATGGGTCCCAGGACACATAGGAATAGGAGGGAACGAAACAGCAGATAAGCTAGCGAAAAAAGGAGCCGAAACCCCATATCTGGGACCAGAACCATCATGTGGGATCAGCAGTAGAACAATCTTAGGAAAACTAAGAGGAGAATTGGGGAGGGAAAAGTCCAAGAACTGGAATCAGCTGGAAGGATTGAGACAAGTCAAGACACTTCTGGGAAATTATGACCAGAATAGATCTTTCTCAACCTCAGTAAAAAGACGCTCCGGGTTTTGACGGGAATATTGACCGGGCATTGCCGGTTAAGAAGTCATATGAAGAAGCTAGGATTGGTAGATGAAGCAACATGCAGATTCTGTGAGGACGAAACCTCAATACACATACTCTCGGAATGTCCTGCATTGCAGAACTTCAGGGCCAGATACCTAGGGGCTCATGAAACAGAAGAGGAGAACCCTCGGGAGAACCTACCTGAATTGAAGCCCCATGATGTCCTAATCTTTCTTAAGAAAATAGGACAAGAGCTGCTATAGATCTGAGAAAACGTCAGACCCATGGCAAGCAAGGGGGACACAATAGATCCTACGGGTCGCAGTGTACCTATCACCCCTATTAACATACAAACATACATACATACATACATACATACATACTTACATACATACATACATACAAACAAACAAAGATAAACTATTACGTGCTCTAAATCTCAAATTTTCTGATGTTTGATTATTGGTCAATTCAACGGTCAATTACGAAAAATGTTTAGTGAATAAACATCTTCAACTTCTGCCTCGACTGCTGCTATTTTGAGACGAGTTGTGAGATTAGAGTATGGATTTTAATTGTTTCACATACCTACTTAAAAAAAAAACTGTCCCAGTTTTATAGCATATAATACTAATAGAGAATTTGTGGTGGGTTTATCCCATTTAAATCCAAGAATATAGGTACTTAACTGAGACCCAATACTTTGTACCAACCAGGGTGCCTACTTAATATAATAAATATTAAAATTGTTTTAACAGACATTTTTATTACACCCGAGATTACACCAATATCCGAAAATAAATTTCTTTTACTGTAAATGGGAGTCTTACCTAGCTTTTCTTAGAATTTAAAAGGGTTTTTTACTTTTTATACAGTTATATAGGTAAGTAGTGGGGTAAGTATTTTAAAAATATTTTCAATACAATAAAGGATCAATTCATAAGAAAGTATATTTATAATCTCTAAAAAGTTCATTCAAAATGTTTTATATTTGACTGATGCGTATTTTCTAAACTTGCTAAGCAATAAAAAGGTAAAAAATTTGCTTATTTTAATAATAAACAAATTCAAATACATAGGTTATTTTGTCAGAGCTGTCGTTCATTCACCATTGTATTTATATAATATAAAAATACGACTGGTAATCATTTTCGCACTCAATTGATATATTTAAATTTAGTTGGATAAATGTTTAACCTTTAACTTAACCATCAAGTTTTAGTAGATTTTATACTTCGTGAAAATAGAAATCCTTGAAATTGTTTATAGGTACCTTATCTTTTCATTATCAGCAATCAAGTTCGCGTGTTACATTACGTTGACGAATAGAATAATATAACTGAATATGTGTAGGTATGTGGGATGTATACCATAATTGGTTCCCCTTCATTGTTTACCATAGTATAGGTATACTTGATTAGTTAAGCCAAAAAAGCTTTTTATTTTTAATTTAAACAATCAGAATGAATTGGCAAATGTTGTGAAATGAAGCATTATAAATAAACTTGGCTGTAATAATTATGTGCTTAAGTATAGATGACATTTAAAACTCGTTTTGTTATATACATTTTATTAACAATTTTTAACAAAACAGTGAAAACTTACCTACAATAAATAGCCTTCACAAAAAAAATACTATTAAATTATTCACCAATCGTCCGAACTTTGCAACCACAGTTTTTTATTTTACATTGTACAATAATTGTTATCATTTCATTAAGTAAACTATGTAACTAATCCCTTAGTAAAATCATTGTTACTAAATAAAAAATAACACAACAGTATTCACAGCCCACTAATCTTTGACTATCCGGTGTATAGAACGAACTTCAAAATAAAAAACAAAACACGGTAGGGGTCGTAAAGGGTAATTTAACCCAGTGTAATAGAAGGGTGATTCACCAGTTTTTAGGTTATGTTAAAAAATCGATAGCAGTACACACATCACCGATTAAATAATTTTCACATTAATATAACCTACTCAGTTCACAATATCCGGTGTCTTTGTGTCATTAACAAAGGGCACGTACTATTCGCAGATTTTCGAAACGCTTTTGTTTACAAGTTACAAGATGCCGCAAACTCTATGCACGGAATTGATTCTCATCACAAAACCAATCGAGAGAAGGAACTGTCGTTTGTTTTTGAAATGCAACGTTGCCGGCGGGCTTCTATGCGACGGCAGACGAAGCGCTACTGCGTCGACGAGGTAGTCGACTCGTATCCAAGTTAATTGACTAGGTACTATACAGGATGATCCAACCGCATCTATAATAAAATAACTAATTCCCAAAAACTAAAGGTTTTCGTCGGACATAGCTAAAAGGTTTACTTAAATTGAATATAGAGGAAATGAATTATTTTATGGTTGAAATTCGCAACATCAAATTTAAAATGTAAACACCCTCTATCTATCAATAATTATTTTAATACTGTAGCTTAGTTTGTAACAATCGATGGCCTATTTTCTCAAACCAAAGTCGTAAAGACGCCCCTTCAGAATCCAGGAATAGTGCCAGTTTCAATAACAAAAATAATTGCATTGGAAAAATAAAGTAAAAGAAAATATCTACTCAATGTTACAAATCTAAAGTTTCGTTCACCCAATTCGTAATTATTATCAAAAATACATGTTTGTAAAAATCTTTTCTCTTCTGTATATTTATAAACAATTTAATGAAAACTTAATGTTTTGGGTAGGTAAACAACTTTTTTCAATAAAATATGTAAATATTATTTAGACCAGGAAACGGAGGAAGATTTTTTAAATACATAAATATTATTATAGCGTTTTCATTATGAAACTGACCAATCTGACCAATATAAAACTAAAAACTAAATTTTCACACATATTTTTAATTACATTAAAGTTAAAAATAACTTGTTATTTTTAAAACATATGTCGAGCGATGATGATTTTTCATGTATTACACCCGAAAATAGCTGAACAAGCGATTTACATACATATTGTAAAATTCAAAAAGGGATACGCTAAAATATATGGTCAATTTTAAGAAATATGAGGTAACTACTCTTAGAAAAAATACTAAAACTTTCTCTTTATAACATGATAGTACAGAATTTACTATTTAAGTATTTTATTAGGCTTACATAACTGCAAGTGAGACTAAAGAAAACCGAATATCTAGCAGCAAATAATACTAATGGCAACTTTGAAGCTATAAAGTGAAGGTGAACCTCAATTAGGTAGATAGTTTTAAGTACCTTGGTGCGACTGTAACAGGGAATGGCTTAGGAAGTGAAGAAATTAAATATTGATTTAATGGTAGAAAGAGAATCATTAGCTGGTTAAAGAGCCTGTAGTGGGATCGATATCTCTACACGACTAAAAAGCCTTTGGGAACAGCATTGGTGAGCCAGTTTTGCTTTATGGTCAGAGCTTTGGTCTATGGGAACTGATATAAAACGAAGAGTAATGGCAATAGAAATGGACTATCTTAGAAGAAGTATCCAGATCTAGGAGAAGAACAAATGAAGATGCAAGACGAGTCATAAAAGCTAATGAAACCGTAATTACAAGAATGGAAAGCAGAAGCTTAAAATGGTTTGGACACCTTCTCCAAATACAAGATAACCGATGGCCAAAAATAGTATTTCAATAATACGAGAAACTACGTATAATGTTTAGGAAGAAAATGTCTTTGATAGAGATGGGTAACAGGGAGGCAGCAACGCACTGTATTTTAAGTATTACAGAAATGTAATATACCCTGTAAATATAATATAATAATAGGTTTACATAATAATCCAGTTCAACGGACCTAACAGAAAAGTAAAATTAATTAAAATATAAAATAATACCGGCGCAATCTTGTCCTGGGCACTCTCTTCTTGAATTTCTTGTTTCTGCTATCGGCAATAGATAAATCAGATACTTAAAAAAATAGCGTGTGCCTTTGCCACTGTTTTATTTTCGCCCCCACCTGAGTAGATGTATAAAAGCGCCACTGGTTATTAGTAAAAACACGTAGTCTACAAAAACACCAATATCTTCCGGTTCTAGACCTATTTCCACAACACATTAGTCAAAAATTCCTTAAATATTCCTTGGCTAATCATCAGACTCATCCGAAAACAAAAAAGAAAGCCCCCCTATCTTCCACTACGCCTGCTTCAAGCAACCCCACGAAACGTCCTCCCCGTCCTCTACACATCTCCTCTAGCGATTCGCTAACACCCAAAACCTGGGCTTAACCCCACAACATATTTTCCGCCTTGGGTACATACAATTCAAACACCAATAACCTTCTTTCACAAAACAATTCCCCGAGGAATTCCTCCCCTCGAATTATCCGGGTGGTCTGTCAGGTTATAGGTTTTCTGTGGTTCGCTATAACTTTATCAACATGAAAGACAGCCACAGCTCTGTATCCGAAACCCCACGAAGTCCAACTCACCCCCAAATTTAAGCCCGATACCTGCGCATTCTTCCACGTTCCGCTGAATAGACCTCGCTAACCCCGAAAACAGTCATCTGTCGCTTTGAGCCACCCCACTTCAAAATTTCTCACCATGGGCAGTACAACTCCACTCAAAAACGCCAATCCAGCCCTGAAGAGGTTCCTAAATCTGGGCTCTTATATCTTATTGTTAATTTCACCTCAAGTTATCAAATCTTCACCAAATTTTGTTTAGTCTAGTGAACCGACATTTGAAGTGGAAATAGGCCATGTATTAAGAGGTTTTTGTTTACAATTAAGCTTCATCGTGACTTGACAATAAGTGGTGATTGTTTTGTTAATGTTTCCAAAAAATAAATAATAAAATAATATATTCTAGGACAAATTCAAAGGAACAATTTCATGGTTATGAATTTTCAAGTTATAAATAATACATGACCTTTAGAGGCTCCGGTATTACTTATTAAAAAATCCGTTAATCACACCATAAATTACTTTTCATTGGAAATAAAGGCTATTATAATTTATGTTCAAGTTGTGTCACTTATTATATCACCAATTTTAATATGTTCATTGCATAAATTTCTATAATTAGTCGCATTTTCTCGTTAGCCTAGTTTGTTTATAAAATCGTTAATATTTTCAATTTTTGGACTTTTTAAAATCCCAATCGCACAAGATAATTTATTCAGCTCCAATTAATTATTTACTGTAGAATTTAATGATTACATAAGCATTTCTGAATGAAAACAAGCAACTTTTTCCCTGAGGAATAGTATTTCAAATAAGGAATACATTATAATAATTCAAGTAGCTAGATGACTACATAACATTCGTAAATATTTTTTAATTGTTTTGTTATGTTAAATTCTTATTACCCGCACCTCTAATAAGCAGTGTAAAAATAGGATTCGAAGTCGAGGATGTTTGAAATGAGTAATATAATAAATGCGGCGACATCTAGTATTTTATTTAGGTAACTAACCTTAAAAAATGTTAGCGTTTTCGATAATAGATGGCAACACTTATATATTTTTTTTTTAAATGTTAAATTTTGATATAACTTTCATTCATTCACATCTATGATTTAGTAATAAATATACCTCTCTTTATCAATTTTATTTTATTTTAGTTCTGCTAATTGCGGTCACTTATAATAAAAACAGTTAACTTTTTAATTCATTGTGAAAGTTTTGTACAAAAGTGATTTGTTTAGTGTTTTTAAAACAATTTAACAAATCTTCCATAATGTAATTGAAAAACACCTTTTTGATTCAAAAACAGATGTTTCGAAACATCAATAAACAACCGTGTTTAACAAATTCTTCCCAAAAAAAAATTTCCATTTTTAAAAATTACTTTCAAAAGACTGAAAAAGTTATGATTTTATTTAATAGTGGAAGAATTATTTAAGTTCTTGTTTATTCTGTATTCCTAATTAAATAGTGGAAATTAGGGTTCATCTAGACACATGGGAGCCAGTGCCGGCTCGGGCATTGTGAAGACTCAGAAAACCCCGTAAGCGCGAAGATTTTTCGGGGTACTGCACTTATTTAAAGCAAAACACGTAATATTTGCATAAATACAAACAAAAATTGTGTATTGCCGCATTTATGGTAATTAAATTTAAAATAATAAAACTGACCATCAATGAACTATTCTCACCCAATTCTCACCTCATTAATGGCCCAGTAATATTTTGCCTTACCTACCGCTGATGGTCCTTTTCATGGTTTTCCGGACCGGTAACAGCATGGGCAAGTCCGAAACGGCCTACAGCTGTCCCCGGACCGACTGGCCAGTACTTATTTAACTGGTAACCAGCAACAGCCCACAGTTGGCCCGAACTGGACTGCCAACAGATATTTATTAAAGGGGAACCGGCAATAGCCCATTAGTTGCCCTTCAATGACTTCAATGACCCTTTGTGCATGCTGGTTAATGAATGGGCCAATATTGTTTTACCATACTTGTCACAGAATATTCTCTAAATAAAAACCCTTTTAAAAATCACATTGTTCTATTTTAAATATCAAATCCTACAAAAAATCGAATAAACAAAAATATAACATACTAAAAAAATATCACAAAATTAGACTGGACCAAAAAAAAAGAAGATAATGATCTAAATCATAAAGAAACCTAAAAAAATACAAATAAAATTTTTGTGAACACTATCAACTTAAAGATTTTCTTCGTTTATCCCTTCCACCCATTCTGTCTCCTATAGACGGAATTCATCCTTTAATTATCCCTTCAACCTCTTCCTGGGAATCTTTTAATAAAGATTTTTTCTTGCAATATCTATAAAAATACAATAATAACTAGTGATGTAATTATGTAATATGCCATTTATGCATAACATTGAGATTAGACAATGCTATACATTCTTCAATTTCTCTTTTAATAATTCTTTTATAATCATAACTATTTTTTTTCATAAAAGACATATTAAAATAAGAAATTTGTACTGCAAATTACCTAAACCGCACTAGGTACCTACCTACTATTACAAAATGTTCGTTATTACTACAAAACAATAATCCAGAACATTTTTACCACCAATCATAAATCCACGCACTGTAATCATTAAATTAAGAATTATTAATTTTTTACTTACTTGTCGTTTAAAAACTCGTTTTCGGACATTTTTGTGCCTTATTTTCAAAGCAATAAATCGAAATTGTTAATAAACAATGCCCAAGCACTAATAGCACTATATAAACTTAAAAATGAGGTTTGAGGTTAGGTCTGTTCACCTATCACCTGTTGCGTTTTGCCTCTCTCTCTTCTTGAGAATAGTCACCTGCCCGCGGTTTTTAACAGCTGTGACAGAAGCGGAAAATTTAAATTTTTAAAATATAATAAGGAATCATTACAAATTAATCGTACTTGTTATATAAAATCTTATAATGTTCAAATCTCAGAGTAATAAATAAACATAGAGGTGCCACAACAACACAATAACATATAGCTTGTAGTCAATAGCAATCAACCTATAATTGAGGGAGATGGAAAATAAAATTGACATCTAGAGGTGTAGGTAAACACAGCCGAACAGTGGCGTGTAATTGGTTAGAGTATCACCGTAATATATAATTGTTAGTTAAATAATTTACACACATTAAAAATAATTCTTTTAATTAAATGAAAAAAAAGAAAACTATTTAAAAGAAACTTTCCACTTTTAGCTCCTAGTTTATATCTAATATGTATTTCATTATTAATTTGATTTTCTTATTTGTAATAAATTTTAATTGAAATTGCTAATTCTACGCCAATGAAGTGAATAACTTACCGGTGATAGGTTAGATTATCATTTTGCGAAGTACCACAAATTATATACGCTTTTCGGGTTTTCACCATTTTCAATATTGAAAATAAATAAAAACATTTTATAAAGTTCACTTAAATACACAAAAATTCAGGAAAAATCGAACAAAGCGCTAATCACCTCTAGACAATAACAAACAAAGGCACTGATGCCAAATTTTCGGGATGTGTATTTGATACAATTGGTGCAGAGCTTTTTTATCAGTATTATCGAAAGGTAAAAAAGTGAATATTAAAATGTATTAAAGAATATTTTCTCTGACTAAAAATCTTCTCTTAAAAGTAAAATAAAAGTGTTGTAAATTATACTATTACGTTTTTGTTTGCTACTTTGTACTTACAAAACACACAACGTCTGGCAATGCTCTGCTGGTAAACAAATCTGTCTCGACGACAAGTAGTAGGTAGGGAATATGCCTACTCTATGTTTACTTATTATACTCTGAGGTTCAAATACTTATTCTAATTAAAAAGAACGAAATAAATATATAAAAATCGATATTGATTAAGGTTCTATGCCAACTGAAAAAATAGCAATCCTTCTTGGTCAAAATTTAAAAGAAATTTTTTGTCAGGTTTTTAAGACAAAATTTAGTTTCTGTTAAAAATAGCTGTCTTTTATTGTTGTTTCTCAGTACATGATTGTTTATTGGGCAGTGAATAAATAATACTTTTCTTCAATTGCTGCAATAAAATTACTACACCAACTGCAACTGAGGATAGCCGCTGACAACGCTTTAATTTGCGCTACGAAAATTAAAAAACGGGACTTTTATCACTGATCGATCGGACTCGCGAAGCTTGTGTTTTTTAAGGCGGTCGGACTCCCTT
Organism: Ophraella communa; assembly: GCA_035357415.1. Lineage (NCBI taxonomy): Eukaryota > Metazoa > Arthropoda > Insecta > Coleoptera > Chrysomelidae > Ophraella > Ophraella communa. The sequence continues at coordinate 12,566,862 of CM068995.1, read as the reverse complement.
GCCTCCTCTGACGAGCCGCCACTGGTGGTAGCGTGTCAAGCCAAGGTACAGGAAAAAGATCTGACGAGCAACTCGGTGTGAATATTTACGTGAACCATTTGGAGTCATTGTTAACCTCTTCATAACTTAAGATCCATACAAGATAAACGCGCTAAATATATACAGTGTAGAACCGCCAATTAGGATAAATGGAAGCATCTTTTAAAAAATGCTCGCACCCGTCTATTGATATATATCTGATGTGCCTATAGGTATGGAATTGGAATAAATTCTAAAACTCCGCTGACGCGTCGTTCGGCTATCTGAAAACGCGTGCGAAAAAGTATCACTTTCCGCACTTGTTAAGTAATAATATATTGTGCTAAAAGTGCGACAAGTTGTCGATTTCCCGCGAAAGCGAAGTTGAAGTAAAGTTGTGTGTGGCAGAAACATTTGTATCACTTACAGTGGAAAAGTAGAATATTGACGCACGCAATTGCGATTGACAAGGAGCCGTTTGCCCACTCAAATCAGTTCAAGTTACTCTTCGACAAACTTTTTATTTGTTTCTACCTACACATAATGGCGGCATTATTGTGAAACAAAATAGTATGTGCAACTCGTGCGCCGTTGTCGATTACCCACTCAAACTTTTTCCAGGCGCAAATTTACTTTATATACGCAAAATACATTAATATGGCATCACTATGCCACTTTTCCACTATAAGTAATACAAACTTCTATTACAGTCGAATTGTTTACACAATGCAGATAAGTAGGTTAGGTTATATTATTTATTTGTACTTATTTTTTAATAAGAAATAATGGGCCATCTGTAAATTTTCAGGTTTAAAAATAACATTATTTCCTTTGGTTTCTTCATAGGTTACAATTACATTTTTTAGCTCTTCAATTTCCTTTTCGTATTGAATCTTCATATTCTCCATTGTTTCTGCCTGTTCTTTAATAGTTTGCTCAACAGTAGCAAATTCTTGCCAAGCGTTTTTCTGTACATCCTAAAAATATTTTTTAAATAAAATTATACTTAAACTTATTAACATATTATTACAGATATGACATAACGTTACCAATATTTGAGCTAAAAACATCACATCGTGTTATAGTGTCAAAACAAGGTATATAGAAGTCTTATAATCTCTCTCTTTTACAAATTTTAAAAATCCCTATAAATTAACCATTACCTTTAGAAACCATTGTTAAATTCAAACTTAACATTATCCATTAGTACCTAGCTAAACTATAAGATTACGATTAATTAAATTATATAATATGCATAAAAAGTAAACAAATTCTATAGAAAGTAGATGGTGAAAACAAGTTATGCAAAGTCGCAGATAGCAAAAATAGAATAAATACATTTATTATCAAAAAGGAAGCGATGTCCTATTTAATGACTTTTTTGAATTACTAATTTCTTACTTATTTTAAATCCTAAAACAACAATTAATCCCTGCTACTTTTCATTTCATACGTTTGTTCATAAAGATATATCAAATAACATTCCATTACAAACGATTTATATAAATATTGTAAACAATAAATTTTAATCAATTTAATTTCGAAATATGGCAACACCTTCAAGTACCTCTCCCTTCTACCACCTTTAAATCTGCTATCGACACTAGTAGCCTCTTTTAGAAAAGATGTAAACTATTATTATTACCCAAAATTATTCTGGTTCATAAGGTAGATCTCTAAAATTTTAACAAAATTTAATTAGGTGGACAGAGTCATCTCTAGGACTAGAAACGAGTGATAAGTCCATATAAACCTTAAAAAGTGCGCTATACTTTTACTAAGGTCTCATATACCTGATAAATACAGGCTAAAATTTCTTAAATGTAAAGTTTTAGAAAAATAATGTTATATGTACATACAAACCTGAGAATATGTTAGGAGATCTTTCTACCAATGTAGACAGATAACAGGTAATGAACTATAATAATTTGATATTAATTTATTTTTAATTAAAAGGGGGCAACCCAAATATAACAAAAAAAGAAAGGGCGTAATGCATGAAACGAAATATTATTTTATCAGTTTCTAAACTTCAGGGACTATATCACTCATAATAAAATTTTCACCCAATCTGACAAATCACAAGACAAAGGCAGCTGGTATTATCGGGTGTAATACCCCTAAAGCTCAGATTTTGTTGTTGACATTGACGTTGTTGATGCATTTAAGTCTGCACAATCAGGTAAGCCTTGTCTTATTTTTGTTCTACACTTTTTTTTCACCTTTACTTTACTAAACTTTAAGAATACAATTTAAACTAATTACTTTTGTATACGACCTTTTTCTTTGTATTTATTTTAGCCTGATGATGGTCTAAAACCGAAACTAGTCGCTCAGTAATTTGAATAAAGTTAATGTTGTGGTTTAACTTTGTATTTCATTGATATTTTTTTTTCAGCTACATTAGAGTTATCGATTACACCTTCGATTTTTTTTTTATTCTTTGTAACCAGTTCAACCTTTTGACGAATTATTTTTTCAAAACGGATTGGGACAAACAAATAATCTATCAATTGTAATGTGGTTCAGTCTATGTGATAATATTATACAAAACAATTTCACTGGGCATATGCTAGGGTTTTCTACGTTTTTTAATAGCCATTTATTAGCACTTGTTTGAGCCACCCTGACATGTTTTGGAAAATACTGTATTATATTCAATATGACTAGTTAAATCACCATTATTTGATTTTTTTTCTTTAAAATAGTGCACTTTACAATTTACAATTTCATCTCTTCACCAAGCTAATTCATATGCAGTGTGGTGTGTAATCAGTTCAACATCTGTTCGATGCTTTTCTTGCTGGTCGTAGGATTCTTCTTATTATTATTCCAAAGAGATACAGAACTTTCCTAATTTTAAATACAGATTTTGGAACCCCCGGTTTAAAAAAATTCAAAAGAAATACCAACGTATTCTCTCTTTTTTAAAATATAATAAAAATGGATGATAGTGATGCTGATATCATAGCAAATTTCATTGCGAATTCGGACGATGAATCGATTTCAAGTTCATCCGAAGACGATTATACCATGGGACCATTTATATCGGCGATTTCGTCTAAGGTAACGAAAGATTCCAGGGTGACTATGAGAAATTTTGTTGAAGAGGTTGTACCCAGATATTCTGACCAAGACTTTTATCCATTTATTTGCACTACACTTATCACAACCTCCTCTAAATCCAGTGTAACACCTGATTTTTTTGTGCTACATTTCTGTATAATACTGTAGTTAATGGGGACACAGCGAACAGACGTCTTGAAAACGACAAACCGTTATTTCCTTAGGAATTGTCAGGTTTGCTTCCCTGGTTTTTGACTTGTTGTGGTAACTCTACATGTCATCTAACCTCGAAAGCAATATAGATATTATCTTTATTATGGCTGTTGTTTGGATTATTTGTTTTTGTTTCCCTTTTGTGTTTTCAAAATCTTCAAAAAGTGCTTTGTACCAACATACAAAAATACAATTGTCAGCTGAGGTTTTTCTTCGTTAAATGTTTTGGCCTCGGCAGTAGTGTAGCAGCAATTGACCAGCCATTCTGACAAATACTGCCAACATAATACAGCTATCTCTTTATTGAAAACTCATGCGCAAATATTTTTGAATTTTCCCTTTCCACTGCTAATTTCTGACTACTTCTTTCCATGGAACACAATGTATTCTTACCCAGGAATACCACTACTTAAATGAAAAAACCCTTGTAACTGTCAAAAGCTAGCTTCTTTTTGCCGGATAGACCGGGCAGCTCAGTTTTTTATTTAGTTTATTTTTATTAGTGCGTATAACAATAGAAATACTGCGATGATCCAAAAAAAAATATACAGATCCACTCAAATAAAATAAACAATGAACTAACCTCGTATGGTCTTATGAATAATAATATACGGATTGATAGGCTTGCCAACACAATTTTATAAGGGGCACGAATATTTAGGGGGAACTACGAGAGTGGGTTCACGCATGAGTATTAAATTTGGGCCATTAACGAGGCGCCAATGTGGGCAGTCGTAGAACTATAAATATTGACATTGAAATATTTACGTTATATCTGTTGTGTGTCTGAACAATAACGATTCGAACGACTCATAGCTCTGAATGATTTAAAATAATAAATATTTGTAAAAAATCACATAAAAACAAACACAAAATAAAGGAGAATCTGAGAACTATGTCAAAATTTTTAGTTATTCTGATTGTCACCAGGCGGCGTAGAGCTTATTTTGATTCGTCTATTCCAGACCTTATGACGTTACTTTTCCCAAGGTCAAACGAGTGTTCAAATTACCTTAATATGTGTTAACTTTTTTATTAAATTTTGTAATATTTATTTTCGAAACAAAGTTGCACAAGGTGAAAAATTATCAGTAAGCTTTCAAGTAAATATATTTGTTTTGAGATTTAAGCGTACACTGAAAAGGCCCATTGTTCTAGAAGTGCGTACTATACTTTTTTTACGACTGACCGTAGAAAGGAACGATACAATATATTTGTTTGAGATTATGGTAATGCTTAGTTTAAAATGAAGGGAGTAGAAACAAATTAATACAATTATGGTGCCAATTTATTGACGGTTTGTTCAGATTTTACCTTTAATTGGCTCTTAAGTAGATCCATTTTAGTTGCCATTTCGGTTCCAATTTTTTTAACGGCTTTATTTTCTTGGTGTCTCATGTTCAGAGCCTTCAGAAGTTTTTCTTGTTCAGCTACCATTTCCTTAGCAAACTCCATGGCTTTGTGCAACTGTTTTTTTAAAGCAGTTCTCGATAAATGAACACCATTTAAGTTGTGTTCTAATTCGAGTTGTTTTGCTTCCAATTTTCTGTAAAAAAATTTATAAAGAATTTAGGATGAAGCAATAGTATTAAAGTAGAAAATAAGCAATTTAAAGATCTTTCGACGTACTTGATGTGCTTCTGTAAGTGACTAATATTATTTTCCATTCTTTGTTTGGTGATATCGTTATTGGATATTTCTTTATTTAATTCTTCTATCTTTTTGACGTACTCTTCAACATTTTTAATCAATTTCTCCTTTTCACTTTCGTATTGAACTTTTAGCTCTTCATACCATCTGTAATTTTTATCATCATTAAATTTTTAATGTCTGAAAATATCTTAGTATTATATAATAATTCATTTCAGCTGTTATAATAATTGATACAAATATATTGTGAAATTTTAAAATTCAACAGATTAAAAATTAGAAACTTATGAACCCTATTGTATAAATAGAAAATATACATGCTTCTATTAACTAGGCGAAGACTTAAGCAGATTCAGGTGGGTTTAATGTCTAAACTAATACCAAATGTAGACCTTGTCTATGAAGGGTTTGGATGCATACTTTTTGCATTCGTTTACGCTTGAGTTGTGTACAGAAACAGGAATGAAATTTTGCATATTATTTTTAAGATCTTCTTGAGCTTGAATACAAAATAAGTTTTTTTCTTTTAAAGCTGCGTTTTCACTTCTACATTTTATGTATTCGCTATGCAATACGTCAAAGTCTCGAGTCATTTGATCAACTAAAAAATATTTATATATATTGCAGAATATTTATAAATTTTGTTATGATGTATTGTTTTAATGATTGTATATATTATATAAAATCAATTTGTTTTGCCCGATTCATATTAGATATTCTAGCCTCAGTATCTTACAGAACTATGACACCTTACCTCAGGGAGAGCTCTAGTAAATAACTATACTTAAATGAAAATTTTAAACTTGTATTACATATTTAAGAAAAAATTTTTTTTGAAAAATTATACTAGCCATTATACTATAAGTACCAATGGTTTAACCTTCAAATCAGAACACACCTCCTAATTATTACTCCACAAGTACCGGTATACCCATGGATAAAATGTGTTCAACAATATAGTGCCTACAATAAAAGGGACTGATGGTGATAATAAACTTCTTAGGTACTTTTATCTCAGGTATTGGCAAGTTTGGGTAAAGAATGCAGGTCAGGATTAAATTTGCAAAAATAATTTTTTAATAGAAACGCATATTAAAGGATATTCACAATAAAATTTAATAAAAGTATAAATATTTTAATATATCAATTAAATTTCACTATCACTATCGTCGTCTACATTAATTATAAGGGGTTCTATGTTAGTATGAAAGGCCCTGTATGAATCCTACACTTTTATAACATGGTTTATTGTTCTTTTCCAACAATCAGCGTCTGGGTCATCTATATTTTGCCGGATTAATGCAATTACAGAAGGACATAATGTGGGTATAGTATTTTGGGTCCGCACTTTGTTCTTTAGTTTTCTCCACATATGCTCAATCGGGTTGAATACGCAGTAGTAATGAGGAAGACGAAAAACTGTATGTCCTTTGGATGCTGCAATTGTTTCACATACATATGTCTTCTTTATGTTAACTGTCCTTAGAACCCCTGAAAGCTGCGTTTTTTTATATCCTTCTTCAAAGTACATGTTTTGGAGTATAAATTCCTGGATTTCCGCTTATTTGAAGAGCCTGGAACCTTCTTCAATTGGCGACTATGGTAACTGGCATTGTCCATAACTATGACACTATGCGGGGGAATATTTGGCAGTAAAGTGTTTTCGAACCAATCTTCGAACAATTCGGCTGTAGTATCTTGGTGGTAATCCAACGACAAATCTTGAATGTTCTTCGCCGAAAGTACCAAACTGCTTGGAATCCAACCATCTTCTGATCCAGCATGAATAATCGTGATCCGTTTTTCTTTGTTCGATGAAGCTTTTGATTGGCATCGCACTGTTCCATCGGTCCATCCTTTTGCCGGCGTATCGTGGGTATCATACCAGGTCTCATCCAAATAGATTATTGGTCTTTGTAAAGACCTGTAATCACTTATGGCAGTTAAATATTCAAAACGCCATTGCCTAATCCGTTGGGATTCCATAATAGCTTGCCTGTTTTCAATTTTGCAGTATTTGAAACCTAGTTTGGATAAAAGTGTCCATAGGTTTCCAATTGATATTATCTCAGTGGAGCTCCTTAGTCTTGTTTGCAATGATCTGATAGTAGACACCAAGTTTTCTTCTTACATAGAGTAGATAATTCTCTCACTACAGGAACACAAATATAAATGATTATACTCAACCCAAATTATACAAAAACAAGAACCGACCCTGTGTGCAAATTTTGACAATAAGCAATAAACCGTGACAGACGATCGCAATAAAAGTGGTTTATTACCATCAGTCCCCTTTTATTGTAGGCACTATATTGTTGAACACATTTTACTGATTATTTTTTGACGTTTCTCGAAACCAATAGACATTTTCAATTTTAGTAATTCATATACGTTCTAGCAAATCAAAACATTAGTATAGTGGGAATAATCTACTTACATTATTCCAGCGAGAATAATTCAATGTACAGTGTTTATTGAATGACAATCAAATGACAACGTATTTTATGATTGTAACGTCAAAAAATAATCTATCGAATACCACACAGAGTAATATCTTGTGATATTACTACAGACAATATCATTTGTAAAATATTCCAGGGTTGGATGTGGTTATTTCGTCGAAAATAGTAATGAATCAAATAAACATAAATTAAATCTCTATTGCTCAATATTTACCACTGAGCTACTTGCAATTGAAAAAGCACTAGAATGGGCAATAAGCAATAACCTATCTCATCAAAAATTCTCTATTCTATCTGATTCTCGGTCCGCTTTATTTGCAATTCGCGAAAATCAATGACTGCTAGATGGCGCTGTCAATTTGCAATATGTTACGAGGGTGAACAACAAAATGTTAGTTCATAATTTGCATCTATCATTGTTGCTGTGTACGTGTGAACTTCCTATTTTTGGTTATTTTTCTTGTCTTAATACATTACACGTGAGTTTTTCCATCTCAGCCCGAAAAAAAAACAAAGTAAGAAATACTTAATTTCGGATAATTTTATATGAATATTTTGTTTATCAATATCTTTACAAAAATGCATTTATGCAAGTACCTTTATTTTCGTATATTTTTAAAACTTCTTCCAATTTGTCCTGTTTCAAAGAGCATTTTTTAATTAAGGCATCATTTTGTTCCTTGGTATTTTTCAAATCCTTTTTTACATTTTCTAATTCTATACTTAACTTACTACTACAATTCTCGTCTTCAGTTAACCTTTTGTATAAATCTTCATTTTCTTCCATAATCTCACGTAATTTACCTAAAAGTAACCAATGAAAGACAATGACAATAACCCACTCAATAAGAGTTACCTGTAAACTTGCTCATCTCCATTTCATATTCTTCAATAATTTCATCTTTTTCCTTAACAGTATCTTCATATGCATCTAACAAAGGTCCTAATGTATGTTTATTAATGTCACCCCAAACTACCGGAATATGTTTATGATCTCTGTGAATTTCTGAAAGGATATTTTTGCTACTGGAAGAATCTAAGAAATCTCTTTTGCGATAAATTTCAGTCGTAGGCTTAGGAATATTGTTTTTACGTAAGAGTTCTTGATACCTTTCTAGTTGGAGGTTCAACCTAAAATATATAATAAAATATTTTTTCTACGCCCATGTCTGTAGCCGTCAAAAATCGCACTCTTGACATTCCATGTAAGTGACATTTAATAATAACATGCACGTAATGAGATTTCATAACATACATGTGCGTTTAGATAAGAAAACCTAAATTTCTGCAATCAAACTGCAAAAATTGCAATTATTATCTACGTACTACTTTATTTGGTCTATTTACATACTTTTGGTAAATCAAAAAACATAAAATATCTTTTACTTTTAGACAAAAATAATATTAGATTATAAGAGTAACGCCCTTAAATGTCGGCAATTATACGTTACATGATTTGGAATCCCATTACGCACTCGTAATGGGTTACTTTCAGCTCTTGTTACGTAATATACTATGTTAATGCCAATATAAAATGATAAATACCTTAGTCAATTAACTTTACCTATATACTACCGTTTTAAGCATATTTAAATCTTCCTCCAATTCTTTTTTTTTACTCTCCAACATTGTCTTATCTGCATTACACCTTTCATATTCACTGTTGCATTTAACAATTTCATTCCTATATTCTTCGCATTTTTTACACCATTTTAACTTTTCTATTTCAGTTTTAAGCTCTTCGTTTTCGAATACGACTTTTTTGTAATTGTCTTCGATTTCTTCAATGTCTTTTTTAAAATGTGCATTGGCCAGCTGTAAAATATTAACTTTTTCCCTTAATTTGGTAATCTTTCTAACTGACAACTCTTCCAGTTCGTTAAATCTAAGAGTTAATTCGGTATTTTCTTCGGAAAGACGTAGATTCTCCTTAGCTAAATGTCGTTTCGATAGCTTAGAATTTATCCCAGGGTCTATTGTTTCTACTACGATCTCCGTATGGCCGGGATCTTCATCTTTAATCACAGAAATGGACTGCAAAAAACACCATACATTTATTTCAACAGAAATTGTCTTGTAATATAATTTACACAAAGAGTTGTACCATAATACATTAAAATTACAGCTAATACAGGGGGAAAAGGTGATCGTGGCCGCAGCAAAAGGACATCCTCAAGGAGGAGTGTTATCGCTTCTGCTGTCAAAGCTGCATTCAAGGTTATGCAGATGACCTAGTCGTCACTATTAGAGGCAAGCATGATAAAGTTATCTCAAACTTAATGCAAATAGGGTGTTTAATTAATTTTTAGATTCTGTTTAAAACCTTATAAATACTTAGTACTATATGAACAAACAACGGCGCACTAGTTTTTTTTTCATTTTAATTGCATAAATAATTTTTATAAGCAAAAATAAAAATGTTATTTTGTAATTTTTGAATATTGCGCCATTTCAAAAATTTCGTCACAGATGCTCGAGGCGAAGTTAGGTACAAGTTTAATGTCAAAATTGTCAAGTGTATGTCATAGATTCCACTTTTAGAACAAACATATACAGGAAGGAGTATATGCAAAATGACCTTGAGTCCAGAACGGAGCTTGCATATGGCGGCCAATTGTCACTTTTAATTCAACAATCAACGGCATGTGCTTGTCTGGGAATAACAATAGCAATGACAACGTGCCCCACAGCAGCCTTAGAGGCGATGCTAGGTCTACATCAGCCTCAATTTTGCATTATGAGGGTGGCTGCACTTGGTACCTTACCACTGCAACAGACACAAAACTTAAAAACAAGGTGATTTGGTTGTTCATCAAGAATCCTGGAAAATATTCATACTAGCATCCTTAAACCACCTATTGGATACCATACCAGTTAATTTTGACTTTGAGACACCGTTTGAAGTGGTTATAAGACACCGCCATGAATGAATGAATGTAGCGAGCCATACCCCAGGTTCTCCCCCCTCTGTACTTCACTCCTTCGGCGCCCTCCCGAAACCCCTCGACTTTCGTATGAAGGCCATGATATCCCTTGGAGGGAGGGTAAGCAAGTCTACTTCCTTGATTCTTCGCTTCTTGAGTAAAACATCGCCATAAGGTTAAAGAAGTCGAACCTGGAAGAGGGCTCAGTGGTGTGGTACACAGATGGGTCCAATATAGATGAAAGGGTTGAATTAGTAGTGATGGGACCGAATTTTTGGTTATCCAAATCCCTTGGTAACACCCCAACTATATTTTAGGCGAATATAGACGCTATAGATGCTATTGTCCAAGAGTGTCTCCGTAGAGGCACTCGAAGGGCAAATATTTCTATTCTTACAGACAGTCAGCCAGCTTTAAAGGCTCTGAGTTCTTTTACTGTTGTCAAAGCTAGTTTTGGAATATAAACAATCCCTTAAGAAACTGGCAAGAAACAATAAAGTCACCTTGATGTGGGTGCCAAGTCACGGAGATATAGGTAATGAGGAAACTGATAGACTGGCAAAAGAAGGGGCTGATACACCTTTTCTTGGTCCAGAGGCCTTTTGTGTGAGCATAGCCCTTTGAAGTATATCACCTCATTATTAGACAGCAAAACTGTAATTTCTGCAGATACGCTGGGGAAATGTGAATCTTTACAATTATTCTGGATTAAGTTCTTAAAAGCAATTGCTTTCACTTATTACGAAATTAGAAATATGGTTGTAAAAAGCTGCTTAGCTTCCATAGAAATATGGGCATTTTAGAGCTTAAGTAGATCTCAGTAGTGTTAAGGATACTAAACGAACAAATAAAAAAAATATATAGTTAATATTTGATTTCACTTACATTTGCTGGCTTTTCCCCTTTAATATTATACTTTCCGGAATTAAAATTGCCTGAAAAAGTTTTTATTCTATGACTATTGTCCTCTTGAACCCTATGAACGGGAACGCTAATATCGTTAAATTTTGTTCGTCTAGGTTTCGGAGGTACTTCGGTCATATTTTGTTTACGTTGTGATCTAGTGATTATGTGGAATATTGGAAGCATCCTTTAAACAGCAATCTGCAGCATACTGCAATGAATGTCATTTTGATATATTGGTTAAGGAAGTAACTAACAATTAACTTTTATTATATTTCCACTTGTTTGTCTAATTATTATTACATCTAGAAAAGGTAGCATTTAAATCAACATTATTACTAATACCAATAATTATTAATATACATAGGTAACAATAGCAGAGACAACAAATGGTTGTCTCTGACAATAGTTATAAATTATCCTTATTAATAATAGATGCGACTCTGTTGAAATTCTCTAAATATTATGTTTCTTTATTAAATAAAATTTTTGAAGTAAATTAATTTAGGTACTTACATGAAAAATGTAACTAGGTCAAATTAAATCGTTAAAGAATATTCTTAAGCGCTTTTAAAACCTTTTGACACTTTTGTTGTATCTTTGTGTTGAAGATTTGGCACCCAAGTTCCATGTAAACAAACAATGTTTGATTGTTACGGTCTGTTGCTAGGGTAACTTCAACACATGGCTTATATGAATGCATCGTTTTATATAGTTATCCAAAGAAATACTTAAAGCTTCGTTTTTAAGGTGTAATTAAAATAAGTTTTATTTCATACTGTAAACATACATTTACATACTTCATTTCAATCCGGAAAATAGGCTTTTACGGTCATTGGCATTGAATTCAAATTTCAAAAATAGCGAAAGCCGATAATATTATTAATACTTTATTTTTTCATAGTTCTTCTGTTTTAGGGTACAGTATAAAATAAAATGTACGTCACACGTCCGGTAAACTTGTTCAGTACTCGTTTCGAATTCATACTGTAAAAGTATACTTACCGGCAGAGCTGTCAAATATACTTTGGAAAAGTATTATATAGATACAAGAAAAGTTACTTTTTGAAAAATTATCTGAAGTTACTTTGGATATCTAGTTACTCTTGAAGAAAAAAGAACTTGTTACTTTTTTAGATACTAAATAAGATACCTACTTTTATAGGTACAATGCCGAGCATAAGATTAGGGTCACCCAGTAATTTAAAGATATTGTAGATATTTTAAGTTTTTACGGAATTTTCTCGTTGGTAAAACAGTTTACTAACGAGTTGCTTGAATAAAACCAGGTTTCGTAGTTCAAAGTTTGTTGAACGTAATAAAATAAGCAACTTCAATTTTAAGTGCTAAGTAAAGAAAATGAACAATTTTTCTTTGATATACTTTTCGTTAAAACAATAGTATATTACATAAAAAGTGTTGTAATGATGCCTTTTACGGCCGAGTAGCAAGTTTGGCATAATTGACACAAGGCATCATTTTTGAAGAACCAGTAAAGTCAAGCGATTATTTTTTTTGTTTTGTTTTTGTCGATGTCGATATTGTTAAATAAATTTATCATATTGTCAAACTTAAATTTACAGTATTTTCATTGATTTCTTCAAATCTAAATAACCGTGAATCCACCATCCACATTGACAACAATCATTACGAGTTTTGTACCATACTTTTTCTACCACTGAAAGTCTTGCATCTGTGTACTTTACAATTTGTATTTATTTACATTTATAGTTATATTCTGGTAGCTATTGAATACAACTATAGACTTTTCGAATACACTGCCCAATTCTACTACATTAGTCGAAATCTATTCTTGAGTCATCATCAGTTTTTCTGTATTTTTGAATAATTTTGAAAAATTTTCTTGTGAAACTTTTGATAGTTCAGAATTCTTTTAAATTCAAAGCTCACTTTATACTTTCAAAGCCGACTTTATAAATTCAAAACTATTAGAAAAACCTCCATTTTGTAACACCTACTTTTTATAACAATTTTTGGAAAGTCCTTGTTTCAGTCATACAAAACTGTTACAAAATGGGGGGTTTGTAACAATAGTGGAAAAAATCTTTATATTCTTTATATTATAGTATATTATTATTGTTGAGCCCAGGTTCTTGCACTGCCGAGGCGCCAGCCGAGGCTGTGCAAACTGGGCGTAATAATAATAATAATCAATTTTAATTGACGTGATATATTTATAGAACCGGTCCTATTTTCTATCAATTAATTGACAGATTAGAACAAAAATATAGGGTAATTTAAACTTAAATGATGTTTATTTTTGCAGAAATTGGTATAACTGATTCTGTAACATAACATAACCTCTACTTTAGTTATTGTTATTTGAATAGAATAGAAAGTTATTTCGTTATTTGTTCCTTGTGTGTACCTAAGCATAAGCGGTTCATTTTCATTCGTGGTGATACGGTGTCCTGGACAAAGAGAAGAGTGCTAGGTATTCCAAATAGTTTCTGGTAAGTGCAAAATGTCGTGGTCACATGACTAATCGAACTATACAGAGAAAGCCCTTGCCTGTATAAAGTAAAAAGCAAGGAAAATAAGAAGTTTAGGAGGCTCCCGCCTACTGCAGTGCGCATGATCACATCCTAAATAAATTATTAAAACTTTGAACATTGCATACATTTGATTTTATTGTTTCAATGTTTATGGTCGTGAATTTAGGATCCTAAAAAATTGACTAAAACTTGTAATGAATCATTGATAATTACAAACGGGCTTTAAATATAAATATGTCATTTTTAAAGATTTTTTTCAGTAAATATTTCTCACAAAATCATAAATTCGTTGGTGTCATAGAAAACTATGACTTCAAATTGTGATTAAATATTTTTAAGTTATGCAGGAATTGTCAATCTTAAGCCATGGTCTAAGAGCAAGAAAACATTTTTGGTTTAAATTTTACATTTGTGGTCACACTACATATTTAAAAACAAGAAGACTTAAATTTCAATTTTGAAATTTACAGCTTTACTAAAAATGATAGTTGGCATTGCATGCTAAAGTATTACCTATAACTTAAAATACTGATACCACTTATAATTAAAAATAATATTATGTAGATAAGGAAACCCTTTGAAATAATATGTGGTCAGGTGCTTACTGGCTCGAAATGCGCCTACACTTTTTGGCAAGCAATTAGTAACTGATTAAAAAGTTGGATATTGGCGAACAATGATGAATCTTAATAAATGCATAATATATCAAACTCAACAACTGATTTTTTTTAAAGTAATTTTAAGCTAAAGACCGGAAGAAAGGAAGTATGAAATATTAGTTGAAGTGTTATTTTCGTTTTTACGAATTCCATATGAATAGATCTATTTAAATTATTGACAAGATGCGTTTTGTCTCATAGTAAACTTGCAAAATCGGTCCAGTGTTAACTTGCTTAATGCATTAATTTAACTATGTTAAACATATAGTATGTCAAATGAGTTTTCATAAACTTATATTCACATTAAAGTATATTAAATTGTATTACAAGCAGCACATTTCTTTTTTTGATCTGATGAATAATTTATAAAAAAATATCGGCACCTACCGTAGAAATACGACAACCAACCCACTTGGCAACAGCGCATAAAAATCCACTCGGCATTACAACCTAACCACCAAGTTGTGTGTAAAACTAACTGAACTCCCGCAGACGATAATACGTTAAAATACGGGAGAACTATGATAATTAGTGGTTGATAAAAAACATTTTAAAGTCAATTTAAATAAAAACAAAAATACAAAATGTAATAAAATATTATTATGATGTTAAATTATTATTTATACAACATATACTTAATAAACGTTCCAAAGGTGGTAACAAAAATAAATATAAATGTAATTTTATCCAAAATTCTTATACAGGGTGTTTCAAAAAAAGGTAACACCGTCTCTAGGATAGGTAAAAAACTGAAAAATAATTGGGGTTTGCTTAGGAAAATTTTTTTCTAACGCCATCCGTTTTCAAGATAAAGGGCGTTGAAGAAAATAAAAAATTACACTTTTCTTACGATTTTGCCGAAACTACTTTCACCATTGCAATGAAATTTTATACGAATATGTTATGGAAGCTGATATATCCTATGAATTTGTTTTTATAACTAACTCTCATAGAGGGCGCTAGTTACACGATTCATACAACGTATTATTCAACATAACTTTTTTTAGGGTAGAATTATTAGTCAAAACTCCAAGTGAACATAAACATCGTTCAATTCTACACCAAAAAGGTAGTCTTGGTAAAACTCGATATTATGTACCGTTTTCGGAATATTTTGATTTGAAAATTATGAAGTAATAACCGCTCCTCGTATAAGTTAATGATAAAGTTCGCTTTATATTAAAGGTTGTCATGTAAAATTGACATTTATTGATTGTTATGAAAATAACAATGTTATGACAACGTCGTTCAACTGCTCCAAATGTTTTTTTACTTGGTAAGTTTCTTCTAGGAAACTTTTCTGCATAACGCGTAAAAGCTGCACTAGAGTTTCCTAAACACTCGCCTAAAGTTAATAACATGTCGGTGTATTCAACATTTGAGTACATTTTGTTTAACAATATCTAATTTTACAAATAACAAGGTTTCAAAACTCAATTTATTGTTGACTTATTGTCATAACAATCAATAAATGTCAATTTTACATGGCAAACTTAGAGAAAAGCGAACTTTATCATTAACTTATACGAGGAGCGGTTATTACTTCATAATTTTCAAATCAAAATATTCCGAAAACGGTACATAATATCGAGTTTTACCAAGAGTACCTTTTTGGTGTAGAATTAAACGATGTTTATGTTCACTTGGAGTTTTGACTAATAATTCTACTCTAAAAAAAGTTATGTTGAATAATACGTTATATGAATCGTGTAACTAGCGCCCTCTATGAGAGTTAGTTATAAAAACAAATTCATGGGATATATCAGCTTCCAAAACATATTCGTATAAAATTTCATTGCAATGGTGCCAGTAGTTTCGGCAAAATCGTAAGAAATGTGTAATTTTTTATTTTCTTCAACGCCCTTTATCTTGAAAACGGATGGCGTTAGAAAAAAATTTTACTAAGCAAACCCCAATTATTTTTCAGTTTTTTACCTATCCTAGAGACGGTGTTACCTTTTTTTGAAACACCCTGTATTACCTTTGCAGATAGGGGGTAAATGAAGATGTCCATTAATGAAATTTTGCACAGAGGTAGAAAAAGCACATCTCTTTCATCAGGTGTTTTTAAATGTTACTGACATTCATTTACCCCTCACCTCCAAAGTTAATATCCGATTTTTGGTAAAAAATTCACTTATAAGCAATTTTTAGCCTACTCGGAACTTTTGTCAGTCACTTTTGAAAACACCAGATAAAAGAGAATTGTTATTTCTACCTCCTGTTAAAAATTTCATTCAAGGACATCTTCATTTACCAATTAGCTCCATCGGAAGAAATAATTATATATATTAAGATGAATAGTTAAGCTCAAATCTAAATATAATGTAAAACTTATCAAATTATTAATATATAAAAGGATATCAGAATAATTTTCATGAATAAATCAGCCACGTTTCTTTATTTCATTTGTATTTAAAATATTTAGGATAGTAATCTTAAACGTTAAACATTCAAATAGAGGAAGAATTCATTTAACAACTATATCTTGGATAGAATTCAATAACACTATTTTATAACAATCAAGCAAGTCCCAATTCAAATAGCTTTCTCTGGAAGTTAAATTTAGAATCTAAAACCAAAATAATCAAAATAAAACTATTAATTTAATTCATATTTTTAATAAACAGCTATGTAATTTAGGTAGTTAAATGTTTCAATGTTAGGTATAAGGTAGAAGTAGATAGGTACTTACTTGTTGCATGTACTCATAGATATCTTGCAGTGCTTCGATAACAGATATGTCTTCAGGCAAAACCTCATAATATGAGAAATACCTAAAATATATAAACTTTAAATGTTACAGTGGTAGACAGTGTAGCCCTACATTATTCCCAAAACTTACATAGTTACTCCTTAAAATCAGTTAAGAAATGTATGTAGAATAGTAATTTGTACATTAGTTATAAGCTCTATAATCGTTGATATCAGAAAAATTCACATAAATAACTAATCTAAAAGTATATAATAGTAGCTGTCGAATTCATATGATAAATTAAAATAACAAGCCTAATTTCCATTTTTTTTAAATCAAATTAGTATTCAAAAATTATAATAGAACTATCCTAAGAGATTTATGCATAAATTAATATCTATTACATGTTATTTGCTCAAAATTGTACAAATTTCAGGAGTTGTAACTGCCACAATTAGCAGATTTCAAACATCAATTTTATATGGAAAAACTGATCAAAAATTAATTCAAATAGCTATTTTGTAAATATAAGAATGCAAATTTCATATATATTATCAAAAAACATTGAAATATGTAAAATTTATTTTTATATTTTGCACTCATAAAAATCTTCATTATAAAACGCATTTGCGTATCGTAATGTAACTTTTACGCACGCAAATTTTTGTTTTAAACGGTTGCCGACATGAGTGAAGTATCCAATGACAAGACTATTGACAGTGACATTTGTGGTTTATAGCAATTTATTAATTTTATATTTTTCTTTAAAAAAGTATTTGTGAATATGAATACCATCTTTTACTTATATAATATATTATTATTGGTGTATTAGTCATTTTAAAATATTTGAAAACATTAACATTTATAATTTAAATGTCAAAACTGTCAAATATTATAAATTACACAGTGCTACCGACATACTTTTTAAAATCAAAATTTTCGTAATTTACATAAAAATAATAAATTAATTTAAAAAATGATAAAATGACAAAATATAAAAAATATTATAAACAACTTATTTCATATGGCTGTTGTGAGACTCGTTCTTTAAAAAACTCATCGCTTCGCGATTCGTTTTTTAAACTTGAACTCGTGTCATAACAGAATTCCATATGAAATGCGTTGTTTAATATACTATTTTATAATTTTATGTAAAATTAGGTTAAAATTTGCACATTGAAACAATTGAGTGCTAATTTAATGTCATTGGTGTCATAATTTTGGAAAAGGTATAAAAAGCCTTGAACGTTGGCTTTAGCTTTCTTATTCGCAATTGAAATTGATACCGACGTCTTGGATGCAGTAAAATCTGGTATCATAACCTCACTTTTAACAAAAAGTTGAATTTATTCATGTGATGTAGAAAAATATTAGAATCACATTAATTAAATATAGTCAAAGTACTTACTAAATAGTGTGATCCATCAACTTCAATCTGAATTCTGGTAAGATTGATAAGATTTTTTTTATCCTTGTGGACATCGTGCCTATCCTATAATACTGGAAAGCGAGTGTATGGCGGATTGCCGGACTAGCGAGAGGCAGCATTGAGATCGTTACCAACAAAAGGACAGTTATTTGAGATACGTTCGTTAAAAACATTTTGTTTGTGTTTGCGCATAAATAATTAAAATTAAATCATGGACAAGTATTAGCCCTTATTAAATATTTCACTTGGTATGTCTACTATAATAGGTAGTAAATAACATGTAATAAATCTTTGGAGAAAATTAATACTTTATAAAATTCATGTATTAAATTAATTCCTTAATTATAAATGGATGTTTTACAGAGTAGTTCAATTGAGTTTTACTTGAATCCTACCCAAGATAAAGATTCAAGTCTCTAAATAAATCAAAATTATCGAGCTAGCATATTTTTACTGAGGCGTTCTTTTAAAATTAAAGTTTACATCAGTTAATGATACAAAATTTCTTTTAAAAAGATAAAAAGAAAGAAGGTAACAATTAATAAATAAAACATTGCTAAAATAAAACTAAAATTATAAATAAAAATAAATATTAACAAAAACAAATCATCTCAATACTCAATATAATATATTCTTTACCATTAATTCAATACTTTTCAACGTTTTTATTATTATTAAAAATTTCTATGATTTCTGACCTTTATTATTATTATATAAATATTAATACTAAGACTTATTAGTATTTAAGTTATGATTTATTTTAAATAGTATAATAACTCCCTCGTAACTGGAATATACAGCGGAGCGGTGTTGCCAATTCAATTCTGGTTAAAAAAATATAGTTAAAGTCAAAAGTTTACAATGGGTCGATTTCTTTGCATGCAAGTATACTTACCTGTTTCATAATATCTTTGATTTGTATAATTTCCCAGTTTCCTAGAGCTAGTATAATATATAAAACAAATTTCTTTTAAATGTCTTTAAAATTGGTAACTTAATTATGCCACCTCTGATATATTGTGCCAAATAAAGATAAAAATATATTAAGTTTAAGTGCAGCAATTATTTTAAAGTACTTATAAATGACTTTAATGCAGTATTAAAAAATTGTTTCCTGGTGCTATAATGAAAATGGGTAAGTTCTGATCTAATGCAAATATTGAATATTTGGCCGAAAAATTAAAAAAATATTTTTGGAAGCAACTAATACAATAATTAGTCGGTTGGTTAACGCCAGAAGAGGTTTCGAGGAAAGTATTGCTAATAGTGGCAACCCTAAAAAGTTTTTTAAGCACATGCGTTCCTGTCTTTCGTCTAAAGTTGGTGTTCCTTTACTTATGAAAAGTGATGGAGTATTATGTTCGTCTAATTATGAAACTTCCGAAACGTTGTCCATTAGTTTTTCTGAGGCTTTTACTTCTGAACCAATTGATGACACTTTGCCTCCAATATTTGGTGCTCGTGTCTTAGAATCCCTTAGTAATATTGAATTTTCACCCCAGCAAATTAAAGAAAAAATATTAAATATCAAGACGAACACTTCTCCTGGTCTTGATGGTTTGCAAGCAATGTTTCTCAAAAAATGTGCAGAATCAATTTCCTATCCACTTTCACTCATCATGAATTCCTCTTTCACGCAATGCTCTATTCCACCAATCTGGAAATTGGCGTCAGTTACTCCTATATTTAAGAAGGGCAATAAACTGGATCCAAGCAATTACCGACCAGTAAGCCTGGTACCTATTGTTTGTAAAATTATGGAATCTATTATTACTGAGGCCATGCCTAAGTTCCTTCTTCAACAAAATGTCATACCTCTTCACCAACATGGTTTTGTTCGAGGTCGCTCTACCATGTCCAATCTTCTTCATTGTGTTAATGACTGGACAAAAGCCTTAGACAACAAAGATCCGATTGACGTCATTTATTTAGACTTCTCCAAGGCATTCGACAAAGTCCCAAAAAGAAGACTTTTATATAAATTAGATCACTTTGGCATACGGGGTAGCCTGAACTTATGGATCTCCAATTTTTTATCGGACAGGATTTTTAAAGTCAGAGTCGGCCGAGAGTTCTCCAATGACAAGCCAGTTTCTAGTGGTGTTCCACAGGGTTCCGTCCTCGGCCCATTGCTGTTTGTTGTTTACGCAAGCGATCTTCAAATGTTGGTCTCAAACTCAGTTTCTTTTTATGCCGATGACAAAAATATTTGCTAACCCTTTAAGAGACCATCTCACCCTCCAAAACGACCTACACACTATACAGCGGTGGTGTTTGGACTGGTTGCTTCCCCTGAACATTAATAAATGTAATGTACTCCACATTGGCAAGACCAATCCCAAGTTATACAACTTAAATGGGCAGTTACTAAATACGGTTACCAGCCATGATGACCTAGGCATCTTAGTGAACTCAAATTTATCGTGGAGTGAACACGTTGTGTCCGTATGCAACCGCGCGAAATCCAGACTCTATCTGATACAAAAATCGTTCTCTAGAGTGTCACTTGAAACCTACTGTAAACTATTCAAATGTTACGTGCGTCCTATTTTAGAATATGCGGGTCCTGTGTGGTATCCTGATCTTATTCGAGACCAAGTTTTATTAGAAAACGTGCAAAGAAGGGCTACTAGACTTGCATTCGGTCGCGTAAGGCCTTCCTATGAGGAGCGACTCACTGGGGCGAATCTCATCTCGTTTCAAGACCGTCGACTCCGGGGAGACTTGATATTATGTTATAAAATCATTAAGCACAACTTTGGTGATCTTCAATCTATGTTTCTATTCAACACTGATCTTAGACTACTGAGAGGTCACCCATTTAAACTTAAGAAGGAGTCCTTTAGATCCCGAGTAAGGCAGCACTTTTTACCAAACAGAGTGTTTGATGTCTGGAACAATCTTCTGATGATGTAGTAGACGCACCATCAGTCAACGCATTTAAGAATAGGATTGATAGACTTCTATTTAATAGTTAATAGTGCGCATAGTTGCATTTATTATTTATCTGAATTTGTTTTATTTATCTTTTTTCGCTGTATAATTGTTGCGGTTATTCTTGAAAACTACGATTTTGTTAATTATAGTTAATTTGTTATTGATTATGTTTATAGGCGTTTAAGCACCTTTTATGTTCTCAGATCATGGGCTTCATAGGTTCTTACCTCAGCCCTTATTTCTATTGTAATAATAATAATAATAATAACTTTACTCCAGACCCAAGTACTAGCTCTATGAATTTCGAAAAAACATTAAGGGGGGGGTAAAGTTAATTCGTTGAAAAAAAGGCATGTTTTTATGAATTTTTTGTGAGGAACCAGTTGAAATTTCTTTATTAAATCCAATGATACATTGAAGTATCACATTTGAAGAATGTTCTGTAAAATTTTCACAAAAAAATATTAACAAATACGGTAATGGCAGCAAGTATTCCGACGTGCCTCGAAAAAAAGGAGAATTGCGGTGGACATCATAACTTGGTGCTGGATCATCTAAAATAAAAAAATCAAAGTTCATTCCTTAGATAACAGTTTTCCCCAGGAGGTGACGTGGGGTTTTTTCGAAATTTAAATTTTTCACTTTTTTGGAGTACTTTGAAGGAAAAAACGCGATTTTTCGTGAAAAAAGCCCCCTAATTTGTTATTAACTTTAAAAAAGTGACTTGTTAGAAAAACGCTTTCAAGTTTTGAACACTAAAAAATCTTGTATGAAACGTTTATAAGCAAATTTTATCGGCTTACCTCACACTGAATCATCAATGCCAGGTCCATAAAGGATGTTGCTATCATCCATGATGTCTAAAGCATATTTTTGCGCCTGTCTACGAAGAATCCTGCCTTCTTTGGTTTGTCTCTGAGCTTCCTGATCGGCTCGGCTTATACGTATGGAGTCAGTTGATCGCGCCCAGTTATGAGCACTTGGTCCACTACTAATTCCCATGCCTTCCATGAAGGTTAGTAAAGCAAAAGAACCTTCATTGAAGACACTGGCTGCCACATAAGCTGCAATTTCAACGATGACAGAGGTTCCACTCAAGTGCTTGGTAGAGATATTGGGGACTTAGAGCAGTTCTAAAAATCACTACGTATCCGTATCGCAATGCGCATGTGCAGAAGCGATACGTGGGTTTCGTTACGTTACGTGAAACGTATCAATCCGTCACACGTACCTAACGTAACGTATCACATTACTGTGTTCCGTGATCGCGTTTTTCAACGATTTAGCGATAAAAGTGATGTATGCTCAAAAATCATAACCTTATTTTATGTTCATCAATCATAACAAACATTTCTGTGATATGCGATAATGGATTTAAAAAGAAAAAGATTATTTATTTTACAGTGGCAATGACGACATTATTTTGTTAAGGGGCTATTTTTTAGGTTAAAAATTAAAACACATGAATGGTTACGTTACGTTTAAAACGCATTTGCTTTATACTTCTTTTTGCTTAGTTACGTATCTCCTTTACGTTACGTATACGGATAAGGATACGTGATAAATTTTTAGAATTGCTTTATGTCTCTAGTAACAGCGCGAATAACTGCCTAAGCGTGTGGCGATTACTCTTGATATGTAGAAAAACTATAGATCATACTGAATTAGAAATATTTAAATGGTACTAGAGAGAAAGAATATTTGATCGTCAAGAAATTGGTCCAATAGTAATAAATTTTAATAGTGAAGAGAGTGACACTAATGTGGGATCAGATTTAGAAAACGTTTAATGAGCTGATGTTGATTTTTTTAATGTCATGTTTTATCTTTGAAAATACGTTTATTATTAAAAAAATATTTTATTTTATTGCTTGTGGTTTTATTTTGATTATATTTATTGTTTGGTAACTCAGTAATAACTTTACCCCTTTTACTGTGGAATGGACTAGTTTAGTAGGATCATATTAATCAAAATGATAGCAATATATATTTAGGATAAGATACCTACTTATTTATATTGGTATTCATTTTGCAAGTAATTTTTCTCATTTCGTAAAATTTAGCACTAAATAATTAGTAAGTTTTAAACGTAGCGCCAACTAATAACCAATAATGAAGTGTGTTTAAAAGTCAACGTTGTCACAGTTTAGCTACGTTCGTTTCAAGTATTCTCAAAGAACTGGCGGCACAAAACACCGTGTTCTGTGACTAACTGATTGTACCAGTTGACAAGATTTATGACAGGAGACAAAATCGTGATTATCTGTAATAAACAAACAAGACCCCTATTCATGACGGTGATAGAATAGAACAGCCAATAGAAAGTGGGCGTGGTTCTATTGAAAATGCCAAAACCGTATTCTTGAAATTCATTCTCTCACTGTACCGATAGAAGGGTTGCTCCCCGAGAGAACAATTACTTCTATTGGTTATTTTTTAAGGAACCGCTATAACACCAAGAGAAGGTGTTAGGGATTTTTATTTTCAAACCAAAAATAGTATGGAAGTAATTTCTTTCATAAACCAAACACAACCAAACAACAAATTAAACTAACGAAAATGACAGTATATTTTGTTTAGTGTTTTACTCCTTATTTGATAAAGTGTCAATCAGAGAACAAAAATATCAATATGTTTATCTCTTTTTAATGACAACAAATAAGAGAGAGAGATAAGTTTCTCGGTTAATGTTAAAGCATATCGACAACATCGCAAATTTCCTACCAATCTTATTGAAACACGTCACTTACCACTTATGACGTATGTAACCATTAAATTTAAATTTCAAAAGCCGAATATGGCTAGAGGATTAATTTTATAAAAATTTTATTTGTACAGTTGAACCATTAAAAACCTATTTTATAAGATGCAAATATAAAAAAAAATCACTAGACTAGTCCATTCCTTACTTTGTGAAATTAATTCATGAATGTAATTAACAAAAACAAATTTATGAAATATGTACTGAAAATGACATACGTCAGTGTTAGAACTGTCAATTATTATGAGATGACAAGCTAAAATATGCTGTTCAAAATTGGCTGCTATCTGACTAATCAGAGATCTACAGAATTACCAACTTAAATTCAAATTACTCCTCCTAGTTTTTAAATAGAGCATAAGACAAACGTAAATAAGCAGAAAATATAAACAATTATGACGTAACGGCAAAGGATGGTTGAACAAACTGTAGGTACTATATAAATTTAAAAAAAATTCAAGTAGCAATTAGCAAGAAAAATAACAAATTAAAACCAACAAGTGTTTGCGTCAACTGCCGTGGCGATAACTCTTTTTTTGCCATGCAACATGGCATGGCATGGTTTTATCTTATTATTGTTTGCTACTTAATACCTATATCTTACATGCATTACAAAATATACTATTAATATTTCTATAGTTGCAATAATAGCTATATTATGAAGGATTCAGATAACTTGTTTGTTTAAAATTTATTCTCTAAAACAAAATACTTTTTGCAGGTTTAAATGTCCTTCTGTTCTTCTTTGGAATTTTATTTGACTTGGCATATGAAACCGAAACGGTGAGTCGAGGATGCCGGAAATCTCAATATTATGCAATCGGCACAAAAAGTTACATTTTTAATAAAGAATATCCGTCTTATTATGGTCCTGGAACTGATTGCGTGTGGGTGGGTCAAAGTCCATATGGTACCAAGATAGTTATCACATGTGATATAAATTTACCGAGCGTACGTATAATATATTTATCGCTTTAACAACTAAAATAAAAGATAGCTTTTTTTTAGACTCCAAGCTGCATTGGAGACGTACTGAAAATATCTCTTAGTGGAGATGTTAATTTCTCCGATTCAAGAAACTATTGCGGTGCTGGTTCTATATCACTCATTTCTTATACAAATTTTATTGCTATAGGTAAGACTCACACAAATTTTATTTTATTAATTAATATGGATATTATTTTTAAGTTTTATTGGTTATAGACATGGAAGTATAAACACAGATGGACCCAGCAATAAGATACCTTAAACTCTTGTTGTAAACCTCATCTTCTATAATGTAAACATAAACATAATCAGAGTTATTCCGGTGGCCATTGAAATTAAAACAACGTTCATTTTCCGAAAATCGATAAGAAATAATAACATTTTTGACAACATATTCGAAAGAAAAAGTCAATATTTCCTCCAACTTGATTGTTGCCTGGCAACCGAAAATAACAGTAAGGAAATATTCATTTCTGTACTGTAAGGAAATGTTATTTCCATACAGTAAACTTTGAAACATAAATGCGAACAGGTTTTTTCCTAAACAATTTAATTTTTAAAACTTTCAGCACAAACAAGGTTAACATTATATTTTAAAATTATTAATTAGTATTTGTTATACTTATACAATTATTTGACAATTAGTACAAGTATTGAAAACTGGAAGAACTTGGGAACTAACAGCATTATTTTGTTGAATATTTTCCAAACTAATAATTTTATTTGTATGACAATAACTAATATTGGGCGTTACTGAAGTACCTATTAGAAATATTAGATTTACTTTCTTGATTTTTTTCTGCTGTGAAAATTTTATCTGCCACTTCTTATTAGTAAGAGACTCTTCTATATATACTTCAGCGACGTTTGTTGATTTCCATCCACCCAGTCTCTTTAAACTAGTAATATCTCCACCAGAATCAACAAGCATTGTGGCAGAAGACCGACGATAGCAATGGCCGGTATATTCTTTCGAGATTGGCAAATTCAAATAACTGGCCACTACTTTAGGCATGTTTCTAAATTGGTAAATTCCTACTACTTGTCTACAACCTTTTTCATTTTGGTACTTAAAAAAAACCTAGTGGTATTCATGTCTCTTGTTCTTAAAGAGAGATACTTGCGATATAGATTTAAGCACATTTCGTTTACTATAAATGATCTTGACGTATTGGTTTTTGAATCCGGTATGGTAACTAAAAGTTTAGATAGTAGGTCTTGTATATCTTGTACAGTCATTTTAACCAGCTCGTCCATTCTGCAAGCTCTGGAATATTTAGATATATCCACATCATGTCTAATTGCAAGGGTTGCCTTCAGCATTGAATAATTGGCCCATAAAGTTGAATATTTCATCTTGGAACCAAGCTCCAAGAGGTATGCCATTACAACATTTTCCGAGAAAGAAGTTGCATTTTTATTCGTACGTTAGTCCATGAAGCGGTTATATGCATAGTTATACTTATTTCTAGATTTTCCTGGTAAAAATTCCAATGATGCAGCATTCACTGCCTCTGTGAGTTCTGGGGGGTTCCATAAATGAAACAGTCATCATCACTCATCATTTTACAAGTTACTTTGGCTTTTTAAAACGTTAAAAAATCAACACTTTGGAAAGACGCCACAAATAAACTTTTCACTCGTCAAGTTTGATAATTTTTTTATTTAAGGGAAAAATAATAAAGTTGATTTGAAATTTTTAACATGATTAGTAATAATTTACCGTAATTTTAATGATTCCAAATTTTCGGAAAAATAGTATGTAGACCTCGTATAAAAAGCCACATTCCCGGACTCCGTATTGTTCTAGTTCTATTATGATCAAGTGTTTTCGGGGATGGCAGTGTCCTGTAAGCAGTCTCACTGCCTTTATTAGTTGGGTCCTACTTAGGCTGAGTAGATCCGTAGTTTTCTTCCTGGATGGACCTGTTATGAATAGTCTGGATTGCCTGAGTCCAGGCAGTTCCATCCAGAGTTCCGAAGTAGGTATATAAAGGGTATACCAACCTTACGACATATGGGTTGTTTTAGGTGATATCAAAAAATGTTATTAACAAAAATAGTAGATGTTATTAGGGATCATATTTTGAAATTACCTTAAACTACACAGAGTGTTGTATAACTCCGTTACAAACCAAATATATGATTTTTTAAATGGGAACCCCTGTATATTATACCGAATTCGGACTGCTCAAATTTTTTTGAAGCTTTTGATATGTTTATGTGAAAATCGTAGGTAAATCAACGCTCTGTATCTTATTGTACGTTGAAGAAAAGAAATGTATTTTGCCTAACAGAGTTTCGTAATATGATACAATATCACCGTATTCTATTAAATATTAATTATTTTCCTTTTTGTATACAGGGTGAACGATAACTCGAACCTTTCATTTTCTCTCTTCTTTCAAATGGAACACCCTGTATTTTATATCATAAATAAAATATTCGATTATCTAACTTTAATTTTTGTTAAGCATTCCCTATACCCAAAGTTTATAAAAACAGAGTTATTTTGTAATATTTATTGTAATTAACCTATTATGTGAAAGGAATAAACGTTCAATGTAACAAACACTCCTTAAAAATAATAAATTAAAAATAAAGTCTTCAAAAGTATAATTCTAACCATAATATTAAATTAAATGTTCAAAGTGTTCACCGTTAACATCAATGCAATGCTGCAATCTAAGTTCAAATGATTGACTAATATTTTTCAGCATATTTTGATTCTCTTATGTCGTGTCTAGTAGGCCCCCTCTTCCAATCCATATGTTATGGAATTCGGTATTGAGATGATTTCGTATTATGAACAGGTCCACCCACCATAAATACCAAATATGCCGCCGGATATTAAGTGGAACTTCCAATAAAACTGGTAGGTGATTCCGAAGAAAACTTAAATAAACTGCACCAGTAATTCTTGTTGCTGTTGTGAAATATTTCTCACACTTGTATACGGATCCTCTGCAATACTTAGCAGTATTTTCATTTCATTTTCCTCAGTTAAGGCTGTTTTTGCTCCGTCTTTTTTTCGTATTTTACTTCACCAGTGCGATTGAAACGAGCTATTATTTTTTCAAATGCTTTTTTGTTGGGTGTCTTCCGATCTAGAAATCTTTGACGATAAACTGTACATGCAAACAGTATTTTTGTTACATTCACCCAATACCCAAATCATTTCCTGAGTGGAAAAAGGTACACTATATCTTCAATAATTTTTACTTTATTTGAGAAAACTACAAAATGCGGTTGACACTTAATTACTGCTGCATTTGATATATAAAAAATAGCGACTGACGTTTATGTCAAATTTTGTCAACGCTAACTGAGAAAATGTAATGGTTTACAGCATTGCATTGATGTTAACGGTGAACACTTTGAATATTTAGTTTAATATTATGGTTAGAATTATACTTTTGGTGACTTTTTTTTATTTAGAATAACCATTTTTCAGAATTGAATTGAGCAAACTTTATACTTAAATTACAACAATGACAACTTAAATAAAACAATTTACTACTGCTTGTTAAAATAGCGTTGCCACGGAAATTCTTTAAAGTTTTTTAATGATTACCATCTAAAAACCACATTGCTATGGTTTTTGTTCACTTTCTCATTATCAAGACCTAAACGGGAAATAAGTTTTAAGTATATTGTAATAAATTTCGAGTATATTTTAGCGAATTTCGGTAACAACATGATATTAATTTTTTTTATGTTAATTTTTGCATTAAATTTAATAACAATAACATTTTTGAATAGACCTTTCAAATGATATATCACAAGCCTATACTTCCCATTTAAAAAATTGGGGGTTGTAGCTGTCATTCTAAGGGGGTTGAAGGTAGGGGTTGCATTTTCACGTTAAAGAATGTCAAGTTATAATTTAAATTTGACGTGTTTCGGGATTTTTTATAAATATGTACAGTAACCGAAATAATGAATTTATTCCATTTGGCTTTTACACACTGTATAATTTATATTTTTCAATTTTAATTGAAATTTGTTTTCATATATGTGATTCAAAACTCAAGATTTTGGCAATAAATGCTAGGTTTCCAGGTTATGTATTCTGTTATTAAAAAATATTTAGCCACTCACCTTTTTCCATTCATGATTATACCTTTTGGGGCCATCACCTGTGGCATTCAGTTCTGCCGTCATATATGTTATATATTTTGGATCATCGGAAGGGTTCAGCTTTCCAGTTCTTAATATTTCATTATTCTTCAAATATTTAACGTATATTTGGAACTGTTTTTGAGACGTTCTTTTATTCTTATTATTTCTATTTTCAATTACCAAAACGTATCAAATAAAAGCACATTAACAATATTGAGGTTAATCCAGGATTAATTCAATTCGTTCCGTGATAATAATTACTAACTTCATAGTTGTCCTGATTTCAACGTTGATTACAAGTAATCATTGAAAAGGTAGGGTCACCATAATAACTTCTTTTGATCAACGTTGAAAAGAGGCATTGAAAAACTGTTATATATTTTCAACATTGTTCATTTTGCAATGGCCACCGGAAGTGCAAGTGAAAAACTGTTATATATTTTCAACATTGTTCATTTTGCAATGGCCACCGGAAGTGCAAGTGAAATGAGAGATTGGGGTGTAATAATTTAGTTTTTCTGTAAATGCAGCACTGTAGCACCATTAGCAATTATATATTTGTTAAACTTTTTGGAAAAATCAGACAAAATACTTTAAAACAACATAATAACCACACTTCTTCATCTACGTAAAGAATTAATAAATATGACAACGTTGCGTTTACTAATAGCGTTCAGTGTAAACTGAAAAATAAAAATACCTATAAAGATGTAAATTATTTTGAATATGATTACTTTTTTCTACTAGGACTCGTCAGCAGAGGGTTAAAGTCTGGGGGGAAATTTATTTGCACTATCGCAGCTATCCTAGACTCAGGGGTTTCTACAACTCCTAATTCATCCATAAGTACATGTGATTGTGGATGGAAAAGAGGTGTAAGTATATAATTTCTAAACAGGGTGTTGGGACTAATTTTAATAACTATTGTTGTGAATTATAATAATGCCCATATTTATTTTCACTGGTTTTACCACAATATCGTAAGTTTGTTTTGACATGTCAATTTTTGATAAATAAAGAAGCGGCCAAGCGGCGAAGATTCGAGGTTTTTAATGGATCTGAGACAATAATACACTTTTCTACCGTGGCCCATATAGAATTTTTTTTACTACAGTCACTCCCGTTTCAGATGACAGTTGTGCACAACGACACATCCAATAATTTTTGTTTTGATCTGATAATAAGTATTGTGTTATGAAAATCGCTATGAAAATTCATGGATGCATAAGTGAATTGATTTTCATTTTTAATAGGTAGGTGGACTGTTAAAATCAGCAATTGGCCAGCGCAGTTCTAAATAATTTTAAAGTCCTGTCATTGCCTTATTTCACAGATTGAATATTGGTTCTGTGTCATCATAGGATACTTTTCTATTTCGTCTCCATTCCATGATATGGTTTCCGTTTCCGACATTCATTCATTTATTTGGTGTGGTGCCTTCAGTTGCTTTCTCTGAGGGCAAGGTTAAAAGCTCAAGTTTTTACAGTGCTAACCATGTTAATAACCTTTATTTACATCCTCTTCTTATTAAATTGGATGTCATCCATCTGGTTTGGTATCATTTGTGTAGTTTTGTTTAATCATGGCTCCAATTTTCCATGTTCGGAGATAAGTCCATGTGTTGGAGATAACTTCTCCTATCACGAAGGGCTCAATCGCCCTTTTCTGTTCCTTGGTCGTTACATTGACCAACGATCAATTTTCTCGTTCCTTTTCCTGGGTTTTTCAATTATAACCTACTCCAAGAAGTACCCTTCTTTTAATAGTTTCTGCTTGAAACCAATTGTTCTCACTTTTTGAGAAAACATTCTTCTTGCTTTTCATTATCATTTTAATTTTAAGCCACTAACCATATCGTGCCCTTAACATTATGTTTCTTACAAAAAAAAATTTTAGAAATATTTTTATAAATTTTAATACCATTCTTTTTAATATTTTCTTTCCCCAATTTTTAATGTTTATTATTTATCCAATAATGTCTGCTTAAGGCTGATGTTCCAAGATTTATAGTTTTTCTCCTGATGATTCTTGGTAAGTTTGAAGATGTCTGTAATTTTTGAATTTGATATTTAATGATTAAATTTTTTTTATATTTTGCATTGCTTTGTTTAGTCAAGTTAAAATGTTTATAATGTTCACATTTTTTTGATCAGTATTTTGTTACTTACTTCCCTTGATATTATATATTCCTTGATTTAACCTTAAGTACTTTACTCAGCTCTTGTTTTTGACGTATCAATTAGTAATAATGTTGATTTATCATTACAATATATTGTATTTTCTTATGATTTGCTTTGTATAATCAATAATTTTTTAAAATATAATTATTAGAGGACTTAAACAATATTATCATTTGTTACATGTTTTATATTTCTATGCGGTGATCTATTTGGAGATTTTCATATGTATTAACATAATTTAAAGTTCACCTACAACAATTTTGCTGTAGTCTTGATTTTTGTTTCCATCACATTAAGTCTTACTACTGTCTTCCTTTGAATTGACATTGTATTGTATTTTTAGCCTGATGATGGTGTGGTAGACCGAAACTAGTTGCAAGTAACTTTTATTATTAAATTAAAATTGTGGGATCGACTTTGTGTTTTTCTTTGAACCTTAAGGAAAAATATATTTAATTTTGTGTTTGCATCAGTTAACCTCACATTCTGTCAAATGGATCGAAATTTAGTTTTAATCAAGTAGTCCCTGTATTTTCTACCTTGGTTAATGAACAACTTTAGTACCTTAACAAAAGACAATAAAGTTAGGTTCAGAGGCTAGTAGTGAAACAAATATTTTTATAGTTTAAGGGCCGGTTTATTCATCTGTTCAGTAAAGTATCCGTTAGTTATTTGTTCATTAAACTTAAAGGTCACCTGTAAGCAGTTTGTGTTTATTCAACGCATTTTATTCGTTCAGTAGTTACTGAATACTTATCACTACGGGAGATAAGGCAACAGTGTATTTTCTGTGGTTTGTGAGACTGACTCTACCTTAGAACAAAAAGATCTTTTTGTTCTAAGGACGCTATTAATGAGTTCTATAGTTTTTTTTGACAGATGACATTTTACTTTGCATCAGCTGTGTATCTTGTTTGGTTTTTTCGAGATTTTAAAAGATTATTAGTTAAATCTGAGGGTTAACAAAAGCTGTTGCAGTGGCGGAATCGGGTTGTTTCTAAAAAATTTCATTATTTCCTAAATGGTTTTCTAACATAGTTTACAATAAAATACCTTTCAGATTGGTGTAAAAGTATTTCTTCTATGAAGGCTAAAGTTTGTGCAACCGATTTTTTTGTTAAACGAAATTATTCCAACAGTTTAAATTGTCCCATTGGTGAAATCTGTTTTGGCTATTATAAGGTCGGCGATCGTTATATAGTCAAGAAAAAGATTTATTTCGTCAATAACATCCATTTTAAAAAAATTATGTAAAAACATAAATCACGCGAAAAACAATTTTAGGTTAGAATCTCCTCTGTAATTCCTTAATGACAGGTCCAATCGATCTGTAAATTAAAGTCTTCAGTAGCTTATAATTACTGAAAACTTGGCGTTACTAGGAGGTGAATAAACACTTACGGACGACAATCTTCTCAGTAACGCTACCAAACACTTTACTGAAAGGTGAATAAACCGGCCCTAAATCTCTAAGTCTAAATCACATCTCGTTCTACATCCAACATTTGGAAGTTGATTGCTTTTAAGTGGTAGAATTTATTATTTACAAGCTGTTAGGAAATCTTTAAGAAAAACATTTAAAAGAGACTACCTTGCAGAACTAGTACATCCTGGCCATGAACGAAAAGCTCAGTCTTTGAAGCTGGGGGACGTTGTATTGGTCGGAAAAGACAAAACAAAAAGAACAGAATGGCCACTGGGTAGAGTAATGAAAGTCTATCAAGGAAAAGACAAGATAAATCGAGTGGCCAAGGTAAAAACTGCCACTAGGTATATGGTTCGACCATTCCAACGTCTTTACGCATTGGAGATGTAATCAGGAAAGTAAAATAATGTAGCTGAACAACGAATGATAGAAAGAGAAGTAAGAGAAGAAATTGTAAATGAAGAAGAACAAACGAAGATGGAAAGAGAAGTAAGACATAAGAATAAAAATAAAACACATGATAAAGAAGAAGGTCTCGCTATGGAAGATTCATCAAACAGCCGGAAAAGCTTCATATGTAAATTCCGGGGGCTGGAGGGTGTTGGGCCTAGTTTTAGTATTGTTGCGAATTATTCTAGTTTATATATATTTTTGTTGTTTTTTCACAAAAGTTTGTCTTGACATGTCATTTTTAATAAATAAATATTGTATTGTCAGAAGTAATAAAAATAGTCTAATAGTTTAAGGGCCGTATTCATAGTCGTCGCTTGAAGGTACACTCAAGAGTATCTCAGGTAAGGTGACCTTAAGTCTTCCTCGAAATTTCTGTTTCATGGTGTGTTTATTTACCTTCCTTCCGTAAGGGAGCCTTACATTTGGCAATGTCGCATTTTCTGTCAGTTTTTTGTCAACTTTCGACATAGCTTGAATCTTATTAGGCTTGAACCACAGCGATAATATGACAATGACATCTAATTTGTTGGTTATTTTTTCTTATATATCTTTTAGGAATTATTACTATAAATTCTATAAAATCTTCTTAGTCCATTACAAAAATCTCCAACGACTAGCGATCACAAAACACAATAACTACCGTTTTAATATTAAAAATCTAACCTCAACACGTCAAAACTCAGTCAAGGTAGACTTAAGGTACCTCCGAAGCTTCCTTACCCTTAAGGGTCCCTCAAGTCGTCTTTATAGAACTATGAAACACAAAATAGTGCATAGGGAAAACTTAAGGCATGAGGAAGTCTTAAGTATTGACTATGAATACGGCCCTAAATCTTTAAGTCTAAATCTCGTTCTACATCCAACATAGGGAGAGCCTTTTTATATATTTGTAAAAATTGATTTGATTCAATTATTGATCATTATTTTATAAAATTTTCTGCCTACCTTACCGAAAAACCAATCATATGAACACCAAAAATAGGACGGAAAGTATTGTTTATCAACACAAGGGCAGACATTTTTTTTTATTCTAGCATTGAAAAAATATGCCTAGGATTTGAGATTTTTAAATCAGAAATAATATAAATTTTGACAAAAACACTATCACAAGCAGTGGCGTAGCCAGGGAAGGGGCCCCCCCCCAAAATTTATAAAATTTTAAACATTGTAGAAATCATAAAAAACTAAGTTACGGGCATTGACTTACGGTTTAGTTGTATGAAGCATCGTCAGATTGACATTTCAATCTGACGATGCTTCTTAGCGAAACGGCCGTTTTGATCTGTTAAAATATGAGTATTTTTCAATTAGGAAGTAGTAGAGTATGCAGTATGATAGAGCACCAATCAAATTATTACTCAAGGATCATTAACATACAACTTTACATCTTTCCTAAAGTTTTAATCAACAAAATAAAATGTCTTTGATTTTTCCTTTTCGAGAGGAATTGAAAAGTATAATAAAGTTATTTGTAACCTAAAATTTTGATGCTTAAATGAGTCCCAAACGCCTATTTCAAGGTCTAATTTTCAAAAATTTTCCGAGGGTAACCCCCAGACCCCCGGGTGCCCCCCCAAAGCCAATTCCTGACTACGCCACTGATCACAAGAAGAGTGCATTCGATTTTTAAAAGTAACGTCTGGTTATGATTACCTCATGATAAAAGTGAACAAATACATAATAATATAAATTATACAATACGACCGTTTACTGCGACGTCTGCTCGTGGCGCAGTGCTTGCCTCTAACGCAGACGACTCGGGTTCAATTCTCAACCACAATTTTTTTAATAGTCATAAAGGTAGGCGGAAAACAGTTGTATGTCACACGTGCATAAATTCATTAGCACCCATTAGCTGGTATTTGCTGTCCTGTTTATACTCGGGCAGCAAACACATCTGCGAGTTTCTAAAGCCCACTTTCCGCCCTTGTGACACAATATACTATTAGGTAGTGGTAATTTGTAAAAAATAAATGGACAATTTAATATATTTCAGACCAAGATAGTGGGTGGAATTCCAACTTTGGTAAACGAATATCCTGCAATGGCAGGCATAATAGATGCCTCAACTAGGGATCTTGTTTGTGGTTCTACTATAATATCTAACAGATATGTGTTAACTGCTGCTCACTGTATGAGAAATGTCAAATTGGAAAACATGGGAGTACTTGTCGGAGATTGGAATATTTCCACAGGTAAATTAAGTCTTTTTGTTTCGTATGTTACCTCAATTATAAAAATGCTATTCGTTATTTCATTGATTCATTTTCATGCAAATAAAAATACCAAGAGAAAATATAAAAAATAAAGGTTGGTTCAGGATGAACATTTTAAACATTACACAATAATATTACTTGGATGTCAAACATTACAATAAACATTGTTTAAGGAAATAAACCAATTGTCTCCCAACAGTAGTTAGAAATATTTCGTAATAAAGCGTTAGGTGTTGTAGAATTTATAAAATTTTCAAATAAAATACTTTAATCTTACAGGATTGGATACCACAGCTGCTGCTCTTTATAGAGCAGAAAACTATTGGGAACATCCCAATTTTAACACGGATTTGCAAATAAACGATTTAGCGATCGTAAAAACACAAAAGCAGATGGAATTTTCATTGCAAGTAGGACCGATTTGTTTGCCATTTCTGTTTACGTATGATACATTTGTTTTTAACAATGTTACAATATTAGGTAAGTAATATAAACAAGTTTTGTTTTTAAATTAAGCTAAATAAGTTAAGATAAATAGAATCCCTTAGGGCTATTAACATCTAGTCTTTTATATTGTTATGTCTCATTACTTCCATACTTGGTCTAGCCTTAATACTACCTAAACAACATCAGCTACCTAGCTACAAACAAACAAAATGTAACTTAAATGTCAATCTGACAATTCTTATCAGCGAAACGGCCGTCATTGTAATTTAAAACATATTTTTTCAAATAAACTTGGAAGTTACGTTGAAACGAAGAGTTTTTTATTATTCTTAATAAGATGGACTTCCAAAAAGTAAGAGTTAGTACAATAAATTTAGGACATACTGTAGGTATAGTATTTTAGGTCAGCACTATGTTCTTTAGTTTTCTCCACATATGCTCAATCGGGTTGAATACGCAGTAAGGAGGAAGACGAAGAACTGTATGTCCTTTGGATGCAATTGTGTCACATACATATGTCTTCTGTATGTTAAATGTCCGTAGAACCTCTAAAAGCTATGTTTTTTTATATCCTTCTTCAATGTACATGTTGTTTTGGAGCATAAATTCCTGGATTTCTGCTTTTGTATTTGAAGAGCCTGGAACCTTCTTCAATTGGCGACTATGGTAACTGGCATTGTCCATAACTATGACACTATGCGAAAGAATATTTGGCAGTAAAGTGTTTTCGAACCAATCTTTGTACAATTCGGCTGTAGTATCTTGGTGATAAACAGCTTCAGAAAATTCTGCGAAGAAATAGACGCTACACTCTGTGCAGCAAGGCTACACAAAGTCTTGGCAAAAGGAAAAGTAGACACTGTAATGGCACTACGGAAGCCAGACGGAAGCTTCACAGAAAGCAAAAAAGAACGAGCTCTGCTCCTATTAGAAACTCACTTTCCCGGAGGAATTGTCCCTTCGGGAACAACAAGTGAGAAAGCTAAAAGACCTACCAGGGATGCAATGGCAAAACACATATGCAGTGAAGAACGGCTGAGATGGGCTATGAACACCTTCCAGCCGTTTAAAACCCCTGGAACGGACGGAATATTTCCTGCCCTACTCCAACAGGGCCAAGAGGCAATAATTCCACATTTGATCCGAATTAGTCGGAGCAGCCTTAAACTGGGATACATACCAGAAGCGTGGAGAAGGGCCAAAATCACCTTCTACCCAAAAGTAGGGAAACGGGACACTACGCACCCCAAATCCGTTGAACCGATCAGCCTCACATAGTTTGTTCTAAAAACGATGGAAAAAGCTGTAGACAACTACTTTAGAACAGAAATCTTGGAACAGGTGCATTGCACCCTCGTCAACATGCGTACCAAGCGGGAAAGTCCACGGAAACCGCTTTAACACAGTTGACTAACGAAATCCAAGACGCAATGAACAAAAAAGAGACCGTGGTATGTGCCTTTCTAGACATAGAAGGGACCTTTGACAATACACCACATGAGGCAGTCAAAAGAGCACTGATTGAGAAAGGAGTAGATAGAACGACTTTCAGTTGGATGTCGCAACTGCTATCTACAAGAATCGCAGAAATGGAGGCAGGACAAGACACTATCTCCATTAATTTGATCAGAGGCTGTCCACGGGGGGGAGTTGCATCCCCGCTTATGTGGAGTCTCACTGTGGACAGTCTGCTCTGTCAATTGACTAGGGAAGGCATACCATGTCAAGGGTATTCCGACGACATGGTTATCCTGGCAAAAGGGAAGTATGAAAATGTTCTCTGTGATATTGTTTAAAGAGGAAACAATGGTGTGACTCGGTGGGACTCAGCATCAACCCCACCAAAACCACATTAGTAGCCTTTACAAGAAAAAATAAACCTAATCTAAAAATCATAAAAATAGGGGAGACCATCGTCGAGTGGAAAACAGAGGTAAAATATCTAAGGCTAATCCTAGATAGCAGGTTACTCTGGAACAAACACGAAGACGAAGAAATACACAAAGCAACCAAGGCCCTCATGGTGTGTAGGAACATTGCAGGGAAGAACTGGGGATGTAACCCACGTATCCTGCAATGAATGTACACAGCAATAGTGAGACCATTAATCATATATGGGGCAGTGGCTTGGGGCGTAAGGGCTAATCTGAATACGACGAGGAAAAACCTCTCGAAAATTCAGAGACTAGCCTGTTCATGTATCACTGGAGCAATGGGAACTTGCCCCACTGCTGCAATGGAGGTGATTTTAAACTTGACCCCACTGCACATTCTGTTAGAAAGTGTAAGGAAGAAAACGATATATAGAATGATCAAAGAAGGAATTATCAGGGAAAACCTAGATCACTTCATTTTGATCAAACTTGGGAAATGCCCCAACATGATATGCCAAAGAAATTCACTTTGTGAGAAAATTCATCACAAAGTTGAGTAATAAATCTGAATGGGATGAAGACACCATACAGAATTTAAACCAGAATACCATAAAGTGGTATACGGACGGTTCCAAGCTAGATGAGGGAACTGGGATAGGAGTTTTTGGACCGAGAGCCAAATACTCAGAAAGCTTGGGCACATACCCGAGCATCTTTCAAGCAGAAGTCCGCGCCATCGAAAGATGTGTGGAATTCAATATTGGAAGGAACTACCGTAGACAAGAGATTGTGATCATGTCGGATAGTCAAGCAGCCATCAAAGCGCTGAGCTCAAATATAATCAGTTCGAAGATGGTTTGGGAATGCCTAGGCAAATTAAATGAACTGGGCCAGAACAACACTGTCACCCTCCTATGGGTCCCGGGACACATAGGAATAGAGGGGAATGAAACAGCAGATAAGCTGGCAAAAAAAGGAGCTGAAACCCCACATCTGGGACCAGAACCATCTTGTGGGATCAGCAGTAGAGTAATCTTAGGAAAACTAAGGGAGGAAATGGAGAAAGAAAAATCCAAGTACTGGAATCAGCTGGAAGGACTGAGGCAATCTAAGATACTACTGGGGAACTATGACCAGAAGAGATCTCTTAGCTGCCTCAACCTCAGTAAAAAAAGGCTCCGAATTTTAACGGGAATATTAACCGGGCATTGCCGGTTAAGAAGCCACATGAAGAAACTAGGGTTAGCAGATGAAGCAAAGTGCAGATTCTGTGAGGAAGAGGATGAAACCTCAATACACATACTCTCAGAATGTCCTGCCTTGCAAAATTCTAGGGCTAGATACCTAGGAGCACATGAAATAGAGGAAGGGGATCTACCTGGTTTGAAGCCCGACGATGTCCTAAACTTCCTCAGTAAAATAGGACTCGAAGAGCTGCTATAGGTCTGAGGAAATATCAGAACATGGCAAGTAAAGGGGGACACAATAGATCCTATAGGTCGCAGTGTAATTATCACCCCTAACTCATACATACATACATACATCTTGTTGATAATCCAACGACGAATCTTGAATGTTCTTCGCCGAAAGTTCCAAACTGTTTGGAATCCAACCATCTTCTGATCCAGCATGAATAATCGTGATCCGTTTTCCTTTGTTCGATGGAGCTTCTGATTGGCATCGCACTGTTCCATCGGTCCATCCTTTTGCCGGCGTATCGTG
The DNA here is from genome assembly GCA_035357415.1 of Ophraella communa. Classification (NCBI taxonomy): domain Eukaryota; kingdom Metazoa; phylum Arthropoda; class Insecta; order Coleoptera; family Chrysomelidae; genus Ophraella; species Ophraella communa. Next base: position 12,527,202 of record CM068995.1, on the reverse strand, counting down.
GGTATCATACCAGGCCTCATTCAAATAGATTATTGGTCTTTGTAAAGACCTGTAATCACTTATGGCAGTCAAATATTCAAAACACCATTGCCTAGTCTGTCGGGATTCCATAATAACTTGTCTTTTGTCAATTTTGCAGTATTTGAAACCTTTAGATAAAAGTGTCCATACGTTTCTAATTGATATCCTGATCTCAGTGGAGCTCCTTAGTCTTGTTTGCAATGATCTGATAGTAGGCACCAAGTTTTCTTCGTACATAGAGGAGATAGTTCTTCTTATCAAATCTTTATCACCGTCATCAGTGGTTCTGGAAACACCACTATCCTTTCGTTATCGTCTCGGATGAATTGGCCTCGAAATGTGAACTCGCACTGATGATTCCGGTATCTCTGTCAAATCGATGGTTTCTCTTACAGCAGGAGTAAAAGCCCAACTCCTTTGGACCAGCTTTTGATGAACATATCTGACGATTTTTTTGGCATCAAGGGATAAAACTCGTCGTCGAACAGGAACACAAGGGCGCAGCTGATGCAGTTTCCCAAGGACGAAACATTTTTCACAGAAATATTTAAACAGCAAAGATTAACTTTCACTACGGGAACACAAACGTAAATGATTATACTAAACACAAATTATACAAATACAAGAACCGATCCTCTGTGCAAATTTTGCCCATAAGCAATAAACCGTGACAGACGATCGCAGTTTTAGAACAAGGAAAATGTCAAGACTGACATTTTTCATTGAAACTAAATTTATTTATCACCTACAGGATACCATATCCGTGGAAATGCTGTATTTCTTTTGTTTTTTCTTGAACTGTTTTTTTATGTTGTAGGCTGGGGCCAAGAGTTCTTCAACGGACCACAATCTGATGTACTACAAAAGGTTAACTTGGAAGTTGTTTCGAATGAATATTGTCAAAGTAAGTTACCTGATAATACGATCACACCTAATCAGATTTGTACTTACGCTCCCGACAAAGATGCTTGTCAAAGAGATTCAGGAGGTAAAACATGTTAATACGTGTAACTGTTAACATTATTATTAAAAATATTCGTTATAGGTCCTGTACTTTGGCAAGATCCTACCACCTTACGGTTGCAACTTATCGGAATCATTTCTTATGGGTACGGTTGTGCAACTAATAGACCTGGTGTTAGCACTCGAGTCACTAGCTATTTGAGATGGATTGTTGAAATTACCAGTGGTAGGATGTTTAATATTTTGTACTTTTTTTTCTTAAATAACAATTCAATGAAGTTGAAGTGAGTTAAATCGTTGAGTGAGAAATATAAATATGAAAATAATGATTTATAGATCCTTCAGATGGGTATCTGAAGAATTTCAAAAGACCAAAACTGATAAAAAACATAAAAAAGTTAGGACATTGGAAAACTTACAATAGTTTTTCGTATCTTTTTACTATGTTTTATTTAACCAAATTAATAGTTTTTACCCTTACTTCGTGGAAAATTTTTTAATTAATAATTTTTTTGTTTTTATGATTTAAATAACTTTGGAATTCTGACATATTATATGCCAATAATACTTCAGGTCTTTGTATTCACAATTTTATCTTTTAATAAAAGCCCTAGCTCTATTATTTATTTAACTATTGTTTAAAATAAATAAATTATAAGGTTTTTAATTTTTTGTAGTTTATCCTAAAACTCAATTAACACCTTATTTGAAAAATAAACGTATGAAGGCACAGAAGTATTAAGTTATGTAAAAAAGATCCCGGCTAAGAGACTCTCCCAAGGAGTGGTTCGACTCCAAGTTAATGCTCACTATAGAAAGGATTGGTGGTATATAAGGGTTAAGGGCGCCACTATATTTTAAACGTTACGAATAAACAACAGAAAATACACAAAAACTAAGGTGAAAAAGATAGAAACACCTTATAATTAAGCTGAATTTGATGGCAAGAAAATAAACTACATTTAATATCAACCGAACACGCTGCACCCTTAAGACTTATAGTCCATGGGTATATAAATCAAACTGTGAATAAAGAATATTGGTTTATTGATAATAAATTGTAAATTGCCACAGGAATTATAAGTGGAAGTGTATAAACAGATTTGACTTATCTTTAGTATTTGTGTGATCCGGTGGGCTCGGTTAATCCATCGATGTTGTAGTTGAAGTATTGGTTGTTGGGGGTTGGTTCTTCATCAAAGGAACTGCTAATGTGGGCTATATTTCTTCAGAAGAAGGACTGCAACTATTGGCTAGATTTCTCCATAGAAAGGAATGCATTTATTAGCTATATTTCTCCATAGAAAGGACTGCAACTATTAGCTATATTTCTCCATAGAAAGGACTGCAACTATTAGCTATATTTCATGCTGGAGGTAACGTAGCGGTAACCTAGCGGTAACCTAGCGGCTGTATCCTCTGTGATACAGCCAGATAAATGTATTTTCTGAATCTCGTGAACGACTGGTCTCTAGGGGTGGTTTGATCGGAAAGAGAACGAAGCGTGGCGTTCTGCTAATTTATAATGGTACTGACAGGGGCTTCCGGTTACGTTCCTTCGTTTGCAAGGGTTTTGTACGTTCTGTTGTGGGGGGTAAGTTTGACAGTGGTTAGGTTGTGTCTAATAATACATTGGGTCGGAATTGATTTTAGGGTTCGAGGGGACGGTGACTTAAGGAAAGGTAGCATGGCGATAGACATGTTACACAATAGAAAAAACATCAAAAATTATTTTTATCCGAAAGAACAGTAGAATTTATGATTTTTAGAGAAAAATATTATCTTAATTTTAATATTATTACATGCACCCAAGGTAAAGAAACTTAACAGTTTCTATAGCAAGCTTGACCTTTTTCTATGAAAAAACAACTATTTCCTGAGCTATATGCCCCAACGGACATTGAATTACATTCCAATAGAAAACGTGATGACAATAGAGATGGTTTTAAGTATAAGACGTTCAGAGAAGGTCTTCCGAATATTTGTGTTGTTAGATAACCAGATTGAATCCTTAAAATAGAAGTATATATAGTGCAGCACCTCTCTGAATTAAATTGGGATGGTTGGAATGTGTAGAGGATGTTCCAAGGATTACGATAGAATATCTGACATTCTTAAGAATTTTAAATTAAATATTTCCTAACAAAATATTGCTATATATTTTTTAAGGTTTAAGGTTATATGAAATGCAAAATAATTTCCTTAAAATGTATCATATAAAGCAACACAGGATATCCTTTAGAGATTCAAAAAACATCCTGAGGTGTTTGGATTTGTTTGTATATCCCATAGACATATAATTTGTATATCCTAAATATATGTCCGAGGACATTTTTTCAAACGAGGAATGGTAGATAATAAGTTAATATTTCTTATATTCTCTTTTTACTTTTATTTTTATTTTCTAATTTTCTTTGCCTTCTGGATTAAATGTTTAATCAAACAGTAGTTGCCTTAAACAGTTTTACATTTTATTATTGTGAAGATTACATGGTTGAATATTAACTTATAGATAATTTTATTCCTCTTGATATAGATGATGCATATTTAATATAGTGAAGTATATTGTTTATGTCCATAGAACATAGGTAACTAATTTTATTTTTTTTTCAGATACGAACTACTGCATAAAATAAAGTACTGTTTACCATATATTTGTTATTTAAAATTATTTGAAATAAATTGTGTTGATAAATAAGTAGCTTGTTCACTTTTTACCTTTATTATAATTATATTTACCTATGCCGAGAGTATCTACAGGCAAATAGGATAAACATTTTTTAACAATACGACAAAATCAAATTGTTGATGTTTAAAAAATTACGCACAGTCGCTTCGAAATGCGGAAGCCGATCAGTATGGGCATAACTACCCTCCCAACCCCCCAGGGAACAGTGCTGGTAGATTGTTTTGAGGCTATATCCGTAGTCAACTGTTAAAATATCCGTATAAATCAGTAGATTTTTAAAAGTGTTTACTGCGCATGCGTGTATTTGAGAAAATTGCGCGTATTTTAATATTACAGTATCAGATATTAATTTAATGCAAAATTAAGGACAGGTTCATATATTCATTGGTGAAATTCATTGAAGTATTCCTGTATTTTAATTCCATATGAATGAAATTAGGAAAGAAATGTGCTGATAAATTTCACAGTTGAATCTAGGTATAAAAATAAATAGGTGTTCAAATGTGGTAATGATATATTTGGGTATAAAGAACAACTTATAATTCAAAATTGACAAGAAAAAATGAAGCAATTGCCATGACATTTGACATGACAATATTGACAGCAGACGCTACTGTCGGATCACCAGGTAGCTTGATATGCTGTGTATTTTGAGGTTTATAAGGTTTTTGTTGTGTATGACGTGAATGTAACACATAACATTATTTTTATCGTGGTTCCTGGATAATATATAACCGCAATTTAGTGAGGCCACGAAAATCCGTAGAATGTAAGTAATTATCAGATAATCGTAAAAGCCGTACAAAATCCGTAGATATCCCACTACTGCCAGGAGTAGTGTCGCTCCGGAAATTTTTATTATCTCTTAGGAATGGGAAATATTAATTTGTCAGTTTAATAAGTAAGCTCAGATTCATAAAGGAGGGTATGGGTTTTTGGACTAATGACCGATGTCAATAAAATTTTTTCCACTTATAGATCAATTATAGATCCAAATTTTAGACTTTAAAATGGCCTGGATCATACTTTTTTTAAAATTTGAAATTGCTCGATATTAAAAAATCACAATGAGTACCTGGCAACATTGCAAAACCCAAACAGAGTATTATTTATGTATGCAAAATGTGTTGCCAGCTATCTACTTACTTGCTAATGCCGGCATGCACCAACGATCGTACCTACAACTACAATCAGAGCTGTCAAAGATACTTTGGAAAAGTATCTAGATACAAGATAAGTTACTTTTTGAAAAAGTATCTGAAGTTACTTAGGGTATCTAGTTACTCTTGATAAAAAAAGAACTTAAATTCGTATGTTAAGTTTTTTTTAGATACTAAATAAGATAATTTTTTATACTGCCAAGCATAAAATTGGGGTCATCCAGTAATTTGAAGATATTGTAGACATTTTTATTTTATTCGGATTTTTTTCGGTTGTAACTCAATTGACAGATTGCTTGAATAAAAGTAGGTTTAGTTTATAGTTCAAAGTTTATTGAAAGTAATAACATAACAAATTTACTTTGGTATGCTTTTCGTTAATACAAAAGCATTTAAAGAAATTCAGTAGCTATGATTCCCTCCTCTGGCAGTGATAGCAGTCTGCAATCGACAAGGCATGCTTTGGATCAGATTTTAGATTACATTCTGTGGAAGATTGTCCCATTCCTGTACCAGTATATTGCCAAGCTCTCAAGAATTTCTAGGGACCGACATATCTCTACGCAAATGCCTTTTTAATTAATCCCAAACATGCTCTATTGGATTTAAATTTGGACTTAGGGCATGCCAAACAAATCGATTTGAACCTCGTCAAGATACGCAGTAACTATTCGATCAGTGAGGGGCTGCCTAAGAATAACCATGAACGGTAAAACATGGTTTTCTCTATCAGGTACCTATGCGCAGTCAACGTCAACAGATATGCCTCTCCATACCATAACTGATCCTTCGCCAAATGAAAGTCGCTCAGCAATACATACTTGAGTATATCTCGCTTTATCGTCGCCACACTCTTACTCTATCTGATCCTGTTAGACAGAATCGCGATTCTTCAGAAAACAGTAGGCTACTCCAATCCGCTACTGTCCAAGTCAAGTGTTCTCGTGCACAATTCAACCCAGCAATCCGGTTTGGCGGTCCAGCAACGCTCCAGGGCGGTCCATCAGCGCTCCAGCAACGTGAAGTCGCCTCCTAACTGTCCACTCACTTATGTTTACATTTATCACCTCTTATATACTTTTTGGTATTTAAGATACTCCTCGGTAACTAAGGCAGTTTTGGTATCTAAGATACCTCTACGATCTAAGATACTATTTATTTTTGTTCGAAAAATAAAGGAACTTAGATACTTCAAAGTAACTAAGTTAATCTAATCTAATCCTGACAGCTCTGACCACAATTATAAAGTTTTGTTTTCTTTCTTAAAAGAGTGAACTTTTGGTGGTGTATTTTTCGGAAAGAGGAAGAGTGGAAATTATCAAGAAAAATTAAATTTTCAACATTATTATCATCAGAAGAAGATGCAATTTTCTGCAATTTAAATTACTTAATATACCTACCATGTAAAACCAGAAGAGCTGCAAAATATGACTGTATTTTCTATGACCAATAATACCTATTCATCTAGGAGTAATGCATTAATTTATAAAACACACACATAAGATATATTTACAATATCAAGTAAATTGAGGATGTGAAACCATCCGGATATGGGCGTTTGGAACCAACGGTTGGATTTAACCACTGATTGGGTTGGTGCATATCAATTTTGCACTTTCTGACGGTTTAACTATGGGTTGAATTTGAACCGACTCTTGGTGCAGACGGGCCCTAACCATAGAATTTTATAAATCTGTGATCCAGCTTTCTGGAAATCTGGGTTGATTACAAAAATGACCAATACAAAAAAATTAAAGTCCGAATTGAAACGGCAAGGCAAGCATTTATAAAAATGAAGACAATGCTTACAAACAAAGACCTTCAGTTGCCGCTCAGATTGAGGGCTATTGTACTATACGGAATGGAAGCTTGGACACTGAAGAAACAACATATAAGAAAAATAGAAGCTTTGGAAATGTGGTGCTACAGAAGAATATTCAAAATTCAATGGGGTTTCTAAGGATTATCAATGCAGAGGTGCTACGACGATTAAATAAAGAGCTAGAAATTATGAACAGTATAAAAAAAGGAAACTGGAATATTTGGGTCACATAACCAGAGGAAAAAATATGAGCTGATGAAAATTTTTATGCAAGGAAGGATCCAAGGAAGAAGTGTAAGAAGGCGCATCTCCTGGATGAAGAATCTTAGAAAATGGTTTAACTGTAGTTTATTACAACTTTTCAAAACAGCAGCCAACAAAGTGACCATAGCCATTATGATATCCAACCTCCGATAGGAGATGGAACTTCAAGAAGAAGATCCACCTTTGTGTCTGTAATTTGACGTATTCAAACATGCGCAGTTACCACGTCAAAAATGTATTTCTCCAACACGTTAAATATTATGTAATTTTAAGCCCATAACACGTATTTAAAAACAAATCTCTGTTCAGATTTTTAAGTTTTTCTTTCCGGATTAGCTCAAAACAGCCCTTTAAAACCCTCCTTTGCTGTTAGTGAAAAAAGTATAAAAATTAGATAATGACTATGCTATCGGTTGTGTCCTTTAAACGTCGCGGTCGTTAGAGTTACTAATGGCCGTATTCATAGTCCTCCCTTAAGTATGAGTGTGAGGGTAAGGGTAGGTTAAGGGCACTTGGTTGTTTCATAAACAAACCTCAAGATCTAAGGGTCGCTTAAGTCACCCTTAACTCAAGTGAAGACGTGACTACCCTTGAGGGCACCTTGAGAGTTTTATATTCCACAGATTTGCCATCTCTTATGCTCTGTATAGGTTATTATATTACATTATTGACATTTTTTATGGTAGTAAATAGGTATTACATATATAATAAGAAATAGTTATTTATGTTTAGGTAGTTTGTTATTAAGGAAGAAGAGTTATTATATTTATAGAAAGTTTGCATAAATTTTTTTGCAAATGGAAGAATTTGAGGAACGAGAATTCCAAAGAAGATTTAGATTTAGTAAAAACTGTGTCACCAATGTTTTACTGCCACTTGTACTACAACATCTGATTAGACATAGCAATCGACAAATTCAATAATGAAGATATCAAAAAGTATGTTATTATTTGGCGCATGCTCACAACCATAGAACGGTAAGATAAGCCAGCACAACCAACACAAATGCATTAAAAACCCCGAAAACGTGTTTACTCACTTAAGGGCTGGTTAAGTGACGTTTATGAAACAAGTAAGAGGTTGAGTGCTGAGTGACCCTTACCCAAGTCTCACTCAGTGCTCAAGTTGAGGGTTGACTATGAATACCGGCATAAGTCTACGGAAAATATTCATAAATGTCTGTAGATATTTAAAATTGAAATACTAATTAAAACACAAATTTTATTTACGTAGATAAACCAATATTTCTATGCATAAATGTATAAGATTTACCAAAAAAATGATAAAATATGTTTTAGGTATCATAAATATGTTAGTAGAACGTTCTTTTGCGAAGTTCTGTGCCAACTGTTTCAAATTAAACATTTCACTTACATATATTATACACGTTTTCAATATGGGTAAGGCTGTTTTAATCGATTTTATTACAAAAATAGTTTATCCGAGCTTTCCTAGTTTATTTAATCCTAACCAGTCAAATAAAATCAAATTTCAGGAAGCATTGTTAGTGACACATTTTTTATTTTATTTTAAATACTTCCATGCAAAAGGAAGAAGTATGCCATCTTGCTACCATATTTAAAGAAGTAGCCATAGTTTTCTCAATATAATCAGTACCTATTGATAAAAACTAAAGAATCTTATACCAGTACTGGTTATTTGAGTTGTAAATTGAAAATAATAAAACAAAAGCAGATTATACATTCTGCACGATCTCCAAATTTTCGTAAAACTTTTCATATTCATTCTTTGCTTTTTGGTAGTATATTATTTACACTCTATATGTTTATTTTGACAGTCTAGTTCTAAATCACTGGAAATATTCATGAACTTTTTTCTATTTTCGAATAGAATCGCGAGAGTAATAATTTTCACAGTACATAACTCAAATCTTGCACCAGTGTGAGGATATTATTCTATCACAGGAGAGATAATGTAAATACATTTTTTCATACTGTACAGACTCGTTCGAGTCCGGGAAATGGTACACTTGTACTTTACAGTACTCTTTAATTCTCCCAATGTTGTTTGAAATAATAAGTGAATCAACATAAACTAAGCTTTTATTTTAGTTTTTGAAGATTGACATTTGGCAGTTGGCAACTGCTGTTGCCAACAATATGTATTAATTGAGTTGTTAATGGATTTAAAGTGTTTTCTGTAATCGCGGAAGACGTGTGGCTGTGATGTAGCACTTCAACAAAAGTTTCGTCCCTTTGGTTAATTCTTGCAATCTTGTTTTTGCCTTCAATCGATTCTTCTATATACTTTTCTGCAACTGAAGAACTCTTCCATCCACCGTGCTGTTTAGGAACTTTAAGGTCAGCTCCAGCATTGGCCAACAACGTTGAGGATGTCCTCCTGAAGCAATCACCTGTATACTTTTCTGGTTGGTCTAGTTTTAAGAACTCAGCTATTTTCTTAAGTGCTCCGCCAACAGTATGTATACCAGCTCTTTGAGACAGACATTTTCCTTGTCTATATAACCCACCAAAAGAGCTTTCAAGGAGACGTGTTGCCGTAAATTCATGTATTTTCTAAACACATCCAAATAGTGAACCTCATCACTGTTAATCACAGTGAAAGCTCGTCTAATATGCGTTTTTGTCTGGTTAATCTTAACTACTAGCAGAGTACCGATATCCTCCACATCACTAACTTCTAAATTATAGTTTATCTGGAGTCTCCCTCTTGAAGCTTTCAATTTGTTCCTTTTTCAGCACTTTCGACTGGTTTGGCTGATGGTCTATATTTTGTTTTTTCAAAAAAGCTATCAACTTTGGGAAACTTGATATGTTGACATTCTCATTAACCATAATCATTGATTTTATCATCGAGTATTTGGACCATAATGAAGAAGAGTTGAATGTTTTTGACTGCAAATTTAAACTGTTAAACTTTTCAAATTGTGTTGTTCACGCCAGTTGCAAAACAGCGCATATTATTTTTCATATCTTTTCGCAGTCTTAGCTGGAATGATTTGCCCTATCGCTTTCGCAGTTTTCTCAGCTAATTTTAGATCCATTTTCTCCGCAGATATTTCGTGTGTGCAGAAAAATTCAATGTCTGCCTTTATTTACATTGTTACTTGGTAACCTCTGTTCATTTTTTATTTAGAAAGCAAATCAACCATGTTAAAAATAAATCAAGTAACATAATTTTTTCACAGCAGTCTACATGACATCCTAATATAATGATCAAATATGTCATTTCAGTTTCATATTTTATTGCGTTTAAAAGCAAAGGCAGTATCAAAAAAATATAGTACGATAAACGCCCGTGAAGTAATTATTACGGTACTCGCACCGCTCCTCCTCCAAACAATTGTCTTCGATCGGTATAAAACCCTTACCTTTCTCCATACTTTATATACTATATTTTGATTCATTACGTACACTTTTTGTAGGTCATAAAACTCTTTTGTTGATTAATTTAGTAAGCTTAATATTTGAAGCATCAGTTGCTGTTAATCCAGGATGTAATTATTTTCAATACTTAGAAGTAGGTACTGTATATTATATTAGTAATAAGGAATATCCATCATTTTATGGACCAGGAACTGATTGTTTATGGTCATCTCAAAGTCCTTCTGGTACCAAAATTCTGCTCACGTGTGATGAAATAAATTTGCCGAGTGTGAGTATGGTTTTTTAAACAACTAGAATAATGCCTTGTGATAAATTATACTTAGATATGATGACTCTTTTTAGACTTCTAACTGCAATTCAGATAAACTTAAGATATCTCTAAGTGGAGATGTCAATTTTGCCGATTCAAGAATCTATTGCGGTGTTGGTTCCATTACATTGATTTCAAATGCAAATTATATCGCTATTGGTAAGAGAAACATAAGAAATAAATTACATTTACTTGCAGAACATTTAAAAAGATCAATTAATAAAAAATCTTCAATATAAACACAAAACTTGGTGGGAATTAAAATTAATTTTACAATCAAGTATTTAATTTTTTATTCTCAGTGTTACATTTTACAAAAGTTAGTACAAAATACTTAAGTAAAATACATTTTTGATCACGAAACTTAAGTTTCATCTTCAAGTCAATATTTATTTGTACATATAAGAATTATTTGTTGGTGTATATAGGGCTGGTGGGTAACGGTTCCAGATATTCCGGCAGATTTACCTGCACTCTAGCTGCTGTTAATAGTTTTGAGCCTACAACAACTACAACTTCTCCAACTACATGCGATTGTGGATGGAAAAGAGCAGTAAGTAACAAGGATAAACATTTTTAACTACATAGTGTTTTATTTATATTTTAAATGGTTGCGTATCCTTGAATAATAGTGGAAAGCAGTCATTTGTGACCAGTTATTTAAATTTATGTTTTTTTAATTAAGGTTGTACTAGTACAGTAGAAGAAAATTTATAATTTATTTATCTTTCCTACAATAAACAGAAACAGAAAATTTCGTATTCCTTACTATTATTTCAACTAGAAAATTATAAATTTCGCGAAGCGATGAGTTTTTTAAAGAACGAGTGTCACAACAGCCATATGAAATAAGTTGTTTATAATATTTTTTATATTTTGTCATTTTATCATTTTTTAAATTAATTTATTTTTTGTATGTAAATTACGAAAATTTTGATGTTAAAAAGTATGTTGATAGTATTGTGTAATTTATAACATTTGACAGTTTTGAAATTTAAATTATCAAATGATAAGTTTTAAAATATTTTAAAATGAATAATTCACCAATAATAATATATTATATAAGTAAAAGGTGATATTCATATTCACAAATACTTTTTTAAAGAACAATATAAAATTAAAAAATTGCTATTAGCCTCAAATGTCATTGTCAATAATCTTGTCATTAGATAGTTCACTCATGTTGCCAACCATTTAAAACAAACATTTGCGTGCGTAAAAGTTACATTACGATACGCTAATGCGTTTTGTAATGAAGATTTTTATAAGTGCAAACTATAAAAAGTTACATTACGATACGAAAATGCTTTTTATAATAAAGATTTTTATAAGTGCAAAATATAAAAAATTATTTGTGGGATTAGTTTAAAAAATTATAAAAAACGCTGGGACCCATCGCCTTTGAAGTTCAAATGTGAGCTTTTTATACATAAATTTAAATGTACAAGGTGATACACGCAATTTGTCACGAATAGGTAAAAACTGTATAGATAACTATGCCAATATAATTAAACTAAATCGGTAAATAATGTCTGTCATTTGTGATGTGTTGACATTTAAATATCGTAGTTGTCAATTCTTCATAAGGTACAGTGTCTAAAATTCATGCACAATTCAGAGAACTTGGACATATCAAACCATTAAGGGCAATCCTACGGCTGAACATTTAAGCAAAAACAGAGGTTTCGCTCGTAACTAATTGTAACTTTATTTTTTTAAATTATTTAAAACTGCTTGTTGAGGCTTCAAGAGAAAAGGTGTTGCTAGGGATTTATAGAAACAAAATAATGAATTTTTTTTTAACATTGCTATTATTGAGGGGAAAAAAATGTTAAAAGTTAGGTATTTTAAGATGCAGTTCACGCCGTTATCAGAAAAAAATTGAAAAATCTAATTCTATACATCTCTAGTATCGTCCTTTAACTATTTCCCAAGTTTTTCTTTTTTCAAAAAAGTTAAGAAATAAGGGAGTAATCAGTGCTCAGCTGAACCTCTGCAGCCCGTATTTTTCGATCCATAATGTGGCGCCATCAACACTGAAATGTATTAACACCGAAACTTTTATATATGGGCGTGTTTTACATTTTGGACGGACTAAAAATTTTTACAAGCCATTCATGACTTAATGAACTTGTAGTCTGGGTATCTATTTATTTGTAAGACTAAAAAATAAATGTAAAAGAGTTGATACAATAATTCTTGAAAGTAAAAAAATGTATTATTTTAATTTTACTTAAGTATTATGTTATAAAAGGGAATTTTTTTGTAAAATTTCGAACATTATAAATACCTACAGTGTGGAAACCACTTATGGAATAAGATTAATGCTGCCTTTAGTTTACGGAATTATAAAAAACGGTTAGACACGTCAATTTTTATTTTCAATTCTACACTATTTGGAATAAAACATTAATAGATTATTTATATAATATTTCAAATTATTATAAAGTTTTGCTTTATCAATTTTAAAAACGAATATAAAATACGAAGAATAAACCATGATACAAATGAACAATTTAAAACTTTTATAAACATGTTTTTCTGAAAATGTGTGGGCGAGTGTGCGTATGTGTATAGAAAGTTTAAAAATTTATTGTACTAACCCTTACTTTTTGGAAGTCCATCTTTTATTTAAAAAATTGCTTTTTTAAATAGATAGTGGAAGTTTTGTTAAAACGAAGAGTCTTTTATTATTCTTAAAAAGTTTAAAATGGATTTTCAAAATCTCAATAATTTTAGCAGTAAATTAATTCAGCTTATTTCCAAAATATTAAACTCATAGGCTTACGTTAAAGGGGTTTATTAGGTTTTATATAAAAAAACGAATTAACTGATTTAATTAAATTTTACTACAAATCTCTTTAGTACAATATTAAATTTGTAGAATATTTATGTACTGAATTTTTTTTGTCTGTATACTATTTATAAACAAGTGTAACAGAGTAATCAACTAATTAGTGCAATACCGAATAAAAATAAAACTATAACCAAAAAAGATATATTACCTCTACTTTTTTCCTGAGGGTTAAAGGTCCAGCTTTTGTGTCTTTAACTAACTCTCTAATTTTTTTTGAATAGTTGCGAAGTAAATGGTTCTTACATTCAATTTTTTTGACAATTACATCGGAATATGGATGAATATCTAATATCCTCTTGTAAGTGTTGCTGTCTTCATCAGCGATGACTTTATCGTATATTAAATTGTACATAGCCACACTTTTTTGAAATCCCTCCGCTATAATATCGGCTTCCATACTTGCAGAAGAACCAGACCAGTTTTTATAACATTTATGAGCCGAACTGGATTCTTCATTGTTACTTATTGAATAATTGCACAGCGTACAAAACTTATTTCGTACGCCGAGAAAAAGCACTTTTTTAGTCAACTATTGCCGCTGCTCCTGATAAAGAATTATAGGTGTTTCCGTAGGAACGTTTTGCCCAACTACCATCTACAACGACGGTTATTAAAGCTATTCCATTCTTTAGCAGCATCTTTCATTGTTTGCACGCTCGTTTCTTCCCAAGCGTCAGAAATTTCATCGTGAACTTTACTATAAAGTCTCTCTGACATACATGGTATCTCTAAAGAGGCACTTATTTGTTCTAAATGAGCAAACCCAGATCCGATTGACATTATACCTATCACTGCATCTTTATTTACATTGCCTTTGGTGTCAGGTGAGGTTGCAATTTGAAACTGCATATTGCACATGTTACATTTTACATGTAAATTCGAAATGAAACCTTTCCTTTCTTCTTTTTTTATAATCATATTTACATGAGAACAACCGAATTTATCTGAATGACTAGAAAAACTGATAAGCGAGCCAATAAAATAGTTCAGATCTACTATACGTCGACCTTCTAAAATTAATGAAGATTCGTGATCATTAATTGACTTTGATTGTAGCTCTATATCTGACTCTAGCTCTAGATTTGTTCCTAGATCTACATCGTTTTCGGCAACTCTTTTTTCAGCTGTTTCCTAAAAAATAATACAGTATCTGTTTGAGCCATAATATTTGGGTTTTCTCGATTAGGCACAAGTAACTTTTTATGCAATTAGCAATGGTTTATAATAGGACAGATATAGATATTGCAACTTGCATAAAAAGCTAAGATAGCATCATAAGAAAAACCCAAACATTACCTCGACCGCAAACCACTATTGCGTAACAGGAGGTTGTGTGAAATATTGGGATTAGAAAACTTAGTCCTAACCCAAAAAAACTAAACGATTATTGAGAGTTTTTTTTACTTTAAGGGATAATTATCAATTCAAAAAATAACAAAAGTAAACATTACATTATTTAGAAATGTATTATTATATTAATAACAAAACTTACCTGAACCTCACTATTACTTTCAGTCATTGATCTCGCAATAATTGGTTTAAGCTGTAATTAACAAAATCTATTTAAAGTGTGTTGATACTTCTTGCTTTAAAATATACTTTAAGAAATAAATATAGATCAGATATAATTTGATATAATATAATATTAAAGGTATACCTACTTGAACCTCACTATCGCTTTCAATAACTGCTGTCGCAATTGGTGTAAACTGTAATTTAAAAAAATATTATATTGTAAGTAGGTATTTTTGGATTAGTTTTGTTACCTCTTTTTTTAAAGGAAAATGTTTACGCTTTAGTCTCTTTGTACTTAATCTTAGATGGACCTTATTTCCTCTGCGATAAAAATTTTCTTTTTTCTTTTGTACCTTATCCATTTCTAGATGTCTGCAAACAACACAATACACAACCACGAAAAATATCTATAAACAATATAAAAAATCCCACAGATCACTATTAACGAAACAAATCTAAATAAATCCTGACCTGAACTGTGTAACCCCCGAATCCGAATAGTTTCTCACTCTAACGGCAAAATAAGTGGGAGAGGGATAAATAGTCTACTGACACGCCTTCGTTAGCTTTGAAATTTTTAACCGCTTGCACCCCCCTGATATTTTAAGTTCGTATCCGTTTGAAGGATGAGCCTTAAAGAGAAAACTGCACTTCGTTGAAGATGATGTTAAGTGTTGTGGAGAATCCAACGTAAAGTTCACTTCAAATTTCTCGTCAAACTAATGTGTCACACAACTGTCCTAAGGTGTTTCCATAAAAAAAACTTCATCCATATAAATTGCCTTTTGTCCAAGAACTAATAGAAGACGATCCAGATCGTAGAATGGATTTCTGCAAAAGAATTATGAATAAATTGAACAAAAATGAAATAGCTGTAGGTACAATTCTTTTTTCTGATGAATCAACATTCACATTGAACGAGGAAGTAAACGAACAAAACTGTAGATATTGGTCAAAGGAGAATCCTCATTGGATGCGTGAGACACATAGTCAGTATCCTGAAAAGTTGAACGTTTGGGCAGGTATCATAGGTGATATCAACCTACCGGAAGAAAATATCTGGTTCCAGCAGGACGGAGCCACACCCCATTATGCTTTAATTGTAAGAAATTACTTGAATGAAATTTTCCCCAATAAATGGATTGGACGAAGAGGTACTATCGAGTGGCTAGCTAGATCGCCGGACCGTACTCCCTTGGATTTTTCTCTGTAGGGTTATCTCAAGAACAAAGTATATGCAACACAGCCAACTAGCATTGCAGACCTCAAAGAAATACGGGCTATTTCACCTCAAACTTTAAACAAAGTTCGGGACGACTTTTATAGGAGACAATATTATTGCCAACAACAAGGTGGAGAACATTTTGAGCATTTGTTTTAATGTAAAAATCAATTACGTCAAGTATTTTATGTATTTACTATCTTGAACAAAATTATAATTTATATCTTTTTTTTTCCTAGATTCTAAATTTGAAACCTCTTTTGATTGTTAGAATTATTTGAACTATTGCTTTTTTTATCCAATTAGTCCTTAATGAAATCTTGGCCCGTCTTTGAAAATTTGCTTAAAATAACTTGCAAATCTTCTCTGGTCACTATAGATGACTTTGGATGTTCATCATTTTTTTGATTCTCTATTTTTCTTAGGAGGCAACCTATTAATACGAATATTTTCTTTATTCTTTTTCTTTTTTATTTAAAATATAAAGTCCCATTAAAATTCAAAATATGTCAATCAAAAATATCTATTTCTAAGTATACCACAGTGAAGAACTTAAGTGAGTCTTCATTTTATACATAGATAAGACATAAATGTAATAAAAATATATTAATAACAGTAAACAACTAATCTTTTAGTTGTTTACTGTTCTTAATAATTTCACGTAGTAAGGGTTAGTACAATAAAAAAAATATTTATTAAGTTGAAATCAAATGTCCAAGTAAATGTCACAAAGTTTTATTAAGAGTGTTTCCTTATTATTATAATTTCTTTTCTTATATTGTAAAACTTGTTTGTATTTTAGCCTGATGATGGCTTCTCAAAAAGCCGAAACTAGTAGCTGTTAATAACTTTATTTATTACTTACTCTTAATAAAACTTTGTGACATTGACTTGGACATTTGATTTCTATATCGTAGTCACATTTAAGCAATGGATGATTTACTTCATTTGAAATATATTAAGTTATTGTAAAGATCAGCATGATATAGTTTTTTCCTGGTTTTTCTATATCATTGCACAGTTATACTGATCTTAGAGGAAATTATATCCAGGATAATCCTTTAGGGCTAATAACACTTAGGCTATAATGTTGTTATGTCTTATTACTTCCAGACTTGGTCTAGCCTTAATACTATTTAATCAACATCAGGTAGCTCTGAAAAAACAAAATGTAACTTCAATATGTCAATCTGATGATGCTCGTTGTGGCGAAACAGCTGTCACTGTAACTTTAAAGCGAATTTTTTAATAAAACGTGGAAGTTACGTTTGCATATATTACGTAGGATATCTGTCATAAAAAATTAAAATAAAAGTTCATTGCAATGGATTCTAATCAGTAAAAATGTACCTGAAATTAACATTGTAGCTGCTTTACAGGAAATATAAATTTTTGCAGTGATAATTAGGTATTAAGTGGTAACATATGTACGACAAAGTTACGGTATATGGGTTGTTTAAGAAGATATCAAAAAATGTTATTAACAGAAATGGTAGATGTCTTTAGGGTCCATATTTTGAAATTACCTTAAACTATACAGTGTTTATAAATCCATTACAAACCAAACATAGGATTTTTTTAAATGGGAATCCCTGTATATTATACCGAATTCGGACTGCTCACATTGTTTTGAGGCTTTTAATATAATGTTTTGATACGTTATACAGAGTCCTTCAGAAGTTATGGACACGTTTATGTAAAAATCGTAGGTAATCATTGCTCTGTATCTTATTGTACGTTGAAGAAAAAAAGTATTTTGCTCAACAGAGTTTTGTAATATGATACAATATCACCGTATTTTATTAAATATTAATTATTTTCCCTTTCATTTTCTCTCTTCTTTTAAATGAAACACCCTGTATAAAATAATGCAATGCTGCAGTCTAAGTTCAAACATTCTTGTGACACAATGTACTATTTCTTTGAACTAATTAAGATCCCTATTGTGCATTTATTTAGTTAAACCTGTTTATCTTAATCTTTTTTCTTAGACCAAAATAACAGGTGGTGTTCCAACTCTTGTGAACGAATACCCTGCAATGGCCGGACTAATAGATGCCCAAAATAGAGAAGTTTTTTGCGGATCTACCATTATTTCAGATAGATATGTACTAACTGCAGCTCATTGCGTGAGATATACCAATAAAGAAAACATGGGAATCCTTGTTGGAGACTGGAACATATCCTCAGGTAAATCAAACATTATCTACTGTCAATTCCTGCCATTCCAATTATCATTGAAACTTTAGCCATTAAGTATTCTTTGTCATCAGCTTCCACTAAAAATTTGGCAAAATCTTCTTTAATAAAAACTTTTGACCTTTTAGTCCTGTACCCGTCCGCTTGCCTTTTAATATAATGTGGAAACTTTTATATCTTTCTTACTCTCAAAATATGCAAGTAAAACTTTCTCATGTCAATTTTTAATTTTCTTCTTATCACACCACGTAACAAATTTTTCATATGGCAAATCATAAAATTACTATGACTTTTTGGGAATTGCTGCCTTTTCAATATCGCTTGGTAGCTCTTCAGATCTTTTAATTTTTTAAAAATAAAGCTAAAAATATATCAATCTCGCTAAAAACCTTCCGTCTAGACTTTTTTACAAACTGATAACTAACATGAAGTAACAGCCACTAAAGCCAACTAAATTTATGTTTTCCAAATTTTTATTAATTATATTAAAGTTATTACTTTCTTCAAAATTAAAAAAAAAAATCTCATGCGTTACACAAAATTAGGCATTTCATAACTGATGGCATAAATAGCTATTTGACCTATTTAATTTTCTACAACACACCTTAAACTATACTGGGGTAAATTTGAAGCCCTGGAAGAAAACGGACAATTTTGCATATTTAAATTGTTGCAATAGTATAATAAAAAACTCTTATTAGATACATATACATATTTTTATATCTATATTTATGCCAAAATAAATAATTCTTATTCCACAGGCATGGATACTGCGGCTGCAGCTCTTTATTTAGTAGAAAATTACTGGGAGCATCCCGATTTTAATACGGATTTGCAAATAAATGATTTGGCTATTGTTAAAACACAAAAACAGATACAGTTTTCTTTGTTAGTTGGACCAATATGTTTACCATTTTTGTATTCTTTTGCTACATTTGACTTAACCAATGTCACTATGTTAGGTAAGTATTTAATTAATTTTGCTCTTAGTTTTCAAAATTATGTAAAACCTTAAGACAAGTCGTTTTTTATTTTTAATTCTAAGCTGTTTGAAGTAAAACATAAATATACAGTCTGATTTATGTAAGATCAGTAATGCTAGTTCCACTCTGTACCTTTATAAATAAAACACACTCCATAGAAGGTGATGTGAAAGCTGATGTTTTGTTCGTTGTTCAATGTTCAAGACAATCTTACGACAAGTGCACCCCCAGTTGCTGACCAGAATGACAACACTGGTCTAAGAAGTCTTCACAAAGAAAAACTTACTTCATATAAAGTGAATTTTTGTTAGAAGTTAATAGAAGATGATCCAGAGCATAGAATGGAGTTCTCAGAACAATTTATTCAAGTCATATTTAATAATTATGGGTAGGTACAATTTTTATTGAAGGAAATTTAACAGAAGAAAAATATTTAAATACGTTAATAGACAAAGAGACTGCCCAATGAAAATGTTTAGTTCCAACAAGATAGGACAACATCCCATTATTCTAGAAATTAGTGTCCAGCCTCCAGACCTAACGCCGTTGGTTTTTTTGTATCTTATGAGTGAAGTACCTGCAACACAGCCAATTAGTATTGCTAATATCCAAGAGATAATTATAGAAACACATATCACAAGAGACTCTTAGAAAAGGACAAGAACAAGAACAAAATTAATTTGATTCCATATGTGGTTTCCATACTATATATAAAACTGATTTTATTTTTGTAGGTTGGGGTCAGCAGTTCTTCAACGGACCAACATCGGATGTATTACTAAAAGTTGACGTACAAGTAGTAGCTAACTCATACTGTCAAAGTAGATTTCCTAATAATGTTATTACTTCTAACCAGATTTGTACGTACGCTCCAAATAAAGATGCTTGTCAACGAGATTCAGGAGGTAATGTCTTTTTTACAATATAGAAAGTATCATAAACATTATATATATTGAGATGAATAGCTAAGCTTCAGTAAAATTAAAATGTAAAACTTACATCAATATATGCAAATATAAAAGAATATCAGAATAATTTTCATTAAAATAACAGCTACTTTTCTATATTTCATTTAATTATTCGGTATAATAATCTTAAATGTGAAATATTCAAATAAATAATGGTGAATGTATTTGACAACTTTATCTTGGATAGGATCCTGTAGTATTATTCAACAACAATCAAACAAGTCCCAATGCATATAGCAAGTCCCAATTCATGTAGCAAGTTACAATTCATATAGCTTTCTATGGAAATTAAAGTTAGAATCTAAAATAAAAAGAATATAATTAAAACTATTAATTTAATTCATATGTTTAACAAACAATTGTGTAATTTAAGTAGTTAAATGTTTAAATATTAGTTATAAGGTGGAGGTACTTACATGGTGACAGGTAGACACTTTGTAGTCTTCGATAGCAGATATTATGTATTCAGACAAAACCTCACAACCTGAGATATACCTAAAAACATAAAAACTGTATAAATAAATGCTATCAGACAAAGGTGAAATCAGTGTATGAACTATAAATGTTACAGTGATAGACAGAGTAACCTTTTATTATAAAAACTCAGATAGTTAATGCTGCAAAGAAATAGTCAAATATGTAAAAAGATTTTATCATTTTACATTAATTTAGGTTAAATTGTGTAAATCAAAACAATTGATTTCCTAATTATCTATCATAATTGTCATAATTGGGAAAAAGGTATAAAAAGGCAAAGGGCCAAGTTAGTATGTCTTGTTGTACATAGGAAAGACAAAGATGCAGATAGTGTTCTAGCACATGATTAGCTTCCTAGAACCTCCAGGAAACTTCTGGTAGCTTGGAAATGTATAAATCAACGCCGACAATCCTTCCAGCGGCAGAAGTCAGGTTCTATCAAAATCCGTTATAGAGCAAAACAGATTTCTTTCAACCAATAATACACGTCCAGTACACAAGTTGTTAGATAATTTTGTAAAACATTTTAAATTATTGTAGTAGTTAGTTTAAGTTATACAATTTAAACTAAAAGAATTTATTTGATATTTAATAATTAATGCATTTTGATAACTTATTAATCATTGTGTAAATAATAATTTCTGGTTCATAAAAGGCCATTTTTTATAATAAATTTATAATAATTATTATAATTATAACTAATCAATTTTTCATTAATATACCTAATAATCCAACTAGAAACTTGCAGAACATAACCACCCTGAAAAATAGGAGACCATGCTATGTTAGAACATTTAAATAATATCAAATATTTATCAATTTAAAATTTATAGAAAATATAGAATTTTACTCGGAAAATGTCTTTTTAAAAAACTTTATTAGACTAAAACAACTGACTTAAATGATTACAAGTTCTAAACTAAATCTAAATTACAATTTTTAAAATAAAGGAAACGTAACTATAAACAAAACATCAGCAATATATAAAACACCAATAAAATAATATATGATTACTAAGCTAAAAAGAATTGTACACCTAAGGGCAATGGCGTAGGTGACACCTCCCCCCTCAGAATGAGGCTTCACCAGGAAGCTGAATGTTATCTTCTGCTGTAGATTCTGGAGAATTCTTGGTTTTCTTTTTTAAAATTTTCTTCTTATAAATGGTCCATATAAAGACTAATAATATTCCGATATACAGAAAGGTAGTCCATAGACTCGGAATATGATAAGTATTTGCTTTTGTTATTGTAGGCATCATCAAATGGCTTGGAAAATTTTTAAATGTTAATGTTTTTAAGTTAATTTTCATTGGCGATATATGTAAATTATTAATATTTAATTTTAGTTTGTTTATTATAAAAGGTTGACCAAAAGTTTTTTTTTGAAATATTAACTCTTGATTTTTAAAAAAAATCTTGCATTGTGAGTTTTCTATTAAAAATATTCCTTTTAAAATTTTTGTTTCGGATTCTCGTTGACAGTTTATGATTATTTTTTCTTCGTAAGGAAATATTGCCAAAAACTGATTTATTTCCGGAATAATTTCAACATGATTTTCTTTAATATTGATTTTTGTATATTGACAATTTGTAGAATTTCCTGTGAGCATAATATTCTCTTCACAATTGTGATTATTATTGTCTTGTAAATGGCTGGGACATTGATACGTATTACTGCGTGTGCAAATGTCATGTAGAGGTTTAATAATGTTTTCTGATTTAAGCAAAAATTTAACATCAGGTATTAAAATAAGATAGTCTGATTCAATTCTTGTTGGTATAGGCAACAAATAAAACAGATTAAATAAAATACTATAGTCGATGGGTATTGATAAAAAATAAGTAATTTGATTATTTTCTACTTTACATGCTACGTCTATGGTTGCTTCAAAATCTAAAATATTTTTATATTTAATTTCGAAAGGTAATTCTGCTTTGTCATGATAATGCACTTTTTGCAATTCTGTAAATAGTTCACTAGATTTTATAATACTCGGATGTAGCGTTCTAAGTTTACAAAAGGTTAACGAATCTTCTACTGTCTCCATAGTGTCTAGAATTACATTAAACATGATTAAAAGTTCATTAAACAGATCTTTCAAGTATAAAATATTTTTTTCGTTAGCTTGAAAATCTAAAATATCTTTTATTTCAAATATTTTTGTCTTTAATAAATTTTCATTATACTGAATGTCCTGAATAGTTTTATTAAATTTTTCTATGATTGTCTGACTAACAGAATATTGCATATTTATTTGTTTTTGAAAATTTTCTTGATTTTTACTTAAGTGATCTAATATTAAATTTATTCTTTCTCCATCTTCGGCATCTAAATTACCTGTAATGGATTTGACGATTGATCCAAGACCATTAATCAATCCTCTTTTTTGTCTATCTAAATTAGAATGTACGTTTATATTATTAAACTTATCTATTATACTACTCCTAGTAAAATTTATTATACTAACAATATTTTCTGTCTCGGTTGAGAAAAATGTATTATTTGATATATTAGTTCTAACATGGCTATATTGTAAACTTAGTTTATTAAATTCTATAAGTAATTGATTTAAGTTATAAAAATGTACAAATGTGTGGCTAGATCTCTGCAATTTCGCAGGACCTAGATTTATAGGAAGGATTCCTAAATTTTCTGTAATTTCCTTTATTTGGATTGCGGCACATCCGGCTGCGAAGAACCTGAAATAAAAGCATACGGTTTCTTTTTAGGACGCTTAATGTTAGAAAGGTGTATATTTTCAGAAGTATTTTTATGTCTAGTATGTATTTTTGCGGTTTTACGCTCTGGATTAATTGATTTTATATTTTCTACTTGATATTTATTTTTTGACTTGCTTTGAATTTGTTTATTACGAATATATACCTTTTTTGGAATTTGTTCTGGTAATTCTTCTCGTTTTTCGTTTGCTTTACCAATCAATTTTGCCTTAGTACTTTGTAGTTTTTCATTGAGACTTGAATAAAGTAATTTCATTTTTTCTTTGTGATTTTGAATATAATTGTTTGTTAATTGTTTCTCTAATTCTAAGTCAAACGGTGATCTATTATCTAAATGTCCTGTTGTAATTTCGTAAGGTTTTAATTTAGTTACTGAATGGATACTGCTATTATAAGCTAGTAACGCGTAGTTTACTTTTTGTTCTATTGACTGGTTTTTGAATTCATTTTGATTATTTAGAAGTCTAATATGTTCAATTAATGTAGAATGACATCTCTCAGCAATACCATTTGATTCTGGATGTTGAGAGCTGATAAAATGTATTTTTATTTTATGAATATCTAATAATTCTTTTAAAACAGAGTTTTTTAACTCGGTACCATTGTCGGAAATAATTTGTTCCGGTATACAATGGTGGCTAAAGTATTTTAATAAACTATTAACAATTTCTATGCCTTGGCTTGAATTAATTTTATAAAGTTGACAATATTTTGAGAATGAGTCTACTATAGTTAAAAATTTGGTTTTTTCTAATGTAATTGTGTCTAAATGTAAAATTTGAAACGGTTTAGTAGCCGTTGGGGTAATGCTAAACATTGGTTTAATAGGTTTTCGGTCGTATTTTGCTAATTGACATATTTCACAATCGTTAATATAAGTTTGAATTGATGTTCTTTGATTAGGCCAATAGTAAAGATTTTTAATTCTATTTTCTGTTTCGTCTAACCCCTATGATTTGTTTTACCCTCATGATAGTTTTGAATTACTTCTTTTATTTCATTTATAGGGATATCTATTAATTTTTTAGTACACTTTGTAAATGAAATTTGAGAATTTTTAAAATACTTTTGAATAACTACACTAAATTTTTCGTATACAGGGTCCTCAAAGTAAATATGATATTTGACTTTGGGTATGACATATTCTTTTATAAAGTTAATTACATCTTGTTCAAAGTTATTTTTTGAAAATTGCACAAGTATTTTTTGCTTAGATTCGTATAGTTTGATAATTGTGGGTTTTGCTGGCTCAAAATTTACTTCTGAAATTATTATTTGATTTTTTCCTATGTTTACTGCCGAATCAGAAATTGGTATACCCACAATAGGGTTTTCTATATTAGTATGAATTGTGATGTCTTCGTCATCATCTAAATTAGGGTTAATATCCGGTTGAACGGAAAGTGAATCGGTTTCAACATTTGGATGATTATCAAATGATTTGTTAAAATCTTCCATATACTCAAGGAAGTTTTTTGACGGTCCCGGAATTTCCTTATTAGTTTCATTAATATTTAGCTGTATTCTAGAAAGACAATCACTATTAGTATTTAATGCTCCTTTTTTATACACTATATCGTAATCATACTCGTCCAGTCTGAGGCGCCATCTGACCAGTTTGGAGTTGGCGTCTTTGAGAGAAAACAACCATTGAAGTGGTTTGTGATCTGTTACGATCGTAAATTTTCTTCCAAAAAGATATGGACGAAAGTATTTTACTGCCCAGACAATAGCAAGGAGCTCCTTCTCGATTACTGAGTAGTTTATTTCAGAATCGTTTAAAGTTCTACTTGCATAAGCAATAGGAAGGTCAGAGCCTATTTTACCTTGGCTAAGAACTGCTCCTAAAGCATAATTGCTGGCATCTGTAGTGAGATTAAATGGTTGAGAGAAATCCGGGTATTGAAGAATCGGGTCATTAATCAATAAATTTTTACACATTTCAAAACAATTTTTATAGTCTAAGTCGTTAATATTAATTACTGCATTCTTTTTTAATCTTAAAGTTAAAGGTTTTGTGAGTTTGGAAAAATCTTTAATGAATTTTCTGTAATAGCCCAATAATCCTAGAAACCCTTTTAATTGCTTAGAAGTTTTGGGTATCGGAAAATTTTGAATGGCTATAATTTTATCAGGGTTGGGCTTAACACCTTCTGGTGTGACAATATGCCCGAGATAAGCGACTTCCTTTCTAAGAAATTCACATTTATCAATTTGAAGTTTAAAATTCGACTCTCTAAGTCTATTAAAAACTTCTTTCAAATTGTTTATGTGTTCTTGCAGGCTAGTGTTAAACACAATAATATGGTCGAGGTATACCAAACACTTTTCGTTTTGAATACCTCTCAGAATATTGTCCATTACACGTTGAAACGTGGATGGACTATTTTTCAGACCGAATGGCATACGTAAAAATTCGTATTTTCCATGTTCGGTACTGAAGGCTGTTTTTGCGATATCTTCTTCAGCCATCTCGATCTGATGAAATCCAGAGGCGAGATCTAACGTTGAAAAATACTGACAACGACCTAGTTTGTCTAGTATTGTTGTGATTTCAGGAAGTGGATATCGATCTCCAATTGTAATTGCATTTAATTTGCGATAATCAATCACTATTCGAAATTTTGGTTTTTGGGACGAATCTAATTTTTTTGGAACTATCCATATATTACTTGACCATGGAGAATTAGAAGGTCTAATTATATTTTGATCTAACATATTTTTTATTTGATTTTGTACCTCTTGTCGATAAACTTCGGGGTACCTATATGATTTTGAATATATCGGTATTTCGTTAACTGTTTTGATGTGATGCTTAATTTTATTCGTAAAAGTTAATTGATTACCCTCAACATGAAATATGTCTGTATATTCTTTAACTAATTTTAAAATAGATTCACTTTCTTCAGAGTTCATATGCTCTGTCCGCACTTTAGAAATATCAAACTTAAATTTTTCGGTAAACATTGTATTTAAATTAGGAGTTGAAGTATATTCGTATTCATCGAATGGTTCAACTTTTATATTACAATTTAAATTAACTTTAAAATATGATTCTGTGGGATTAAGAATCGTACAAACAGCTTTATGATTTTCTACTTTTACCACACATTCTGGAATTTCTAATTTTCCTATTTGTGTGTACGGAATAATAACATCACCATTAGCTACATTTTCTATATTTATATTAACTACTTGTTCACAACGGGGTGACACTACTGTGCAATTCATGCTCCCGCTTTTTATATTAAAATAGTTTAACTTAATACGGCTATTAGGTGTCACTAGACAATTATTATACAAATCGATAATAGCTTTTAATTTTTTTAAATTATCTAATCCTAACAAACAGTCAAACTGACTGTGGAATTTAAAAATGCAATATTCTAAGTTAAATTGTTTCTTTAAATTAAATATTTGAGAAGTTGGAATTATCGTACAATAGTTTTGCCTAGATGTACCAAGAGCAGAAGTAACTTCAAATGGTTTACAAGTAAAAGATTTTTTAAAGAATTTTTCTGCGATTTCTGGTATAACAAAAGATCTTGTGCTACCAGTATCGATTAAAACTTTTAGATTATATTCAGGAAAAACTATGTACGGTAATTCGCTTAGAGAATCGGTTAAATTTAATAATTCTACTCTCTCTCTTGAGGTTCCGAGGCTGTTATATCTAAAAAACTATCTGAGTTTTCATTATTACATTCATTATCATTGAGGTTATATAATTCCTCAGAAATAAAATTTTTTTGAGGAGTATTAGCATTATTTCTTATTTGTGAGTAACGTTGATTTTGAGTATTTTGTTGAGGTCTAAAAGTATTCGAGGTACTAACACTCATTGGTGTTGGTCTCTGTAAACGATAATTTTGACCTGGTTTAAAAACATTTGTATTATTACGACTAAGATTAGTTGTATTATTTTGATTAGGCACATTTCTAATTGAATTTTGCGAATTTGTTACAATAGGTTGACTTTGTGAAATAAAATTAGTAGATGGTCCTTGATTATAAAATGTTTTTGGTTGTGAAACCCTAGAATTATTCTGATAGAAATTTTTATTTTTATTTTGTGTATTATTATGCCTATTTTTTGAAAAATTATCTTGACTTAAATTTATTTGAAAATCATTAGTAAGGATACTTAATGCTACATTTAAATTTTCAGGATTTTTAGTTCTCATTAGAGTACCTAATGGTTCTTTTAGTCCTCTCAACAAAACTCTTAAAGCTAATTTTCTAAAATAATTACTTAAAATATTATGTTCACTAGTTGTATTTGAATGTGTCATTAAATATGATATTTGTAGATTTAAAAGCTTTTGTATTTTATTATAAAATTCATAAGGAGATTCGTTTCCTGTTTTAAATCTGCTAATTCTAAATTTAAAGTGTACATATCACGCTTATCTGCATAAGTATTTAGTAAGGACTCTTTTAAATCTTCCCACGTTTTAATATTACATGAAGAAATATTAAGTGCGGCTTCGCCTTTAATTTTTGCTAATATACTAGACATCAGATATTCATTCTGAAAGTCTCCTACATCGTGTTTATTGTAAAATTTGTTAACTAATTTTTCTGAGATTTCCAAAAATCTTGGAAGCAGTGCATTATCACCATAAAACTCAGGTATCATGTCTAAAAATTCTTTTTTCAAGATAGGTACTTGAGGAGTAGCCATTATGTTATTTGAATTAAAATTTAGATTTTTTCGAGAAAATAATTTATGTTTTTTATTATTAGAAAAAGTTGAGTCAGAACCTGAATCAGAATTTAAATCAGAACTATCAGAACTATCTGAATAAATTATAGGTAAAGTTTCTCTATATGACATTAAACACTTACAGTAAAATACTTCTGAATGTCCTTTCCATGGGCTCGGTCGTCAGGAACACCAATTTCCGCTTGGCCTTCTGCTTCTAGCACTAGGAAAATCTTCGAGTTGAGTTACTCAATTCACCCAACCAAAAGTTCAGGAATTTCACTTGATTCGAATAATCAATAAATCGTTAACACGAACCGACTGTTATTTTCATTAACACTTCGTTTGATTATCCTACTGACTGCGCCAAATATAGAATTTTACTCGGAAAATGTCTTTTTAAAAAAACTTTATTAGACTAAAACAACTGACTTAAATGATTACAAGTTCTAAACTAAATCTAAATTACAATTTTTAAAATAAAGGAAACGTAACTATAAACAAAACATCAGCAATATATAAAACACCAATAAAATAATATATGATTACTAAGCTAAAAAGAATTGTACACCTAAGGGCAATGGCGTAGGTGACATAGATAAAAATTAATTGAACTACGAATAATAATTAAAATCATAATATTCATTACAATATATATAAATTGAAAATTCCAAGTCTATTTTTTTCGTGGAGAGACAATAAAGGCAATTATTAACATTTTAGGACCAGTATTTTGGCAGGATCCTAATACAAAAAGGCTGCAGCTTATCGGAGTAATTTCATATGGTTTTGCTTGTGCTTCAACTAGACCGGGTGTTAATACTCGAGTAACTAACTATTTGAATTGGATTGTTAGCATTACGAGGGGTAAGTCATTAGTATCACTTTTAATACAAATAAAAATTATATTTACAAAAGTTACACTGACTAAATATACTAAAATAATTCAGTTTTCCAGGGGAGGTTTTCAAAAACCTTCTTATTCTTTTTACTTAAACAACCTTCCCATAGAAATCACGAAGAAATATAGTTACCTTGGAGTCACATTTACTTCTTCCGGTTTATTTCAAGAGATGACTTCTTCGACCGTGAACAAAGCTAAACAAGCCATTGGCTCAGTTTTGCCCATATTGTCCAATTCTCAAGTTGATACATGGCACCCTCGTATTAAAATATTTGAATCTCTAGCTCTTAGCATTCTATCCCCATTTGGAGTTTACAATACTTACACCTTTTAGACAAAGTACTGATAACATTTTTAAAAAGAATACTCTTAATGCCCCGTAATACGCCTGATTTTGCAATTAGATTAGAATGCGGTAGAGTCCAATACGCCTATAATGCTTTCAAAATAACGGACGTTAAATTGGCTTGAAAAAATACTTAATATGTCGGAAGACAGACTGCCCAAACTATGTTATA
This sequence comes from Ophraella communa, assembly GCA_035357415.1. NCBI lineage: Eukaryota > Metazoa > Arthropoda > Insecta > Coleoptera > Chrysomelidae > Ophraella > Ophraella communa. Next base: position 12,497,516 of record CM068995.1, on the reverse strand, counting down.
ATCAACAGCTGAAGTTAATAAACTCCACTAGTATAAAATACAACTGAACGGCTCAAGTAAGGGAAATGTTTAAATTTATAGGTCATGAAGATATTTAGAACTCATTAACCAGTAACACGCTACGAAAAAACAAAAGAAAATTATGCAGAGATTACTACAATAAATTATATTCAGCGGACGTTTCTTTGTTAGAAAACTGTCACTTTTTGATTCTGCTCTCTGCTTTAAAAACTTGCAAATCACCAGCGAAATACTTACTTCTGAAGTTACCTATTCATGTAACGCGTGTAATAGCCCAGCTACGCTTAAGTAATCAATTTCGTATCAAATTTTCATTCAAAAATATGTCTCATATAATTGATCCAAGCAATGTCTGTACCGTATGCAACAATGTCCAATCTATTCCGGTATGAAACCTAAGTTTGAATTTCTCGACAACACCGAAAACCTTTTAACTACGCTAGATAATCTAACTTGTGATCAGGCTAAAACGATTTATAATTATATAACAAATATATTAAAATTAAGATATTTTATCATAAACGAATAAGTAATGTATCTTCATACTCACTGATTTGGATTTTTTTGTTCTCTGCTATCACTTTTTACTTTTATATTCTATTGTAAGTTTTTTTTTATATTTTTTTTATGCCAATGTAACCAAACCATTGCTGTAACTTTTGTTTAGAAGCAATAAAGATTATCATCATCATCATCATCACTGACTAAATATAATGTATTTTTGAATAATAATATAATATAAATAGGCCAACAAAATAGGAAAAGCAATAATATTATCAACCACGGTTTTATAAAACTTAATATCTTTGCCTATTGATATCCATAGGAAGGTTATGTCAATAGTACATAGAAATTGCAGAAAAACGTTGGCTGCGTTTAGCAGGGGCTAGTGACTGTTTCGCTAATATTTCCCACCCGGCTACAATGGTTATGCTAGTAAAGCGCTATCTTGCAGCTGCTGGCAAAAATACTGGCACTGATAAAATATGCTGTGGATTATTTGTTTATATTTGAATATGGATAACATACAAAAAGCTACCCATTGCCATTGTCGCGAAAAAGGAAAAAAAAAGTTATGAAATAAATTGTGTTACTTCAAAATACAAATGTCAAACAGCAAGTACGTTCATCAGCTGGGTAACTGACCATAGGCAGCTAACAACGAACTTGAAAGTACAATACAGAAGAGTGTGTAGAACAAAAGTTCGAAAGGATATGTCAACGCCCCCTGTGGAGGGCGTATACATTTTGGTAATTCAATAAATGACGAATTATTGAAATTTAAAATTACTTTTATTCCTGCAATAAAACTTTTTTTATTAACAATTTATCATCAGATTGACAGGTGGAATTTAAAATTTGGGTTAAAAGATTTAGATAGAATAATTAGTATTTATCTACACTGAACAGTAATTTGCGGTAGTTTAGCGTTTTATTAAAATAAATCTAATTATTTAGGCTAATACACAAACAGTATACTCCCTTTAGAAACCTTTGTGTTTATATAAAAACAAATGATGGAATTCTCAGCACTACCTGTAAGCTACAGAATCTGTAAGGTATAGGGTTTGCCATGTTAATTTTTATAGATTTTTGCTTACAGATCTTACAGATGTGCTTAGAATCTCACTATCATTTAAGTTATTTGCAATATTAAAAAAAAGTAATGGATTACAATCAATTCTAGTTTTTTATTGTGAAATGCACTAAAAAATAATTAATTTTAGTTTTCTTTTTTCAGATACGAACTACTGTATATTGTAAAATATTAGACTGGTAATATATTATGTATATCTTAAACGGTTTGTTAAATAAAATTTTTAAATCAAGAACAACTTATTTTAATAATCCTAATTGGTAATACTTTAATTGTAAGAAATTAGAAAAGAGTTCACGATAAAATGTGACATAATATTAAATTGAATTATAAAATTATATAAATTGAATAAATTTTCTATAACAAATAGTTACACAGAAATACTTTAGGTCCTTTTTATTATTAGTACGTGAGAAGTGAAGCATAACTAGAGAATATAAAACTGTTTTTGTGTTCTGTGAGCACGACATCTAATTTTAAACAAGGTGATTGTAGACATGTCCACTAATAAAAATGAAATTGACAGAAGCTGGTTGATTCACTCCTTAGAACAAAAAGAAACAGGAAGGAGTATATGCAAAATGACCTTGAGTCCAGAAAGGAGCCATAGATTAGAAAGAAGTTTAAAAGGAGCTTGCATATGGCGGCCAATGGATTGGGAAAGTGTGACGTCAAAATTTGTGTTCTATGCTGTTGAACTGGGAAATATCAACGAAATGATTCCAAACGGCAACATTGTAAATCTCCAGAAATAACTTTTGTTTGAGTTATTTTGTTATTATTATACTTTAAAATATAACGGAAGTATCATAATTAAATACATATAAGCAAAATCTTTCCAAATTCGATTTTTAAAGTACACTTTTAGTAAGTATTCTTAAAATTTATGACAATGCACAACTTTGAAGGTTATGTTATAGTATTTTTTCGGAAATTTTCATCTACCTACTTTAGCGATATGTAAAGCATATGAATGAACACTTACCAATGAAAAAACAGTAATTAACTCCGAAAATTAGAGAAAATACAATAAAATTGTCAATAACACCTATAAAACATACCATAAAAAAGTTGTTTGGAATCATTTGGTGATTAAATTCCAACCAATCAAGTATGTGAATAAATTTAGTGTTGTAAATCATTTTGTGTTTATAAAAACCAAATAATACGCCTAAGCGCTCATTTTTGACATTTTTAATCAAATATTGCTTTGACAGCATACTGTAAACATAAAAAATGCGTCATACAAGGAGCTTCAAGATGGCCGTCGCAAATTTTTCATAAGTTAATATATGACAGACTCCTTCATGTTTCTTTTTGTTCTAAGATTCACTCCCTATTAGTTGGGGTATTTTTTTTATTACTTTCAATACTTGGTCTAGTCCAAAGCGTTTATAAACACTGGAGAAAATATTTGAGAGAGAAGGTGTTACCAAGATTTTACCAAAAGATTATACCCATGATTATTTCCCATGCTTTATATAAACCAATGAAATGTCACAATTTTGGAAATTTATACTTACAATTGGAGTCAATTATCAGCGACCATTTCTCTAGACCTGATTCAAAACGTCATACAAAAATGCCAAATACTATCGTCAGTTTTTGATTTCAATTTTTCAGTATTTATTAATTGTCTAATTTTGTCAATATCATTTATTATTTTAGTTGTAATCCTGATGTTAGTGTTCTGTTAATAAAGTTTTGTTCTCATTTACTTATCTGAAATAAATTTAATCTTCGCGGGGAATAATCTTCCTAAATGTAACACGACATTGATTAATATAATCTGCTATTTTTGTTGTTGCTAAATTTCTCGAATATTTTAGGATTTGATTCGACATAATTTTGGAATTAATAATCAACTGATTGATGGCAATATTATGTATCATCAAGTTGATATTAAAATCTTTATGTTAAAATTTAGATGCAATAAAAATAGCTGATTGCGATACCGTATGCTGTTTACGAAAGAGGTTACAGCATCGTTCGGGCTGGAACCGAATCGCGATCATGGATGTCGGTCACAAATATGCGTGCGGGCACGCATTATCGTCGATAAAGACAAATTGTTCGCCTAATGCACCAAAAAATGGTATCATTATTGGCTCTATAACCATGTCCCTATATCGTACAGCCGTCATTGTCATATTCATTAACACTACTAAATCAGTGCGGCCATCCAAACATACGCTCCCCACACGCAAACTGAGCCAGCATCAAAAAGAGTGGTTGGTGCCATCAAACGTTCATTGTATCGCTGTCCTCTTTCTCTCCACACCAATTTTCGACAATCCACATATCCAGCCGAAATCTGGACTCATCCGTAAACATACAATACCTCCAGACCTAAAAATTCCAACGACTGTGTTCTCTCGCCCACCAATATCTGCATGCACGCTGATCCGCAGTAAACCGTTGATGTGAACTATAGCTTCTGGCTCTTAAATTACATGCAGGCAACCTTCTAACAGTTTTACTAGATATCACTCTTCAGGTAGCATGCATAAAGAAGCTGTTAATTCTCGAAGCAGTAAATGCTCGGTTTCTTCTTGCAGTTACAGCTATAAAGCGGTCTTGAGCAGGAGTTGTAGCTCGTTCTCGTCCTCCTCCATGCCTGTACGCTGCAGACCCAGTTTCCAAATATCGATTCCATATATGACTAACTCTTTGGGACATATTTAGCCCTGTAGCAACTTCTTCTTGATTTAGCCTTCGTGTATCCAACGTACTAATTGATCGAGTAACACCTGTTTCTAAACTACAGTAACAATGTTAAATTCACCGCAAGCACTTCTGCGCGACTAAAATGTTAGTATTTTGAAATCGGAATTCCTACAATTCTGGTTAAAGAGATAATAGCGTATAAAAAAAACGACAAAAACAATTTGCTATAAACAGAGTTTACTGATAGCATGAAACGTATATTAAAAATATTATTTTTGTACGCAATTTTCTGAAATTTAAAAAATATCCACTTTAATTGTTGAGCAGTGTATATTCGCAAACATTAATTGAATATACTATTATAGAGAACTATTTTGGATAATACAATTATTACTTTTAGATGCAATGTATATAAGTTTAGAATTAAAAAAGTTTTAACTACGCCTGGGATTTCGACGCTATTGTCAGTAGTCCTAATCAAAACAACAAAGAGCTGAAGTTTCGTTATGTTGGTCAAAGGTTTATACAGATTCCCTATAAGTCTACATCTCTCATACGGCCTCCATTGTTTAGAAGCTCTTTGAAAACAATAAATTTGCATTCTGTAGTTGCCGGTCGAAGTGGATGTATATTATGCGCGAGATCCTTAACACAACTTGAGGGTTCTCCGTGACAGGCATAATTTTCAAAATACCGTTTATGTCCTATCGAATATTGTTACGCAAATTGGGTATTGTCAGTCTTTGTCGCATCCATGGCTCTGCTAAAGCATTCGATAAAATAGAGTAATCCGGGCTATAAATTACTTGCTCTAAACACACGAATTTCGGGTTTTACATTTCATTTCATAGGCTGTTATGGCTACCCCTTAATAATCCGCTTTAGTCACTTTCTTAAATCTATAAACAGGCTTTACAACTCTTGGTTATCGAGAATACTCACAGATATTCTCGAATCACTTTCTACGAGAGAGAAATTTCACACTCCTACGAAAACATAGGTGTGTTCAACAATGTCTTTACAAAGACCAATAATCTATTTGGATGAGACCTGGTATGATACCTACGATACGCCGGCAAAAGGATGGACCGATGGAACAGTGCGATGCCAATCAAAAGCTCCATCGAACAAAGGAAAACGGATCACGATTACTCATGCTGGATAAGAAGATAGTTGGATTCCAAACAGTTTGGGACTTTCGGCGAAGAACATTCAAGATTCGTCGTTGGATTACCACCAAGATACTACAGCCGAATTGATCGAAGATTGGTTCGAAAACACTTTACTGCCAAATATTCCCCCGCATAGTGTCATAGTTATGGACAATGCCAGTTACCATAGTCGCCTATTGAAGAAAGTTCTAGGCTCTTCAAATACAAAAGCGGAAATCCAGGAATTTATGCTCCAAAACAACATGTACTTTGAAGAAGGATATAAATAAACGCAACTTTTAGAGGTTCTAAGCACATTTAACATACAGAACACATATGTATGTGACACAATTGCAGCACGAAAAGGACATACAGTCTTCCTCCTACTGCGTATTCAACCCGATTAAGCATATGTGGAGAAAACTAAAGAACAAAGTGCGGACCCAAAATACTATACCTAGATTATGTCCTTCTGTAATTGCATTAATCCGACAAAATATAGATGACCCAGACGCTGATTGTTGGAAAAGAACCATAAACCATGTTATAAAAGTGGAGGATTCATACAGGTCATTTCATAATAACATAGAACCCCTTATAATTAATGTAGACGACGATAGTGAAACTGAATTGAAAAAATATTAACATACAGTGTGTAAAAGCCAAATGGAATAAATCCATTATTTCGGTTACTGTACATATTTATATAAAATCCCGAAACACGTCAAATTTAAATTATAACTTGACATTCTTTAACGTAAAAATGCAACCCCTACCTTCAACCCCCTTAGAATGACAGGTACAACCCCCAATTTTTTAAATGGGAAGTATAGGTTTGTGATATATAATTTGAAAGGTCTCTTCATTTTCTATTCAAAAATGTTTTTAAATTTGATGCAAATATTAATATAAAAAAAATTAAAATCATGTTGTTACCGAAATTCGCTAAAATATACTCGAAACTTATTACAATATACTTAATACTTATTTTAACTAGCAGTAGTAAATTGTTTTATTTAAGTTGTCATTGTTGTAATTTAAGTATAAAGTTTTTTCAATTCAATTCTGAAAAATGGTTAGATTAACGGAAATGCATAATATAACAGTTTTACAAATGATTGGTTACGGAGATAACATCCGAACACAACAGGAAGTACCGCCTATACCAAGGAACAATAAGTAAAATAGAAAAGCAGTTTCGCGAGTTTGGTCATGTAAGGCAGATAAAAAAGCAGCTGCCAATGCACTGAGTGATGAACTCAAATTAGATGTGTTGCTTGAGTTTCAGGAAAACCCACATACATCGAGTAGACAGGCATCCACTACATTCAATGCTAGCCATACATCGTAGCAAACATATTAAAAGAAAATAAATTGCATCCGTATAAGATGATACCTACTCAGGAGCTCATGGAAGACGATTTTGATAGGAGAACTTTTTTTGTGAGCAAATGATGGACATGTTGGATAACAATATTATCCAATTAGAAGACGTTATGTTTTCTGATGAGTGTACTTTTTTACTTACCAGTTGCGGCAAAATTGCCGCTACTGGTCCACGGAAAATCCTCACTGGATGAGAGAAGAACACACTCAGTACCCTCAAAAGGTTAATGTTTGGGCAGGGATTGTAGGGAACAATATCATTGGTCCCTTTTTTATTGAGGGCAACTTGAATGGCAACAATTATTTGGCACTACTTCAAAATGATGTCATTCCAACGTTGGCAAATTTATATCCTGATCCAGGTAACCCTCAAGTTCCAGCGAATACGATATGGTTTCAGCAGGATGGAGCACCACCACATTACCAACTTAATATCCGGCAGTACCTCGATACAATATTTCCCAATCGGTGGATAGGGAGGCGAGGATCGATTGAATGGCCAGCGCGATCACCTGATCTTACATTATTAGATTTCTTTTTATGGGGATATGTGAAGAGCCATGTGTACAAAACTAAACCTTCTGATTTAAATGACTTAAAAGAACGAATAACGCTTGCGATTAGGTCGATCACGCCTGATATGTTAAATAATGTTAGAAGACAGTTTTATTTGAGATTAGGATGTTGCCAAGACGTTCGCGGAGAACATTTTGAACATCTACTTCATTAACATTCATAGTTCTTTTTCGTGTTCTACATTTTATTATTTTGCATTACATTTTAGTTTTTGATTGTATTGTAGCGAATTTCGGTAACAACATGATATTAATTTTTTTATGTTAATTTTTGCATTAAATTTAAAAACAGTAACATTTTTGAATAGATAATGAAGAGACCTTTCGAATGATATATCACAAGCCTATACTTCCCATTTAAAAAATTGGGGGTTGTACCTGTCATTCTAAGGGGGTTGAAGGTAGGGGTTGCATTTTCACGTTAAAGAATGTCAAGTTATAATTTAAATTTGACGTGTTTCGGGATTTTTTATAAATATGTACAGTAACCGAAATAATGAATTTATTCCATTTGGCTTTTACACACTATATAAATTAAATTTTTATTAAATTTTATTGTGAATATCCTTTAATATACGTTTCTATTAAAAAATTATTTTTTAAAATTTAATCTTGACCTGTATTCTTTACCCAAACTTGCCAATACCTAAGATAAAAGTACCTAAGAAGTTTATTATCACCATCAGTCTCCTTTTATTGTAGACACTATATTGTTGAACACACTATATCCATTTCTTTATTTTCGTAAAACTGAGAATAAACGACTCTCTCGTAGGACCGTATTCGAGAATACGGGTCCTGGTTCAAATATAAGACAAATTACGCTGTATTGCATATCATCGGGGATTTAAGGGATTCAGGAAGCACTGCTCAACAGTGGACCAAACATATTAACGGATATTGTTTGAAGGTTGTAACAGTACCTGTTAACATTTTAAGCACCTGGTATCCTAAATATTAAATTCAATTAGTGCCGCTAGCTCCATCTATCATAAAACATTTTTAATAATAAAATAATGAATACGGTCTCTATAATTATAATTGATTCAATAGTTCAAAGTAGCTACGCTACGAGGTGTACTAATGAGTTGGCATTATCGAGTTCAAGAGGTTTTAATAATTATTCCCAGTCTCATTTCTTCTATTGATTTACTGTCTCATTTCTTCTATTGATTTACTGTCATATACAGGTATGTTTTTTTTTCCAATTTTATAATTCCTTTTTGTTAAGATATTTATAAAATATCGAAAGTTATATTATATTTTATTATATCAAAAGAGAATTTCAACATATTTCATTATTATTCAAAGAATCTTTTTATGGTAATTAAAAGTATTAATGATAATTTTTTATAAAAGGCTGGTAAAAGTACATTTCTGGAATTTTGATTAGTGTGTAAGATTATTAAAAAGTAAATTTAATGTAAAAATGTATCTTTTGTAATCTATTAAAATACGTTAGCATCTAACTGTAGATTTCGGACTATGCTGATTTGTAATTTTTGTGCCAGAAAAGTAAATGTAACACGTGTTTGACACTGGTAATTTTCAGAAAGTTGGAATATAATACAGTAAACTAGAGGCAACTCTTTAATTGAAGATTCTGTAAACCAGAAGCATCTCTTGAATTTGGAGATTCCGTAAACTTGAACAGCTTGTAAACTTTAAGCTCTCGTATGTACATTCTTAACTGGATTATCTCTACAACTGGGGCAGATCATCCCTCCACTAGTGATCTTCCATAATCATTTGGAACCACCTAGACAGTGCCGTAGCGACTCCAAGGTGCGGCGAAGGATCGTCCACTATTGTAACAGATAAGTTTATTGTGATCTATCAAGTTTACTGTTCCCATATTTTTTCTCTTTTATTTCCGTGTATATCTATCTATATCGTCAACTGTATTAGAATAAGTATTTTTAAAGAACTGTTTGCGGATTATTTTGTTGTAACGTATTCTCTACCTCATTAATTTCAGCACCAAGGAAATCTTATTATCTTTTATATGTTTGTACATTTTCAAATCATTTTTTTATCTTCATAGACAGTTTTTTCTGACATCTTTCTGTCATCTTATGATACTTATTTAAATAACTCAGCTTAAAACAACTTTCTTCAGTAGTATCATAAAAAATAAAAAGATTTCAGTGGCGCCCTTATAATTTCTTAAAGAAACAAATATTGTACAATAGTCAGAGCTAATGAACTTACTCACCCCTAGCCGAGGTATTTAACTATAATAATTTTTGCTGTAATAAACATTTATAAATTTTGTTAATTATTGAAATATCTTTTACAATTAATTAAAGACGAAATTAAGATTAATGTTTGTTTTATTGTAAATTACATTTTTTCTTTTGGTATATAGTTATTTTTTAAAAGTTAACTAAATAATTTTATAAATTCACTATCAACAGTAAATCATATCACAAATTGACGCTAAACGTAATAATTTGGTTACAAATTGTCGCCCAACGCACAAATAATATTACAAGGTTGGGTGAAGAGATATATTTTACATTGTATGACTTTTGGTGAAGGTATCAGTCAAGTGCAGAAATTTCAATCATTAGTCAGTTAACAGTAACAATATTTTAGTTTTGAAAAATTTAAAAATTTGTAGAATTTTCAACTAAACTGGTAAACTTAATTAAAATAAGAACATATTAGTGATATTTTCTAAAATATAAACGTGTTTGAATGAATATAATTATTAATAAATAATAATATTAATGTATGTATTACAATAAAATCCTTAGGCATTTTTTCTTTATTTGTTGTGCTTTATCTCAAATTAGTTAATAAGCTTTTATCTTTACCACATTAAAGGAATGACTTGTTTAATTACTATACAATAAATGGATTAACGCATTATAATAAGAACGGGTCGATGTGCTAAAGGTATCACATATTAACATTAAAAATGTTTTATTTAGGTTATTTTATCATGAGTCGTTTTTTTGTAGCCTCGTCTGTTATTCTTTTAATATTTTGCTTGTTTGTTTGTAATGCCATTCGTATTGTTACTGCAGTTGATGCCAATTGTTATTATACGGACTATTTGATACCTGAAGAAGTATATCCTATCGAGTACATCGATTACCCAGCAAATATCGATTGTTTATGGCAGTTCCAAAGCGACCAGGGAACCACTATTGAGCTCACCTGCAATGTAGATATACAATATGTAAGTAAAATTTAGAACAATTTTATGTATTTTTATTTTGTAAGTTTCTATTTCAATACTTTCAATTTATCTTTTTACATAAAAATCTGGTGTAATAATGTTTTGAACCGATTTTGTTTAACTTTTTCTACGCCTATGTCTGTAAAGTGATATTTAACATTAACGTGCACGTAATGAGGTCTCATAATACACAGTAACTTTTTTGTTTGAAGTGCTATCAAAAAACTTTTTAAATATTTTTTGTAAAGAATTTTAATACCTAGAATGTAGAATATTTCCCAACTAACTTTGGCTAACTTACTTCAAACTTACGTCAAAATTTCCCAAACATTTTTTTTAAATTTATATGGATATCTCGAGAACGATACAAAGAGCAACAAAAAAGTATTGCGTAAAAATAATCCTATCTCAAGGGGTTATGATGAAAAAACAAGGTTATTTTGGTCGATAATTTTAACTTTTCTAGACCCCCCTATACAGGGTGATCCGTTAGGGTAGCGAGCGGCCATATCTCATAACGTATTGGTCGTATACATTTGAGAAAAAAAAATCATGATAAAAGTCGCCAAGAGAAATTGCTGTAAATTATTTTCGAGTTTGTCAAACGTCCGCTAGAGGGCGTAACAACCAACAACAAGTAGAAAAATAGGATTTGTATAGAATTTTGCATAATAAAAGTATATCGATGATATCATTTTTATATTTACTGACCATTTCCCCATATTTTTTGTCTAAAACGCTTTGTTCTATCTATCAAAATAAAGTGGTGGGGAAGGTTCAATGGTTTTTTTAAACAAACCAAGATTTCTTACGTTTCGTTTGACCGATCTCAACAAATTTGGGCTCAAATGAAAGAGCATAATTCACACTACAAAACACTTACATAATTTTGACTTTTTGATAGGTTTACATGGGGCGCCCATATCTCGAAACATACTAATTTATTTATTTATTTTTAATTTATTTTTTTAATCCAAAACCGTTTGTCAAACGAAAAAAAGTCAGAAGATTCTTTTTGTTAGCAACTAATAAGAGAAAAAAAAACTGATTTTAAGGGCCGGTTTATTCACCTTTCAGTAAAGTGTTTGGTAGCGTTACTGAGAAGATTGTCGTCCGTAAGTGTTTATTCACCTCCTAGTAACGCCAAGTTTTCAGTAATTATAAGCTACTGAAGACTTTAATTTACAGATCGATTGGACCTGTCATTAAGGAATTACAGAGGAGATTCTAACCTAAAATTGTTTTTCGCGTGATTTATGTTTTTACATAATTTTTTTAAAATGGATGTTATTGACGAAATAAATCTTTTTCTTGACTATATAACGATCGCCGACCTTATAATAGCCAAAACAGATTTCACCAATGGGACAATTTAAACTGTTGGAATAATTTCGTTTAACAAAAAAATCGGTTGCACAAACTTTAGCCTTCATAGAAGAAATACTTTTACACCAATCTGAAAGGTATTTTATTGTAAACTATGTTAGAAAACCATTTAGGAAATAATGAAATTTTTTAGAAACAACCCGATTCCGCCACTGCAACAGCTTTTGTTAACCCTCAGATTTAACTAATAATCTTTTAAAATCTCGAAAAAACCAAACAAGATACACAGCTGATGCAAAGTAAAATGTCATCTGTCAAAAAAAACTATAGAACTCATTAATAGCGTCCTTAGAACAAAAAGATCTTTTTGTTCTAAGGTAGAGTCAGTCTCACAAACCACAGAAAATACACTGTTGCCTTATCTCCCGTAGTGATAAGTATTCAGTAACTACTGAACGAATAAAATGCGTTGAATAAACACAAACTGCTTACAGGTGACCTTTAAGTTTAATGAACAAATAACTAACGGATACTTTACTGAACAGATGAATAAACCGGCCCTAATTCTGATAAAAAACAGTGGCGTACCATTTTTTAATGTAATAAAATTATATTTTGGTCGATATTAACAGTTTAAAAAAAGGTAGATGATCAATTCTGTTCATTAAATTATAGAGAAATGTATCCCCTTTTAAAATATATAAAAGTTAATATACCATTACATTTAATTTTTTTGAAAAAAACTCAAAAATTTGCTATCATTTCAGTTAACGCCATCTAGCGGCGACAGCAAAAGTTAAAAATTCAAAACCAAATAAGAGTTTTATAGTGTAAATTATGCTCTTTCATTTGAACCTAAGTTTGCTAAAATCAGTCAAAAAAACGGGAGTAATCTTAGTTTGTTTATAAAAAAAATTGAACTTCCACCACCGCTTTATTTTAATAGATAGAACAAAACGTTTTAGACAAAAAATATGGGGAAATGGTCAGTAAATATGAAAATAACATCATCGATATACTTTAATTAGGCAAAATTCTATACAAATCATATTTTTCTACTTGGTGTTGGTTGTTGCGCCCTCTAGCGGACGTTTGACAAAGTCGAAAATAATTTACAGCAATTTCTCTTGGCGACTTTTATCCGCTTTTATCATGATTTTTTTTTTCTCAAATGTATACGACCAATATATTATGAGATATGGCCGATCGCTACCCTTAATGGATCACCCTGTATAATATTCAAAATTTGGATTTCTTTGTTCATTTGCATTTTTAACCCGATTTTTCCGACGTAATGACTGGACTAAATTTATCGTTTTCAGACTATCCTCAAACTGTCAAAAGCATGCGCACAAAGAAACAGAGAATTTCTTAGTGCGCAGGCTTCTGACTGTTTGAGAACGTTCACGAAACCCGAACAAAGAAAATTTAATTCAAAGCATTCCTGATAGACTATCGCCTTGCCAGTAAAGCCTTGATTATGTGATAGACTATGTCTAGTAAAGAGCATAATTACACAACAGATAACAGAGATGCAATATAGTATATTAAGTATGGAGAACGGTAAGAGTTTTATACCGATCGAAGACAATTGTCTTGTCTGAGATCGGTTACCCTTAACGTTCGACATGTTTATAACGTTTTTTGCACGATTGATACCATTATAAATTATAAAATTAAACATTTTCGTCATATTGACTAGTTTCATTCATTTTATCAAGATAGATACTTTGGTTGTTAGGTAGTAACTAAGGTGCATAACACCAATGGAGAATTGAGTTTTTATTATAGTTATTAATAATTTTAAGTACAATATTTTAAATTAAAATATGAGCGAAAGTGAGTTTGAAGAAATTAAACGAGATTGGGAAGATGGGTGTTCCGCAATTATTCCCGAAAAATCCAAAATCCGTTATCAATATAACTACCAAAGTTTTAAAAAATGGTGCAAAGGCAAGAATTTAAGAATCGATGAAAATATTCTATTGGCATATTTCGTTCAAAGACATATGCAGTTAAAAGCTCCTGAAAGCCTAGGGGCAGAATATTCAATGATTAAATCCACCGTTTTTCTTTATGATGGCATTGATATTTTCAAGTTTTCAACTTTGATCGCGTATTTGAAGAGAAAAAATGTTGGCTATAGGCCTAAGAAAGCGAGCATTTTTATACGGGAGCAATTTGAAAAATTTCTGATGGAAGCACCGGATGAAGAACTTCTAACTCACAAGGTAATGTAAGCTAGTTTAGGTAGGTCGCAATGATATTGGGAATTTCTGGTGCCTGTAGAAGAGAAGAATTATATAAAATTACTATGAATGACATCCAACAAACCGATGGTTTAATGATTGTAAAAGTACCCAATACAAAAACGAACATCCAGCGTAATTTTACAGTCGTTAATAAACCAGACGATAAAATTCCATATTTAGAAATTTTGCAATTGTACCATAAGTTTCAATATTAATAAATAATTCGTTAGTTTTCTTTATTCTTTCAAAAAATAAATTAAAATTAAGAGATTTTTTAACTCGACGGTAAGTGAATTACTTACCGTCGAGTTGGAGTACTTACCGTCGAGTTGCTAGTAAATGTCACCTACTGACGTAAAATCTGTCACGGTAAACAGTCAAAAATTATCAATCGTGCAAAAATATACCTTGTTCAGTATAAATATAGGTTCACGTCACAGCTGTCAGACCGGGACTATGTTGCCAAGCATTTAAAATAGGATTAGAATCTAGTAAATATCAAATATCTGTTGATATCTTAGAATATAAAAACGAAGGAAGGAGCGTTATATATAAACACCAATAGTCCTAGATGGTGTTTAAAAATGGCGTCAGCAGTTTCCGGTTTGTCGTTTGTTGTATCAATTTTAAAAATAAAAATACTGATGTAAGAAAGTTTTAAAACTTAAAAAATTTTGTAAAAACTTATTTCTATATACACTTTTATTAAATACATATATAAATATTACATAGTTGTGCTTATTCAGTAAATCACTTACGTACATAAATTGCATATGTGTACGTCTCTGAATTCTAGTTTCTTAAACGTGCTGTGTCTTAAACACTAAAACAGTACTGTCTCAAATGTCAAAAAAACCGTCAATAACAATAATGATGAATCATATATGGTATTTGCAAATGGCCGCTGTGACGTAATTTCCGTCGTAAACTACCAACTTGGGGAAGGTGTTAAGGCTCCTTCCTTAGTTTTTATATTCTAAGATTGATATTAAAATTTATGAAAATAGCATTACCTGTCAAATTTCCAAGGGGTGGTGGATCAGAGATTAGCGCTCGCCTTGTAAGCGAGGGGACGTGGGTTGGATTCCCACGTACGACCAACTCATTTCCCAAAAATATACGATTTTATGTTTTTTTTATTTATTACATATCAAATGTCAAAAAAATTATAATTTTATAATTGATGTCAATTTAGTCTGATTTAATTGTACGTTATATTACGACTATTTATACAAGTGCATAATGATTTTTTTGTAATTAGAATATTTTAAATTGTTCTCATTTTACCATTAACATTAATAGAAAATAGTTTTTATAATTTCCTAAAATTTGGTATATAATTATAAAATTTCTATAAATTGTTAAAAATAAACGTGTACATAAACCTCTTCTTAGGTTTTAATATGTCGTAGATAAAGTATAGTACGTTAATCGCCCAATTACGTAATATACTATTACTGTAGAGGTAGTCTATTAGCATATTTTATTTGTTTATCGTTTATGTAAAATTTAATTTTATAAAAATATACTACCTATTACATTTTTTAGCTAAATTTATAATTCCACATACTTTCTAGAAATAGTATATTTATACAAATATATTGTAATAAATTACAATTATTATGTATGTACAGATTGCATAAATATTGTTATTATTGATGTAATTATTAATTTTGTTGTTTTATAATTTGAAATTTTTATTTTTAAAGTTTTGTGGGGCTATTCTTTATATTTAAATTTGTTTCAATTTTAATTTAATCCTTTTTTAATCTAAAACACCTTAAAATTTCTTTATTTTATTGATCCTTCTGTTTGAAAAAATAATTATGTTATCAAATTTAAAATATGTAATTTTGTTTATCATTTATTATTAAATTTTATATATCAAAATCAATTATTTAGCATTATAGACTCATAAACTCAGTAGTCAGTTCAAATGTAAGATTTAACAATATTTTATTTGTTAACTTTGTTTTCCCTAAAAGAATAATATACCCTTGATTTCTTTAATGATACGGCTATGGCAGATTTTGTGCGCATCAACCCCGCACATAGAAACACGTGATCCTTAACGGTTATTTCTGGGGTAAAGAAGCGTGTGTTTATTAGTTGTTAAAAAGTTTGTTAATAATATGATGTTCTCTAATCAAGATTATAAAAAATTATTCAACGATACTGAAATATATTACTCACAATGTTTTTTGAAGTCATGAAAGTGATATAAGTGAATAAAGTTAAAAACATACCCTAAATCACTTGTTCCTGACGGTGAAAGATGGAAAATTTTTTTTATTTTTCGTGGCGGCTTTCCAGACTTAGCTTCTTACCAGTGAATAATTTACACCACGTGCAAATGCCTCCTTGTACGGATACCAAACAGGATTACAACCACTGGATATTATTTTTCCTTCGTTTCTTCCAGATATTTTATTATTATTGCAGGTTAGTCAAAACAAATTTAATTTTTCTTCTTAGGATATAATATTTATTATTTGGTACACAATTTATAACCATTTACAATTTTTCCAATAGATTTGTTTGAAAATACATTATATGATTTATCATATTACTTTTCAGCCATCTTTTATTTTTAACAGTCATCGGCCATTGTTTTTATGGTAATTTTTAAAATATACTGACGTGGAGTGACCTTTTGATCAAATTAGAATGCCCCCGAATTTTCTTTTTCAAAGGCTTATATACCCTCGGTCAAATTTTCATTATGGCTGCCTTTTCGAGCGTGTTTTGTTTTTATATAACCTCTCTTACATCAAAATTTTGAAAAATTGACTTTTTAATTATACATTTTCTGACCTTAAAATTATTACAAATTAAATCTGTACTATTTATTTCATTATAAATTAACATTTTTAGAATTTTAAAATCAATTTTTCTTTATTAAAACAGCTGGCTTTTTGGAGTAAACAATGTCAGCCATTTTGACAATTATTAATATCAAATTTAACAATTGTGAGCTAATATCTCTTTTTAGCCAATATTTTTAACAAAAAATGAAATTTTACATATTAAAATATGATCAGATAACTTTTATTTTCAATGAAACCGCTTATATTAGCTTTTATTTGCTTTTAAAATTTTACTATGTCATAGTGATTTATATACAAAATTTATCAAATAAACGAATTAATAACATTCAAAAACATCAAAAAATAACTTAAAATTAATTACTTTACAAAAACATACAATTACAACAAATAGAAACATCAATTAAACATCTAATACTAAGTTTATGTCCTTCTCATACAAGCACCTTTTTAAAGTTTATAGTCAAACGTTTTTAATCACCACATCACTATTTATAGTTTTTTTTTTTTTATTGAATTTATCATTCATAAAGTCTTTGATCAAGCTTGATTAAATAGTCTTAGCTTGTAAACACAAACATCACTTTCTCACAACTTTATTCTATCATGTAATATATTTCAATATCTCTCTTTTTAGGTTCTGTCTTAAATATTGTATTTCTATCAAATCTGAGATGTTCAGGACATAGGGACTACTAGACTTGTACTGATATCCGATACATCATACTACAAGACTCATCATTTGATACTTAAATAAATTTGAAAATGTTGTTTGGGGTAAGTAAAATTTGTTTATCAAATTATAATCATTGTCTCTGATTCATTTAATTTGCTCAAATATTTAAATTAGTTTGTTGAGATTTAAATTTTTGTATCTTATATTACTGACTGTATACAGTTAATATTCTCTACTCCATATAATAATTTTAAATAACCTATATCTTACTTATTCTCATTTTATAGCTACTTATAAAAAAATATTATTAAAATCATTATTATTATTAACCTTAATTATTACTTATTTAGCTTTTGATCTAACTAGCTTAATATAACTAATATAGTTGGTTTCTTACTAATATTGTATTCCTATGATTTATTATTAACATATTCTAATACTTTTTTTATTTTTTTATTTTTAGCTTAAACAAATTAGTGTTTTGGATTTTGATTCTTGAATCGACTACTGGTGTTAGCATTCATTCATTATCAAGATGGTTTTTGTGTTCTTGTGTGTATTACGGTTTTTTGAATTGGCTCTAATAAAGAAATTTTTGGTGTATTATTCATTTAATGAGAAGATTTGTAAATAATATCCATGTTTAATGGTTTACTTCAATTCAAGTTATTTATTTGGTAAGTTATATTTACTATTATTTTTTAAAACATTACAAATTTCCCCCAATTTAATTTTAACAAATTGTTACTCGGTAATAATTTTTAAAATTTAATTCCATTATATTTGATCCAAATCTAATAAGCTTAAAATTCCACTTTGTTATCTTTCAATTCTAACATATACCTTAATTGTACCTTACAAATAATCTTCATTAACATCTAACATAAATTCTAATTCATTTGGTTGTATATAACCACTAACTATTCATTGATAACTCATACTTTATTCCTAATTTTAAAATACAATATAATATTTACTTATTCTAGTATCTACGTTTTAAACTATCTTATATTCTAAACTTAGCTAGATTTTTAAAATGTTGGTCTATTGATGGTATGCATATAAGTTTTTAACGTTTACCTTTCCCCTCAATAAATTGTTATGTGGATTTCTTAAAATATAACTGTTTTCATAAGCTTTTTCGATTATAAACGGTCCTATAAACGGTAGTTTTAATTTTGCACACTCATTATTTCTTTTGTTGGCTACCTGTAGTGACCTTTCAATTACCCAATCCCCTTCTTTGAATATTGTTGGTTTCTTTAAATTTTTTAGTTTCTTTTAAATATCATTCTGCATTTCTTTTTAACTTAATATGAAATTTTTATAATTAAATTACTATTTTACTCTAATTTTGTATAACTACTAGTGAATTGATATATGATTTTTTTCTTCTTCAAATTATTCCTTCAATCTATAATATTTCTGATTCTCTCTTCACTCTTTTCTTTTAACTTTAATGGTACAGGATATATTTTCACCTTAAACTCCTCAACATTTCTCATCTCCATATTATATGCATGTTCGGTAGCTTCTTTTGGCTCCTTAAACATCAAACACTATACTTCATCAACAAATCTCCTACAATATTGTAATATATTCCATCACAATCAAATCATCATTTTCAAATACATCTTCTTCTTTCTTCTATCTACTTCATAATCATAACTTTCTTCTTTATACTTCATATCCATAACTTTCTTCTTAATCATCTTCATAATTATTTCTAATATAAATAATATCTTTCTTACTATCTTCTACTTCTTCTATCATATCCATTGACATCCATATACCATTTAGTTATACTTTCTTCTCTTCTTCATAATTAATTATAGTTTCTAATTGTTCCTATGTATCATTTAATTATTACCATATCACTATCCAAATTAAACACAGCTAGTAGTTTACAATTTATTATGATTTCAATATAGATTTATTTTAATATCATATTTATTTATTTATTTCACATAACCTTTATTTTAATACCAGTTACTATTATATTTGGAATTTTATTTCATTATTCTTTAATATTATTTAGTTTTGAAATTGATTTTGAATCTATTAATGATGTTTTGTTTCTTATATTAATTAAAATTTGTAACGGTTTGTCATAATTTTAATCTTGAATATGCAATAACTCATTAGAATGTAATTGATTTAAGTTTCATTTCAATTAGTATAATTAATATAACAGTTTATCATAATTTTTACCCTTGAATATTCAATGACCATTATAATATAATTGATCTAAGTTTCATATAAGTTAATATGATTGATTGGGGTGGTATTTTAAAATTTAATATAATACACAACATTTTTAAAATTCAAACAATAAAAACTTACTTACTACCTACAAATATAATTAGCAATATTATTTACACCTTGCTATTACCTTCTCCCTGCTCAATAGAATATTCATTTTCTTTTTCAACTTCTTCCAATTTCTTTCTATAAGTCTCTTCCTGGTTTTAGCTGCTTTCATTATCATTTGTAACTTTTTATCATTGGTTTGTCTTCTCATTCTTTTAAATTTTCCTATATCGGTGTTCATATTCATTTCTTCCTTTTCTTTCTCTGTTTCGATAAGTTTCCTTCCAAACAATTGTTCAAATAAATTTTTAATCTTCTTGTTTTCATCTACATCCATGATCATACTTGAATCAATCTTATTCTTATTTTCATCCAAGTTACATTTAGTATAAGTTTGCATTAATTTATTCATTTCAATCTTCTCAGTTTCAACATCTTTATCTTTGTTTCTGTCAATTTCTTCTAAAATTTTACTGTTTGCTTCAGCATATTCCTCCTTTTCAAATACTTTTTCTTCTTCACTAAACTTCTCCATATTTTCCTTTTGGCTTACCATTTGTATCTTCAAATTCTCTCTTTCTTTTCCAATATTCTCTACAATCTCATCTTTTAAATCTTTTCCATCTACATCAAATTTCTTTACAAACATCTTATTCATTTCTTCATTAGTTTCTTGTTCTGTACCTCTTATTTCTCCTTGTAATTTACAATTTTGTTCCCCCATTTCTTCCTTTAATTCATCAAACTTCTTATTTAATGTATCATTTAAATCTTCTTTATTTTCTTTAACTTCCTTCTTTAATTCTTCTTCAATTTCCTCCACTTCTTCATCCATTCTTCCTATAATTTCTTCATTTTCATCATAGGTTTTGTTAAATGCATTCCTTATTATTTCCCTTCGTTCATCTAATTTCTTGTCTATATCTCTTCTTAAATCTTCATTAAATCTATCTAATTTCTTGTTATATTCTTCTAGTTTTTTATTGATTTCTTTGGTCTCCTTTGAATTCTTTTTCATTTCTTCTTTCATTTCCATTAAAAACTTCATAATTTCATCTTGTCCATCAATTTTTTCTGCACTCTTGGTTTTCTGTACTTTTTGTTGTCCTGGTTCATATTGTTCTTTTTCTTTATCTACTGTCTCTTGTTCTTGTTCTGGTACAGAATCTCCAGCACCTCTGTTTCTTTCTTCATCTATCTGTGCTCCTACTTCTTCTCCTGTCTTCTCTCCTACTTGTTTACCATCTCTCAATGTCATTTTATCCATTTTGAATAGTTTTGTTCAATTTTATTCAATATTAAATATAAAATTTTGTTTAATAATTATGTAATTATTGTTATTATTGTAAAACACAATATACAATTTAAAATTATAACAGTTTTACACTTTTAATATCCAATTTCTCCTGATAACCTATCAAATTAGTTATCAAACTTGTTTATTATATTTAAAAAAATTCTTTAACTTTCATAACCAGTCAATTTTTAATTATAACCAATTAATTTATTATAACCAACAGTTTTTTTTATTGAAGCCCCACGTTGGGCGCCATTTTTGTAATAAATTACAATTATTATGTATGTACAGATTGCATAAATATTGTTATTATTGATGTAATTATTAATTTTGTTGTTTTATAATTTGAAATTTTTATTTTTAAAGTTTTGTGGGGCTATTCTTTATATTTAAATTTGTTTCAATTTTAATTTAATCCTTTTTTAATCTAAAACACCTTAAAATTTCTTTATTTTATTGATCCTTCTGTTTGAAAAAATAATTATGTTATCAAATTTAAAATATGTAATTTTGTTTATCATTTATTATTAAATTTTATATATCAAAATCAATTATTTAGCATTATAGACTCATAAACTCAGTAGTCAGTTCAAATGTAAGATTTAACAATATTTTATTTGTTAACTTTGTTTTCCCTAAAAGAATAATATACCCTTGATTTCTTTAATGATACGGCTATGGCAGATTTTGTGCGCATCAACCCCGCACATAGAAACACGTGATCCTTAACGGTTATTTCTGGGGTAAAGAAGCGTGTGTTTATTAGTTGTTAAAAAGTTTGTTAATAATATGATGTTCTCTAATCAAGATTATAAAAAATTATTCAACGATACTGAAATATATTACTCACAATGTTTTTTAAAAGTCATGAAAGTGATATAAGTGAATAAAGTTAAAAACATACCCTAAATCACTTGTTCCTGACGGTGAAAGATGGAAAATTTTTTTTTATTTTTCGTGGCGGCTTTCCAGACTTAGCTTCTTACCAGTGAATAATTTACACCACGTGCAAATGCCTCCTTGTACGGATACCAAACAGGATTACAACCACTGGATATTATTTTTCCTTCGTTTCTTCCAGATATTTTATTATTATTGCAGGTTAGTCAAAACAAATTTAATTTTTCTTCTTAGGATATAATATTTATTATTTGGTACACAATTTATAACCATTTACAATTTTTCCAATAGATTTGTTTGAAAATACATTATATGATTTATCATATTACTTTTCAGCCATCTTTTATTTTTAACAGTCATCGGCCATTGTTTTTATGGTAATTTTTAAAATATACTGACGTGGAGTGACCTTTTGATCAAATTAGAATGCCCCCGAATTTTCTTTTTCAAAGGCTTATATACCCTCGGTCAAATTTTCATTATGGCTGCCTTTTCGAGCGTGTTTTGTTTTTATATAACCTCTCTTACATCAAAATTTTGAAAAATTGACTTTTTAATTATACATTTTCTGACCTTAAAATTATTACAAATTAAATCTGTACTATTTATTTCATTATAAATTAACATTTTTAGAATTTTAAAATCAATTTTTCTTTATTAAAACAGCTGGCTTTTTGGAGTAAACAATGTCAGCCATTTTGACAATTATTAATATCAAATTTAACAATTGTGAGCTAATATCTCTTTTTAGCCAATATTTTTAACAAAAAATGAAATTTTACATATTAAAATATGATCAGATAACTTTTATTTTCAATGAAACCGCTTATATTAGCTTTTATTTGCTTTTAAAATTTTACTATGTCATAGTGATTTATATACAAAATTTATCAAATAAACGAATTAATAACATTCAAAAACATCAAAAAATAACTTAAAATTAATTACTTTACAAAAACATACAATTACAACAAATAGAAACATCAATTAAACATCTAATACTAAGTTTATGTCCTTCTCATACAAGCACCTTTTTAAAGTTTATAGTCAAACGTTTTTAATCACCACATCACTATTTATAGTGTTTTTTTTATTGAATTTATCATTCATAAAGTCTTTGATCAAGCTTGATTAAATAGTCTTAGCTTGTAAACACAAACATCACTTTCTCACAGCTTTATTCTATCATGTAATATATTTCAATATCTCTCTTTTTAGGTTCTGTCTTAAATATTGTATTTCTATCAAATCTGAGATGTTCAGGACATAGGGACTACTAGACTTGTACTGATATCCGATACATCATACTACAAGACTCATCATTTGATACTTAAATAAATTTGAAAATGTTGTTTGGGGTAAGTAAAATTTGTTTATCAAATTATAATCATTGTCTCTGATTCATTTAATTTGCTCAAATATTTAAATTAGTTTGTTGAGATTTAAATTTTTGTATCTTATATTACTGACTGTATACAGTTAATATTCTCTACTCCATATAATAATTTTAAATAACCTATATCTTACTTATTCTCATTTTATAGCTACTTATAAAAAAATATTATTAAAATCATTATTATTATTAACCTTAATTATTACTTATTTAGCTTTTGATCTAACTAGCTTAATATAACTAATATAGTTGGTTTCTTACTAATATTGTATTCCTATGATTTATTATTAACATATTCTAATACTTTTTTTATTTTTTTATTTTTAGCTTAAACAAATTAGTGTTTTGGATTTTGATTCTTGAATCGACTACTGGTGTTAGCATTCATTCATTATCAAGATGGTTTTTGTGTTCTTGTGTGTATTACGGTTTTTTGAATTGGCTCTAATAAAGAAATTTTTGGTGTATTATTCATTTAATGAGAAGATTTGTAAATAATATCCATGTTTAATGGTTTACTTCAATTCAAGTTATTTATTTGGTAAGTTATATTTACTATTATTTTTTAAAACATTACAATATATTTATTGATTTCCAGAGTAGAAACTGCGACAAGGACAAACTTCTAGTTTATTTAAGCGAAGGTTCTCAGTATTATTATACTGATGTAAGGAACTATTGTGGAACAGGAACATTTTCAGTGGTTTCCAATGGAAATTTAATGGCTCTAGGTAAATTTCATGTTGGGTTAGATTAGAGAATAAAACATGTATATATACCTGTATACCCTTTACCCCTTATTGTTTATATGCTTACTCTTTGAATTCCCGAGATAACACCCGAACAAAAATGAAAGTTGCTCTCCTTACAATAAGTAAAATAGAACAGCAATTTCGCGAATTTGGACATGTAAAGCAGATGGAAAAAATAGCTGCCAATGCACTAAGTGATAATATAAAATTAGATGTGCAATAGCAAAGAATGTGCTCTGCCGATTCGTCTGCCACACTGCAGTAGCGACAGTCCGACGTATTGCTCAGACAAAGCTTCCTTCCTTCTGCTATACACCCCGGCTCCCACACCCAGTGGATTTTTCGAGCCATCCGTGTATAAAACGCAGTCGGACCCAGAGAAGGAGATTGCGCCTCCCTTCCATTCGTCCCTACTTGGGAATAGAACGTTAAAGGCCCTTTCCACGTGTACACGTATGGCAAGCATGTCTGATACCATTCCAAGGACTTGGTGGGAATTTAACTTCCCCACCAGTCCCGCGTGGTCCCAAAGTGCTTCCCCCGTTATCTGGTTACCTATCGACTTGGCTCTGTAAGAGACCATCCTAGCCTCCTTCTCCAAAAGAATGGGGAGTGGAGTTAAACCTAGAAGTCTCTCCATTGCCGCCGTCGGAGTGGTGGACATAGCGCCCGTAATGGCCAAGCATGCAGTTCTCTGCAGACCAGACAACTTCGCTGCAGCAGCTTGTTGTAGTCCTTTCGACCCCCACGCCACTGAGCCATACGTGACCATTGGTTTTATCACCGTTTGATAAATCCAGTAAATCTGTTTGGGATTCATCCCCCACGATTTTCCACAGATCCTTCTCAGATTCCAGAGGGATACCCTGGCTTTGTTTATTGTTCTCTCCAGGTAAGTTTTCTATCTAGGATTACCCCCAGATATTTTACCTCCTCCGCAAAAGGAATGAGTTCACCGTAAAGAGTCGGCTGACGCAGATTATCCAGCTTCTTTCTTTTGGTGAACGGAATAATTAATATTTTGTGGGGGTTTACCGACATATGCTCCTCCTCACACCACCTGTATACTATATTTAGGGCCATTTGAAGGACCTCCGAGATAAAGCTTACTGCAACTCTTGTGTCTACACTGGTCTTCACTAGGACTCCACACCAGGATTTTGGTATTGAAAATGAAAATATTTTTGATGTCAAGACATTAATTTAAATCCCTTTGCTAGTATTTAAAATACATCAAAATATTTGTTTCAAAAATATTTGTTTTGGTTTACTTAAACATACAAAGACATTTTTAATAAAATATTTTTAAAGCGTTGTTTGCCAATTATATTCATATTATTATTTAAAATAACCTGTTTATTTTATAAACCAGTGCAGTATGTATAATATGAAAATTTACTTTTTAAAACTAACAGATAAATTCATCAATATTAATGTAATGCAAATGAACCATTCATTACACATTATTTTTTTGGGCTCATTAGAAGAATAATTTAACAATATTAATTTATTTCAAAGTTTTCAAATCCTCTGAATAAATTAGAGTGTATAAAATCTAGTACTACTCAATAGGCAACCAAGAATACTTAATAAACCCTATCCTAAGAATTATTATACTTGCATAGTTTAGAGTGAAATTGAAGATATATTTTGTTAAATAAAGTAAATTAATATTTCTGAAGACTTGGCATTTAATAGTATACAAAGATATGTTCTAGAACTCCAAACAGAGTATATTTCCAATGGAGGTTCAATAAAATGTCAAGTAAAAGCAGTTCCAGTAACTCAGTGTGATTGTGGATGGAAAAAAGCGGTGAGTTGTCGAGTTTCAACCAACTTTAAGGTACACAATTATTAAAATTCTTCATTTTTTTAGACTCGGATTGTAAACGGCGATCCCACACTAGTTAACGAATATCCAGCAATGGCAGGCTTAAGAAATGCTGTTACGCAGGAGACAGTTTGCGGATGTACTATCTTAACCAGGAAATATGTTTTAACTGCTGCACATTGCATACCGAATATACCGTTGCAGCACATGGAAATCGTGGTCGGAGACTGGGACACTTCAACAAGTAATAAAAAATAAATTAATAATTTTTTATTTAAGAGCAAACACTACCATGTCATCACTTGTCATTTGAAAGTTAGTAAAAATCATCTGGGACATCGTATATGTGAAAACGAGCAACATCTAATTTCAGAACTATTGGGTAGTGGAAGGAAGGATTTAATTCGGTGTCAGGTGAAGAACTGCATATGACCGACCACCTTAATGTTTTCGTGTTTTATTACAGTAGTAGTGAACATGAAAATATTTTTGATGTCGAGACATTATTTTAAATCCAATTACTATTGCTTCATTGTACTATTATTAGATAAAATGGTAGTATGTAAAATACTCAAAATATTTATTTCAAAAGTTTGAATATTTTTTTTGGTTTACTTAAACATACAAAAATAATTTTATTGCAATCTTTTTAAACAGTTGTTTGCCAACTATATTCATATTTAAAATAACCTGTTTATGTTATAATAGTGGGGACAAATAGTGGGATAGGTATATTGAATAAATATAACTAATAAGAGATAAATGTCTGGGTACTTATTTTTATGAATCAATGTCAAACAAAAAAAAATATGTTTCTCAAATATTAGTCAGTTAAAGTGATTTTTGACATATTAAAAAGTAAGTAAGATAAATGGTTGGACATATCCAATACTATTTTCTCAACGGCTACACATAAAAATTTGCAGTTTTCACTTTATTTTGAACAAATATAACAAATAAGCACAATATCCCTTTTGAACTGTTAGTCAGATTCAAATGTACGATTTTTCATAAATGTGTTTTTTATAAAATTACGACAAAGGTGTCATTTGATCCGGAATATCATCTAGATCATTTCAAGAAAGGTTGCAAAAGGGGCCGGAAAATAGCAAAAGTAAAAAAAAATAAAGTGAACAAAGTAGAAGTTTGGATATTTTGAATATCAATATTCAAGATTTTCGAATTGTTAAAAAATTTTTATCGAAATTTTTTCAGTTATGCTTTTGTTAACAACTTTTTCTGCAGAAAAACCGCGATAATTATTGAACTAAAACCTTGGAACTTTTTTTACTTCGTCGAATTATTCTGTTCGAAAAATTCAAAAATATGCATTTCCAACTTTTTATTTACAGTCGTAAATACGCCAAAATTTAAGATTAAAAAATAATCATCAATATTTTTTTTTATTTTTCAATACCATTGTTTTAAAAATTGGTAAAAATATACATTGTTTATGACCTCATATTTTTGTAAATATTGGGTGGTACAATTTATGATTTTTAATAAAAAAACAGTTTCTAAAAAAAATATTTGTTGCTATGAAATGCGTTTGTTAATTAACAGTCTAATTTTGCTACTAAATAAATTAAAAAACAATATTTTTTCTTTATAAACCATAAATTAATTTGTTATTTGTTTATTTAATTTGTTTCTTTTTTTTAAACAATTTTTAATATTTTTGTGTCTTGAAACTTTTTTCTTCATTTCTTTTGTATCATATGATTGTTTGAGCCGATGTGTGGGAGCTCGCATGGTCGTGGTGAAGAGTGATCCATCTTCGGCGGTTGGATTTTCTGATTTCTTGGAAGACAACTGGCAAACAAATGGTTATGTACCACTCAGAATTAACTGTTCTGCGTTGTTCTAGTGGTACGTATTTTTTGAGCATGTCCTTTCACCAATCGACACGAGCCTTTTTTGAGCGATTGACAAATTGTGTGGGATCCAACGCGAACAAATTTTTTTGACCGTCAAATATTTATGCAATATTGAATTTATGCTGGTTCCACTAATGCCTAAGGTTGTCTCAATCTCACCATAGGTCATATGACGATCTTGCAATATCAGTTCTCGCACAGCATCAATGGTTTTCGGAACAACAACTGATGTTGGACGACCTGCACCAAATTTGTCTTGGAGTGAACTACGGCCACGATTGAATTCACCATACAATCGATAAGCACTGGTCCTTGATAGAGCTTCATCGGCAAAAATTGAATCAAGTTCATTCATGCACTGTTGCTGAATTAATCCATGTCGAAAGTTGTAAGAAATAATCGCACGAAAATGTTCATGATTTAATTCCATTTTTGGGCCGAAATGAATCTTTTAAGTTACTGTGAACAACACAAATAGCGCTCGTATGTCAAAACGTTCTGAGTGCGTATAACCTCAAAAATGTGCAACTTTACGATAGAGCTGTCAGTTGCCAGTTGGCAGATTGCCACACCAGGGTTGCCAAATCCCGAAATATAAAAGGCAACCCTCCTATATGTATTTGTATACTGGACTATGCATGAGAATTGAGGATTCGCTCTTATTTTGTACGATGTTGCCACAAGGTAATAGACGATGCAGCATATCGGAATTTATGAACAGAAATAATTAAATTCTATCAAAATCGAAATACGCCGAAATTATACATTATTTTAAAAAACTGTAAATAGAAAAATGTTTCAGTTTGTTGCATTTTAACTCGCTCTCTCCTTATTTTTTGTATATATTAAAAAAACTTGATTGTGTTAACCTTTACTTTGTGAAAGTTCATCTTACTAAGAACAATAAAAAACTGAACGGTTAAACTAAACTTCCACTATTTATTCGAAAAATTCGCTTTAACATTCAATAGTATTCTAAACAATTATGGTTACACATCTAAATATTCAGTACAAAATTCATTAGATTTGATCAAAAAATTAAATAAATGTAATTTACAAAATAATACTAAATTAGTATCGTTTGACGTAACTAATATGTTCTCAAAAATACCTCCTAAAGAATGTATAGTTCTAGTTAAAAAGCTATTAGATGAAAGAAATATCCATCCAGGTATAATATCAGACATAATTGATCTATTTGATGTATGCATTAGTCAAAATTATTTTACTTTTGATAACAAAGTTTATATTCAAAATGAGGGTCTTCCCATGGGAAGTCCTATTTCTCCAATTTTAGCAAATATATTTATGGATAATTTAGAAAACAAAATCTTTAATTCTAGTTATAAAAACAATATTATATTTTGGTATAGATATGTTGATGATGTGTTAGCAGGTTTTGTAGGTAGCGAGCGGCAGTTAGATATATTTTTTAATTATATCAATACCTTGCATCCTAAAATTAATTTTACTTTAGAAGTTGAAGAAAACAATTCAATTAATTTTCTAGATTTAAGAATTGAAAAAGTTAATAATTCATTAAATTAATCAATATACAGAAAACCTACACAAACAGATGTAACCATACCATATAATTCAAATCATCCACTATCACATAAATTAGCAGCTTATAATTCCATGATACATAGAGCATTTGCAATTCCAATGAACGAAAATAATTTTAATAAAGAAATTGAGATCATAAAACAAATAGCTACATCTAATGGCTATCCAATACATTTGATAAATAAATTAATTAATAAAAAAGAACAAAAAGTGTCACTAGAACTAATATTTCCAAAACAAACTAAAGAAATTAAAAGCTATAAAAGTATTACATATTGTGGAAATATTTCCAATGCAATTTCAAAAATAATATCTTCGGCAACATCATCATTAATATCATTTAAAACACAAAATAATATTGGAACAAAATTGTTAAATGTGAAAACAAAATTACCAAAATTAAAAAAATCTGGTGTTTACAAAATTAATTGCCCAAAATGTAATGCAGTATATATAGGTCAAACACAAAGAAATTTTGAAGTAAGATTTAATGAACACTTAAGAGCATATAGATTACAACAACCAGATAAGTCGAACTATGCAAAACACCTACTGGAACATCCAAACTCACTTATACAAACCAATGACATTCATATACTACACATTTGTGATAAAAACAAAATTTAGATTTTCTAGAAGAACTTGAAATTAAAAGACATCTAGCAGATCAACAGTTTAAAGTAGTTAATGAACAAATAAATCTTGGAAGTTCTCCACTATTAAACTGTTTACTTTGATTGAGTATTCATTTTATACATAGATAAGACATTATTATAACACAAATATATTAAGTTATTGTAAAGATCAGCATGATATAGTTTTTTCCTGGTTTTTCTATATCATTGCACAGTTATACTGATCTTAGAGGAAAATACATCCAGGATAATCCCTTAGGGCTAATAACATCTAGGCTTTAATATTGTTATGTCTTATTACTTCCTTACTTGGTCTAGCCTTAACTACTTAGCAACATCAAGTACCTAGTTACAAACAAACAAAAATGTAATTTCAAAATGTCAATCTGACGATGCTAGTTATAGCGAAACAGCTGTAATTGAATGTTAAAGCGAATTTTTCGAATAAATAGTGGAAGTTTAGTTTAACCGTTCAGTTTTTTATTGTTCTTATTAAAAAAACGATGCAAAAAATAGAAACTAGTTATTAAAAAAAAACTAAGTATAGAGTAAGTTGATGTAGGTCAAAATAGACACTAAAAAATCTCTAAGGCTATAGTTCGACTTTTCATTTTTTTGGCGGACGCGGCCACTACTGTATGCTCTTAAACTTTTAGGGTTATTTTTAAAATAAATAATCTAATTTAGCGTTACTCCCTAATTGTTCCTTTAGGTTTTTATCAGTTTTTCATTAAATATTATGAAAGTACGATCTCTAAATGTAAACGTAAACCACCAAAGTAGATTTATTGATAGGAATGTAGTTGTTTCCGAACTTAAATGAATGGAGGTTAGGAGGGTTATGAAAGACATCCATTATTGTTGTTATGTATTGCCTATTTTACAATTTTTAGCTACGGATACCACCGCAACGGCAGTTTACAAAGCCTACAGTTATCAGATAGCGCCTGGTTACGATTTCGAAACACAAATAAATGATCTTGCTGTGATAAAGATTGCAGATGAAATTGTATTTTCACTTTATGTAGGTCCAATATGTCTGCCATTTTCGTACAGCGATAACACCTTTGAAGACCAGTCTGTGACAATTTTAGGTAAGTTGTAGAATCAAATAACCAAACAAGTTAAGTTAATGTAATTCTTTAATTTTCGAACTTATTTATTTTAGGCTGGGGGCAGATATTTTTTAATGGCCCAGTATCTGATAGCTTGCAAAAAGCTGAATTGGAAGTAACCAATAACACGTATTGTCAGGAAATGTATCCAAACAATGATATAACCGAAAATCAAATTTGTACTTATTCTTCCAATAAAGATGCTTGTCAACAAGATTCTGGTGGTAAAATAATTTTTCTAATTTTAACACTTTTCAAAACTCGTTGACGGTATAAAACGTCTTACTTTTTGTAACCAGTTACGAAAAATAAAATATTTCCCAGCTGGTGATGAAATATAGAGCACATAATGATACCCATTTTGCACGGGTATGCAATTCATACGAGTGCAAAATGACCGTTTTGTTGTGAGCTGCATACTATACTTTTTCTATGACAAAATATTGTTCACGTTCCACATTTATCGAGGTTGTCGTAGAAAAAAAGGTTATACTTAAGCGCTTTGATGCAGCTGCAGTAAATATTTTTTTGGAAGAAGAAGGAATATCCACATTAAGATGGCCATCAAATTCCCCTGACATGGACGTTATTGAGCATGCCTGGTACATTCTTAAAACACACGTTAAGAAGCGAAACCCTCACCCAATTACTGTACCAAAAATTGTGCCTTTCTCAACTGATTGCACAAATAACTGCTATTACATATTATTTTAAAGTTTATGATAAAAAATTTAGACTGTTGCAGGTCCACTTATTTGGCAAAATCCTACAACGGGAAGATTATACGTAATTGGAGTAATTTCTTACGGATATGGTTGTGCTAATAATTATCCTGGAGTCAATACTAGAGTTACTAAATATTTATCCTGGATCGTCAGTCAAATAAGTGGTAAGTAAAGCAATTTTATATATGGACACAGATTAGATTCATACAGTTACGAAAGCTTAACAGAGAACCGTAACAAGCCAGAGAGATGGGTGGACATACCCATTTAAGTGATCGTTGATTTCAAATTCATTCGGGCTGCTTCGCGAAATATTTTAACAGGGTTGTCTGCGTAATATTTCCCTCAATTTACGATAATAGGTCAAATATTTTATAAGCACTATTTCTGGTCCTGATAGTTATACAGATACAAATATTCGGTAATTACTTGTTTTTAATTAATTTTTGACATCAAAAGAAACTAAATTAAATATATTAAAAAGATCATAATGTATAAAAGTCATACTAAAAATACACAAAACATATATTTGGCAACCAAGCGCAATAGTGAGTACTTATAACATTATAGTGGTATAGACTATCATTCTTGTAAATAAACAGCACGGTGGAGTGTGCAGAAATTCAGAAATAAAAATAAAGTTAATATTTATATCATTTTGTAACCCTACTCATGCAGGGGCGCCAATTTGTAACATAATTAGTTCCTCAAAGGCGCCAATTTGTAACACTACTAGTTCCAAAAAGAGATCCCGGCTAAGAGACTCTCTCAAGGAGTGGTTCGACTCCAAGTTAATGCTCACTATAGAAAGGATTGGTGGTATATAAGGGTTAAGGGCGCCACTATCTTTTAAACGTTACGAATAAACAACAGAAAATACACAAAAACTAAGGTGAAAAAGATAGAAACACCTTGTAATTAGACTGAATTTGATAGCAAGAAAATAAACTACATTTAATATCAACCGAACACGCTGCACCCTTAAGACTTATAGTCCATGGGTATATAAATCAAACTGTGAGTAAAGAATATTTGTTTATTGATAAAAAAATTGTAAATTGCCACAGGAATTATAAGTGGAAATGTATAAACGGACTTGACTTATCTTTGGTATTTCGGTGATCCGGTGGGCTCGGTTAATCCACTGATGTTGTAGTTGGAGTATTGGCTGTTGGCGGTTGGTTCTTCATCAAAGGGACTGCTACTGTGGACTATATTTCTCCATAAAAAGGACTGCTACTATGGGCTATGTTTCTCCATAAAAAGGACTGCTACTATGGGCTATATTTCTTCATAAAAAGGACTGCTACTATGGGCTATATTTTCATGCTAGCGGTTATATTGCTCTCTACTAGCCTAGCGGTAGCGTAGCGGGCTGTATCCTCTGTGATACAGCCAGATAAATGTATTTTCTCGTGAACGACTGGTCTCTAGGGGTGGTTTGATCGGAAAGAGAACGAACCGTGGCGTTTTGCTAATTTATAATGGTACTGACAGAGGCTTCCGGTTACGTTCGTTTGTAAGGGTTTTGTTTCGGATACGTTCTGTTGTGGGGGGTAAGTTTGACAGTGGTAAGGTTGTGTCTAATATACATTGGGTCGGAATTGATTTTAAGGTTCAGGGGGACGGTAAGTTAAGGAAAGGTAGAATGCCGATAGACATGTTACAATTTTTAATGAAATTGTTAAATTTTCAAACAAACTAAATACGGCACTGGAGAATGTTATTGTCTCCGAGTAAACATTGTTATTTTGTAAGTTCTGATAATATTTCAAATTGGCAACATCGCGGCTATACCAAGTTAAAGGTCCAAAGTCATTGACGATGGATTTTAAAATCCTTTGATGTTTTGCCGACATTTGTATCTGCTTTAATCATTAATCTGTGATAGGTATGTGTATATATACTGAAGCTATAGGACAGTTTTATTAGCCGCATTTATCCTGAAGGGGGTTGGATTAATACATGTTTTAGGAAAGGCATTGGGAATTTCTAATATTCTAATAACCACACGTAGTTGAGTTCTATGCAAGCCATTTTAAGAGTGTTTTAGGGAAAGTTGCAGGGAAAGAAGTTAGAGAAGGGCCTCTGTTCTGGTGCCGGGTTTCATTGCCTAGTTCTGAGCTATTGGAGATTTTTGTTAAAACCTTACTTCGATATAGTGACTAACAATTGTAAACATTTTTTTCAATATTATTTAGACTGTCGGGTATAGTAACGCTGTAGACATTTTCTTTCGGCTAATTTTAAAAGGGGATAAATATAATGACTACCAAACAATACTTTGAAACCCTAAGCTCACTAATCAAAAAATTACAATAAACACTAAAAAACCTATTTATCTTTTATCTGTTGGTAAATTTTCATTTTTTTTTACTTCATAGACAGTTTTTTCTGACATCTTTCTGTCATCTTATGATACTTATTTAAATAACTCAGCTTAAAACAACTTTCTTCTGTAGTATCATAAAAAATAAAAAGATTTCAGTGGCGCCCTTATAATTTCTTAAAGAAACAAATATTTTACTATAGTCAGAGCTAATGAACTTACTCACCCCTAGCCGAGGTATTTACTGTGATAAACATTTATAAATTTTGTTAATTATTGATATATCTTTTACAACTAATTAAAGACGAAATTAAGATTAATAGTTGTTTTATTGTAAATTACATTTTTTCTTTTGGTATATTGTTATTTTTTTTTTAAAGTTAACTAAATATTTTTATAAATTCATTCTCAACATGTAAATCATATCACAAATTGACGCCCAATGTCATAATATGGTTACAATGTACCAAAAGAAAACAGTTTAAAATTGTCATGGTTCTAGCTGCTTTAGTAACAACTTCACTTCAAATTATATTAAAATACCAAATGTAGTAAATGATCACCAAATCATAGCGAGCACATTAGTATGATTTTACTACCTAAAGAAATTATTATGATTGCCATAAAACGTAGGAATATTACCAAAAAAATCCGATTCAAAATCCAATGCTCTAACTTAGGAAATATTTGATCATGGCTGTGGAAATTCTTGGACAAGTAGAAAGACGAGAAGAATTTTTTGGCATATTTTCAAAAGGAATGGCTTATACTAAATTGGTTCTGGTATTTAGGCGCATCTCCGGGGATTCAACAATGCTTTCGAATATTTTAATAAAGCAATAAAAATGGCGCGGTTCTTAGCAACTGCTTTTGATATTTTTAATGATTTGATTAATACTAAGAGATGTTTTGCTCATCTGCAAATAGTGTCTTAAAAACGTTGCCAAAGTTCCTTGAAAGAGGATCGACTATGATCTCACTGAATAAAAAAGCAAAAATTCTTCTCGAAATGAGCAAAAGAGATGTAAAATTGACCGTCGGTCTTCTCACAGGACACAACCCTTTGAGGTATCACCTCAAAATTATGGTCAAATCGTACTTTTACTTTTATAGGATAACGATATGTTAAATATTTGGATAACAGTTTAAATTAAAATATGGTTCAGATGTTGCTGGTAATTTACCATTTTTGGCGAGTTGTATGTGGTTTAAATTTTGGTAATCATTTACTATTTTTGGCAGTAAAAAGTGTTTTTTGATGTTTTATTTTACTACATCTGGTGGTAAGTTAAACATAAGCCAAAATGTAATCCTTTATACAGGGAACATTAGTTTTGTCATACCACTTGGAGTACTTTGAAATTTATTTAGAATACGATATAAAAAATCTAGTTGAGTTTATTTAAACACATACTAATGATTAGTTTTTGTTTCAGATTCTAATATATGTGTAAAATAAAATAAAAAAATACCTATTAAATTATTAAGGATACTCTGTGTTGAAACCGTTTGTTATTTGTTATAAAATAAAGTTTTATACCATTTTAAACTTAAATATCTTTTTATATAATCGGGTTAATTCTTAGGATGTTTTACTGAAATTATTTATTGTACTAACCCGTGGAGTGAAACGTAACCTCGTAAGCGATTTTGTGCAGCAAAATGAAGTTGGCGAAGAGATGTCGCCACCCGTTCATTTTCACTAGGAATTATTAGTTTTATACTGACCGTAGTGTAAACATCTTCAAATGGAATTTTTAGATTGTGACTCTCTTGATTATTTTCCATTAAGTGTGTAGTTAATCCAGACATATTTTTAAATATGATGTATAGGTATTATATTAATTAATGAATATGTTTACATTAGAATCCATATTTAAATTGTTTTCAGATTTGAACAAATCATAATAAATGTGTTTTAAATATTTTTATAAAAATAATGATTTAGAGATCCTGCAGATGGGAATATGAAAAATTTCAAAAGACCAAAACTAATAAAAAACATAAGAAAATTAGGACATTGAAAAACTAACAATAGTTTTTTTGCTTGTTTTTAATATTTTTTATTTAACCAAATTAATAGTTTTTACCCTTACTTCGTGGAAAATTTTTTAATCAATTATTTCTTTTGCTTTTATTATTTAAATAACTTTGGAATTATGGCATATACGCCAATTATACTTTAGGTCTTTGGTATTAACTATTAATTAATTAACAATTTTAGCTTTTAATAAAAGCCCTAGCTCTATTATTTATTTAATTATTGACTATTGTTGATGAAAAAAGATCGGAAAATAGTATTATAAAAATAATAAATAAATTATTTTTTTTTGTAGGTTATCATAAATCTCGAAGCCTTATTTGAAAAATATAAGTATTAAGGCACAGAAATATTAAGTTATTTAAAAAATTAAAAAAAATTTTTTTTCAAAAATACTCATGGTTGTTTTCATCATAAAATTAAGTAAATACTAAACCTTACTATGTGAAAGTTCATCTTATTCAGAACAATAAACAATTAAACGGTTGAATTAACTTCCACTATTTATTCTTTAAATACTTTAAATGTAATTACAGCCGTTTCGCTATCGAAATAGCATCGTCAGATTGACATATGGCACAAAATTTAACAATGCGTTGCGTCTCTTCTTATATTTATCACTCAACGGTACAACTCCATCTTATTAGGAACATTTAAAGAACGAAAGTGAGGCAGGTTTAAAGGTTCTCAATCCCGATTCTGACGGTGCAATCTATTAATGCTATTTAGTTGTAGCTTGATAATTTTTGTTACAAAAAAAAAATGTAGTGAAATAAAACCAATTGATAAATGAAAGTTATAGCTATTTTAATTGGAAAGATAAGTCTGTCTCCTAACCACTGTTTTTTGGCGAAATTAAATTTTATTATTCAAGATAGTTGTCTTCGAGGGAGATACAGCGATACATTTATTTCCAGAAAGCATCTCCTCTTGAGATGTGCTAACAGAAAATAGTCGCTGGGGACCAGATCTGAAGAATACGGTAGATGGGGAAGTAATTCAAACCCCTCATGTATTTTCGCCGTCGTTTTCATTGATTTGTGACACGGTGCATTGTTTTGGTGGAAGAGGATTTTTGCTTCTTCATATCCTTGCCAGCAGATTGTTGCGGTTTTCCCTACATTGGATACGGTTCTCCGTGTTCAGTCCATTCCGCTAACTGTCGATTGGACCCTGGACTGGAGTGAATAAGCTATGTTTCATCCATTGTCACATATCGGCTTTTTTGCCTTCAAAAAGGTACAAACATTGCTCCGAATCATCAACTCGTTAATGACTGATGAATCAACATAGGAACTTCGTTTTTTTTTCGCATTAACAAAAGTTGCTTCAATTAAAACAATATATCTCACAGACTTCTAGCCGCCACACATCTGCTTTCAAAGTTGATTGAGCGGTCACACCTTATTCATACTGTTTCTTATTGCAATATGCAATAAACATAATTACAGATTAAGAACAGATAACCTAATAACTATCATTTCAGTTAGCCACCCCAATAGAAATTTTAGGTTTTCCTAAAAAAAGTCACTCAAAAAGTTACCAAGTTGCCGTAACTTGTGGCGCAAAATTAGACCCAATGTTTGAGCAGGGTTGCCAAATAGTTAAACCAGTCAGAAAAAAGAATTTTTAACAATTGCCAACGTAAATAAAAAATGGTGTCAAAGTTTGTTCTCTATATCGCACTTGATTTAGCGTAATCGAAGTCGGTAGCTCAGTGTGTTAAGCGTCTGTTTCTCATCAAACAGAATTTTATCGGCGAACACACTGCTGGTTCAAGCCCGCTCCTAGTCGAGATTTTATATTTCTCGGTGAGTGAGCCGATAGGCAGGACCAGACTTGGAAGCAACACGCATCATGTTGCTTCACTATGCGCGGCGTCCCATTAGCTACTGGCTTCTGGAGGTGGTAGGTAGGGTTTTTCCAGGTTTTCCCTCACCCCTAGAGTAAATGCTACCACCAATCATCAGTTAGTCGGCCTGGACCGCAACGGCAAATAATATTAATAGCCGTCCCTCCCTCCGCACAAGTCTGTGACTTCTGGAGGTCCACTCTTAAAGGGGTAGAATGTAGGGGTACTATTATTATTATTATTATTATTATTATTATTATTATTATTATTATTATTATTATTATTATTATTATTATTATTATTATTATTATTATTATTATTATTATTATTATTATTATTATTATTATTATTATTATTATTATTATTATTATTATTATTATTATTATTATATTATCAAAAGACTTATGCACTTACTCAGCTTTCGCTGGTAATATTTACCTATCCCGAGCGTAAACGCAAATGGGATTAGGCTCAAAATTTACATATTTAAAAATTTTCTAACAGTATGACATGTGTTTAAAATTGCCGCTTTTTGCAAGTCAATAAAAGTGTTTTTATGAAGATCGAGTTTTTTAAGACTGTCTTCAAGACTTTTGGGAATGAGTCCAGTTGATGATACGATGATCGGTACCACCTCCACCTTTTCTGCATGCCACATCTGCCCTACTTCTATAGCAAGATCGGTGTACTTTGCTATCTTTTCATTATATTTGTCCAAAATATTGTTGTTGTTTGGAACTGCAACATCGACTAACAGCACTGAATTAGCTTTTTTATCCACTACTACAATGTCGGTCCATTATTCGTCACCTGTCTATCGGTGATAATGGACCTATCGTAGTAGAGTCTAAAATCTGCATTCTCGAGCACTGCCTGTGGATTGTACTTGTAATACGGTGTATATGTATTCAGCAGTCCATATTTGTTGGCCAGTTTCTGGTGGATAATATTACACAGCTGGTTGTGCCTGCGTAAATAATCTGTGTTGGCTATGGTTGAACATCCTGATGTGATGTGTTGTATGGTTTCCGACGTTTGTTGGCACCGTCTACACTTGTCCGATGTAATAGTTTGTTCCCTGATAACAAATTTTTTGTAGTTGTTCGTATTAATTACTTGATCCTGAATGGCCATCATAAATCCTTCAGTCTCTGGGAACAAGGTACCGTCAGCAAGCCACCTATTTGATGCTATTTTGTCAATGTGTGGTTGGTTAAGGTCGTGATGATGTCGACCATGTAGAGCTTTTTGGGCCCATTTTACGTGTTTCTCAGCATCTGTTGTTACTTCTAAATCCACATTAGGACCTGCTAAATTTAGAGGGGAATAATTTTTATCTGCTCCTACAATAAATTTGTGTAAATTAGATGATGTTGATTTAGTAATAAAGAAGTCTCGTAATTTATTTATCTGCTTATTGTGTAGATTGATTATGTCACATAGAGCTCTTCCTCCCTCCTTTCTCGGCAATGTTGTTCTAAATACCGACGATATTGGATGGTGATATCTGTACTTGGTCATCATAGTCCTTGTTGTTCTCTGAATATCTTCCAATTCAGTTTTTGTCCATCTTAGAATCCCAAACGAATAAGTTAACACAGGTACGGCATATGTATTAATTGCTCGATTAAGGTTTCCTGCGTTCAGTTCCGATTTTAGTAATGAACTAACCCTCTGTGTATACTGATCCTTGATTTTGGACTTGGACTGTTTTTGGTCTAATAATCTGGCTTGTTGAAATCCCAAGTATTTATAGGTTTCCCCATTCTGCATGGCAGCGATTATATCTCCATTAGGCAGCGCCACATCTCCATTGACAATTTTTCCCTTATCGATGTTTAAGGTTCTACACTTATCTAAACCAAATTCCATGTGTATATCACTGGAGAACCTTTGGGTTATATCCAGAAGATGTTCAATTTGTTGTTGATTAGCAGCAAAAATTTTTATATCATCCATATAAAGAAGATGGGAAACGTTGCAGTTGGTGTTTCTATTAGTCTTAAGATTGAAGCCATATTTTGTGTCATTGAGCATGGTAGACAGTGGATTCATTGCCAAACAGAACCACAGTGGACTAAGTGAGTCACCTTGGAATATTCCCCTGCGAATAACAATTTCGTTAGTCTTAATATACTGTCCATTAATGTTTACCTGAAGGCTTGTTCGCCATTGCTTCATCGAAGTTTCAAGAAAAGTAACTATGGTGGGATGTACTTTATAGATGTTTAAAACACTTAAGAGCCAGGAATGTGGTACGCTGTCAAATGCCTTACGGTAGTCTACAAAAGCAGTCGATATGTTGCGACATTGCTTTTGCGCTTGCCTTAGGATCACAGAGTCAATAACAAGTTGTTCTTTGCATCCCTGGTGACCACGTTTACATCCCTTTTGCTCCTCTGCCAAGATGTTATTTTGGTCGACATGTCTATAAATTCGGTTAGTAATGCAAGATGTTAGTATCTTATAAAGCGTTGGAAGACATGTGATTGGTCTATACTGTTGTCTTAGCTGTTTTGGGAAGCATATGAGTTAAACCATGAGTAAGAAAGGCTGGAATGTCTTCTGGATGTTGAAGAATATGTGTAAATTTTGATGCGATTATCTCGTGTAAGCTGTCAAATTTTTTGTACCAGAAATTTTGGATATTATCAATTCCTGGAGCTTTCCAACTGTTAGTTTCTCCTACTGCTTGGTTTACTTCAGCTGTTGTTATGTTGTTAAACAACATTGGAGCAATGTTTGACTTATCCTTCTCAGATTGAATCCATTCGGCACCCTCGTTGTGTTTTTGAGGATTGGACCATATTGAAGACCAATAGTCAGTAAGTTCATGCTTACTTGGGAGATTATCGTTGCTGTTTGTTCCTACGCTACTCAGTTGTCTATAGAACAGCTTTTCATTGTTGTCAAATAAGTGATTTTGTTGCTTCTTTTTAGTACATTTAACGTATCGAGACAATCGTTTAGATTTGGCTTTTAGCTTTTGTCTAAGAAGGTCCATATATGAGCATAAGTGTTCCTTATGTCTTGGATGTTCTGTGTTAGTTTTAATTTTTTAAAGATTTTCTTGACCCTATTAGTTAAGCGTCTGGAGGGTTTTGTGCTGGTTTTAAATTCTGTAAGTTGTCCCAACTCCTTCCTTATGTCATTAATGGACTTCTCGAGTCGCTGTTGCCACCAAGGTTTATGTTGCTTCTTCTTTTCGGAACAGTTTTTGTTCGGAAACCGGATTTGTTGGTTGTGACTTCGTAGCATTGCAACTGCACCACAGTAGATAAGGGTGTGGATTTCTTCCAGTGTTTGGCAGTCCTTAGCACGATCATTTAAAAGTAGATTAAAAAGTGCAAGAATCCTATTGGTGTTCTTATTTGATCTCAGTTTGGGCAATATTGGTCGCTGAATTGGGTTGGTACCATCAAATTCTACTATTGCTTTAGAGAGTTCGGCAACAGCATTTTTATTATTATTATTATTATTATTATTATTATTATTATTATTATTATTATTATTATTATTATTATTATTATTATTATTATTATTATTATTATTATTATTATTATTATTATTATTATTATTATTATTATTATTATTATTATTATTATTATTATTATTATTATTATTATTATTATTATTATTATTATTATTATTATTATTATTATTATTATTATTATTATTATTATTATCAAAAGACTTATGCACTTACTCAGCTATTGCTGGTAATATTTACCTATCCCGAGCGTAAACGCAAATGGGATTGGGCTCATAATTTAAAAAAACGTTGTTATTATTTGGAACTGCAACATCGACTAACAGCACCGATTTAGCTTTCTTATCCACTACTACAATGTCGGGTCGGTTATTCGTCACCTGTCTATCGGTGATAATGGACCTATCGTAGTAAAGTCTAAAATCTGCATTCTCGAGCACTGCTTGTGGATTGTATTTGTAATAGGGTGTATAGGTATGTAGCAGTCCATATTTGTTAGCCAGTTTCTGGTAGATAATATTACACAGCTGGTTGTGCCTGCGTAAATAATCCGTGTTGGCTATGGTTCAACATCCTGATGTGATGTGTTGTATGGTTTCCGATGTTTGTTGGCACCGTCTACACTTGTCCGTTGTAATAGTTGGGTCCCTGATAACAAATTTTTTGTAGTTGTTCGTATTAATTACTTGATCCTGAATGGCCATCATAAATCCTTCAGTCTCTGGGAACAGGGTACCGTCAGCAAGCCACCTATTTGATGCAATTTTATCAATGTGTGGTTGGTTTAGGTCGTGATGATGTCGACCATGTAGAGCTTTTTGGGCCCATTTTACTTGTTTTTCAGCATCTGTTGTTATTTCCAAGTCCATATGAGGGTCTGCTAAATTTAGAGGCGAGTATTTC
Source organism: Ophraella communa (assembly GCA_035357415.1). NCBI lineage: Eukaryota > Metazoa > Arthropoda > Insecta > Coleoptera > Chrysomelidae > Ophraella > Ophraella communa. The sequence continues at coordinate 12,454,837 of CM068995.1, read as the reverse complement.
TTATCTGCTCCTCTGACAGACTTATGTAAATTAGATGACAGTGATTTTGTAATAAAGAAGTCTCGTAATCTATTTATCTGTTTGTTATATAGATTTACTATATCGCATAAAGCTCTTCCTCCCTCCTTTCTCGGTAGTGTTGTTCTAAGCACTGACGATGTTGGATGGTGACATCTGTACTTTGTCATCATAGTTCGGGTTGTTCTCTGAATATCTTCCAATTCGGTTTTTGTCCATTGTAAAATACCGAAAGAATAGGTCAACACAGGTACGGCATATGTATTAATGGCTCGGTTTAGATTTCCTGCGTTCAACTCAGATTTTAGTAGGGAACTTACCCTTTGTGAAAACTCATCCCTGATTTTAGCCTTGGACTGTTTTTGGTCTAACAATCTGGCTTGTTGAAATCCCAAGTATTTATAGGTTTCCCCATTATTATTATTATTATTATTATTATTATTATTATTATTATTATTATTATTATTATTATTATTATTATTATTATTATTATTATTATTATTATTATTATTATTATTATTATTATTATTATTATTATTATTATTATTATTATTATTATTATTATTATTATTATTATTATTATTATTATTATTATTATTATTATTATTATTATTATTATTATTATTATTATTATTATTATTATTATTAATTATTATTATTATTATTATTATTATTATTATTATTATTATTATTATTATTATAGACTTAGCCAAATGGCTTCGCACTCCCTTATTTCGGGGAAAATTCACTCATCCCAGATATCGTTGATATCAAAAGGATTGAGCTCTGTGGGAACCCTTTCCATGTTATCGGGTCCTAGGTGACGTTGTGGTCTGCTGCATTCCCCATATACTTTCGGACAGCGCGAGCGGTCGCCAGTATAACTGCCTTCTGCATAGGTTTATATAGGTGTTGACTTAGCCCTAGTCCCTTTATGTTTTCTACTAAGTTTTTTGGTATCACTCCAGTAGTGGATAAAATTATGGGTATGGTTTGAACGCTGTTCATTTCCCATTGTCGCTTTATTAGCACTTCCAGATCTCTGTACTTAGCTATTTTTTCACTATGTTTCTGCTCTAAGTTGTTATTATTTGGGATGGCTATATCAATTAATGTTGTTCGCCTAGCTGTTTTATCTACTATTACAATATCTGGCCTATTATGAGCAACTGTGTGGTCTGTCAGAATGGTCCGGTCCCAGTACAGTTTGAAGTTGATATTTTCTAATACAGAATCCGGCTTATATTTATAATAGGGTAATTTTTCAACATGCAATAGCTCTAATTTCTTTGCTAATTCTTGATGGAGGATCTTGGCTGCAGAATCGTGTCGTTCCTTATACTCCGATGCAGCAAATGCTTGGCATCCGCCTGTTATATGCTGAATTGTCTCGGATGTTTGACAACCATATCGGCAGTGGTGGTTTTCTATTGAGGGATCTCTGATAATGTATTTCAGATAGTTTCTCGTTGGAATAACCTGGTCTTGTATAGCTAGCAAGAAGCCTTCGGTATCTGGAAACATCTGCCCTGCTGTCAACCAGTAGTTCGACGCTATACTGTCGACATTGTCCTGGGTGACTTCATTTGGATGTCGTCCATGAAGCGGCTTCTGCAACCAGGCTTGAATTTTCTCTCTGTCTGTTTTATGGTGAACAGATATTTCTAGTTCCTTCAATCTTAGAGGTGTCGAGTCATCTGCTTCGCATATTGCGCGATGTAATGTTGAAGATTCTGCCTTCTTGTGAAAATAAGAACGTAGATTTAAAAGCTGCTGGTCCATTTGTTTGCCGATGTCCACTAGTCCTCTTCCTCCTTTATTTCTCGGAAGCATTGTACGTTCGATAGCACTTCGAGGGTGATATTTATGTGCCTTTGTCAAGAGCGTTCTGGCTTTTCTCTGCAGGTTTTCAATATCCGTCCTACTCCATTCCACAATTCCGAACGAGTAGCCAAGTGCAGAGCATGCATAAGTGTTAAGTGCTTTAACAAGATTTTTACTGTTTAACTTAGTTCGTAGAACCTGCCTAAATCTCCTTATAAATTCATTTGTCAATTCGGACTTCATAGTACGATGGTCAATTCTCAGTGCCTGTTTATACTATTATTATTATTATTATTATTATTATTATTATTATTATTATTATTATTATTATTATTATTATTATTATTATTATTATTATTATTATTATTATTATTATTATTAGACATAGACTTTATTGGCAGCATTTACATACAATAAGTACATTTGGAGCCCTTATAATGTAATTATAATATTATTTAAAGTGGAAGAAATTTGTCAAATACAAATAACAGATAAATAGATATAATGTTTATAGTATAATTTATAATAAAATAAAAAATAAATCTAAAATATTTAAAAATTTACAAATTCATCAATACTATAAAAACAATGTTCCACAAGAAAATCTCTGGATAATTTTTTTATAGACTTTAAAGACATTTGCTGAACGTTTCTTTCTTTAAATACACAATGAAATTTGTTGTATAATCTCAAGCTAACCTTATTTTTTTGCGACATACAAATTCTTGAATATGAATCTATCAAACATCCACCAAACCTTGTATTGTGATCATGAATATCTGAATGCTTTTGAAAATTGTTCAAATTCTTATGAATATAGAGTATGGTAGTTTGAATGTATAAACATGGTAGCGGTAGAACTTTATATTTCTTAAATAGTTCTTTACAATGGGACCTATGCGGAGCACCATCGACAATACGCAGGGCTATTTTTGAATAGAGAATATCTTGTTTACTAAACTAGCATTTCCCCATAATAGTAGACCGTATGACAAATGGCTATCTATAATTGCGTAATAAACTGTGGTGATAATTTTGTTGCAACTTATTAAAGGACGCAGTTGCCTTAAAACGAATAATTGAGAAGAAAGTTTTGAGCAAAGATTTTGGATATGACAAGACCAGTTAAGTCGGGAATCTATAGTGACACCAAGAAGTTTCACAGGCTTAGATAATGCAGCTAATTTGTCCGAAGTAAAACGGATCGTGTGCGTTTTATCAACATTTAATTTCAACTTATTAGCTGAAAACCATGTTTCAGCACGTTTTAAGCTATCATGGGCCAAATTCTTAATTCCCTTTGTTAGCAACGTAGAATCATCTGCAAATAAAACTACCTTACCAGTCTCATGAAGACAATGGGGCAGGTCATTTATATATAATAGAAATAAAATTGGGCCCAAAATTGAACCTTGTGGTACCCCATTTTGTATTTTTGATAGGCTAGAATTTATATTGTTATAGCTAACATATTGAAACCTATTATTAAGATATGAACCAAACAGTTTTAGCTCATTGTTTCGAAAACCATAAAATTCCATCTTTTTAAGAAGCATATCCACCCTAACACAGTCAAATGCCTTAGTAAGGTCGCATAAGATAGCATCTGTGCAATACCCTTCATCCAGTCCTTCGACCACGGTTTCTACAATAGAAATAAGTGCGTCTGTAGTTGACTTGTGCTTTTGGAAACCAAATTGAGATGGCGACAATATAGAACGGTAGTTAAGGTAGGATACTAGTTTGTCCTTAACAATATATTCGAAAATTTTCGAGATAGTTGGGACGATTGATATGGGTCTGTAATTGTTAACTATGTCGAGGTCGCCCGTTTTGAACACCGGAACTACTTTTGACAATTTTAACTGGTTTGGCCAATTTCCCTCAGAAATACATACATTAAATAAAATTGTCAACGGTTTTAATAGTGAGCCAAGAGATGCTTTAAACATTAATATGTTTAATTTATAAATATCTAAAGTAGGCTTTGACTTTAGTGCCAAAATTGCCTCACTGACGTCTGATTCTACTATAGGAGTCATAAAAAAAGAGTATGATGGTTTAGAAACATGTTTAAGATAGTCTAAAAAGTTAACATCTGGAATACTAATCGTTGTCAATACCGCATCTGAAATAGAAACAAAAAAATTATTAAACTGATCAGAAGAAATAGAAGAACATGCCGGATAACTTTTTGCGTTTCTTTCATGATTTATTATATTCCAAGCTGTTTTAGATTTATTTTCGGCTGTTAAAATCTTATGTTCATACGAGTTTCTTTTTGCAACTCTAAGTGCTCTCTTATAATATTTACGTGCTTCGCAATAGTTATACCAATTAATAGGTGAATTAGACGCTTTAAATATTGATCTTAATTTAAAAACTTGTTTCCGCATAGTTCTTAGCTCACCACTGAACCAGTTTACTCCACGAGTCTTACCCAATACAGATTTCATAGGAAACGATTCGTTTGCAGCATTCATCATAGTATTCAAAATAATATCAGTGCATTGATTTGAGGCTACATCAGATAGACCTAATGAAGTCCAATCAATTTCATCTAGTTGAGAAGCAAATGTCTGCAAAGTACTGCTATTTATTATTCTTTTTTTATATTGGACATTTTTAGTCACAGATACAGATCGATAGAATACATATATGGCGCAATGATCCGAGACAAGTGGTTCACAAACTCCAGAAGATAAATGTCTGTCTTCAATATTTGTTATTATATTATCTAGACAGGATTGGGTAGTTTTCGCATATCTAGTGGGAACGTGAACAACATGTCTTAGACCGTACATACTAAAAATATTGCGCAAGTCATTAGCGTTCACGTTCTCACCATCAAGGTCCAAATTTATATCACCCATGATAACGAGGGTTTTATATTTGTTCATAATAAAGTTAATTACATTATGCAACTGATCAATGAAAACTGACATCTTTCCCGAAGGAGATCTATATATTGCTAAAATAGCACTGTTTTGTTCTTTAATTGTCACAGCACAAAACTCAGCGTCGAACGAACTAGAAAATCGGGAGATGTCAATTTCCTTAACATGCAAACTACCTTCAGCATATATGGCAACACCGCCATGAAGAATTTTAGAATCTCTACAAAAACTTGAAACTAATTTATAATTTTTTAAATTTATACATTTTAGACTAATTTCGTCGAGCCAGTGCTCAGACAAACAAATAACCTTAAAAGGATTTTCACTTAAAAAGAGTTCTAAATCAACAATTTTATTTGATATGCTTTGCACGTTAAGATGCAATATTGAGTGGTTAAAATTATTACCAATATATTTAACAGGTCGGCTTATCCTGCTGTAATCTGTCTGAATTGAAATGTTTGCAGTCCTGTCATACATTTGCTGACGATTTTCGTGACATAAAAAAACGGTTTACCTCGACATTAGTGGGCCATACGGAAACATCCAGTAGCTTATCGGATTCTTCAGCTGGTACCACCATCTTAAATGATGCATATAATTCAGGATGACGTGATTTAAGTTTTTCCAACTGAACATTGGGGGCAAAAGATCTTAGGTAGACTAATAATTCAGTTTCGTTAACATCTACATCAATATTAGTTATATGGTAATACCGTAGATTTCTATCAAAAGTAATTTTTGTTTTTTTACTTGACGCTTTAAATGGACAGTCATCTAAGCTTGACATATTTCCCACTAGAATACGTCTAGTATCCTTAACTTCCGTAGTATCTTTCCTCTCCAGATCAATAATGTTACGACTTAGTTGAAGATGTTTAGCCTGGTGAGTAGAATTATATTATTATTATTATTATTATTATTATTATTATTATTATTATTATTATTATTATTATTATTATTATTATTATTATTATTATTATTATTATTATTATTATTATTATTATTATTATTATTATTATTATTATTAATATTATTATTATTATTATTATTATTATTTATCGATAATCTCACATTAAATGTGGTCTGTTATCTCAAAATTACCGGTCTTGCAGGCAAGGTAATTTTGTTGTTACACTGTTTTGTCTATTCATTGAGGAATCTTCTTACAATGCTACATGTATCGAGAACTTTTGAATATTTTTAATTATATTTGGATCCATGTTTAAGATGTTAAGGCTGGTCTTCAGATTACTTGGAACAACTCCTGTGCTGGATATTACTATGGGTACTACTGTTACTGTTTCTTGATGCCACATTTGTTTTATTTCAATTGCCAAGTCAACATACTTATTGACTTTTTCCTGGTGTTTTTCTTCTAGGTTATTAGTGTTTCATATGACGCGATTATATTTCACAGGCTTCCTTATGTCACTGTCCATTGTTTTGACGCATACAGTATTTATACTTTTTTACTCATTTTAGTATTAATATTGTTAAAAAGGATCAAAGATTGATCGCAGCACAAGTATTTTTTTATTTTCTATACATCAGTAATAGCAACAGATAAAAAGCCCATACTGGACATAATTATTATTTGCATAGGTACTACACTTTCATATTTAATTATGTTGATATAATTTTATATTTACAAATTTTTTTTGCATTTAATGTAACTCTTATTTAGTGTTTTTGTATCTTATTTAGTGTTTTGTATCATTGATTGTGGCTGATTTAGAAATTTGTAAGGAATTTGAACGGACTTTCTTTGTTATTCGGTTATTCCCAAGTTCTCTCTATTTATTATAACATTTTTTAAACCCTTTCGATTGTCCTATAGGACCGAAACTAGTTGCTATATTTTAATAAACAGTTTGTGGGATAGACTAAGCAAGACTAAAGTTCTACTTTCTACTACAAAACTATATTTTTGGTTCAAAAATAAAAATCCTTAACAGGTTAGGTTAGGTTAGGTTAGGTTAAGTTAGGTTAGGTTAGGTTAGCTTACCCAGGTTAACATAATAAAAATTAGAATAAAATATATTACAAAAAATGATTTACAGTTTTTTCTAAAATATATAACTAAATTATGTTTTCTAACTTTTTTAAAACAAAACCTTAATTTATTGATTGTAAAAAAAATAAAAATAACCAATTGTTGAATTTAGGATTTGTTGTTGCAATCAGTTTACAGCATACTTAATATTTTTTCAATTTTATAACGTCATATGACACATAGTTTGATAAAATATCAACTTCATTATTGTTGAGTATCAGTATAGAATCTGATTTGTCGTTAAAATTATCTTATTATCTTTTAAGTACTATGATCTCAATTTACAATAAAATCCTTATCGAGGTATTGCGATTAGATATGTTATGTTGATCCGACCCAGATTAAGATAATGAAATAGACAAACAAGCACTAAAACTAGCTTTTTATTATTTTTAAAACGCAAGGATTTTTGTAATTTCGAAAAATAATATCATACAATTTAATGGCAAATGCTCAATTATTGTTTAAGATATTCGTGTTTATTGTATCTCATAATTTTATCTCTCTTCGAAAGAATGCCAGATTTGGTTAAGATCTGAGAATCCAAGAGATCCAAGGAAAAGAAGCCCTAGAAGAAAAAGTCCGATTCTTCGAAAGAGCGCTATCAGAAGTGATTGAGAGAACTACCACAACAACCGTAGCACCAAAACACGAGACTCAACAATCTGAGCGACGATCTGAGATATTGGATAAAGAAAAAAAAATAGAGCTCTAGAGAGAGCCCAAAGAACCCATGATGAAACCACCAAATAAGGACATACCTATTAAAAGAGGAAGCAAAAGAAAAACTCTAGATCCACAAAACCAGTACTCTGGAACATAGCAGAAGCCCTTAAGAAACACAAAAAACCTATGCCCCCTCTTGCATGGCACAAATGGACTGGTACATACCAATAGTGATGAGCAAATGCAAGACCAAGACCAAGACCGGGTTAGTCTTGGTCTTGGTCTTGCAGTCAAATAAGCAGTCTTGGTCTTGGTCTTGTTCTTGCAGGGTCCAGTCTTGGTCTTGGTCTTGGTCTTGCACCAAGACTCTTGCAAGTCTTGCACTTTTTTTTAGATTTACTGGGGCCATTTTTACAAAAAAAAGGAAAAATAGTTTTTAAAATTATTACAAGTAAAGAAAGGGATAGTATTTTTCACTATAAAAATTTTGTTTTCTTTATATTACATTGTAGCGATAAATCAAGTATGAAATAGTTATTATCCTAACAAGTGCGGAAATGTTAATTTGCGCAAGAGTTAGGATCAATATTTTTTTTAAAAGCAAAATCACCTCGATAATTATTTAGATACTTGAAAAGATGCGATTGTGACAATTAAATCTTTCATAGTGTCAATAAATACACGACTGTAGCTATAGCAACCCCAAAACAGGTGAGTTTGTTGTTGCTTTGAGTAAGGTTTGCAGGGGTGATTTAATAAACTATGATTTTAAAAATCCCTATTTTTTTGTAATTTTTTTACTATTTGTATGAAGTCCAACAAAATAAAGATAATAATACAATAATTTGTCAAAAAGGTTATCGGAAAACATCTCTAATTAATAAAAATATTGCCTGAATTAAAATGTTGTTTTACGCATGCTTGTAGAATTTTTTTTTTATTTTATATTCATTTTGACAATTTTCTTAGAATACAGTTTTAAAATGTGTCAATAATAATAATATATAGAATCAGACGTGAAATCTAACATTTAATAATTTTATTTATGAGTTTGGAAATATATTTGAATATTAAAGTCACTGAATTTTGCGTCTCTCTAAAAAAATTACTCTTTGCAGGCCTATTAGCTGGGATTTGAAATAAACTAAAACTTTGTTTGGTGTTGATGAATAAAAACAATAGGTAGAATACATTAATAGAGCTTATGTCAATATTTTAAAAAGATATATTTTAACAACAACTAAATACTAAGTTTTCACAACTGTTAGAAAAAAGTACCTACTATATGTATAAATATTACAAAATATTTTTTTCTTTTGATTCAAATAATGAAAAACAAAAATAGGATAAATGCTTCGAATAGATATAGGTAAAATCTATTTTAGTTTCGTTGCCCAACAATTGACACCCAGTAACCAGACAAAAAATCACGTGCCATTTTTGCAAAGATAAATTTTTCATCATTTGTTTGAAGGTGACGACATACGACATATTAAGATTTCGTAGACCACTTCAGTTTTCCGTTTCTTAAAAATCTTACTTTTTTCTGACCTTTTCGTTTCTTCTTCCGATGAAGGCTTGTCTTCCAAAAATATTATCATTGCCAAGTTCAAATCATCCATTTTTTGCTTTTAACACAGAAACACTCTAATTATTGTCAAATAATGAAACTAAACACAAGATATAAAACAAACTATATACACAAAAAACAAAGGCAAATAAAAAAATGGATTTAGGTGGTCGATAACGTTAAACTCATACTTTACATCTGTGCTCACCGATAGCGGCCGTCTTGAACGGTCTTCAAATTACGGCCGCTTTATTGCGGCACCGCTATCCTTGGAAACCAAAGCTTTAGAGTTTAAAATAATCCATGGCTGCTTTATTTTTCGGTTTATATGTTTAAATGACGCAAGACCGCAAGACTCTTGCAGGCTTGGTCTTGGTCTTGCGTATATCTTGCAATGCTAAGTCTTGGTCTTGCATAAGTCTTGCACTGCTCGGTCTTGGTCTTGTTCTTGCAGCCTGAAGTTGGTCTTGGTCTTGGTCTTGGTCTTGCATTTTCTGCAAGACCAAGACCAAGACCGCAAGACCAAGACCAGTCTCGCTCATCACTACATACCAACGACGATAAAGCAGAGGCAATTAAGAACAACATGGATCTGCAATTCATGCTCAACGAACACCCTGATGAGGACATGGATTTCTCAGACAGGGTAGGAGACGAAGTAGAAGAAGCAACAGAAGAGGAGTAGGGAAAAAAACATAGGTTTCATCACTCCAGAGGAGCCTAAGATCATAAGATTCATCTTACCAAAGTAAAGCACCGGGAACCTATGGAATCACAAACAGGGCCATAAAATGTATGCCAGCCAAAGGAATTATGCACTTAATAAGTATAATAAAAGTAATATTAAGGTTTAATTATTATTTCCCAACAAGATGGAGAAAAGCCAAAGTAGTAATGATCAGGAAAGCGGGGAAAAATACTACTTTCTCTCAAAACGATCGTCCAATAAGCTTGCTACCTTTGATAAGCAAAATTGCTGAAAGAGTAATTTTAAAAATTCTCCAAACACAGACAAGAGAATTAAACATAATACCAGAGGAGCAATGCGGATTTAGAGACAAACAAGTCTAGAGATTGGTCGAATACACCACTCAATGATTCAATCAAAAATATTATAGGTGCTATATTTTTGGATATAAACAAGGCATTCGACAGAGTCTAACAAAAAGGTCTTATATACAAATTAAAGAAAGCTGGGGTACCAGAAAGGCATACTTCTATATGGCTACCTCAAAGAAAAAAAAGAGAAGATAGCAAATACAGTAAAACCTGTGTCAACGACCACCTGTCAAAAGCGGCTACCTGTGCTAACGGTCAGTTTCCCAAACCGATTATATGGATTACATGGTATTTACGGACACCTTATATTATTAGATATTTAAATAGGTATCTACCTACCTAAAAAGGAATGAAATCATCTGCATTATTAGTAACTCAGTTTTTCTGTTACATACATATTTCGTTAGTTTAAAGCTTTCTCCGTGTTCGAAAGGTTAGGTTAACTCCAAAATTTCAGTACTTATTGATATTATCATGCTCCACAAGCTATGCATAGTTTTACATTAATTTTTTTTAAATAAACCAAAATAAATATTGTATTTCAAAGAAAAAAAATTGATATAAAAAAAAACATGCATGGCCTCTGGGGTATGATCAACTATTCTCACTCCAAAAATTTGGTTTAAATCGAACAATGAACACCGACGAAAAATGTACCTAAGTAAAAAATTTAAGGTTTTGTCAAGAAATCTGTATTAGTTCTTATTTATATTTTTTCAAATTTGAATAGATTAATAACAAAGGCACCTTCAAAATGATGTCCCGAAAACAGACCCAAAAATATAGTTATTTTAAAAGTTATTACACTAAATCATTTTTTGGTGGACACACCGTGGTTATTGGTTCTTAAGTTTCTATAAAAATATGTTACAAAAGAGGAAACGTTTGTCGCTAAAAGACAAAATAAATATAATCGCCGAAAGTGAAAAGTATAGTTTCGCGAAAAATATGGGGTTGGAAAAAAGTTAACGATATAAAAAATAAAAGTGAGTTACAAAAGAATGTTAAGGAATGTGTTAACTTGGAGCAAAAACGAAAGTTTTTGCAGTGGATCAAGTCGTGTAGAATTGGTTTTGCAAAGCCAGAAATAAAGCAATTCTAATATCTGCTACTTAAAGTTAAAGAAAAAGTACTCGAGGCAGCAAGCACTTTGAAGATGGAAAATTTTGCAGCATCAAATGGATGGTTGGAAAGTTTCTGCAAGCGTCATAATATAACGTTTAAATCGATTTGTGGTGAGCCTGCAGAGGTCAATTTAGACGAAATAGGGGATTGGAAAACCAAGTTACCATTAATATTAAGGAATTATTCTCAACGAGATGTATACAATGCTGATGATGACAATGACATACCTACAGAGAGCCCTAACTTCAGTATTACAGACATTATTGAAGAACTGTGCGATAATGATAAAAAGACAATTCTGACAATATTGATGTGGACGAATGTAAAACTCCAAAATCCACTTTATCTAATACGAGCGAAGTGTGTGAAAAATTGAGGGACGTGGAAAATTACTTATTGTGCAAAAATAATGGTGAAATATTTATGAATGTGTCTCGAATTTTACTTAAATGTGAAGCTGAGGTTCTTAAATCAAAGCTAAAAAATATAAAACAAACAAAAATTGACACCTACTTTAAAAAAGCTTAACATCTGTTTTTTCCTAGTATAGGATGTATGTAGTTTTATATTTTGTATAGAATTTAATTAATAAAATCAACAAAAATCCAAATATTTTTTATTTGTCGACTGCCAAACCTAACAATAGCGGCCACCTTTATATAACGGCCAATAGTTCTTTCATTTTTAGTGGCCGTTATTGACAGGTTTTACTGTACCAGATCCGCAGAAGGAAAGCAGGAAGCGGGAGGAAAAATACATCATGGAGCGGTATAATACCCACTACTATACAGTATATTTACATCTGCCATGCCCAAAACAGAAAAAATCATAAGGGGTTTACTCAAATAACACTGCTATAGCAACGAGATGTAGACAAATAAACAACGGAACAAGGACGTTACAAACATCAGCCAAATCAATAGAGGAAGAAGACCAACATCAGGCACAAACAGGCCAAATACCTAAACACCAAAATAAGATTTATAAACAGCATAATAATTCCTATCATGACGTATGCCTCGGTGGCGTGGGAACATACTTGTGATACGAACAGAACGAAACTAGAAGTTTAACAAAACATTGCGATTGGGCAAGCTCTCAACGTTTTCTAGAATATAAGAAACGAATATGATAGACACAGAGACAAAAAACCAGAGAAGATGGAATGGAGTAAAGAACCAAAAAGCTATTTAAAGAGCAAAGGACTCATCCGAACACAGGACGGATTACACAGCCGAAGGTTACAGATTAATTATAAGACCAAGACAACAAATAGAAGACGATAAGGCCGCAAACCAGAACAATCCCCACAAAAAAATACATCATCAAAAAACCATCCGCGCTTGTGACTGCTCGAGCACGTTCCTTGACGAAAGTACGGATGGCCACAGGAGTATCAAAAAATACACAAAAATAAAAAAGAGGATTGGACAAAAAAGAAGACTACGAAGAGGATCCCCCAGACATGCCGGAATTCTATAGGGGAGTAAAGAAAAGGAACAACCACCGTACGTAAAGCTGTTCTTACCATGGGCGGTAGGATGGGTTTTGCATAAGGGTTGCCAAAAGCATACACACCCTCGCCGACAAATACACAATCGCGAAAGATAAGGGAATAAAGCCAGTAGAGCTACTCTTTCGAAACGAAGAATGCCACTCCTAGAGCCCCCCAAAGAATTAAAGAGGGAGAAGGCAGATACGCGCGCGACGCGAGATAGCGGTGAGGTCCTGTCGTAATGATAAGGCGTGGTGGAATGTTCTACTTGGTATAGACTTCCAGATTTCTCGTTTCTATGAAGATTTGTTAGTATATGGCTAGTGGAACGGGCTTCCTCACTCATATGTGTGTGTGGGTAATATCTAGATAGTGAGGATATCTGATTAGGAAACAAGTAAAGGAGTTTAGTATAGATTCTTATTGGATTGCTTAACAAGCTGTTAATATTTGTTGGCCATTCATACATATATATAAATAAATATAATAAAAAATTAATATTAATAAAATAACCTACAGAGAAAAGGTGCGAAGAAAGTCTCTTGAATGGTGAGAAAATACACCTAGACGGAGACAGCCATGTTTTACAAAGTGACCAGACATTTTAGGCTCAATGTGCACAATATTCTTATAGGCTCTACAGCAATAGAATTAATAATAATAAGTAATAATCATAATAATTTTATTGCTTATTAACTAATACTTACATCAGCAAGCGTTTGAGTATTAAGTAGGTAGACAGTATAGATACATGTAAAGTAAACAAAAAAAATGTACAAACAAATTATGAATTTTAGAATATATTATTCATCCACAATAAATTTCAATATGTTACAAATATATGCATAAATGTGTTTGGCATCGTTGACCGTTAAGTTATCCAGTAATGTAATGAATTTCAACCGATACTTGTTACTTAGACGAAGCTGAGCAATAGTGCGTGTGATGTGGATTGGTAATTTTAGAAGTAAATAATTTTTAGGTTTTTTTCCGGTAGAAAGTGGTATAAAACGACAGAAAGCGACATCTTTGAGAAAAGGAGATGTCAAGATTATGTAATTTCATGTAGAAGTTTTGAGTTTAATTTTAAAGTTCTGGAAGTGAGGTTATTCCATAAATCTATGTGGTCAATATCCGAAAATAATTCTCTGACCTGTGCAGCCCAATTATATTTCGAATCAGATGAATTTATCAGACGAAGTTATTGTTAAAAACACATTTTAGTAAAGCTTTCGTCACTCATATTTAGTATTTTAAGTAACCAATTTAACGTCATTTTAAATATGTTAAATGCGTATTTCACTCTACCAGTTTCTAATCTAATTGCACTATCAGGAGTATTAAGAGGGACTAAAAGTATTCTCTTAAGAAACGAAACTTGCACTCTTCTAATAAATCCATGTACCTCAGGCTCCAAACTGGGGAACAGTTAGACATAAGACTAAGAGCTAAGGATTCAAATATTTTTATTCTGGGAGGCATGGTGTCAATTTTAGCTTTAGACATGACCGGGATTATCGCTCCTATACCCTGCTTTACTTTATCAACAGCTGTTAGAGACATTTCATTAAACAACCCAGAGGAGGAGAACGCTACCCCTAGATACAGGTATTTATTGGTAAAATCTATTTGTAGTTAGTTAAACATAAAAGGAAAATCGGTTTTTTGGAAGCCCCTCCAAGAAAATGACATAACTTTGGTTTTATGAGTGTTAACTGTTAAATTATTTAACAAACATTTAACAATTATGCAGGTTCTGTATGGAAGAGGAGGAAACCGCAATCCTCGCCTTATGCCACAAGTAAAGGCTTGACAAAACTGCGATTTCTAGAACTTGGAGAGAAAAAACTGAAAGCAACTGGCCATATGCAATGACCACTTTCAAGGCTGATGAGCTTCATCGGAAGGGCAGGGTTGGATAAGGTGGTTAAAAATACAGAGCAAAAATCGGCAGAGATCTATTGTGTATTGCATAGAGTAAACAAATACATAGAGACAATTGGTTACGTTTGGGTTGAAGTTAATATGCAAATAAAAAAGTGGGGATGATGCAGAAGGAAAACAATGGGTTGCCGATTTTATAGAATTTTCAGATAGTCCTAAACTATGAATGTTAGTTTCGTTAATCCATATTAATAATAATATTAAGTTACTCTATACATATAAATTATAAAATGAATAGAATAATTTAAACACTCGATTTGTGAAAAAATAATGTTAAACCGTATACATAATATTGTGATGGTTAATACACCCCGTATATCATTTTATATTTAATAATTAAATAGTATGTAAACAAAGCGAAGGATGGTTGATGACCCGACCTTTAACTAATTTCACGAACAATGAACGTACGTGATTTCGACAGAATAACGAATAACATAACTCAGGTGTTTAGTAACTAACTTATATAAATACATTTGTTTGACCCGAGATGAGATCAATAATTACCGGTTCATGAGTTCGGTCGAATCAACTTATTTTTATTATATGATTTAATTTATCAGTCTTAAGTTATGTACCAGTGATTACTTATAGTTCATATATAAAATGTTAAATGTTAACTAAGTGAGTTTAAATCAAAATCCCAAAGTACCTCATCATCTATCCCAACAATTTTTATGTACCTACGCAGATACTTTTTTGTAAAGTGCGACAAAAGTGTAAAAATGTCTATCGTCAAATTACTACGTTTTACGTTTTAAGATTCTTCTTTCCCTTTTCACACATCATAATATTTTACTTTCTTTTGCGTTCCAAGATTGCCGTGGTCCACGGATAAATAGTCATATTGCCATTGATTGTGTATGTTGGTTATAATGATACTGATTATTGTGAATGACTGACTGTCTCTATGTATTTTTATACTCTATGGTGTATTGTGTATGAGGGTGTCAATTCTGCTTTACTTGCCATTTTAATTATAAAATAAAAAACTCAAAATTAAACATTACATAACAGAAGCTACTTGGATTAAATGTCAATAATGAGAATTGAGAAACCTATGTTGAACAAATTAATGCCCTTATTTTTATTGCTACAGTACATTTGACGTAAATGTCTTATATGTGTATGATCGTTTGAATGTTCCATCTGCTTCAGGAATTCTTTCCTCTACGACTCTACATTCGTGGTATGAAGTGATTTCATCTATTACAAAATTAGATACAAGTTCTTTAAAGCTAAGATTTATGAAGGCAAAATTGATTGTACTGCGGCCCTTTACGTATTGTCTTGAAGTCATATTATCTGAAGTTCAGTTAATAAAATTCCGATTTCTCTAAAGCCTCAGCTAATAAATTTCCTCTTAAAATAATTGTATTGTCCAAGATAAATATATCTTCAGAAGTTAATTAATTACCAATGTCCCAACAAATGAAATTTATTGTACTAACCCTTACTACGTGAAAGTCTATCTTATCAAGAACGGTAAACAACTAAAAGGTTGAATTAAAATTTCACTAAGAATAATAAAAAACTCTTCGTTTCAACGTAACTTCCAAGTTTATTTGAAAAATTTTAAATCACAATGACGGCCGTTTCGCTAAGAAGCATCGTCAGATTGACATTTAAGTTACATTTTGTTTGTTTGTAGCTAGGTACCTGATGTTTAGGTAGTATTAAGGTTAGACCAAGTATGGAAGTAATAAGACATAACAATATTAAAATATTAAAGCCTAGGCTTTAATACTTAAGGCTTAAATGTCAATCTGACGATGCTTCTTAGCGAAACGGCCGTCAATGTGATTTAAAATTTTTCAAATAAACTTGAAAGTTACGTTGAAACGAAGAGTTTTTTATTATTCTTAATAAGATGGACTTCCAAAAAGTAAGAGTTAGTACAATAAATTTAATTAAAATTTCACTATTTATTCGCAAAATATGAAATACAATGCGTTTCGCTAATGACGATGCTAATTCTATAGCGAAACGGCCGTCAATGCATTTCATATTTTGCAAATAAATAGTGAAAGTTTAATTCAACCTTTTAGTTGCCCCAACAAATGTCCCGGTTTTAAGAACATAAGTTAAAAATCGAGGGGGAAACCACTGATGAATTATTTACTCTAGTTTGAGGCATACGAGGCAATAGAAATGGGGCAATATGGGGACATTCGGCGGCATTAAGAAGAATAAGAGGCAATACGGGGAATTATTCAAGAATTTAAGGCAATACCAGGGCAATACATGGAATTATGTGAGACATCGAGATTATACACATAATATTGCCTATTCGGGCAATTGTTCTCCATACATTTCGGTGGTGGTTTTCCCCTCGGTAAAAAAGCTCTTTGGAGAATATTATTAACATTTGCTACATCTTCTGTTTTGTACCAACACCTTCATAAATTGTTCCATGGTTTGTTGGTGGGCATCAAAAGTTGTTTTCATTTCTTGAAGAAACGATCTTAAATTTTCTATTTCTTCGTTTTTTTTGTTCATCTCTTCCCTGATGAGAGTCAAGGAATGGTTATCTAAGCAATGCTCTTTCTTAATAATGTCGCTGTTAAGCCAAAACCCTTCACCAGACTCGCTAAGAATGTTACCATAATGAGTACCATGGTTTTGCTTCAAAGAAACATAATACGCATCTCTTAATATATCTTTAGGTAACCGAGTTTCTTTCGGGTTCAAAGGTTTGACGTTTAAAACCACTTTGGAAGGTTTTGGAGAAACCAGTGCAGACACGTGTAAGGGTTTTAAAATATATCTTGGAAGGCTTCCGTTAAATAACCCTCTTTCCATATGAGATATTAATTTGGTTTGTCTAACTAACTTAGAAAGTGTGGCGGTTTTTTGGAGACCTTTGATATCGTCCACTGCTATACCTGCCAGAAGATTCATCAGAATTATAGTAATGGTTAAGACGAAAATTATATACGCAACTTGTGCTGTGAACTCTAGTAAATAGTGGGGATTGTCCGGGTTGTCATCGACCAAAATATCTAAATTTAATTCTCCTGATAACATTACAATGATCGTTACCAAAGAAATAAACGGATTTGCGAAAAAATTAGAATCTGGGAATATCACACAGAAACTCAAAGTGAACCCAATCAGCACACCGGAGTAAGCAAACAATAATTTACCGAACTCGCTTTGAACTCTAGTATACATTGCTATATAAATACCAAAAACTGGAAGTTGACCCACCATTAACATTATGTTCGTCCAACCCAATAGAATAGCGAAAGCTCCAACGTGATTTTGCCAGAGGTACGTTCTCCCGGTGTATATAAAAGATACAACAAATACACTGGTGATAACCGACCATTCAATAATATTTTCCGGATAAGAAAAGTACTGCCTCAAAGAATGATAACCGCCTATGCCGTACAATTTTCTGAGAATTTCTATGGAGGTGATACCAACTAAAACAAACCATTGCATCTCCATTACAAAAGGACTATCCCTCAGAAAACTTCCTAGTAGAGAGTTCTTCTCACACAGCTCGATAACGTTTTCTGGTTTTAAATCTTTGAAATTTTTACCATAGTTGTAACAATGATGAGCTAGTGTCGTCAAAACGTACAAAGATAAACACAGCATAAATATGCAGTACAAAAATATTCTTGCTAAATAATATTTTCTAATTTTTCTCCATTTAATGTAAAGCAAAGCAGAACATAATGGATGCAACAAGACCGTTTTGTAGCCTTCCTCGACCAAAGTAAATAAGAAATTAATCTCGCTCGGATGGTTGTGTTGTAAAATCACCCGAAAATCTAATCTTAATTCCAATTCATTATTGTACGAATCGGTATTGTGCAAACTTATCGCTTGGTCTAATTTTTTGACGAACGTTCCAAATGTCCGAGGAACTTTCTTTTTAATGACACTCAAAGCAGTCGAACCGCATTTGTGTTTTGCTGTAACATCAGCTCCGTAGTAGATTAAAGTTTCCACGCACTCAGAGAAACCTTTTAAAGCAGCCACGTGCAGTGGAGTGTACCCGTATTGATCTTCAACATTAGGGTTGGCTCCATTTTGAATGAGAGCCTCAATAATTTTACTAGATCTCGTAGATTTTCCGATAGCGGCATGCAAGGGAGTCCTGCGATCGTAGTCTTTGATATTTGGGTTTGCATTACCTTTAGACAGCAACAGCTCGACGCAATCAACATCTTGAGCTCTAGCCGCAAGATGCAACGACGTTTGTCCCATGTGGTCTTTAGAATCCGGATTAGCACCTCTGGAAAGCAAAACGGCAACTGATTCTTTGTGCCTTCTCATCGAAGCTAAGTGTAGAGGGGCTTGCTCTTGTTCTTTGGTTCTTTCATTAACGTTTGCACCTTTTCCATCTAAAAGATATTTAATACATTCTGAGTTTCCTAAATCGGCAGCTAAATGTATTGGAGAATAGTTAGAACAACCAACGTCAGCGCCGTGCCTCACTAAAACCTTTACACAATTTATTGAATTGGCTCGAACTGCGCAGTGAAGAGCACTTTCGTTACTTTGATACACCGTATTTGTAAATCTATCAATATCAACACCATTTTTTATTAAAAACAAAGTAGCTTCTACGCTATCACCAAAGGTGGCGCAGTGAAGGGGTGTGTAACATTTATACAATGCGTTGATATCGCATCCCCTAGATATAAGAAACTGCATACTAGCAATGCAATTACTGAACGCTGCCAAATGAAGGGCGGTCAACCCTTGAGCTGGTTCGAAATAATTAATTTCCGCTCCCAAATACAGTAAACTCTCTAATAGATCCCATCGTTTTACAAAGGAGGCCCACAAGAATGATATATTCAGTTCTAAACGCGAAGCTCCAAAAAAAGTTCCCATGATGTTTTTTGGATCTACTCGCTTCGAACTAATCTCTTCGAGAAGACTGGTTCTTCCGAAAACGCTTTGCATATGATCTAGTATATTTTGTTCAATTGTATGCTGACATATTTTGACTTCATTCTCATAACCCGGTTCTTCGAAGGTTTCAAATACAAAAGGAATTTCATCTGCTGGTGGAGAAGGACCACAATCAATGAATTCGTCATCATGTTTGTCTTCAACTTGAGGTGGAGTAAATAGATTAAGGAGGACGTTTTCTTCGGTTCTTATTTCTTCGCTCGTTTCTTTCGATTTTGATGTTCTGTGAAGAAACTGAAGAGCAGCACGCACGCTCCATAATTTAGCAGCCTAAAAAATAAAATTAATTTAATATAGACTTATTGAACACCGTCGTATAAGAAAAATCTCTTAATAAAGTTAGGCCTTATTTAAATAAACCGAAATCTTAAAATTCAGAGTAGAAATTGAGCTCTTGGACCTCCCTTTTTAAATTGACGGTTTTAGGACAGCAGTGTTTTTACTTCTAACCTCTGTTTGATTTCTAATAAAAATCTAATTTTACTCGCATCTTTTGATTGTTTGTAGCTACAAACAAACAAAATGTAATTTCATTATGTCAATTTGACGATGCTAGTTATTTAGCGAAACAGCTGTAATTTTAAACCTAATTTTTTCTATGAAACTTGGAAGTTGAGTTAAAACAAGAGATTTTTATTATTCCTCGAAATAAGGACTCTTGACGTCAAGGTCAAACAGTTTTTAATTGTTACACTAACCGCCCTGAGGTCGCTACTATCAGAAATTATGGCCGCATCATCCGAATAGACCCATCTCGTTAATGGCCCAAATTTAATACTCATACGCGAACTAACTCCCACTATCGTAGTTCCCCCTAAATGTTCGTGCCCCTTATAAAATTGTGTTGGCAAGCCTATCAATCCGTATATTATTATGCATAAGACTATAAGAGGTTAGTTCATTGCTTATTTTATTTGAGTGAATCTACATTTTGTTTTTTTGGACCATCGCAGTTTTTTATTGTTATACGCATTAAACGAAATAAAAAACTGGAATTTCTTCTTTGCGGTTTATGGCCTGAGCTGCCAGGTCTATCCGGCAAAAAGAAGCTAGCTTTTGACAGCTACAAGGGTTTTCATTTAAGTAGTGGTATTCCTGGGTAGAATAGCTTGTGTTCCATGGAAAGAAGTAGTCATAAATTAGCAGTGGAAGGGAAAAATTCAAAAATATTTGCGCATGACTATTAGAGAGAGAGAGAGAGAATAGTTTTTTCGGCATTAAAACAGAGTTTATTAGAATCGGCCCAGGCTTTAATAATAAGAAGATCTCTGGATATTGTAGAATGTAATGTTTTCATATCTGAATTACTCCAGGTTACACTCGTATCATCTGCAAATAGAGTAATTTTTCCATCAAAATAAATAACGCGAAAAGAATTGGACCCAAAACCGAGCCTTGAGGTACACCACTATCAATCAGCAGGCTTTCAGAATGTTTTCGCCTGTCGTAGTATTTTGAATTTATATTAAAATATTCCCATTTTAATAAATTATATGTATTTAACAACGAGAACAGTTGATTTTTTAGTTTTTATTTTAATTTTTAATAGTTTTCCAAGATTAATAGTTATTGTATTCCCTAATAAGTGTGTATAGTATGCTTGCGGCGAATGAAAATGATAAATTGATCTTTATGTAAAAGGATAAGCTGTACAAAAATTACAGAGTTTGTTTTTTATCAAGGTGGTTTGTTGCCTGGAAATTGTGGTCCTTACGAGCAAAAAATTTGCCAGGTAATTTTTCTACAAACAGTCCTATCAAAACCCTCTGATGTTGCTACCACTATTTTATTTCTATTTTCCGCCATCATGCCAACCCTTAGCTGTGTTATCTTATCGTATACATGGTTACATGGTTCTTCCGTGATATTATGTGCGATCGTATCTTCGTATCTTCAGCGGTCGTTCCATCATATGTAGTCATTCTTGTAGTGTAAGCCGTGTACTTCATTTTATCCCTTCCTGATTCAATTAAGTCCCACGCATCCGGGTACCTATCCTTAATAATTTTACCCAGTCCCCTATCTTTTCCCACTGGGTCAATCATGATCGCTAAATCCTTGCCCTTGTCCGCTTTTACCGGATAATCAACAACCTCCTTAGTCCGAGAGTATACTTTTTCCGGCCAGTCATAATTTAATAGCCTATCCACGTCATCGAAAGATTTGTTATTATTTATTTCCTCTTCTAGGTCAATTTCACCGCAGTTCACTTGGATCCCAATCCCCCTGGTATTAACTTGCTCCGCAACCGTTTGAGGCGCAATCGAGTTCTTTGCCATTTTCGTGGGTTGATCCTTGTTCCCTCCGTGTTCTTTCCAGGCGCTCATATCCTCAGCCAGTCTGTTTATGTTGTATCTAAGGTCGGTAATAATATCTTTTATTTCTACTTTCGTGTTAGTGCTCCTGTCTACTGCTTCCCCTAGTTTCGTAGATAGTTTTTTTACCTTGTCCATCATTGTGTGCACCATGAGCTTTTCTTCCCTCAGTTCTCGTTTTGACTTTGTATTCTCTTTCGGTGTTGTATCCTCAAAAAGAACAAATGGGCTGAAAAAACTTATTGTGGAGGGAAAGATAAATGGAAAACGTTCAAGAAGAAGGTCTCTGATGCGATGGGTGAATCAAACCAAAGATATCATTGTACACGGTCTGCAAGAAGCTTCTCTTGCAGCCTATCATTCTCGGAACGACGATAATAAGGCATTTACCTTATAAGGTTTGTCCCAACCAGTTCCAAATATCGAGATATCAAAATAATGAGACGGAATCACGTGATGAAAGTGGTATGGGGTGATATTTTCGGCATAATCACTCAAAATTGGACGACATTTACTTACTTATACATAAACCGGTTTTGAATGATAACTTTTACTATTATAAAAATACATGCACTTGTTCTTTTTTAATTCTATATTTTTAAAAATAATGATCTAGATTTTAGATTTTTTGTCTCCGTTATATCGAATTGAACAGAACTAAAGTATTTTTAGGAAACGTCTTGTGTGGTATCGACATTTATTACTTTTTTTTGGTTTACTTACCATTCAAATCAATTGGTAGTAGTTTAATTCAATTCATTGCATTCCTGAGATTGCTACGAAAAAGAAAAATATAAGATAAATTAGGCAATGGGTAGGTACTTAATAATAATCTATTAGAGTAAACGCAAAACAAAAATCGTTACACGTCATAATTGTGATGTTGCCATATTTAAAAACTAATAAGAAAATTCGAGAGTTATCAAGTTTATTAATAAGGCTCCTACAGTATAAAAAATTGACCTTTACCCTGACGTTACTAACAGCGAACATTAGTAAGCGCAAATTTTATACACCTCATCCTTTTCTACTGCTAGTAGAAATAAATCAATCAATTATGCACACGTGTCTATTAAGCAATGACATACGTTCTTTTCAGCTCTAATTATGACCTTCGAATGTTGTAAAGAAATAATAGCAACAAAATCGTTTAAACGGTTGTATTTATAACAATTAATTTTGACCTCTTATGACAACCTGCATTATTTTCATACATCGAGTTGTAATCAAGGCGTTCCATCAATTGCACTCAAATAAATTCTATAAAATCGGTTATTTCCAAAACCTCTTTGTTATTTTTATTTTACGGTAAGTACAATGTTCATTTGTTTGGAGTTGGCAGCTAAGAAAAGTCATTAAATCGTAAAATGTTGGAAACAATACCCTAAACCCCTATGAAAATCCTATGGAAACTCCTAAAAGAAATTGGTTTTAAGTATGAGACAAATGAACTATAACTTCAAACAATTTTGACTCCGATTCATTTCGCGAGGTTTGTAGGTATGACGCTTAGACAAGGAAAGAGAGAGGACTGCGCATTGGAATCAATTTATGTAACCCATTTACCACCAAACTAATGGCGGACAATATTGACATAGGCGTATCATACGATTTTTCTTATACGATTATTAAATAATCATTTTCATTATTTCGTATTACAAATCTATTTTAAAAAAATCTTTAAATTTATACTACTCCAAAAAAAAACAACAATCATTTTAAAACATATTTATTTAATAAATATTACAATTTTAATCTATTTTATCTATTTTAAATATATGTTTTTGTTCCACGCCACTGCAAAACTATTACATCTATGAGAAAATAATAACAATTAATTGAAAAATAATGTTTAAAACTGAATGAAAACAGTTTTCAAAATGTATGTACAATTAATTTAAGTTACCATACACAACATATGTGATTTAGTTAAACATCTATTACCTGAAAGCTGTAATATTAATAAAAATAAATTTCAAGGAAATAGTTTTAAAATACTTTTTACCTATGAAATGAAATTCCTTCCTCTTTTTTAGCACTCTGACTGTTGCACTTATAAACTGCACAATTAACCATTTTAAAATGTCTATTCAGGTAATTAAAAAAGCTAAAAATTAATAAAAAAACTAAAAAAATACAATTCGACGTTCCAAATTTGTTTACCACCAAACGTTTGAAACTTGGCTTCACTCACACGCATAAGGTTTTCATTGCCATGCGCTGTCCTCTCTCTTTCCTAGTCTAAGGTATGACGTCAGGGTAAAGGTCAATTTTTTCTACTACATAAATCGTAGAACAAAAAGACACAAGGAGCATAATTTGCAAAATGACCTTGAGTTCACATGCATATGGCGGCCAATGGACTGGGAAAGTGTGACGTCAAAATTTGTGTTCTATGCTGTTGAACTGGGAAATGTCAAAGAAATGATTCCAAGCGGCAACATTATAAATCTCCAGAAATAACTTTTGTTTGAGTTATTTTGTTATTATTATACTTTAAAATATATCGCAAGTATCATAATTAAATACATATTTCCAATTCCCAATTTTGATTTTTAAAATACCATTTTAGTCAGTATTAAAATTTATGACAATGCACAACTTTGAAGGTTATGTTATTATAATATTTTTACGGAAATTGTTCATCTATCTACTTTAGTGATATGTAAAACATATGAATGAACACTTACCAATGAAAAAACAGTCATTAACTCCCAAAAATCAAGAAAATACAATAAAATAGTCAATAACATCTATAAAACAAACCATAAAAAAGTTGTTTGGAATAATATGGTTTGACATTTACGTCACTAGTTTCCCAGTCCATTGTCTGTTTCCATTGATGTACGGTAAAATTAAAATTATATTACCTAGGGTTTTTCTTTTGAATAAAATCCAACCAAATCCAACCCATCCAAAATTTTTAATAGTTTTGAAAACTAATATTTAAAAAAATAGACTGCTAGTAGTGAAAAAATGCTATATAAGTCATGGTAGAAAAGTGTTTTATTGTCTCGGATCCATTAAAAACCTCGAAGGTAGGCTTCTCGGTCCTTAATGGAACTCGAGAATAATACCCTACTTTTCTACCTTGGCGCATAATTACTATATTAAATTTAATGTAGTAATTAGTGGATTCAAGGGTCACTAACCAGATGTATCAAATCAGAAACCACAGAGGTTACAAAAATGTGAGATTACAAATATACTCGGACATGATGGTTTTATTATTTCAACTTTTATATATTATTTTAACATTTTCGAAATAATCTATCAGATTAAGTACCATTAAAGTACATACCTGAGAAATTTAGAAAACGAATAAACATAAAACAAGTAAATAATTTTACAATGGAACTAGCAAATGAGTAATAGAAAGGTAGGTAAAAGAGACAAGATGCTAAAACCATATTTTGTAATGAATAAGTTTTTTTTACATGAAATAAATTAATAGTCATACAAAAAAATTATTTTCAATACAATTCACACTCCAATATTAAGAATTGATTGTGAATAATGGAAGCTATTAATTAAAAATAATAATAATTCCAGCTCTTGAAGATTAATATTACGCCACTTAATTAGGTTAGGACACAAATGAAAAGCTGTTCTGTTATCAAATTCAATTTTAAAATTCACAAAAACGTTTTAAATTAGTTTTAAAAGAAAACAAACTTATAGAATTAAGGAAAAGCAGATTTGTATTTGTTGTTATATATTTTAACAAGCGTTTTTTATATGTTTAATTCCAATTTAATTAGATTTCACTTACCACAGATATTATTATCCAACTTTACTTATCAAATCAAACTAAATCTTAATTCTACACGTTTAAGATTGGAGAATGTTAATTCCAGTAAGCAATAAATTTAATTTTTCTCGTGTTTATTGCTGTGTACCTTTAATATTTTTAAGAAAATGTTAAACACATTTGTCTTATCTAATAAACTTACCTCTATATTTTTTAATATTATGTAAAGGTACATATAATAAATGACAACTGCGTTTCGACTATTTCAACTGTATTGTTGCCATAAGATGTTGGAAAGTATATGTGTATAAAAATTAAATTTATTGGATTAACCCGTACTCTGTGGAAGTCCATATTAATTTCCATATTTAGTTATTTATAATTACAAAAATATATCACCAGAGAACTTAAGCTGTTATAAGGTGAAATTATAAACATTCAAATAAATATTAATACATTAAAACAAAAAAAAAAATAATAAGGTATTAATATAATTTACTATATCAATTTTATATTCATATTTTTTTATTGTAGAACTCCAAGCTGGTAATAAATATATTAAATGTTTTAGAAGAAACATATTTAATTTGAGTATACCAATTTAAATTGTTATCAATGAATTGCCCTAAATATTTTTGTTTCTTAACTTCTTTAATTGTATTATTATCATATTCTCTAAATTATTTCTTTCAAATTGAATAAACTTAGATTTTTGAGTATTAATCAACACTTTATTACAAGATAACCATTCTTCTAAAATTTTTAAATCAGTGTTAATTTTGTCTATGAGGCACTGGGAATATTTGTCCCAATATAGTACTGTTGTATCTTCCGCGAATAAAAAGTAGGATGCATTTAAAGTTAACTCTTCTAAATTTTGAATATATAGTAAATATAATATTGGACCAAGCACAGAAGATGTTCCTAATGTAACAGTTTTAATTTCACTCTCAAATTCATCAAGTGAAATAAATTGTAATCTGTTATGTAGAAAAATATTTAAACTTTTACCTCTTACTCCTATTCTCTCTAAACTTTTGAGTAATATCTCATAATTTACAGTGTAATAGGCTTTCTGAATGTCTAAGAAAATAGCATATTGAACTTTATCAAATCCTCTATTATTTGTAATGAAATTTACTAGCTGTTTTTTAATGTCTTGTCGAAAATTTTTAAAAAATTTTCCTCTTTATCGTCACCTTTATGTACTGGAACAAATTGTGCCAATTTTAAATAATCTGGAAATACTGAAATTGTAATGTAGTGGTTTATTATAGATTCTAAATGATATACAATAATATATGTCTTGTATAGATATTTTATATGGACCGGGTGATTTATTTTTATCCAAATTTCATTTTATGTGGTAGGTTTTGAGAACAAACTATTTCATTTGAGTTTTTTAAAACTTTTTGTGATATTAATTTAAATATTTTCAACTAATTTATTACCTATCTATACTTAAAAATTAAAAATATTTAGGTTTTTTAGTAGTTTAGTGCTTAGATATTATAGATTTGAATTTTTCCACGTCTAATTTATTTATAAGTTTTTTGGTAATGATTTTTTTAGTGTTTGGTTTTATAAAAACCTCTAAAATTATTTTTATATTTTGCACTTATAAAAATCTTCATTATAAAACGCATTTGCGTATCGTAATGTAACTTTTACGCACGCAAATTTTTGTTTTAAATGGTTGGCGACATGAGTGAAGTATCTAAAGGCAAGACTATTGACAATGACATTTGAGGCTAATAGCAATTTATTAATTTTATATTGTTCTTTAAAAAAGTATTTGTGAATATCAATATCATCTTTTAGTTATATAATATATTATTAATGGTATATTATTCATTTTAAAATATTAACATTTGATAATTTAAATGTCACAACTGTCAAATTTTATAAATTACACAGTGCTGCCGACATACTTTTTAAAATAAAAATTTTCGTAATTACATAAAAATAAAAAATTAATTTAAAAAATGGTAAAAAGGCAAAATATAAAAAATATAAACAACTTATTTCATATGGCTGTTGTGACACTCGTTCTTTAAAAAACTCATCGCTTCGCGATTCGTTTTTTAAACTTGAACTCGTGTCATAACAGAATTCCATATGAAATGCGTTGTTTAATATACTATTTTATATTTTGCACTTATAAAAATCTTCATTATAAAACGCATTTGCGTATCGTAATGTAACTTTTACGCACGCAAATTTTTGTTTTAAATGTTTGACAATGACATTCGAGGCTAATAGCAATTTATTAATTTTATATTGTTCTTTAAGAAAGTATTTTTGAATATTAATATCATCTTTTACTTATATAATATTGATTAATTATTGGTATATTATTAATTTTAAAATATTTTAAAATATTAATATTTGATAATTTAAATTTCAACACTGACAAATGTTATAAATTATACAGTGCTGTCAACATACTTTTTAAAATCACAATTCTTGTAATTTACATACAAAAAATAAATTAATTTAAAAAATGATAAAATGGGAAAATATAAAAAATATTATAAACAACTTCTTTCATATGGCTGTTGTGACACTCTTTAAAAAACCCATCGCTTCGTGATTCGTTTTTTAAACTTGAACTCGTGTCGTAACAGAAAGCCATATGAAATGCGTTGTTTAATATACTATTTGATGATCAGGTAGGTACATATTTAATTTCATATTTTGTCAATTATTGAGTTTATTCCGTTAGGGTACGTGTAGGAAAATTACTGTCTATTTTGTTCAATATTTTTGATACCTATTAATGTTCACTAAATTGACATACTCTGTATTTAATTTGTTATTATTTAGTAAATAAATGTTAACATCACCCTTAGAATGCAATTTGAGAAATTATCTAATAGTTTATACAATATTTTAAAAATTTAAGAGGTTTTCTGTCGGCATTTTTGGTTATTGAATAATCATTGGAGCTCTTGATGATAAATATTGCGTTATCAATACATTGAATATAAAATTTAAAATTCACACAGACGCGTTTCAAATTATTTTTAAAATAAATCAAATTTATTGTCAAAGAAAAGGATATTTGTGTGGATTTACTTTAATCAAATAACACAGGCTAAAAGCCAAGAACGAAAATGATCATTATGAAGATGATGGTAAACACTAAAATAAAAATAGTAACATTTTATTGCTAAGTACGAATATAAAAATTTGGATATTTACAATAAATACATAATAGATTTGTTTTAAATATAATGCTTATTCTACGTTAAATGCCATATCAATATTCCAAACAAAACTGATAAACCTGAAAGTTTACTTTTAATTGTTGCGTGATTGGAAGGCTTTGTGAAGCCGGTAGAGCTTGATTCAGTGGTTGTATCAACATCAGTCGTGCTTGATTCACTAGTGGTTGTATCAGCATCAGTCGTGCTTGATTCACTAGTGGTTGTATCAGCATCAGTCGGGCTTGATTCAGTAGTGGTTGTATCAGCATCAGTCGGGCTTGATTCAGTAGTGGTTGTATCAGTATTAGCCGTACTTGATTCAGTAGTGGTTGTATCAGAATCAGTCGTACTTGATTCAGTAGTGGTTGTATCAGTATCAGTCGTACTTGATTCAGTAGTGGTTGTATCAGTATCAGTCGTACTTGATTCAGTAGTGGTTGTATCAGTATCAGTCGTACTTGATTCAGTAGTGGTTGTATCAGCATCAGTCGTACTTGATTCAGTAGTGGTTGTATCAGTATCAGTCGTGCTTGATTCGGTAGTGGTAGTAACAGCATCAGTCGTGCTTGATTCGGTAGTGGTAGTACCAGCATCAGTCGTGCTTGCTTCGGTAGTGGTTGTATCAGTATCAGTCGTACTTGATTCAGTAGTGGTAGTAACAGCATCAGTCGTGCTTGCTTCGGTAGTGGTTGTATCAGTATCAGTCGTACTTGTTTCAGTAGTGGTAGAAACAGCATCAGTCGTGCTTGCTTCCGTAGTGGTTGTATCAGCATCAGTCGTACTTGATTCAGTAGTGGTAGTAACAGCATCAGTCGTGCTTACTTCGGTAGTGGTTGTATCAGCATCAGTCGTACTTGATTCAGTAGTAGTAGTAACAGCATCAGTCGTGCTTGCTTCCGTAGTGGTTGTATCAGCATCAGTCGTACTTGATTCAGTAGTGGTAGTAACAGCATCAGTCGTGCTTGCTTCCGTAGTGGTTGTATCAGCATCAGTCGTACTTGATTCAGTAGTGGTAGTAACAGCATCAGTCGTGCTTGCTTCCGTAGTGGTTGTATCAGCATCAGTCGTACTTGATTCAGTAGTGGTAGTAACAGCATCAGTCGTGCTTGCTTCGGTAGTGGTTGTATCAGCATCAGTCGTACTTGATTCAGTAGTGGTAGTAACAGCATCAGTCGTGGTTACTTCGGTAGTGGTAGTAACAGCATCAGTCGTGCTTTCTTCGGTAGTAGTAGTAGGTTCATTATTTTTGTTTTGTTGAATTATATGTGCGTATCCTGTAAAAAATAAAATAATTTTTTATTTTTATTTTTCTTTAACGATTAACACAATATACATTGTAATAATTTGCAATTTCAAAATATTCTTTCAAAAAAAGTCTAATGTAAAAATTTAAGCATTAAATTACTGTAGCGGATAGGTAAAGTTCAAGTGCATGTAGTAGGCATGTAGACAATATCAAACGGTGAAGCAAACAGGTAATACATTTTATTTGCTATTGAAATTTTTAAAACAAGTACTGATAAGACAAAAGCAAAAACCATGGGTGGCGCCGTAGCATACTACGTTGCAGAAATATTTTAAATACATGTCTTTATTTCCAGAAATAGCTGTTCAGTATATATCTCTAAGAGAGAGCGAGAGAGAGATAAATATGCCTCATTGTCTCTCTACCTCTAATAAACTAAATAGCATTTATAAAATAATCGTTAAAAATAAAGTAATTAAGTACAGGTCACTTAATTTGCGGAATTTGCGATTTACCTAGGTGTAGTATTTGTATTATTGTATAAGTATTTTTATTATTATACCTATTACATTATATTATATTACATTATATTATATTATATTATATTATATTATATTAAGTATATTATATTATATTAATATATTTTTGACATTATATAAATGAAAGATTTTTTTTAAAACTAGAGTTAGTTGCACGTTTTAAGTTATGGATGAATTTACGAACTAAGCAATCAGAATTGGCATTGGTGAATTATTTTGAGTAATAGATTGTAAATTTTATTTGTAAGAAAAAACTAAAGTTTTTCCAGTATAAAAAAAACAGTTTATTATAATGGGACCAGGATTTAATGGTTAGAAGATCCTTACATATAATAGAATGTAAAGTTTTCATATCTGAATGACCCCAGTTGACACTCTGAAGTAATTTTGCCATCAATATTTATAAGTTTGGAATTCAAATATGATATAATAATTCATTAGCCAATCTTTTAGTTATTTATTTAGTATTTAGAAAATACTCTTGTTGGATTTTATTTAAATCGAAAGTTTTAGTATTTAAGGAACAATAAAAAATATTTACAATGCATCTGCAATACAATAAATGTTGAAAATTCATAGATCGAGTTAAAATATGCTGGTGCTTAAGAACTTATTTAAATTACATTTTTGTCTAGGCAATGAATAATTTTTCTGTTTAAATTTAATATAAAGTAAAAAAAAAACCTAATCGTTCAATTAAAAATGCTTCAAACCTTTGGAATATATAGAAAGAGTTTTTGAGGGATTTATTACCTAGACCTACTCTAACTCTTTATTTTGTTTATAAATGAATAAATTAAAATGTATTAGCTTACCTTGTGCAATAAACAAAATAAAAATTGTGGTTGCAATGAATTTCATATTTGGTCAATATTAATTTTGCCCCTGTTGATTAAAAATATATATATTTTTTATTTTCATCTACTTGTTATCACTACCTGATAGCAATTATAAATGAAAATCGATACATAAGATATTATTTATATACATTTTCGACAGGAAAGAGATATTATCGCAAATCACCAATCATCATATAGCTCCTATCTAAAAGCACTTGAAGCTAATTGGAAATCTGTTTTTTTTTCATACCGGTGAATTCCGCTAGGAAGGGACAAATTCTGATACTTAATAAAAATGATAGCGAAATTATCTATTTAATACATTAATATTTAATTTCGCTTCTTAAGAATTAAGAGGGAAATCAAATTTTTTAAATATTTGTCAAAGTCACATATAGTGTGTTAAATAAATGCAATGATTAATGAACTAAAATTAGATGTGACGCTTGGATTTGAGGAAAGCCCACATGCATTGAGTGGACACTATTCAGTCCTATAGCCATACAGATATTAAAAATATATTAGAAGGAAATAAAATGCATCTCTATAAAATGATACGTACTCAGGAACTTATGGGTGACGATTTGGATAAAATTGTTTTTCTTATGATCCACGGAAAATCGTTACTATTTGAGAGAATACACGCAATACCCAAGGTTAATGTTTGGACAAGGATTACAGGAAAATATATAATGGCTCCCTTTTTTATTGAGAGCAACTTAAATGGAAATACTTCAAAATGATGTCATTGGAACTTTAGAAAGTGTATATTCTTCCATTGTTAGGTTCTTGCAGGCCAACCTTCAACACACCAAGGCTGCCAGTGCCGTGCTGTGTCGACGGTTTGAAAAAGATGGCATAGATGTGGCCCTCTTGCAGGAACCTTGGGTACATGGAAGGACTATAGCGGGCCTTAAACAACAGGTAAATACGTTATTATATCATTGGTCAGCACTAAGGCCAAGAGCATGTATCATAGTGAAAGGGTTATTTCTATACTAATCTCGGGATTATGCTCCAATGACCTTGTTACAGGAATCCTTTCATACCAAACACAGGGGGGAAACGAAGGGAGTAGTCGTCTGTTCCGCCTACTGTCTGGGGAAAGAGCAAACATGCCCCCAACAGGCATCGAAGGATGTATTAGACTATTGCCGAGAAAGGGATATATAGTTTATACTGGGTTGCGATGCAAACGCCCACCACACCATCTCGGCCAGCACGGACATCAACAAAAGAGGTGAGTCTTTTTATGAATTCATACTTAGAGAAGGGTTATTTATTGCCAACAGAAGTACAGAACCCACTTTTATCACAGCGGTTAGGAAATAGGTATTGGACTTGACTGTGAGCACCAATAGAATAAGTGATAATATTGTAGCTTGGCAGGTATCGCAGGAACCTCTGACCACAGGCATATAAGATTTGAGCTTAAGACAAAAGCCCTGATAGCGATAAAGTTCCGAAATCCAAGAGAGACGAACTGGGAAGGTTATAATGAATCCCTCAGAGAGTCACTTAAGGAAGGGACAGTCACTATAAAAGGGAAAGAAAGTCTAGGAGTGGCAGTGAATCAGGTTAATAAGGCAATTTTGAATGCTATCGAGAAAACTGCCCAGAACGAACAAGGCAACGCAAAAGGAACACAGTTTGGTGAAATAATTACCTCGAGGAATTAAGAATCGAGGTAAGAAGGCTATTTAATAAAGCCAAGCTTAACCTTTACAGGGACCTTTACAGAAGTAAGCTCTAGCACTATAATAAGGAGAT
This sequence comes from Ophraella communa, assembly GCA_035357415.1. Lineage (NCBI taxonomy): Eukaryota > Metazoa > Arthropoda > Insecta > Coleoptera > Chrysomelidae > Ophraella > Ophraella communa. The sequence continues at coordinate 12,421,579 of CM068995.1, read as the reverse complement.
CCGGAAGGCCAAAAAGGAGCTCATGGAGGAGATTCTGTGAGGAAATTTCAGAGACCACAGAATGCGCCCGTATTCACAAGGTCCTGCTAAGGTGGACTCCAATAACAAGGTTACTGGTTAACCTATGGTTAAAAAATCAATATTTTGAACAGAGTGGAAGTTTTATTTTTAATGTTCTTAATAAATTGGACGCGTTTTGGATCTGTCTGGATATTTTATAAAATTCATTTATATTATTTTACATCTTGGCTTTTATATTTAAATACAAGTGCCCGAATGACCATTTTCGAGCCGTTCTGTATCTGTATCTGTAGAGTAGGAAGGGTGAGTATAGACCCACAGCACTTAGGCCACAATATGGCCCATTGTACATCCTCCCTAGGAGCCGCCCTCCTAGGACATTGTCCATCCTGCCTTATCCAGGAAGGAAGACAGGTCACCAGGGGACATCTCCTTAATGTCGGCAGGTGTAGGCCAAGACTCACCGAACACACACTCTCTTATCGACGATAGCTCCGGACATTCACATAAGACATGCCTGACAGTTTCATCTTCCTGTTCACACCTCCTGCATAGAGGTATGTCCACTAGCCCCATAATATGGAGGTGTTTCCTTAGTTGACAGTGTCCAGTCAGAAATCCCACTGTTAAACGTAGGTTCTTCCTGGTCATCGCCAAATATTTATTCGTATCCAGCTTCTCAGGGTCGCCCAGGGTAATCCTGGCAAAACTGCATCCTTTGGTTTCATCCCATCTCTTAAGGGATTGAGTACGGGTGTAACGTTTGGCTAGTTCCGCAATTGTCGAAGTCGTCAAACCATGGGTGTCGCCTGGTCCCAAAATTTTCAGTCCAGCCGCCATCCTGGCCAGAGAGTCAACAATACGGTTACCTTTGCTCCTGTCGTGCCCTTTTACCCACCTTAGTACGATATTATTATCTACCGAGGCGTTGGCTAAATCTTGGTGACACTCTAGTGCTAACCCTGAGATAAAGCGTTGTCTTTTCAAGGTTAATAGGGCTTGTCTACTGTCAGTGCAGATTATTATGTTTTTGCCAGAAATTTCTTTTCTGGTTATCTCTTTTGCGGTGATTGAGATACCAGCCAGTTCTGTTTGAACCACGCTGGTATTTTTTCCCATTCCCCATTTAATCCTTAGGCTAAGTGATCTGGAGTAGACTCCACACCCTGATCCTTCCTTGTTTTTTGAGCCGTCTGTGTATATGCGTATTGCATTTGCAGCATCCGCCTCAGTGTTCTGTTTTATTTGTATTTTGTAGGGTTTATTAAATACAAACCTGGGTTCAATTGCGTCACCGGCCGCCTGTAGCAGAGGCACCGCAGTGAGTGCCTCCCTCCACAGGCCCAGCCTCAGTTGACCCATTCCTACCTCGGGGTTTACACCAGCCGTGCGCAATCGTAGCATGGCCATTAGCGCAACCTCCTTGACGTGCAGGTCGAGAGGTGTCAGACCAGTAACCAATTCCATTGCAGCGGTTGGTGTTGTTCTCATGGCTCCTGTGATGTTCAGACAAGCCATTCGTTGTATTTGATACAGTTTTTGGATAGCCGTTGCTTGTAGAGTTTTAGGTCCCCATGCAATAGCTCCGTACGTTAGCATAGGTCTTATCATTGCTGTGTAGATCCAGGTGACTACACGGGGCGAGAGACCCCATGTGCGTCCCACTGTCCTCCGACACTGCTCATAGGCCACATATGCTCTTTTTGCTCTGTTCTGAATGTGAGTTCCATGTTAACTTCCTGTCGAGGGTAGTGCCGAGGTATTTCACCTCTTCAGCGAAGTTTAGTTTGCTTTTGAAGATTTCGGGGGGTTTCAAGCCCGATAAGCTTCTTTTCCTAGTGAAAAGGACCATCTCTGTCTTCTTGGGATTGATCGACAATGAGTGTTCCTTACACCATGTTTCTATTAATTTGAGGCCATCCTGCGCTCTATCGCACAGTGTGTTCACAAATTTGCCGGTCTGCAAGATAACTATGTCATCTGCATATGCAATTGTGTAGAAACCATTACTGTTGAGGTGACTAATCAGGGTATCCAGGACTATGTTCCAAAGAAGGGGTGATAAGACCCCTCCCTGCGGACATCCCCTCATTACCAGTCCCCTCCCAGTAATGTCTTCTACATTTATACTTATTGCTCTACTAGAGAGCATCTTGAGTATCCATTCTCCTACCACCAGGGGTATATTCCTGGAGTTGAGTTGATGGGTGATTGTTGAGAAAGTCGTTTTATCGAACGCTCCTTCGATATCTATAAATATACCCAGGGTGGATTCTTTATTATCCAGTGATCTCTCGATTCTGCCAACCACTTGGTGTAGGGCCGAATCGGTAGACCTTCCCGGAGTATATGCATGCTGATTTGGATGAAGTGGATTGTGGACTAAGACTTCATCTCTTATATACCGCTCGCACAGCTTCTCCATTGTTTTCAAAAAGAATGATGTGAGGCTGATTGGTCGGAATGCTTTTGGTAAGGTGTAGTCCATCCTTCCTGGTTTAGGTATAAACACCACTCGTACTTCTCTCCACTTACCGGGAACATACCTCAGAGCTAATGAGGCTCTGAATATTCCGACCAGGTGCGGCATAAGAATATCCAATCCCCACTGTAGTAGGGCTGGTCTTATACCGTCAGGTCCTGGTGCTTTGAAGGGGGAAAAGCCCGATATGGCCCACCTTATCTTGTCCTCATCAATTATGGTGCTAGCAAGTTGCCAGCCGTTTTTTACCGCGCTATTCCCCTTGCAGCGTAAGAAAGGAGGAAGTTGAGCCACTCCACCAATGACATGGTCTTACAGCTCCTAGGAGTGGAACCTATCCTAACCTAATTTTTTTTGGAGGAGGGGAAAATGCTTTTACACATCTTACGTATCTTTTCATAGCTCAGCGATGTTCGTTTTCTCTATCATAGCATTCATTCTGTTAAAATTTAATATTAATTTTATTTTGTTTGTTGCTATGTATAATGTTACTGTATATTTAATTGACAGTTTTATGTGACAATATAGAATAATGATTTAATTCAATATTTGGATAATTGAAAATATATTCCGAACGGTTAGTTCACTTGTATTTTACAGCATTCCTTTTCTTTCATGATTTGTATAACCACTGATGGATAGTGTTCCGATTTTCGGTGCTTTTTAGCATGATATCCACGATATTTTTTTCATCTATAAGTGTTCCAACTTAATTCTGTTCTTCTTTTCGTCGTTCTTCAAATATTTCTCTTTTGTTTATCCTTTTAGGTATGACATAAAATATCCGTGTCCGGTTAGGACCTGGCTCAGATAAAAGTCCCTATGTTCGCACTCCAACCTAAACTAACTTAATCTATTTTTATGGAAGTGGGGCAAGAATGCAAAATGTTCTGGACATAAAATTGACTATAAAACATACAGCTCTGTCATATAACCGATATCTGGAATTTGACATGGCCGTAAACAAACCAACACCTAAAATATTCTGTAATAAGCGTAACACAGATTGGATCGTGCATAAAGAACGCTCCTCCAGGGCCCTACCAAACACTCCTACGTTGTCTAGGGTAGGTTTGGGCTGGTAGACTTCTAGATATCTCTTCTGCCAATATGGCCACCATATCTTTTGTTCCAGATATCTTCCGCATCCATCGTCCATGGTTAGATTTACCCCCTCTCTTTTTTTATCGGCCTCAGTATTACTCTCATGGTTAAAGATCCTCATTCACCGTGTGGTAAGCCCTCGTGCATTTTCCTATGCATAGATAGCAGCATCCTATTATACTTTTTCATTTTAGTCACGTCTCCCCAGATAGGTGCGGGATACAGTAAGACTGACGTCTCCACATCGGCATAGTCACAGGACCTATTTTTTTGTCTCCAGGCTGTCTGCGCGTACAGAACTGTATCTACAGTTGCATTACAGGTATAAACAATCCATAACAGGAGTTGTATAATTTAGGTGGTTATAATTCATAAAATATTAATAAGAGATAGCATTATGGTGACCATACTTTTGCAAATATAATAAAAAAATGCTATAAATGATTCAAAAACAATCACAAACCTTTTACCTTAATGGGAAAGCAGGCAACATTACAGCGCAGCAAATTACAGTCGGCCACATCAAGACGACACAGTAGACCAGAAACTAGCAAGTAAAAAAATAAATAGTTTCATCTCCTCTGATAGTAGGTCTATGACATTATCCAATATAACCTAATCTAACCTAACCTAACAAAGGTTATGTCACCGGCCTTATTCTGGGGACCGGTTAGTTGGACCACGAGTACCTGCATTTTCTCGATTAGAAAAGGCCAACATATCTCTCATAAACTTAATGATTGTAAATGTTTGAATATGAATAATCGTTTTAAACTACATTTAGGTACTTTTGTACATAAAATAGTCAGTAACTCTAAACCTCTAGTACTAATTAATAAATTAATCCCACACTCTCTTATTCACAATAGAAATACTCGCAACAAACATAAATTGTCATTACCAAAGTATCGGACTGCTATGTTTCAAAGATGTTTTACCTACAATGCTGTCAAAATATACAACTCTATTCCTGCGCAGTTTAAATTATTTAACATTAATAAGTTTAAATACAAATATAAATGTTATCTGATTAAAGACCAAAAATGATGCTTGTTTGAATGCACCCTTGTGAATTTGGAGGAATCAATTTTAATCAGTTTCAATTAAATGAGTTTATATGTCTTTTATTTCAATATATATTTTTTGTTCTTTCTGTTCTTCTGTTTGCCGAATTAGCTTTTCTTTATTTTGTAAATGTATATTTTTTGCTACCTAACATGCTTAGTGTGGTTAAGTAGGAGTAGCTTAGCTAGACTTCGCCACGTTGAGCATGATTACTCTATATTATTTTTTGAAAACAAAATACTTGTCAAAATATTTTGAATAAAGTCGTTTATTATTATTATCAAAAACTAATAAAGCTGAGGAATTCTTTTATAGTTCTCACCCAAGTTTGTTTAATTTTGTAGATATTTTAATACTTTCAAGCAGAAACATATGTAAAAATAAATTCCGTAAAATGTTCCACCAAAAAACTAAAAAGTGCAACACAGAAAAAAAACATTTTATTAAAGCCAAGATATCAGAATACCGAAATGGCTTTTTATCACAAAAAGATTTTGTAAAAATTATGTCTTTCTATAATTCGCCTTAATAATAAATAATATGTTAGGTAAATACTGATTGTTTTAATTCTTAGAATACAACCTTAATCCACTCGAAGAGCTGTCGTGGTCCAACTAATCGGTGTACTTATAAAAGGTTACCTACCTAGCCCGTGGTCGAACTGTCTGACCCCGCTTATTCCAATTGGCAATATTCTATTGTTTTGATACAAAGAGAGAAATAATTTATTTAATTTTATATAGACTAGTGACAGTTCATAGAATAAATAAATGTTTATAATTGAGTAATATACTAATATAGAAAGAAACCTGCAACACTCTGTATACTAAATTATGGAATGAAAGACTACACACTGTAAGCTAGAAAATTTTTAGAGTTTGAATTTTTTTTAAATTGATTGAAATGGAGACAATCTGTACTATTCACTATTTGATAGATAAAGCATACAAGAGACAGACTGTATAATGATAGAGAAAATTTAAAATAAACTTTATAAAATCATATATGAAATAAAATAATATGATTTCAATAGTCAAGACAGGGAATTATAGAACGTTTGTTCCATATCAATTATAATGTTTTATTTTTATTATTGTAAAAGTAAAAAAAAATATTATGGTTTGTTTTTAAAAAAATGGAAAATAATAGATATTGAAAGAAGTATTCTAAAAAGATTGTGTAATTATTTGAAATATGTCAAGGTAGGAAAAGAAATAATAACCAATTCAATAGATCATGACATATGTGAAATGAATTGTCATTCGGTATAGATATTTTGAAATTAAGAACTGTCATTAATAAATATTTTGAAATACTATTTAAAAGGAGTGATATATGGGTTTTAACTATTTGGAAAACTTAAAACAGAATGTTCTAAAATAATAGATGGACAATCTATTAATTGAAATGAAACTTCTCAATAAAAATTTTAATAGCCAATTTTGATTGGTGAAACACATTTAAAACATTTTCATCGGCGACAAGCAGATTACTAACAATAAAAAAAAATGAAATAAAAAACAGTTTGTTGATAATAGAGACTATGCACTAGGTATTTTTTTTTCCGGTAGAGAAATTGGAAGAGAAGGAAGTTTTTTTAAAAAATTTTTAAAAAAACTTTTAGAAAAATAACATTTTGGCTTGGAAATTATAGAAAGAAATACATTATCCTTGAAAACTACTCAACAATGTAAGTAATTAAGTAGATACACATATTGGAAAGAGAAAATTGGTAAATATGATAGAGTTCTAACCTTAAATTTAACAATATAAATTGTAAAATGTTGTATCGTGGAAATGGTGTTTCCACAATATTTTTTTGTAAGCATTGGACTATGGGATTCGTCTAAATGTATTGATGTAGACGAAATATAGCAGCAATTCTTGTTTTAATGGAAGCTGGACTGATTGCACGGAATCTTCCGAGAGGTAACCTAAAATAAAATAAAAATCTAATCATCGAAGTGAATCGGAACAATACAGTGAACAAGGTATTTAAAACTATTTTATTTGAATATAAAAGGTTAAATAAACTCACCGATTTTGTGCAAAGGATAAAACTTTGATATCGCACAGATTTTTAGTGTTTTTCGCCATCTTGTGATATGAACATTCATATAGCGGATTTTGTTATGTAAAATTTTGTATAAAATGTTGCCTATTTATAATCACACATAGAAATAATATTTCATCAGGGTATATGGTTTTGTATGAATGAATGATCATATTAGTTAGTTTTCACGAATTTTATTTATTGTAAAAGTATAATGTATTTGTTTTCACAACATTAAATAACGTTTTTCTTCCTTGAAAAACATTTGAGATTATATTCTTGAGTTTTTCTTTTCAATTTTGAAGATAGCTCAATCTGTTTTTCAATAGTTAGCAGCATTAAACTGATGTCTGTGAATTGTGGAGAGATTTAGTACAAAGCTGACAGTACCGTCTTTAGAATTTGTTCATAAATAATAAAGCAAAGGATTTTTTTTATTAACAAATTTTTTATTAAAGTATAAGGATTTTAGTTTAAACTTTGGCGCTCAAATTAGAAATTAAAATTATTTTGTTTTCCAACATTTGAACCCTACTTGAGATTGTGGAGTTTCTCATGCAAAGGTATAATTATTTTACAAAGGAATTTAAAAAAAAATTTACAATATACCGGGCAAACAAATAACTAAAATTAAACATAAATTAAATTGAATTAATAATTTTTTTTTTAATATTTTCTTTATATTAAATGCAAACCATAATAATACATTGCGTTTTATTATTTAAATTTGACATTTTTATTTTTAAATTGTTGCATAATGGAAATGACGCCTTTTAATTGTAACTGAATACTTTTGTTTTTTTATCCCTGTTAAATTTTTTAATTAATATACTTATGAAGGAAATCATATTGTTTGAGCGTTCAGGTTCTAATTTATAGTCCCCAGTACAAGGACCTCTAATTTTTTTGACACATAAAATTTCATACTTTGTGAGTGCTTTCTTTGCGTCGAGTCCGACAAACTTTTCCTCTGCGAAAACTTTTGCGCTCCTGCGTTTTTGAATGCCCGATTCTCGAAATTGTCGATATTACGTTACATACATATTTGATTTTTTAAAAATTGTTTATTAAAATTATATTAAAAATTGTGGTCAACTTGTCCGACAAAAATGATGCTGCGTATGGGGTGTCCACCACCCTCAAAATGTTGATGTGACGTCACTATGACTCCCCGTACATAAAAGTTTGATTTTTTTAAAATTGTTTCGTGAAATTACGTTAAAAATTGTGTCGTCATTACATCTCCCCGTACATACAATAATAAATTTAATATTTTTCGATTTGAAATAAAATACTGATTGTAAAAAAATATGTGTCCGACAAATATTGAAAATTGATAAATTATTTAATATTTTTTCATAATAAAACAATTTACTCCTGAAAGACTATCTAAGTGCAAAAACTTTTTGAATGCCAGAAAAAAACATGGTCATAAATATAACAACGTGGTCCTTCCAAATAGTCCTTCCTAATAGCCCTATTAACATCTAGGCTTTAATATTGTTATGTCTTATTAGAGATGATTCCAAAAGTATCGCGACAGCTCCGGTTTTCCCACCTATCTTTACCGTCGACTCGAACGCTAGGGATTACCCAGTTCGATAAATAGATTCCAGTGGCCCAGCTGCCGCTGGGACTAACAAACACCGCGTACGGAATCCGCTTAGCAATTGTTCTACTAGAATTCTCCGACTGCGCGCCGATCGGAGATCGTCGGCGAATATCCCCGCATTGTCGCGATATTTTTGTAATCGTCTCTACTTCCATACTTGGTCTAGCCTTAATACTACCTAAACATCAGGTACCTAGCTACAAACAAACAAAATGTAACTTAAATGTCAATCTGACGATGCTTCTTAGCGAAACGGCCGTCATTGTAATTTAAAACATATTTTTTCAAATAAACTTGGAAGTTACGTTGAAACGAAGAGTTTTTTATTATTCTTAATAAGATGGACTTCCAAAAAGTAAGAGTTAGTACAATAAATTTAATTATACAATTATTAAATATTAATTTGAAATTATTAGTTTGTTTATACTTCGATGATTTAAAATAAATATTAACATCACTTTAAACAATTGTATTAAAATAAACCTAATTCAAAAATAAAATTAATCAACTTACTAGAGATAACAGAGTTGAATAATTGTTAAAATTTAATTCTTTTTATATAAAAATATAATAAGTAAAAAATACTGTGATCGACTTATTCAAAAAATGTATTCATAAAATGTTTTCGAAAACTTAGTTGTAATATTTAGAACTTAAGTGTGATTCATATTGGCAATTAATATGATTATTTCTAAGAATATCAATTGATAAATCGTTGATAAGCTTGTTTGTTGAATAAAAGAGTCAGGTATAGTTTCACAAGTTTTAGCTATTCATACTCGACATAAACCCAGTTAAAGATATAGCAGTAGCTATATATGCTCTGTTTTTATTAATTTTTTTGTAACAATAAAAGCAGTATACATCATCATTTCCTTTTCATTATGTATTCTTTATTAATATTATGATATCTAATTATTGACCGTACTACTACCAAAAACGTTGAGCTCCGAGTTTCACCGAAAACGTGCAATCAATAAACCAGTGAAATTCAGGAAGTCCTTTAAGGTCAAAAGGAAAAAGTGTCCTAATTTTTTTATTTACCTATCACGCAAAAAGCGTAAATCGACACCTGGGCGGTGTGCTTTATTCCAATGTTGCTACCTATGAAAACAAAAAAAATGTAATTAAATTTATTGTACTAACCCTTACACTGTGAAAGTCCATCCGGAATTTTTTATTAAAAGTTCTTCTTTTCATGTTCTTAAAAAACTAGAATAATGTTTCAAAAAGTACGGTTAAATTCATATTGAATGATTAAAAATGTTCTTTTATTTATTCGTTTATCAGGAAAAATCTGTCAAATTTCTGTATTTTCTATATTTACACATGTTGATTGTTTTTAAAACAAAAATAAGCACGGTTAACAAAATAATTTAGTTAAACAAAAAGTTGAATGAAACAGTAATTTATCATAATACTGACCTCTCCAGGTTACCCCTCTATGAATCCCGCTCCTGTGATCTATTCAAGGCAAACCAGGCTGTGCAAACATTGTCTTTCACAGGTTCGCAGGACCGTTCTCCAAAAGATATGTTTGTATTTATCGTCTATCATTGGAAATATAATATACTGTCGGAGGGGCATTTCACTGATATAAAAAGTGTATACCTATTTCCTATTTCCCCTTTATTTCCTATATTATTTTTTTATTTCTCATTTATTTCCTAAATTTCTGCAATATTCTATATTTTCTAATAATTTTTATATTTCCTAAATTATTTCTTCATTTCCTAATTAGTTCAGGTTGTTTGAGTTGTTCATTAAAAAAGTAATTTAAATTTTTTAATATTAAATATTATGATGTTTAGTCAAATATTTATTTAAAATTGATAACATAAGAATTCTTAAATTTGAAATTTAATACATTGTATGACCCCCTCTAGCACTAATTACAGCTCTACATCTTCTTGCCATACTTAAAATCAACTCGATGGATTTAATAAAGGCGATAAAGCTCAAACGTTGTTAAACGCGGTAAAAAAATGACAAATATTTATGACAAGAACAAAAAGAAGAAACATGCTCATTCGGTTCTTATCTTATGTGTCACAAACACTTACTATGTTTTTTTTTCTTATATGACAGTGCAATGTAAAAATATGTTTGTTTACATATTACGTATAATTAATATTATTAACTTATTTTTTTATTTCTCCCGACCAAAGCCCTGAAATCCCGAAAAATCGGTTATTGATCCCGATAACAGGAAGAATCGATCTGGCAACCCTAGTGGGGATGGTTACAAAAAAAGTTCATAATTAATCCCTCTATATACATTACTAGATAAAGATATAGAAATATTGGTTACTGTTTCTTGTATTGGGGATTATTATATGTGCTTACAGATTCTCTACTATGGAATCATTGTCGTAAGTCGCAATGTATTTAATAAAATTAACATAGTTGTTATTTATTACCCATTTCATCCAATTTCATAATAATATAGATAGAAAACTGACAGTCTCGTAGAAATACAATAAAAAATTTTCATTTCTAAAACAAATATTGGCTAAAATATGGTTTTATATAAACCCGTCAATATTATTGCCAACAATCTATACTAATATTAGTAGAACACGGGCAGTTCCATATAAAGACTATATAAAAGTTCCATTTTTAAGCCAATATTGGCTACAATATGGCTTTATACATAAGATTGTTAACAATCTAAACTAATATTGGTTAGAAATTGGCAATTTTGTATAAAGACAATATAATAGTGCCATTTTTAAGCCAATATTGGCTATATACATAACCGCCAATATTATTGATAACAATCTAAACTAACATTGGTTAGAAATTGGCAATTCCGTAAAAAGACAATATAAAAGTGCAATTTTTAACCCAATATTGGCTACAATATGGTTTTATACAAAACCGCCAATATTATTTAAAATGTTCTATCGCTATATTTTGCCAATCTAGATGAAACGTTCTACTGAAGTTTTCAACAAAAAAATATGGTAGTTTAGAGTGTGGTTTAGAATTTTTGTTTATATGTGCAGAAAGCAAAAAATTTAGAACAGTTTTCAACGTTCTACTAAAGTTTTCATCAGCAAAATATGGTAGATTAGAGTTTTGGTTTTAAATTTTTGTTTATTTGGGCAGATAGCAAAAAAATTAGAATAGTTTTCAACGTTCTACTAAAGTTTTTAACAGCAAAATGCTATTTTGCTGCAGTCACTTTCAGACCTATTTGAGGGTATGGTCATTTTGAGGTACTTAGAAGTACCTTTAGGAGACAAAGGGTTAACCAACAGTCCCAATATTGCACCAATATTAAATGTCTATGTAAAGTGATATATTGGCAATATTGCTAATATTGCGCCAATGTCCTGCCAACATTTACCAATCTTGACTATGTGTTGGAAAAAAACCTGAGGCCAATATTGGATATATATTGAAATCTTGGTGAAATATTGCGCCTATGTTCCAATGTTGGCGCAAGGTTGCGCCAATATATATCCAACATTCGGTTGAGTCTTCATTCATAAATGTAACACAAATATATTGAGTTATTGTAAACATCAGCATGATATAGTTTTTTCCTGGTTTTTCTATATCAGTGCCCATTTATACTGGAAATAATTACAGGATAATCCCTTAGGGCTAATAACATCTAGACCTTAATATTGTTATGTCTTATTAACTCCATACTTTTGGTCTAGTCTCAACACTATTTAATCAACATCAGATAGCTAACTTAAAAAAAAACAGTTTTAATAAAACAGCTGTCATTGAGTTTTAAAAAGCAATTGTTTAAATAAAAGCGGAAGTTTAGTTAAAAAGTTTAATTTTTTAATGTTCTTAGTAAGATAAACTTCCACATAGAAAGGGTTGATACAATAAATTATTAGATTGATTAACGTTGTTATTTTTTATTAATTGTCAGTGCCAAACAAATAAATGTTGGCAATTATTTTAGAACAAAAGAAATTATCTGAAAAACCTGACCTGTTCTTACTGTCTCTCTCTGATTTCATCAACTCCAAACACCCCAACCGATCCCGATTTTAGTATCCTCCAAACCTTCGAATGTACGCATCTCTACACTCATTGGTCTCTCTAAATCTAAATGTTAAGGGTGATTTTCCATTGCAGCACATGCTTCTTATTGATTTTAAGAAAGGTGCTGCTCACTACCATTTACAGTGAGCCGAAAATTTCAGTGGAAAATTATCCAACGTGCCGACAAAGCCACGAGATACAAAATATATTTCGGAGTTTAGTGAATTAGTGAAACTTGTATTAAATAAGTTGGTTGCATTGTGTTTCAGTGAAGTTAATGTATATTTTGATAAAGTCGGCCAGAGTATATTGATTTTTTAAACATCATCATTTAAATTTATTTAAATACTTCAATTATAAGTATGTACAAAATATACCAATTTTATGTTAACTAAAAATTCTAATATTAATATTACTTATTTAATAATTGATAGGTATATACTCGGGTATATATTTAATCTGTAATATTTGTACCTATTTTATTTAAAAATATTCTTCCTCGCCTTTCTACCATCGAAAATACATTTCATTTAGTGAATTATATTTTTGATTTTTAACAATTTTTTATGCAAATTGTCAGTCTCAGCAGATATTTTTATTTTAATTATATGTATATGTAGTTTATTCAGAACATGCATAAAGCTATATCATATTTAAAATTGATGAAAAAATATTTTATTGAATAAGTAGAATTGAGATATTTTGTACACTAATGGTTTGAAAGAAGTGTAGGATTAGTTTTGTTTTAAAAGTTTTGAAGGTCAGAATGAAAATGATTTACGCTGTCACCTTTGGACTGGATTCGTGCCCATTTACACCTCCCCACATATAACTTCGGTAAATAATTCGGTTTACATGTTTAAGTAAATAACTAATCTTATTAGGATTTCTTTTTCTTTTTGAATTATACATTTTGAATAATATATCCTTCCGGTTTATCAATGGGATAGCCTCTTATACCACAATTTTCATGTCTGAACTTAAATGTATTGTGCCTCATAACCTATTTTCTGTACTAGAGTGGTCTTTGTATCTGTGCAAGAGGTATATCGCAACAATAACAACAAAGAGAGAATGAAGAATATGAATAAGATGAAAAGGTGAAGCAACTTCACTCCAAAAAAATAAATGTGCTGATAAAACTCAAAAATCAACAGAAAACAGTTATTGTAAATGAAAAAAACAAACAGATATTACAATTTGGAAATCTATGTAAGATGCTTGGAAACAAATCGAAAGAAGTTTTAACATTTGCAGTAAGAAATTTATTCAGTATCCTATCAGTTCGAAGTTCCAGTTTTAATCTTTAATAATTTCCAATATTAATAATGGGTACAGTTTTCTTTGCATCCTGCTTTTTGTTTTGAAACTAAAGTCATCCCATTGTCAAAATTGTTCACTCTTTCCCTTACTTTATATGGACGTGTTGAAGAATAATATCTATATTCTCATCAATGTAGTTCTTCACAAAATCCATATTATTATAAAATTTAAAAAAGCCAATAGCAAGAGCAGTTAAATGGTTAAATCTCGTAATACAGTATGCGTCAAAACAAACGACACTGAAAAACGAAAGCTTTATTAAAAATGAAAAATTAAATAGCACTTCAAATAATGAGAATTTTAAGTTTTGCTTCTATATAAAATGTGTTCAAAGTGCTTGCCATTGCCATTTCAAGCAGTACTCATAACTGATAAGGTCAACATTTTTTCATCAATAGTTGCCGGTAAGCATCAAGAGTTGTTAGATCAGGTGAATGAGAAGGGTAAGGAAAATAAGTGTTACGCAGTCTTCAAAATTTTCTCGAATGGTTCCTGTTGGAACTATTGGGTATTCAACTGTATGTTTCCGGCACGACAGAATTGTCTGAGATCAATAAAAAATGGTGTGAAAATTTGTTCTCTATATCACACTTGATTTAGTTGATTTATTTAGATGGATGTGACATTCGTCTGTAAACCACATATTATTAGAAAAAATAGGGGTTGTTCATAAACCATTGCCAAGACAAGCACAATAAACAACTCTTGATTTCTTGTAAGTGTTGCCCAATCTGTATTTTATAGGAAAAACCACCAATCTTCTTAAGCATTCGTCGGGTAGATAAATTCATTTTTACAGATGTTCTGCAGAGACTTCTTTTTGGTAATTCTAACACCTGTTGAAGTAACATTTCTTGATTCGCATTTTTTGTCACGATAATTGGACGCTGCGCTTCCTGTTCGTCGAAATTTTGCAACGACTCTTACTATAGTACGTGCAGGCTTCTGAAACTCTCCACGTTCATTTGCAAACCAACAGTTCAAAAGTCACTGCTAATCGAAAACAACGAAGTACTTAAAATAGGGGCAGTCATTATAAAAAATTTAAAAATAGAAAAATATTTCCACTTGCAACCTTTCAGGGTTCACCTTTATTACATTTTAGTTATGTATTATTTTAGTGCAGAAAAATATAAAGAATGAGTGTAAAATGAAATAAATTTTAGGGTGGAATACTCATTACAGTGTTTCTGATAGATATGAATTTAATATATTTAAAGTGTATTGAAACTTTTTCAGAATAATAAAAGTGAATAATAAAAATATTCCTTGTGCTTCGTACATCCCATTAACATTTACGTAATTTTAACTGAAGCTTTGTTGTAAAAATATTCAAACATATGTGCCGAAATTTGTCCAGTGCCTGTTCAGACTGATAACATGACCGATAGAGTATTAAAGACAGAAATGACGAAAAATGGACATGAATTGGCTCCCTTAAACAACGGTATGAATGGACAAACAGAACCGCGAACCAAACAAGGAGTTACGATAGTTCTACAAGGTCCCAGAGGTTCTATTATATCCAGAGGTAGCCAAGCGGCAGATGCGGATCCAAATCGAGTAGAATGGTCGGGAAAGCTTCAATTCTTCTTGTCCATTATTGGTTATTCCGTCGGATTGGGAAATATATGGAGGTTTCCTTATTTATGCCAACAGAATGGTGGAGGTGAGCTTATATGAATTTTATTACCATCTAAGTCGAGATCTAAGTAATAAAGTTAGCCCATACTAAGTCAAAATATAACCACCAAATTTTGACTATATACAGGGTTTCTCATTATATTTTGACCCCCACTCATTTTCCTTAATTTCGGGAATACAAAAAAAAAGTTTCAAATAGAAGTTGTATTATTTTATTTGTACCGACCAAAAATGTAGCAACAGACCGAATTTTATATAAAGGGATTGCCCAATAAAATGCATCTTCAATATTTTAAATGGGACACCCTGTATTTTTTTATAGTTTTGAGTAGTCGGGCTTTTCCTGATCACAAATATATAACATAGTGTAGCATTAGTTTTGTTCTATAATGGCGTATGGTACTACAAAAGGGTAACCATAGGTGGCTATGCAACTGATATTTCAAATTGAAACAATTATTAATTTATTATAAACTGTCAGTCCTTATACCAAAATGGGTTATAGTGCAGATGAAAAAGTAGATATATTCTCAATTCGGTGTTTTCATTAGAAATAAATCAATGAAATTCCTTTGTAATCATATAGTAAATTATAAATATTTAATCCTAAACTCACTACAACGCAACAATTCTGGTTATTTTTTATATAATATCAAATTGAAAGAAAGTTAAAATCGATAAATTCAAATAGAAGTCGAAACGCACCTTCATTGGTCGTGACGTCAAAACTCATATTGATGACAGTTTGTTTACATTTAATGTGTGGTAATTGAGAGAGTTGGACTTTTATTTTTGATTTTATTGTGAATTATTGGTTTTATTTGTGTTATGCAATCATAAAATGTCGTCAGTAGGGTTTGTGAAAGCATTGTCAAACAATTTACCATCCTTAGACATTTTCATGGTTAGGTTAGGTTGGGTTAGGTTAGGTTTCAATGCAGCTGAATTTCGAAATGTAAAAGCAACAGCGTAAATACTTATTTTGTGCTTTTTGCATTAAAAAATGTATAACTGACTTATTTTTTATGAAAATCAACAAAAAATAAAGAAAAGAGATGAATAAATATAAATAAAAAAACTTCGCACAATCTCGCAGATACACTGTTTACAATAAAATGATGGCGCTTTCAATGACACATATGAGTAGTGACGTAGGCCACCCGCCAACAGTCGTTTACGGGGCAAATTTCTGAATTTGAATTTGAGGATGGAATAACTATGCTACAAAATTTTTTAAATATAAGTTTCTTTGGTTTTTGGGGTAATTGATTGCTGCTCTGTCTTCCTGCATGATTTTGAAAAAAATGGAAAACACCGAATTTATGTAAAAAATTATAAAATCAAACAAGCGGCGGTAATTATTTACAAGGGATACTTCTGGCCAATTTCCGAAATTTTTACAAAAATAGTTTAATTATGGTCTACAAATCATGAATTGAGTATTCATTTAGTGCGCTCAAGCATATTTTTTTCAAATTTAAAATTTTTAAAGTTGGAACTATTTTTTGATCGCGCTGCCATTTTTAGCAATATGGCGTCTGAAAATCGTATGCAAATAATAATACGCGACAAATAACAAAGAAAATAAATTACTTTGATATATATTACACTATAAATTTGACCGAAAAAACATTAAAAAAGTAATCTTATGATATATAAATATACTCTCATGACTTACTTTTAACAAATGGCTTTCCCAAAAAGATGTACCGACACTCATCACTACACTATTCACATTCTGTATTTTATTTAATTAAAATCTGCACCACACAATATTTATATAATTAAATATAGGTACTCTCTGAAAAACTAAATCTACAATAATTATAACTCGTAATCATCTTAACAAAATGTTCTATTTAACAACAAAATTTATTCTGCAATACACATTACTAAAATCAACTTTTTAACAGCGCTATCTGCTGTTCCGAGCATAACTTGCGTCGTTATGTCATGTAAATACCAGCCTTGCCACATCTCTAAAAAAAACTAAATATTAGGATCATATTTTTTTACATTATAAATATATAAAAAATATTGAATATAAAATGTGAAATGTAGAGAGAATATTACTAACCAAATCTAATCGGTCTTTTTGCATATAAAAGATTTGTAGACCATAATTAAACTATTTTTGTAAAAATTTCGGAAATTGGCCAGAAGTAGCTCTTGTAAATAATTACCCAAGCGGCAAGAAGAGAATATAGGCTTATTTATCCGGATCGACAGACTCCTTCTGCAAATACATTTTTAGATAATTATCGTCGTGTCATAAATGATAAAATGTATGAGTGGAAGAAACGTACTATCGTAGGAAATGATGAAGATCTTAATACTTTGCTTTACTTTAAAGGTAAAAATTAAATACCTAAATAATAGATTAAATCCATAATAACATTTTTATTTTAGAAAATTCCAAAACTAGTATAAACAATGCTAATAATGCTGATGCATTAGAGAAAAGCCGTGTGACGATACATAGACTTTTAAAAAATCACAACTATAAGCCGTACAAAATATTACCGGTACAAGAACAATTGAAAACAATTTTCAAAATGTATGTACTATTAATTTAAGTTATCATACATAACATATGTGATTTAGTTAAACATCTATTGCCTGAAAGCTGTAATATTAATAGAAATAAATTTCAAGGAAATAGTTTTAAAATAATTTTTACCTATGAAATGAAATTCCTTTCTCTTTTTTAGCACTCTGACTGTTGCACTTATAAACTGCACAATTAACCATTTTAAAATGTCTATTCAGGTAATTAAAAAAGGTGAAAATTAATAAAAAAACTAAAAAAATACAATTCGACGTTCCAAATTTGTTTACCACCAAACATCTGTCAATCACACGCATAAGGTTTTCATTGCCATGCGCTGTCCTCTCTCTTTCCTACTCTAAGGGAGTATTAAATATAAATATGAGAAACATGTAAATAAAAGACTGTAGACTTTGTACACATTTGATGAAATAATAAAAGAACGAAAATTTTTTTTCCTACGACCACATATGAAAGTGCTAGTTTGCACACTTATTTGTACTTAAGAAAGTAGCTAATATCAATACACGTATTGAAAAGTAAAAAAAAATAGTTCTATGATCTGTGACATTTACGTCAAATTTATCAATAGTAAAAACACATGAATGTCAAAGCAAGGACCATTTATTTTTTTTAAATCTTCCTTGTGTCAAATATTGTATTGTAATTGCCAATACAAATTTTTCTGTATAAAGTAAGAAT
Organism: Ophraella communa; assembly: GCA_035357415.1. Classification (NCBI taxonomy): domain Eukaryota; kingdom Metazoa; phylum Arthropoda; class Insecta; order Coleoptera; family Chrysomelidae; genus Ophraella; species Ophraella communa. The sequence goes on along the minus strand of CM068995.1, from coordinate 12,403,014 downwards.
AAAGAATAAAGTTTCTTATAGGTTTTTAAATTTTTAAAAAATAAACATATTTTTATTCAGTATTATTATTTTTATAAAAACACTTTTAGAAAGAAGGACAGTTTATTCTTCTTTTTTATATTGTGCTATGTTCCGTGCATGCGTCGAATGTGGATTTTTGAAGTTATGTTTGTGTTTCTGTTCACAATTATCTTTGTGTCAATTATTATTACATTACTTTGAAAATATTTGAACTTTGTTGTGATTTGTGTTCAAATACATACTACGTATACAAGAAAACTCAATTGACATTATAAAGTGTTAAAAAGATTACTGGGTTATGCATTTGAAAGAAAGTTTGTTCTCCAGATAGTGAAGTTCCAAGGCTAATTGGATTTTACCACAGAATAAGGTGTATTCTGTAATTTTACTTTAAAAAATACTTTTGTTGAAGGATTTTTTACGTGGTCGTAGGAAAAATAGTGTACATAACTCGTTGGAAAGTGTATTTCTTGCACTCGTTTAGTTTCTGCACTCGCCGCTACGCGGCTCGTGCTAAACTTTAACTCGTGCAAAATGTTACACTTTCCACACTTGTTATGTAATATACTATTTGTACATTAAAAACCGTGGGTTAAGTGTGTCAAGTTTTATTAAATTCGGTACTAACTGAGCCGAATATACAAAAAAAAATTCCTTCTTTTATTATATGATAAACAGTTGATTCAAATAAGATTTCATTTTATTAATGAAATTTAATGAATATAATTAATTTTAAAACTTAAAACTACACTATTAAACTTTGTTATGTATCTGTTAATTGATAATAAACAGATGATTAACATGAAAGCCAATGATTTAAATTGTCAGTTTTTTAATGTGACATCCAATATGAAGTTACTTTCGCGCACACTGTTGCCATTTTACGGTACCCTTCTCCCGTTGAACATACTCTTTAAACGACATTCGTATTTAAGGTTTTAATTCTAATTTGTGCAATAAATTTATATATTTCTTAAAAAACAGTTGTTATAGGTTAATTTTGATGTGGGTTTATTTATTTTGAATTTTTTTAGAAAATAGAATATCATTATAACAATATGAACATTTTCTAATATTGACATTGAATAATATTTCGACCTACGTTTTACGACCTACGTTTGATAATGATTTTAACTATCCTAACCATCTTAACATGGTCAGTAACGATTGTTACATCTTTTTACATTTACACATATATGTTTGTATTGTCTATAAATGTTTAAAGTCTCTTATGAAAATTTAGTAAGGTCGTAAGCAAATGCATAAATTATGGTATATTCCCTTACAAGAGTTGTAAGTAACCTATTACGCAAGAAGTCAAATGGGATTACAACTCGTGTAACGTACTATACTTTTTCTACGTCTGGTGGAGTGCTCATATTTCTTCACTTTCACTACTAAATTGTATAATGTGTTTTTGTACCTACTTATTCAAAAATGAAAATCAATTGACTAATCTATGTATTTTCACAGTGAGTTTAACAATACAATACTTATCAAATCAAAACAAAAATTATTGGAAATGTTATTGATTGCATTATCATGTGTCATGTCATGTAAAACGGAAGTGACTGCTGACACGTCAAAAAATTTTATTTTATAATTTTTATTTTAAAACTAATATTTCAATAAATAGAATGCCAGTAGTGAATAAAATGCTATTTCCATGTATTTTACAATTGCGATTGTAACTGACTGTAGCTGACTGCCAAGAAATTAAAGATAATTCTTAGAACTTTTTTTTAATACCAGGTTTTCTGACAGTTATATGATTTAATCTGACATTAAAAATTATCATACATACATAATGAAAAATACATATAAACAAAATAAAAAGCTAACAATTAACTAATAACTAAGACCGTTACTGAATCTAACTTTAAAATAATTAAGTTAATAGTTTTGGAATTGTTTAAAACAGCGTATAATTTGAATGTTGCCTAATCGATCTCGATCTAAATGATAACGTTTTCAACTGTTGGGTTTGAGTAAATAGTATAAGTAATTCTTGTTACAATAGTCTAAAGATTAGATGAAATATAAAAATCAGATAAAGCAACTTACTGATATTAGCAATAACACTCATCTATTTATTATATAAAGTACTTAAAAATGGCTTAAACAATTCTATTATATTATTACAAAAATTAAAAATAATATAATACATTCACGTTCTTGCAGAATGTACAAGTATTTCTTCATTAAAATTCTCAAAATGAGAGATTGAATTTGAATTTTTTGCAGCCAAATGTATAGTACATTCTAAAAACTATTACACCTATGTGATTAAACAAATAATTATTAATCCTTTAACGTCAAATATATTTTCAAAAGAAAGAAAGTGTCCTTGTTCGTGACGATCACTTTCCCTCCCGCTTCTTTTCATCATTTGACGTATATATGAGATTGCTGCTCAACTAGCACCCACTTTTTATTTAGAAAAAGGATAGGTATATAAATTCCCGTGATCATCGACTAATAAATATTTATCATTGAATTTATTCTATAAATCCAACAAATTGTTATTAAAATATTTAAAACTTTGTTTGTTATCTATTGTTCATTGGACCCATTATATATCCTGATAAGGAATACCGATGTTAGTCAGTAATTTGGTGATTTACCGGATGATTTAAAATAGATAAAAATACGTCTTTATTAGTTTATTATACATGAATTCTAATGAAACATTAATTTTCAATTAAGGAAGGTATCGTTTTATGGCTGTTCTGGGCCATTTTTTATGCAAAAAACTTTTTTTTAAATTCGTGTTATAGGCTTAAAATTTATTTCAGAAAAAATGTAGAATTTGGTGAACTATCCGATGAGGGGTCTAGGACACTATAATATAGGCATGATGACTGATTTTAAAAAACTTATCCACGATGTTTTCACGTATATGCTTTATCTAAAATAAATGTTATTTTTGAAAAAGGAGTTTTTAAATGAGAAATTTACTTTTTAAAAATGCATTTTAAATTTTACGCCAAAACGCTAGAATATAAATGGCGTCTATCTATGACATCATCGATTCGTAAATACCATATAGGGCATTTTCCAGTATTCACCGGTGAATGCCACGGTGTCAACCGGTTGCACACCGAAGCGTTCCAAAATTAACCGTTCCTGACTTTGTGAGTGTTTCTAAATTCACCGGTAACTCTACCGGTCAAGCACCGCAACTACCAGGTTTTTGGGATGGAATTTCGGTGTTTTTTCTAATCTTTAATACAATTCGAGGTTTTGTGTCCGATTCGTATTTTTAAAATATAAATATTTCTATAAAAAATGGAAACTTGGAAACCGGTATTTGATGAGAATGGGAAAGTAATATTGTCCGTCAAAATATAAATAGTAAGTAAAATAATTACTAAAATGTACCTAAATCAAATTTAATATTATTACAACTTATTTTGGTCTGTTTTATTGGCTAATAAAATCATAATGAAAAACAATCTAAAGATTAACCATTAAACTTAATTAAATTCAGTTAACATTTTAAAATAATTTCAGATCAGGAAATTGGCTATATTGAAGACAATAGCGAAAACCGTGAAAGCATTTGTAATAGTACGACATTTGCCAGTGGCGGCGCGTCCACTAGGCAAACTAGGCGGCCGCCTAGGGCGGCAACCTGGGAAGGCGGCAAAAAGGGAGTAAATTTAAAAAAAACATCGACTTGAACGAACTGGTGACTTCTTTCACGAAGATGAAATTAAGAAAAATTAAATTGTAAAATGTAGTATGTAGACCTTCTCTCTGTTAACTTTTCACTTTTCCCTATAATCTATGTAAACTTTTAGAATTAAAGTTATTTCTTCTTTAAAATGATCGGTTTTTATTTTTATTTGATTGATTTGATTCAATTGAGGAGGAAAATGGAAACAAAAAATCTAATTGGGGAGGGCGCAAAAAAATATCTTGCCTAGGGCAGCAGAATAGCTTGGGCCGGCCCTGACATTTGCATCACAATTATCGTTTTCCATTTTCTAAAGAGATCAGATAACTCAAGTCTCGTTTACTTCAAAAATATGATAAAACCTTAGAACCAAAAGAAACAGGAAGGAGTCTGTTATATATTAACTTTAAGGAAAATTTGCGACGGAAGTCGGCCATCTTGAAGCTCCTTGTATGACTCATTTTTTATGTTTACAGTATACTGTCAAAGCAATATTTGCATATAAATGTCAAAAATGAGCGCATAGGCGTATCATTCGGTTCTTATAAATACTAAATTATTTAGAATACTAATTGTATTCACACACTTGATTGGTTGAAATTTATTAAAAATAAAACCCTTGATATTTTTTTTATTTTTTTTCGGTACGTCAATGGAAACGGAAATTAAAATTGACAATTGGCCGCCATATGCAAGCTCCTTTCTGGACTCAAGGTCATTTTGCATATACTCCTTCCTGTATCTTTTTGTTCTAAGGATAAAACAAATCTGAATACAAATTCATAACACAGAAAACCAAAAAAAATCAAATTGAAATGTCAAAACACCGGTCATCTACCAAAGCGTTTCAATTGGTTTCAATATTCCACAGAAACCATAGAGAACCTGACATTGACCATAAAAAACCGGTTTATTCGACAGGTTTATTTACGGTGAATATTGGAAAATGCCCTTATACTACACTGCGACTCGTGTCATCTGTGGATCCAATGGTAAAAACGTCAAACTTCAAACAATTTGCAGGTTAAAAGAGGGTGGTTAAAATAGTATATTAAACAACGCATTTCATATGGAATTCTGTTATGACACGAGTTCAAGTTTAAAAAACGAATCGCGAAGCGATGAGTTTTTTAAAGAACGAGTGTCTCAACAGCCATATGAAATAAGTTTTTATAATATTTTTTATGTTTTGTCCTTTTTACCATTTTTTAAATTAATTTTTTATTTTTATGTAATTACGAAAATTTTTATTTTAAAAAGTATGTCGGCAGCACTGTGTAATTTATAAAATTTGACAGTTGTGACATTTGAATTATCAAATGTTAATGTTTTAAAATATTTTAAAATGAATAATATACCAATAATAATATATTATATAAGTAAAATATTATATTCATATTCACAGATACTTTCTTAAAGAACAATATAAAATTAATAAATTGCTATTAGTCGCAAATGTCATTGTCAATAGTCTTGCCTTTAGATACTTCACTCATGTCGCCAACCATTTAAAACAAAAATTTGCGTGCGTAAAAGTTACATTACGATACGCAAATGCGTTTTATAATGAAGATTTTTATAAGTGCAAAATATAAAAAGTTTATTTTGTTTTTACTTATTTTGTGCGATTATAATAGTTATCATAGTCATGAATCCTAATGTTTATCGATGGTGTGCGGTTCCACAATGAAAGAATACATCAATAAAAACTCCGAACAAGATATTTGTTTACATCAAACCGAAATGTCAAGAATATTTACGAAAGTACGACGTCACGCTCTTCTGATTGGTGTTTCAGCTAATATGGCGGATTGTTAGTGCTTATATTTTTACTAAAATAAATGTAATCACACATGTAATATAAAAATGAGTAAATTCTTTAGAATCTCCGTATCTTATATAATTATAACAAATCAATATTTTAGTGATTCTTACTTACTGTCATCAGGCCTATTACGAAAATGAATTTTTTTCCGCGGAATAGTAAAAATTACAAAAAGGTCAACCCAAAATTAATTAATTAATATTTAGCAGCATCAAATGGTTTCCAAATATATCGAGGGTGTCAATTCAAAATAGCTATTTTCAAGGAGGTTAAAAAATGAAATACAGTTTCTGTTAAGGAGAGGTATTTTTAATTTTAATTGATACATAAAAACAAAAGATATGAATTAATTAGACCAAAATTATTAAAGCAGTCAATTGACTATAATAGATAAGATACGGTATTGCACACTAAATATTGTCAGAATCCGTAGATACGAGAGATTGAATTGACACCCTCGATATTATTTTTTATAATTACATCATTTTACAAATTCAATAAAATTTTCACTACTATAATAATTATATAGTTTTAAATAAATAAATTTAAATAAATAAATCCATAATTATTGACTTCATTTCTGACATATGTCAAAATAATAAAATATCACCAACTAATATTACCATGTTGCCAGATTAATTTTTTTTTTGTTTTGGCCTAAGCATTTAGCTATTTATCCAGACTCTACACGTTTATTAAGAACCAACAACAGAAGTAAAAAAACAGGGACACTTGCTTCTCGTCCAGGGACCCATCAGGACATTTTCCTTTATTCATTTACAAAAGATTAAAAAAATATAGGTATTCTTTTACATTATATTATATAAATATTAAAAAATGTACCTTATATAGGAAATAAATGCTTGAAATGTGTAGAAAATATTAACCTATCTTACACCAATGCATTTATGAATAATAAAAAAAGAAATAGACATAAAATTTTAAGAAAATAATATCCAAATCCTCTTCCCGACCAACTGCCAGCTCGAAGAGTATTATAAATTAACATCGCTCACCTTCATATCTAAAATAAAATAGTAAAAAACCAAATGAAAAAATCTCAATACCTATGAAAACGTCTAATATTCGACAGTAAAACAATACGAAAAACTAGCTATTCAAAAGTACAAAAAGCAAAGCATAAAATTGGAAAAAATTTAAATCGACTAGAAATATATCTGTTTTCTTTTCAAATACTCGATATAATACAATGACAGCTAATTTTTTAATTAAACGTGGAAGATTAGTGTAAACATTTATTTGTTTATTATTCTTGGTATTATTTTAATTTAGTACCACAGATCTACAAATTCCGTTCAGGATCATAGTAACTTGTCTTTTAAAAACAAATATTACTACCTACCTTAGAACAAAAAGAAACAGGAAGGAGTCTGTCATATATTAACTTTAAGAAAAATTTGCGACGGAAGTCGGCCATCTTGAAGCTCCTTGTATGACTCATTGTTTATGTTTACAGTATGCTGCCAAAGCAATATTTGCATATAAATGTCAAAAATTAGCGCATAGGCGTATCATTCGGTTTTTATAAACACAAAATTATTTACAGCAATAAATGTATTCACATACTTGATTGGTTGGAATGTAATAAAAATTAAGACCCTAATATAAATTTAATTTTTTTACGGTACGGCATTGGAAACGGAAATTAAAATTGACATTTGGCAGCCATATGCAAGCTCCTTTCTGGACTCAAGGTCATTTTGCATATACTCCTTCCTGTTTCTTTTTGTTCTAAGCTACCTACCTTAGAACAAAAAGAAACAGGAAGGAGTCTGTCATATATTAACTTTAAGAAAAATTTGCGACGGAAGTCGGCCATCTTGAAGCTCCTTTAATGACTCATTGTTTATGTTTACAGTGTACTGTCAAAGCAATATATGCATATAAATGTCAAAAATGAGCGCATAGGCGTATCATTCGGTTCTTATAAATACTAAATTATTTAGAACACTAATGGTATTCACACACCTGATTGGTTGAAATTTATTAAAAATGAAAACCTTGATATAATTTTTATTTTTTTGCGGTACGTCAATGGAAACGGAAATTAAAATTGACAATTGGCCGCCATATGCAAGCTCCTTTCTGGACTCAAGGTCATTTTGCATATACTCCTTCCTGTATCTTTTTGTTCTAAGCTACCTACTGAACTAACAAATTTAACACAGAAATTAAAAACAAGTTTAAAATGAAAACTATAACTTCAGAACTAAAACTTGTAATTAAACATCAGAACTAAAACTTTTACATCTCAAATTACTTGGGAACAATCAGAAGATTTGAAAAAAATTGAGATTGCCAACTAACGGAATAATTACCATACCTGTTTATTTTGATATTGAAATCGTCATCGCTACGCCACTGGAAGAAATAATTGTACACAAACAAATATTTTAAGTTGATAGTGAAAAGAAACATTGGAGACGAACCATTTATTTCACTAAATTTCACTTTCTACGTATGATTTCGCCAAAAAACACCAATATAATTACAAAATCGCTTCGGCAACAATTCTTGAAATAATTAAGGAAACTGTCATTCAAGCTGTGCGGCGTTGTCTGAAATAGTTCAATGGATAAACATTAAAACATTCCATAAAATGAGTTCTATAATTTAGGTGTTTGTAATTCATAAAATATTAATAGAGCAGGCAACATCACTAAAAAAAGAGTGGCTATACTCACAGAACACATATACTGTAGTGGCTGCACTGTTGATTAACGAACTAGATTGCTATAAAATGTTAAAAAATTGCTATAATGTTGGTACAAATTAAGTTTATTATCGTTGGCTGAAATTGTCGGTACAGGTCAACAGCAAGTAAATAAAATGTTAGGCAACATATTTCGCAATACAGGAATAACAATCTAACCAACTTTTAGGTTTTGCAATCCTGTCAGGTAAAGTACGTTTCACAATAATTCGTTGACTTGGTACCTGCTCTTAAGGGATTACTAATAAAAGGTGGTTAATATTTCTTCGAACATTTACAGAAAGGTATTATTTATTTTGTCCAGGAAGATATATTTTGGATTTTTTATTTTTCAGGTAAAATTTTAAATTATTATTACTGCCCATCAATAGTAAATCATTAGTAAATGATTTTTGATTTTATTAATCATCTTGGAAGAGAAAGTGGGAGTTTCGGGGTAATTTGTTTTTAAAATTTTCTCCTAGAATTTTAGTTTGTATTAAACATTATACTCTGAAAGTAATCTTGTGTTTATAACTAAGTATGTGGCGTCCTTGGGCAAAAAAGTGCATTTATCGCCGGATGCGAAACAAATTGTGAAAAATGTGTTTGAAACATTGAATAATCGAGGTTATAGTGTAACCGATGCAGCAGAAGAAACATGTAAGTTAACCAAAACCCCAATATCCACAGTAAAAGATATTATCAATAAGCCAATAAGTAAACGAAAAAAACGAAGTGACGTTAATAATACCAAATGTGTTGATGAAATACAAAATATATAATCCGACGAATGATATATGTCCTATAATACCAAGAACAAATGATACCAACCCTAGATTGTATAAAAAAACGGTTACTTAAAGACGACACGGGAATTATTTGTAGCCGTACAAGTTTGTGGAGAATTATTTCTCAAATGGGATTTAAATATTGTACCATTAATAAAAGACAAGTGATAATGGAGTCATATCGTTTACGAATGTGGCGTTGTTATTACTTACAAGCTATTCAAAAATATAGAAGTGAAAACCTTTCAATTATCTACCTCGACGAGACATGGTATGACACCCATGATACTCCAACGAAGGGTTTTGTTGATTCATCGGGAAATTGCAAAACAAAGGCTCCATCAAATAGAGGACAAAGAATAATACATGCCGGATCAGAAACAAACGCTTTATTGTTATCAGCAAAGAATATTAAAGGTTCAAGTTTAGATTATCACGAATATACGACAGCAGAACTTTTTGAAGATTGGTTTGAGAATTATTTATTGCCGAATATACCGGAAAAAAGTATAATTGTAATGGACAATGCAACTTATCATAGCCGTCAATTAAATAAAGTACCAAATAGCAACAACAATAAATGGGAAATTCAAGAGTATTTGTTAAAAAATGACCTTTATTTTGAAGAATCGTACACAAAACGTGATCTCTTACAAGTTGTAGCAGCGTTCGGTATTGAAAAAGAATACGTTTGTGATACTATTGCTAAAAATATGGGCCACACAGTGTTACGGCTTCCCCCATATTATTGCATGTTCAATCCTATAGAACACATGTGGCATCAGCTAAAATCCAAAGTTAGATCGGAAAACGTTTCACCCACATTAAACTCAAGTGTTATAGAGTTAATCAGAAATGTGACAAGTAATATTCCCATTGATAGCTGGAAAAATTCGATTCAGCATGTTATTAAGGTTGAAGGTACATATCGAAATGTTAATGTAACTGTAGCACCCTTAGTTATTAATTTAAATGAAGACGATAGTGATACTGAACTACATTTAGATTAAATAGTTGTAAATAATGTAGAATTAGTTCATTTGTTTAATCGCAATTAATAAATAAAGTTAAAATTTGTTTTTAAACAAATTCGTGATTTTTTTTTACAAAATAAATTTAAGTTTTAGTAAATGTTAACTTAGTTTTATTTAAATCAATTTTTTGGGATACCCTGTAGTACAAAAATATTTTTAAAATGTGGCCATGATTAAACTACATCTTTTTTATTTGAAACATTTTTTGACAACATCTGCCAATTAGATGAAATAGACCAAAGCGTATACGTATACGTAAGTTTCAACAGTTTTGTTTAATTTCAATTAATAAATAAACTTAAAATTTGTTTGTTTGTTTTTAAAAAATCTCGTGATTTTTTTTACAAAATAAATTTAAGTTTTAGTAAATGTTACTGAGTTTTATTTAAATCTATTTTGAAAACCGGATTACGGATCTGTTAATGTTTACTGTACAGTGAGAATTTTATAACCTTTCATTACTAATCCCCTAAGGTCAGGTACCGAGTCAACGAATTATTGTGAAACGTACTTTACTTGTTTCGGGTCGTTTTAAAGTCTAAAATTTTGAGAGGTTTATTTTTTATTTATAATCTTCAAGTTGTGAAAATTTTAGTAACATCCGTCATTAGCCCAAAAACCGATACCCTTCTTTACGAATAATATATTTTTGATTTATTTTAGGTGCTTTTCTTATACCATTCGCCATAATGTTGGTGATGGAAGGCGTCCCATTGTTTCTTATAGAATTAGGGATCGGCCAGAAAATGAGACTGGGATGTTTGGGGGTATGGAGTACTATCCATCCTTGGTTAGGCGGCATAGGCATGGCTTCCTGCATAGTTACATTTTTTGTAGCCCTGTATTATAACGTGATCATTACTTGGTGCTTTTACTACCTTTTTAACAGTTTTCAGGTAAGAATTAATTTATTCCATAAAAAAATATAATATTTAAATTGATTGTTTCAATGTAGAAATAGTATGTTCTAAAACAAGTGCCACAAAGGCGGATTTTGTAGTAAGAGTACTGCAAAATCAATCATGTGACACGAGTGTTACAGACTATTTTTTATAATTCGCAATCGGAAAGATGTTTAACAAATTAAAAAAATTAAAATACTATTAGAAATTTTAATCTTAATTTGTTGATGTTGGTATTACAAATTTGAATTTGACAGCTGACAAAAAATGCGATTCTAGTTAGATCATAAAAGTTACCTTATAATTATATTTTTTGCTGAAATTATTTTATGTTCTGCTTAGAATTAGCATAAGTATTAATTGAAAATGGGAATATTGCTTGTCAATGAAATGTAACACAGCATGTGTCTTTCTAAATAGTAACAGTACTTATTATTCGTTTCAACTTATTTAAGCTATTTAAGCCGACACCTTAAAGCTCAGGGCCGTATTTATACTGACTATTCTGTTCAATTATTTTACTGAAAGGCGACATGATAGCAAAGATGTTTTTTTCGTAAATCCAATAAAATACTACAATTTTTTAAATTCTTTAATTGAAAGGTTTCAACTCACTTGTTAATTTATTAATTAGCATAATATAAATTTGTTATAATACAAATTAAAAAACGTATAAATCATGATGATAATTTCATTCAAGTATCGTAATATCAGTATCGATCTCATCGTCATCACTACTACAATAATCAATTTATTTACATTAGAAAGTATTTTATCTCTACTTGTTTAACATGTTCCAAAGAAAACATGATGGAATGTAATTCAATGTCCGTTGGGGCATATAGCCCAGGAAGTAGTTGTTTTTTCATAGAAAACGGTCAAGCTTGGTATGGAAACTATTTAGTTTCTTTACCCTGGGTGCAGGTGGAAACAATTTTCCACTTTTTCAGTTTTTAAATATGTAGAAGTTGTATTTGTAACAATCACAACAATGTTTTGCTTTGTTTCCAGTACCCGCTTCCTTGGGAATCATGTCCTATTTATAACGGTACGGTGAATGCCGAATGTGATAAATCTTCAGCGACAGCATATTTCTGGTACAGGGTTACCTTAGATGCATCAGCTAATATCGAAGAACCGGGAATGCCAAAATGGTGGATTGTATTGTGCTTACTTTTGTCATGGATTGTTGTATTTTGTATCATGATGAAAGGAATTCAAAGCTCAGGAAAGGTGAGAAAAATTTTATTTTATTTTTTTAAATCTGCAAGGTTTTGTTGAACTACAAATTTATTAAAAATGTCAATTAAGGAGTTGAGGGTTTCCCCGTTCTATCCTAGAAATTATATTTAAAATCGAAATAGTATATTACATAACAAATGTGAAAAGTGAAATATTACGCACGAGCTGCGTATAGTAGCGGCGAGTGTTGAAACGTAAAGGTCGCAAGAAATACACTTTCCAACTCGTTGAGTTTACGATTGTTCCTACGACCCCAATATTTATTATAATTATAATATGTTTAACTTTATTTATAATTGTTATTTTAACTGTGGGTTAAAAAATCAAATAACCACCTTTCTCAGGAATTAACATCAAATTTCTTAATTAACCAAACGACATTTTAATTTTTTTATAGGCTCCAATAAAATTAAAAGTAAATTGGGTATTGGAACAGTTGGTGAAATTAATTGGTACTCGAGAAACGTTATACAGTGGACGGCTAATTTATGGAATATTATCATTATTTCGAGAACCTTCGAGTTTTGAGGGTAATCCCGAAACAGGTCGATTTTTGTTATAAAATACCCATCTTATAACGTACACGGAGTAAGGATGACGTCACCGGTGTGGGTGTAGTGACGTAATCGTTAATTTTTTTAAATAGAAATCGGTATAATGCGACACCTCATTTGAAGGAGAATTTAATTCTCTATTTAACGACATTACATTTGTAACTAAAATATTTTTTTAAGGGTACAAAAACATTTCTTTTTTATTTAAATTCAACCAAATTACAACTAATGATTTAATTCATAACGTACCTTACAGTAACCAAATTATGCATAATAAATATTTTAAATTAAATGTTTGAAATGACTTCTGGAGTAATGAGACTCATTTCATGCCTAATTCTATCTTTTAAGTTCTGTAAATTTTGGGGTCTATTAACATAAACTTTTGATTTTATGTAACCCCACAGGAAAAAGTCTAGAGGTGTTAGATCTGGCGACCTTGCTGGCCACTCTATAAAAGCTCGTCTTCTGATCCATCTCCTGGGAAAATTGACGTACTTCACGAGCGTAATGCGGAGGGGCTCCATCTTGTTGAAACCAGATATTGTCACTAGGTAAATTTGCATTATTGGCATTTGGATACATGTTAGCAAGGACAGGTATAAGTTGATTTCTCAAAAAAGTTAAATAACGTTCTCCTGATTTTTTTTAAAGAAAAAAGGGCCAATGATTCTGTCATCGATGATCCCTGCCCATACATTCACTTTCTGAGGATATTGCGTGTGTGCCTCAGTCATCCAATGTGGGTTTTCTTGACTCCAATACCTGTAATTTTGACGATTCACGGTACCATGTAAAAAAATGTGGCTTCATCGAAAAAGAAGATTTGATTGATGAAACGTGGATTGCCGATACATAAATCCTGCATAATTTCAGAAAATTGAAGCCGGCGATCGCGATCGTCGTCGTTTTCCTGGTGTAGTTGAATTTTGTAGGGATGGTATTTTTCTTTTTTTAAAATACGTAATACCGATCGTTGGAAAACTCCAGCATATTCGCCCATTTGTGTTGAACTACTGTGAGGATTGTCATGGACATTTAATAAAACATCAAGTTTCACATTTTCTTCAATTTTAGGACGCCCAGCGTTGGGAATATGTTTAACGTGCCCAGTTTCTCCAAATTTTCGGACTATTTTACTTACTGTTGATTGGCTGATGGGACTAAGGAGCTCCAAGCTCCACTGAGATATGGATATCAATTGGAAACCTATGGACACTTTTATCCAAACTTGGTTTCAAATACTGCAAAATTGACAAAAGGCAAGTTATTATGGAATTCCAACGGATTAGGCAATGGCGTTTTGAATATTTGACTGCCATAAGTCTTTGCAAAGACCAATAATCTATTAGGATGAGGCCTGGTATGATACCCACGATACGCCGGCACAAGGATGGACCGATGGAACAGTGCGATGCCAATCAAAAGCTTCATCGAACAAAAGAAAACGGATCACGATTATTCATGCTGGATCAGAAGATGGTTGGATTCCAAACAGTTTGGGACTTTCGGCGAAGAACATTCAAGATTCGTCGTTGGATTACCACCAAGATACTACAGCCGAATGGTTCGAAGATTGGTTCGAAAACACTTTACTGTCAAATATTCCCCCGCATAGTGTCATAGTTATGGACAATGCCAGTTACCATAGTCGCCAATTGAAGAAGGTTCCAGGTTCTTTATGTACAAAAGCGGAAATCCAGGAATTTATGCTCCAAAACAACATGTACTTTGAAGAAAGATATAAAAAAAACGCAGCTTTTAGAGGTTCTAAGGACATTTAACATATAAAAGACATATGTATGTGACACAATTGCAGCATCCAAAGGACATACAGTTCTTCGGCTTCTTCCTAACTACTGCGTATTCAACCCGATTGAGCGTTGAGAAAACTAAAGAACAAAGTGCGGACCCAAAATACTATACCTACGTTATGTCCTTCTGTAATTGCATTAATCCGGCAAGATATAGATGATCTAGACGCTGATTGTTAGAAAAGAACAATAAACCATGTTATAAAAGTGGAGGATTCATACAGGGCATTTCATACTAACATAGAACCCCTTATAATTAATGTAGACGACGATAGTGATAGTGAAACTGAATTAATATATTAAAATATTTAAATTTTTATTAAATTTTATTGTGAATATCCTTTAATATGCGTTTCTGTTAAAAAAATTATGTTTGCAAATTTAATCCTGACCTGCATTCTTTACCCAAACTTGCCGATACCTGAGACAAAAGTACCTAAAAAGTTTATTATCACCATCAGTCCCCTTTTATTGTAGGCACTATATTGTTGAACATACTTTACTAGGGCACTCGTGCAAGAAAGATCATTTCTGTTCGAGATGGGAACAATATTTTTCCTATAAATGTATTATAAAATAATGAGGATATAAATTTATGCATTTATATTCTGTAAGAGAAATGTGATATATGCGTCGTATATATATTTATACTACCTCTATCTCAGGGCTGTATCTAGGGCGTGACAAAGGTGGTAGTTGCCATGGGCAGAAGAGCTCAGATGAAGACAATCAAAAGCAGATGGTTCAGATAATACGTTACGTGCATTTTTCTTTCTTTATTGTTAGACAAAACTCATTCTGCCACTTGTGTCCTTGATCATGACAACAGTCTGGTCAATAAATCAATATACTATTTCGCCTTTAAATATTTATTGACATTTTGTCTTTTTGTTAATAAGAGTTTCTTCAACAACGTAATACATCTACTCTACAACTATGTTCCAAATCACTAAAAAACAATACATGGAAACAAAACGAATATTATACAAGGCTCGCACATTTGGCTCCCAACGTGGGGAAAACACAGTTACGGCTCTGATCGTTATTTTGGCGTATTTAATGAAAGTATTAATATTGAAGGTACAATTTGCTGCATTTTTAAACTACCGATGTCAATAATTATTGCTTCAGATCTTCGTATTGGACTAGAGTCTTCGGAATGTAAAATGCTCATTATGGTGCGATTGTGTGTGTTGTGTGATAATTTTTGAATGATGTAAAAGTTATAATTTCTAAAAATTCCATCATTTTAAAATCAAAATTGCTTTAATTACTATACTAGCATAGTGGAAATCGCATAATAAATAATAATTACATAAATAAGCAGTTATTTTAAAGGTTTTATTATAATCTACATATTCAACAAATATTTACTTGCCCCCAAATTACAGACAATTATTACAGACAGCAAAAAAATTATTAAGAGTGGTGAGAATATTTAACCATAAACTCATTTATAAAAAAGATAAACAAGTACAAGTATGATTATATTTTTTTATTTGTTTAATAATTGTAAATTAGCTAAGTTGTCGTCTGTTGAGTCATTATCTGTTTTCAGCAAATATCTCAGATAATGGCATTTAATTTTATTGCAACACTTTAGATACGTTATAATTATTATACTGATGCAGTAAAGGATAAATGCTGATAATATGACCAAACTTTAAAAATACGAAATAGTTCAATACAGTGTGGTGCAATATTACCGACAAAGTTCGGTATATGGGTTGTTTTAAGAGATATCAAAAAATGTTGTAAAGAAAAATAATAGATGTTATTAGGATCCATATTTTGAAATGATCTCAAACTTTACAGAATGATGTATGATTCTGTTACAAACCAAACATATTATATTTTTTAGATGGCATAAAATGAATAATCTTTTTTTAACATAAAAAATAATCTATATTTAATATCTATTTTACACAAAACTAATTTTTGTCGTTTTTTAGTAATATTCCGACTATATGTTTTTATTAAGATAAATTTAATTTAAAGAATATCAAAGCAACTATATTCAAAAGACATAGGAAATACTACTATTTAAGTCTGAAATATTGTCTGATAAATGTCTATTTAATGTACATCCAGCTTGTGTACTTTCAAGATATTTTTTGTACATTATTTTTTAAGTTATTTATATTATGTCTAAAAATAGTAAGAAAACAATATCTTTTGGATTGTATAATGAAGAATGAAGAATATTTTATTTTAAACAAAAAATAATCTATTTACGTACATCTATAATATAGAAAAAATACCATCTATTATGTATAATTTCATAGATTAGTACGGTTTTAAACAGATTTCTATATCATAAAGGCGTGAATTAGATTAACCTGGGTTGCTTGGGTGGTTATATACTCGTACTCTTTTCACGTTTTTATGAAAAATCAACGTTCTGTAGTGAACATTGAAGCATTGTAGTGAGCATTGAGCATTTTTTGGTCTAACAGGGTTTCGCAATATGATGCAATATCATCGTATTATATTAAATTAATAATAATTATTTTCCATTTTTTATACAGAATGGAGACGGAAACTCGAACTTTCCGTTTTCTCTCTTCTTTTAAATGGAATAGCAAAAACAGAATATTCTAACAGTCATTTAAAACTATACCCTTCTTTGGAAAAATTTACTTCAAAAAGGGTACGCCAAATCATGAAGTGATAGTCGATGGACAAAGGACTATGTGACTTAGATCAATTACGATCAACTACAGTATCCGCCAAAATAAACAGTACCGAAAATAAAAATAAAAATAATTTTTAATTTCTGTAATGTAAGCTTCATATCGATTTTGTAAGTCAATAAACATACACATGGAACTGCCGAAAAATATTTTGTATTATTTCCCGTAGTTCGGCAATATTCGCCGGCGGATTTTCCGAATGAAATATTTTTTCCTTCATTATGCCCTAAATGTATGCGTCAGGTCGCGTCAGATCAGGTGAATGAGAAGGATATTCGAAGTCTGTTCCCCGAGAAATTATTCTATTATCGAAATGCTGAAGGTGCGCACAGCTGTATGACTCGTTGCACCATCTTGTTGGAACCATTGTGTGCGAAACTGTAGATTTCGTGCACGGCAAAAGTTATTTAGATCTCTCACAAAAGGTATAATAATTTTCTCTCTATAACGTTCTTGGTTGACAGTAAGTGGATTCTGATTATCATCTTCAACGAAATAAGGACCAATCTATCCATTACCAGATACCGCGCACCAAACGGTAACTCGAAGACTGTGGAGTACTTTCTCTACAATGACATCAGGACTTTCAAATCGAAGGAATCTGGTTGTTTGTCGATTAATATAGCCGCTAAGATGAACGTAACTCTCGTCTGAAAATCATATGTTTTTCAAAAATTCATAAATTAAACTCAACATGCGACCACAGTAAATTTCTCTTGCACGTTTGTCCGCAGCATTTAGTCGTTGTCCAACTTGAATACGGTATGCATAACCACCAATTGATTTGAACATGCGACGTAAAGACGTTTCACTAATGTTGAGTTTACATGCAGTTCTTACAAGACTTCTTTGAGGTGATTGCACAACTTGGTTAAAAACACGTCCTTCATTTTTGTTAGTGCATACTGTTTTTCGACGATCTGAAGAGCCATTTCGTTGACACAATACACTACCAGTGCGACGAAATTTTTCAACAACACTAACATCACACTTTTACTAGGAGCTGCTTTATTAAATTTTTGTTGATATTTTATTGACACCTGTTCTAAGCTTGGACCATCATTACGACCTTTTCCGTATGGACGAAAATAATGCTCTACCAAAAACACTTTTTCTTCCGTTGTTAGAACCATTTTTAAATCAAATTTAACTGCAGCGTACTATTAATATATCAACTAATGACAAGTCAAATATGACAAATCCATATTACATTAACAACTCCACAACACTCTCTGTTTCGGTACTGTTTATTTTGACGGATACCGTAATTATTCGAAACCAGTATGTCCACAAAATCATATAAATTCAAATAGGTTGTATATGGTTGCAATTACCATTCCAGTAGTTGAAAATAATCACGAGAGAGGCGAAGTTTCTAATGACGTCGAAAAGTTAGTTTCAAATGATAACAGACAATCTACTATGGATCATTTACATAATAGCACGCAGAACAAAACACAAAAATCAGCAGAGTACGTACCAAATAATGATAGGGCAGCAACCAATGAGAATACCCTGGAAATCATCCGATACTGGAGATAGTACCAAATGCAATATAATTACCACAAGCCATTTACCGTCCTATTCCAGGAAGGGACGAATGGGAGACGAATAGAACGAATCTTATAATGGTTGGCCAGTGTTGTTACACGGACGGCTCTAAGACCGAGAGAGGTGCTGGATCTGAGGTAACCTATCCACAAATTTCTAAGCAGAGGTTTTTGCGATGGAGATGTGTCTGCTAGAGGGTGTAAGACACTCAAAGGCATTTGTAGGAGATCTCTTTCAAGAGCTGCTCAATATGAGCATACAGGACTAACGAATAATGATAGAACTACTGACTGGACACAGTCGCCTTAATGGGCATATGAAAACAATTGGACTGACAGAGAGTGCGGACTGCAGATTCTGTCAGGCTAAAGAAAAACGGCGGAGCATGTGTAACTGCCGAGAGCTCGAGAGACTGAAAATCAATAGATGATGATGAGATTCATTAGATGCATAGGGCTGATAGAACGAATATAACCTGGGGGTAAGCCACAGTAGATCTTTCAGGACGCAGTGGAAGCCACCTAACCTCCCCTGGAAATGCCCTGACCATGCCCTGACCTTCTAAAAGAGTGAAATGAAAAATAAAATTTAACGTAGACTTGATCATTGAATTATTTTACCCAAAGTGGGTAAAATAGGGGACACAAGTTGGTGTATGAAACCCCTTCAGAATTCAGATGTGACATAATCGTCAGCTGCATTGCAGACATGTAAATTTTTCGGACGACCTTTGTATACATTGATCTAGACTTCTTATGTATATTTTTTCACTGCTTTTATTGTACTCTAGTTTGAATTACTATTGAATATCAAATAGTTTCCATAGAAATTAAAAATAATGTATTTACTGTCGATGGTAACTATTTCCAAATAGTTGTCATATCTAAAGTAATTTAAGGTGTTTTTTAAAAAATAATAATAAAAAATGTTCTTAAAAGAAACAACTTATGCTTTGGTTATTTATAATGTTTATAAGTGTACAAGGAACTTTTTAAAATATTTTATCTATAGTATCATAATTGGAAATAAAAATTTAAATATTTAATAATGATTGAATACTAATGTTTTTCATCTCATTAGGTACTAGAAGATAAATTGTTGATATTCATAGGCAACCAACTTTACGTTATTTAATTTGGCGAATGCGCTGGAAAAAAAATTTGCTTATGATAGAACTGAATTTCTAGTCCTACATATCAGAGCTTTTTGATATAACTTATTTTCTCATGGAAGAAATTCTCAGTAGCTCCTCGTGCGCTTTGAAAACTTGCGTGCTTCTTGAACATTTGCCAGTAGATTAAAGTTTCACAAAAAATAAACGAACTTTACTTATTTTCCCAAGTATGATTTTTAGATATTTTATTAAGTAACAATAGGAAAGTTAAGTAAATCAGTCATATAAATTTGAATGGCCAATTATCTTTCAAACACACAAATTAGTCAGCTAGAAATATTTATTAGGTACTACTTTAAACTTAAAATTTATTAATTTATATTTTTTACTTACTATTTTTTTGTAATTTAGAGTGATTGTTAGATTGTTTGACTGATTAGATATAACTTTTTTTCACTACTAGCCTCTGAACCTAACTTTATTGACTTTTGTTGAAGTAGTAAAGTTGTTCATTATTAATCAAGGTAGAAAAAATGCAGGGACTACTAGATTAGCATTAAATCTCAATCCATTTAACAGAATGTGAGGTTAACTGATGCAAAGACAAAATAAAAACATATTTTTTATTACCTATTTAATAGTCATATCCACCTACCTATTCAAAAATCAATTGCATGATTTATCCATGCATCTTCAAACCGATTTTTACAACACAATACTTATTATCGACAAAAATTATTGATGTTATTGTTAATAAATAAATCAGAATGCTTTAGACTTTGTACACTTTGTAAAATAAAATAAAATAAAATAAAATAAAATAAAATAAAATAAAATAAAATAAAATAAAATAAAATAAAATAAAATAAAATAAAATAAAATAAAATAAAATAAAATAAAATAAAATAAAATAAAATAAAATAAAATAAAATAAAATAAAATAAAATAAAATAAAATAAAATAAAATAAAATAAAATAAAATAAAATAAAATAAAATAAAATAAAATAAAATAAAATAAAATAAAATAAAATAAAATAAAATAAAATAAAATAAAATAAAATAAAATAAAATAAAATAAAATAAAATAAAATAAAATAAAATAAAATAAAATAAAATAAAATAAAAAGGATGAAAGTTTGTACTTTTAAAAAACCGTAGGTCAAGTGTGTAATTATTAACATCAGTAACTGAGCTCTTTCGACTTACTTCGTCAAATTAATAAAAACCTCTTCAGGTGGGACATCACAACATATTAAAAAATAGATTTTAGGTAACTCTGAGGAAGGCATTGTATAAGCCGAAAGCGCTCAGTTACTTATTTTAATAAACAATTACACACTTGACCTACGGTTTTTTAATAGCACAAACTTTCATTCTTGTTATTTTATTATGTAGTTGTTGTATTTTCATTATCATGACTTGTGAAACTGGAGTGACTGGTGACCCTTCAAAAATTTTTATTACACCGAAGAAAATTCATACTGCGGCAGTAAGAAAAATTATATTGTATTTGCCTCAGCTAGAAGGTTTTGCTGTGACGATAATACAAAAATTACTAATATTTGAATTACTAAAAAATTGATTGCCTGTGGCAGTAAAACTATGTTTCTACGGTGGCAATAGTAATTTACGTCATAAGTCCGGGAAATGCATTTTTACAGTACGAGTCGAAATGAGTTACTGTAAAAGTTTCCCGGTCGTATGTCGTAATGCGTTTTATGTCATACTGCAGACTCCTTTTGTTTCATACTGCAGGCACTAAGGCGCGTTACACATATATGCGACAGACATGATGCTAATGACATTTTTTTGTGCTTATTGCATGTTTTTTAAAAACCAACGTTACATACTTATGTTACTGACCCGGTGCGACTGACAGGAGTTACAAGCAAATGCCTCTTCGAACCAATTTGCCAGCTGTTAAAACACACTTACTGTGTCCCTAAAATCTCGGAGCATGTGATTGTTTTGAAAATTTATTTAAACAAGAAAAAAAAAAGTCGAAACACATCAACGGTATTACTTTTCTGTTATTTTTTAGCTTAAATACTTGAAAAAATGATCCTGCCACTTTTTATCGACTGTCATGTGTAACTAGCATGGCTAAGAAACAAAATGATTCTTCACACTTATGTAATTAACATTGTGTCAGCGACATCAAAAATATCAGTAGCACCAAATCCGTCGCATACAGTGGACGGCTAATTTATGGAATATTATCATTATTTCGAGAACCGTCGAGTTTTGAGGGTAATCCCGAAACAGGTCGATTTTTGTTATAAAATACCCATGTTATAACGTACATGGAGTAAGGATGACGTCACCGGTGTGGGTGTAGTGACGTAATCGTTAATTTTTTTAAATAGAAATCGGTATAATGCGACACCTCATTTGAAGGAGAATTTAATTCTCTATTTAACGACATTACATTTGTAACTAAAATATTTTTTTAAGGGTACAAAAACATTTTTTTTTATTTAAATTCAACCAAATTACAACTAATGATTTAATTCATAACGTCCTTTAAAGTAACAAACTATGCATAATAAATATTTTAAATTAAATGTTCCAAATGCCATCAATCGGTTCCTGCCATGACTTTCTGAAATAAATACTTAAAAAAGCAAAAATAAGTAAAAATAATAATGGAAACAAAAAGTTATCTCACTGAAACTTTTTGTCAAAAGTTAAATCAAGCATAGTTACTGTAATAGTTATTGTCGTAAATATTTTTGGATTTTGAGAATTGTCATCAGTTGTCAATTGTAATTTTTACTTTTGAATACTAAATTATGGCTCACCTAAATGAAACACAACGCATATAGAAATATTAATTCTTAGCGGATGTGGAGATAAAAAAAGAACACAGAATGAGGTATGCAATTTATTCAACGCAAAATATCCAGACAGACCCATCAGCCAATCAACAGTAAATAAAATAGTCCGAAAATTTGGAGAAACTGGGCACGTTAAACATATTCCAAATGCTGGGCGTCCTAAGATTGAAGACAATGTGAAACTTGATGTTTTATTAAATGTCCATGACAATCCTCATAGTAGTTCAACACAAATGGGTGAATATGCAGGAGTTTCTCAACGATCGGTATTACGTATTTTAAAAAAAGAATAATACCATCCCTACAAAATTCAACTACACCAGGAATTAAACGACGAAGATCCCGATCGCCGGCTTCAATTTTCTGAAATTATGCAGGATTTATGTATCGGCAATCCACGTTTCATCAATCAAATCCTCTTTTCCGATGAAGCCACATTTTTTTTACATGGTACCGTGAATCGTCAAAATTGCAGGTATTGGAGTCAAGAAAACCCACATTGGATGACTGAGGCACACACGCAATATCCTCAGAAAGTGAATGTATGGGCAGGGATCATCGATGACAGAATCATTGTCCCTTTTTTCTTTGAAGAAAATCTAACAGGAGAACGTTATTTAACTTTTTTGAGAAATCAACTTATACCTGTCCTTGCTAACATGTATCCAAATGCCAATAATGCAAATTTACCTAGTGGCAATATCTGGTTTCAACAAGATGGAGCCCCTCCGCATTACGTCAATTTTTAAATAATTGCTTTCCCAGGAGATGGATCGGAAGACGAGGTTTTATAGAGTGGCCAGCAAGGTCGCCAGATCTAGCACCTCTAGACTTTTTCCTGTGGGGTTACATAAAATCAAAAGTTTATGACAATAGACCCCAAAAATTTACAGAACTTAAAAGATAGAATTAGGCATGAAATGAGTCTCATTACTCCAGAAGTCCTCGGCAATGTACTTGATGAATGTGTCCGTAGATTCGCATATTGTCAAGAAACCGATGGAGGGCATTTCGAACATTTAATTTAAAATATTTATTATGCATAGTTTGGTTACTTTAAAGGACGTTATGAATTAAATCATTAGTTGTAATTTGGTTGAATTTAAATAAAAAAAAATGTTTTTGTACCCTTAAAAAAATATTTTAGTTACAAATGTAATGTCGTTAAATAGAGAATTAAATTCTCCTTCAAATGAGGTGTCGCATTATACCGATTTCTATTTAAAAAAAAATTAACGATTACGTCACTACACCCACACCGGTGACGTCATCCTTACTCCATGTACGTTATAACATGGGTATTTTATAACAAAAATCGACCTGTTTCGGGATTACCCTCAAAACTCGACGGTTCTCGAAATAATGATAATATTCCATAAATTAGCCGTCCACTGTATATGTGTAACGCGCTTATATCTTACATTATTAAAACAAAAATTGAAAATATTATCATCCATGGTCGAAACGCTAGTTTCTAAGGTTACTGTTTCTGGTGTTTGTTTTATTGACTTTTGTGAAACGAAATACCAACAAACAAAATGTCGACAAACAATAACATTCCCAAAGATGTGTTGCGTAAATATAATGAAGCTGCCGGCTTTCTTTAGATTGTCTTTTATTACATGTTTACTAAGAATAACAAAAAACTCTTTGTTTCAACGTAACTTCCAAGTTTATTTGAAAAAATATGTTTTAATAAGATGGACTTCCAAAAAGCAAGAGTTAGTAGGTACAATTATTTCCATGTTTATTAAATTTGCATTGTTTTCACAATAAATTGTTTGATTCTTGCCTCATTTCTTTAGAGTCCGGTAAAATTTTTTTCATCATACCTCTCTGAAAACACTAAGTTTACATGTCTGTTTGGCGCACGAAAAAGGGGTTTTTCCTTTGCGCCCGCACAGGAAAATTTTTCCCGTGCGCTAATGACATTAACTGGCTACTAATAAAACATACTATTGAAAGTTCCTTAATAACCGCAAACAATGCTTGTTTGTTTTCCTTAGCAACGTTAAACAACGCTTGTATATTGTGACAGTTTTTCGAATTTGTATTCAAAATATTTTTAAAATGATTTCTCCAGAAGAAACAATATCACTTGAAGCTGCGAAAGTAAGTGCAGAATTACTGCCCAGGAAGTCAGTGAGAGATATGAAAATGAGTACAGTCTATTTTGCAAGTGTCGTCAGCAAAAAGAAGTTAACACAGTAAGTGATGATAGTCTTCTCGTTTATTTGTCTAAAAAAGCCAAATTCATGAAAGCTTCAACTTATGGAGTCGATTTTCAATGTTAAAAAGTTGTCTGCAGTAAAAGAAAATGTGAATGTTAGTAACTTGCCAAAATCTATTGCATTTCTCAAACGGCAAAGTGTTGGTTACACACCAAAAAAGTCCAAAGTATTAACTGCAGACCAAGTCGCCAAATTCATACTTGAAGCACCAGATGAGAAGTGGTTATTAACTAAAATAATTTTAATATTTGGTATTTTCGGTGCATGCAGAAGAGATGACTTGATTCGATTAACTTTGGAAGACGTGGAAGACAAAGGCCGGTTTTTGGTGGTATTCCTTCGAGATGGCAAAACTCACAAATCAAGAAGTTTTACCATTACAAAGGAAGGATGCCCCTTAATCTAAGGCCTACAAATATGAAAACTACAAGATTACTTATTGCGTATCGTAATGGTAGATGTTATGCTCAACATGTAGGTTGCCATACTTTAAGTGGTACAACAAAACAGATTGCTGAATATTTGAACCTAAAAAATTCTGAAGAATATACTGGACACGGCTTAAGACGATCTTCAGCGTCTATGTTAGTCGAAGCCGGAGCGAATTTGTTTACTCTAAAAAGACATGGAGGTTCGCATTCGTCGATAGTAGCTGAAGGCTACATCGAAGAATCAGCAAGCAGAAAGATTGAAGTTTCTCGTAAATTGTTCAATCATTCAAGAATAGGAAACACAACGTCAACACCAGAAGCCATTGTAGTTGGGAAAGACCAAGAAATAAATACTAATGTACCTTCGACTTCATCAACTACAATTCTACAAAATGAAGTGCCTGCTAAAGAATTGCACATTTACAACAACACAAATTGTAACATAAATATTTCATTTAGTAAAAATTAAAAATTAGGTATAGGTTTTTGTTCGTTCATGTTTAAAAATAAAGGTTTCTAACATTGTGTAGATTTTTTTTACCTTGTTTTTTGTTTTCAGGGAGGTATAATGAAAAGTATCGTTCATTACACGTCCACTTTGTACTTCATTCTTCAAAAATATAAATAATTGATTTAAAATTGAATCATATTTAGAATAATTATAAATAACACTTGGTGCTATTATATTTACACCTTTCCCAAGCTAGTAATAATGAGTCCAGTAGAGCGGACTCTACTAAAGGGTATACTTATCTGTCGTTACCCCTAACGACTTTAATGCCAAAAATTGGGATGTGAGCTTATCCTACAGAGTGGTTTTCAGTGCTTGCTGTAAAACGATATTTAATAACTCTCTTACATACGTTTCATCACGAATTCTTTATGTTAAATGTGAATTTCGTTTACCTACCGAAGTTATAAAAACGCCCTTCTTAAACAACATAGGAATGGCAATTTTTAAAACGCCTACATTAAATGGTTTTTGGGAATTAACTTTATTTACAAGGGACAGAGGGACAGGCAATTTGTCAATAAAATACCTTATGCTGAAAACATTAAAGATGTGGGCGTGGACAACTGTTTAACTGATTTCAAATTTATTATTATTTAAACCGTGATTGGTTATACACAATAAATAGGCCGTCCTTAAAATTAATTCATTGTAAGCGATTTGAGTTTGAAAATGTATATGCTATTCTGAAGCCGATAGTAGACACCTGCTGGATGTAAAACGTAAAATTTACAACATTTAAAATTTGTAACAGAGTTACGCTAGATCGGTTTCGGATCTTACTCAATAAATTGACTTATTTTGGGTTTTTTAGGTATTCAGAGTAAAAGAAAAATATAAAAAAATAACGATTCTAATAGTTGATACATTTTCAATATAAAACATATTAAAGCAGGATAAACACTCATAGTAATACATTTTTCAGGTGGTCTATTTTACATCGCTATTTCCCTATGTGGTACTAACCATATTTTTTATACGTGGAATTACGCTTAAAGGTGCCAGCGCTGGATTAGCCCACATGTTGACTCCAAAAGTAAGTATTAGTATTAAAATTAAGCAAACCTATCTTCCCAAAACTACGCAGTTTAAAAAATGTTCCATTTTCTTTTTTAATTCAGGGTAATTAAAGTAAATATTTCGTTTTAGGTGGAAAAGTTAATGGAACCGAAAGTATGGCTTGATGCAGCGACTCAAGTGTTTTACTCATTTGGATTAGCATTCGGATCGTTGATAGCCTTTGGATCGTACAATACTCCAAAGAATAATTGCGTCAGAGATGTTATTTTGGTATCAATCTGTAATGCTGTTACGGCAATTTATGCCAGTGTTGTTATTTTTGCCATCTTAGGATTCAAAGCTGTTTCTAATGTAGACAAATGTATTATCGAGTAAGTATAGTCAATCAAGTTTCAGAAGTAGCTATTTTCTACTTAACTTATTATTCATGTCAATATTGACAAAATGATCAAATCTAAAGTTCTTTAAAAATAAATGCAAGAACGCATGCAGAAGCGTTTGCAATTTCCTATGAAATATAGTCTTCATATTTTTAAATTCGGTCGAAAAATTAAAAAAATAGAAATGATTAATTGTATTTGCTTGATTTCTTTGCTCTTTAAGTACGTCAATGTAGTAGATTTTAATTGTTTTCTTTCACAATTTTTGTTTATTTTCTTCTCATTAAGTCAATACTAATACTTAGACAATGTAAAATAAAAGGTATACTCGTATTGTAAATGTCGGCAACAAACAATAAGTACTTTGTAATATTTTCATCTTTTTAGCTACCTATAGAATCAACCCAACTTTTTTATACTACTACTTCTCTCCTCTTGTTAACATAAAATATTTAAACAAAGTAAAACCAAAAGGAAAATCCAAAACCAATATCACAGACTTTTTTATTAAATTATTTATATGGTCAAACTAGTTTCTGCCTAACATGGAGGCCATCAGCAGGCTATAAAAACCATTGTCTTTTTTCAACTTGATCCTTCTTCTCAGACTAATTTTACTTTTAGTGGTTTGTTAGACTTCTTTGGTTTTAAAACGAATAACTTTAGATCTTTCTTCGTCAACAGTAAAAACTCTTCATATATAAGTTACACTGTTATGACTGCAGTGCCGTGTATATCAGTCAGTTTCTGACTTCCTAGTTTTATACCTCGTACGTACTTTTAGCATGTTCCGCTAGATCGCACCATAATCGATCCACCGCAATATGGAGTCGTCTGCAACCATCAATTGAATCAAATAACAAGCTACTTTGTGTGGCATTGTGCAAACCAGTCGCCATGATATGGTTTAGATTGTCTTATTATAATTGTTATTACTGACCTCAACATAACCTCACAAACTTTCGCTTCTTGCTTTTGCATTATTATTATTCGTCACAATTTGTTGCAATTACCATGTTGTATACTTTATTGTTTCCACTGTGATTATTAGTTGATGCAATCTTTTTTAATGCTTAAAACGAATTTGTTGCCCTAATTTTGTCTAAAAACTTTCTTCTTATTTTAACTTTTTTTAATTATCCTACTAAGCTATACTGTATATACTTATGTATCAAGAAATTTTTTTGACAACTAATAAAATTATCTTCTTCTTCACTTCAGATTTTAGGCACTTTGCCTGTTACGGCACCCATCTTTTTCTCGGCCTTCCACTATTTCTTCTTCCATGGCATTGATAAAGTCTGACTTTGGCTGGTATCCTCTTCTCGTGCATCCGCTCTGCGTGTTTCTTCCACTTACTTTTATTTTCTGGTTTATATCAAAGATATTTATTTCTGTTCTTATATCTTTCTTATGCTGTCTAATTTTGTGCAACCTTTCACTCTTAGAAATTTCATTTCTTGTACTTGTACTCTACTCTCTTCTTTTCGTTGTTGTCCCATGTTTCACTACCATATAAAAAGGTTGGTACAGCTATCGTTTTGTAAAATTTTAACTGTGTTTCTTTTCTTGTTTTATTCTTTAATGTTCTGCTGATAGTTCCGCAAATATATGTGAATTATTTTCTATGTCTTTGCTTCGGTCATATGATATATCGCAGCCTAAATATCTGAAGTGTTTTATAGTATTTTTCACAGTAAATGATATCGGCTTATTAACTGCAATAAACTACCCGATTTAATCTCTTTGAGTAGAAAATCATCAGGTAAAAGATGCAAATGTGCTACAGGGTCGAACTTAAGAAATTTGAATTTTGCATAATATAGGACATATACAAGTAATTTATTTAAATGTTACAATTCTATTCTATATTTAGTTCAGTGTCGCTATCGCTATCCTCATCTAAATTAATTATAATTGGCGCAATTGATTTTACAGAAAGGTACAAGTTTTCAACATTTATAACATGACTAACTGAATTTTTCCAACTCTCGGTAGAAGTGTCATTCATACAGTTCCTAATTAATTATACCATACTACCACTTAAAGTCGGAGAAGTATTGTTCCGCGCACACTCGATTTAAGTTGGTGCCACATAAGCTATATGAGATTGAACACGCAGTAGTAGGGAGATAGTCGTAACACTGTATGTCCCAATTCTCTCTGCAATTGTATCACAAACAAACGTTTTTTTTTAAATAATGGCTGAAGCACTTGTAAAAGTTCTTTTTGTGTATAATTTTCCTCAAAATGTATGTCATTTGCAGCCATGAAGTTTTTGAATCTCCTATGTCGTATTCTTTGAGCCAGGAATTTTCTGCAATTGTCGACTATGATAGCTTGCGTTGTCCATTACTATAACGCTGTTTGGCGGAATGTTGGGTAACAGACAATTTTTAAACCAATCTTCAAAAAGCTCTGCTGTCGTATCTTCTTGATAATCAGCACAAGGGTCCTTAATATTTTTGGCAGAAAGACACATAGCGTTTGGGATCCAACCATTTTCTGATCCTGCGTGTAATATTGTGATTCTCTTCCCTTTCTTTGATGGTACTTTTGTTTTACACTTATCAGAGGAATCAGACCATCCTTTGGAAGGGGTGCCATGCCTGTCAAACCACGTCTCGTCGAGGTAGAGTATTGGCCGATTTTCAGACCGGTATTTTCTTAACGTTATATATTCAGAACGCCAGTTTATTTAACGTGTGGATTCCATTAATACTTACCTCTTGTCAATTTTACGATATTTAAAGCCCATTGCAGACAAAGCTCGCCAAAGAGTAGTGAGGCACCAGTTGATGTGAGTTTCGTCATTGATGAGCCGCTGTTTCAGACTTTTGATTGTAGGGAAACGCTGCTCATTGTACATAGTGCAGATTTTTCGCCTTATAGAATCTTTTTCCCAGTCGTCTAGACTTTTTGTGATACCGGAATCTTTACGCTTTTTTCTTGATTCCATAGAATATAGGTACCTTTAGGGCATTTTGTTTTCCACTCTTTTACTACGGCATCTATATACGTGTGTAATGCCTTGATAACTCCTTTGTTGATATTTCTCTAGTCAACTTTCCGCCCATATCTATTGTAATTTTGGTGTCAATGTATAAACTTTGTATGGCTCTTGTTAAGTGTTTTGGGTATCCCAGTTCTTTCATAATACTCCATAATTTACATCTGTTTACATTATCTAAAGCCTTCCCAAGGTCTATAAAACTTATATGTGTTTCTCGGGTTCGGCGTAGAATAAGTAGACACAAATTTCGCAAAAAAAATATTAACACTAATAAGGGGCTGCTTTCTTTAGTAAATTTTCGTAAAAAAATTTGCGGGTTATCCAGTATTTTCCGAGAAAAATGGAATCAAAAACTCAAATTTTGTAGGTTAAATACACAAAACATTCACTGTTCAAGGTACGTTATGTCATGTAGATACCAGCGTTGCCACATCTCTAAATAAAACCTAAATATTAGGAAAATATTTTTTACATTATAAATATATAAAAAATATTGATAATAAAATATGAAATAAGAGAATATTACTAACCAAAACTAATCGGTCTTTTTGCATATTTTGAAAGAAAACAAAGATAAACAAGCACGCAAAATTAAGTAACGGGTGGCGATGCTATCCTAATCCAACCTAACCTAACCTAAAATAACGTAACTCAACCTAACCTAACCAAACCAAACCTAACCTAACCAAACTAAACTTTACCTTACATAACCTAACCTAATCAAACCTTACCTAACCTAATCTAATCTAACCTAACCTAATCTAACCTAACCTAACCTAACCTAACCTAACCTAACCTAACCTAACCTAACCTAACCTAACCTAACCTAACCTAACCTAACCTAACCTAACCAAACCTAACCTAACCTAACCTAACCTAACCTAACCTAACCTAACCTAACCTAACCTAACCTAACCTAACCTAACCTAACCTAACCTAACCAAACCTAATTTAATCTAACCAGGCCTAACCTAACCCGAAGGTAAACTATCCTCGAAATGAAACCTGAAGATGCTAGTTTTTAGCGAAACAGCTGACATTGCATTTAAAAACGTATTTTGCCAATAAATAGTGGAAGTTTAGTTCAACCGTCTAGTTGTTTACTGTTCTTAGTAAGATAGACTTCCACAAAGTAAAGGTTACTACAATCAATTTTATTAAATTTTTCTTCTTTAACTAAGTCACCATTCCGTCTCCATTTTTGTTATGTATATTCACTACATCTAAAATGTTCTTAATTTTCATTTTAAATTCAAAAATAAATAAAAACAAGTAATTAATAGTCTAACCAACAATTGTGAAAAAAATATGGCAATGTTGGAATGTTAACGTTAGACAACTTATATTAAATGTCAACGTCAAAACAGTATATTGTCATAAAAATCGTGGTAAATTTTTAGTTCCATGGGAAGAAATAATTCTAAAAGTGAGGTTAATCTATGGTTTATTAAAATTTATTGCAATATAAATTAAATTAGCTTATAAAACTCAATTTTTTGCATATAATTTAAGTTACTTTAATTTTCAACTTATTAAATTTCGAAATTCGTGTCTCCGTATTGTTCACCGGAGCCGTGTTTGCTCTGTGTTTTTCTATGATTTTTTGTATTGTAAATATTCCATCTATTGTTGATCTACCTTTTCTGAAGCCCATTTGTCCCTCTTCTATAAGTTCTTCTGTAATGATTTTAAGTCTGTAGTACCCTGATATAAATTTTATAAGCGGTGTTGACTAGGCTAATTCCTCTGTAGTTTTGAGGGCTGTTTTTATCACCTTTTTTGAACAATGGGATTACTTTTGATTTTATCTTTAATTATTTTATCTTTTATTTTATTTTTAGTTGAAGCTACAGTTTATTTTATATCTGATTGACGTTCTCGTTTATTAGTTTATTGTGATGAATTAAAAGAATCTTTTAGATCATTACATTTATTTATTAATAATTTAAATTTGTTGTTTTTATATATATATTTTTTGTTAATTTACACTTCTTGTCCCCCCCTCCTACATTTTAATTGTTTTAAGTATATTGTCTCCTTTAGCAATGCTTGCAAGTGGTTTAGGTAATGTACTAGTCGACATCAATTTTATTTATTTTTATATGTTTACGTTAAGGTACGTTCTTTTTTTGTAATTTTTACGCTTACACATTTAAAGCGTAATGATGACCTCCATGTTAGTCACTGTTTATCAATCTTAATTTCAAATTCTGTGACATTGACTTTGGGTTTATAAATATTTATTTCATCTTCTTCGAGTGCCATCTCCTATCGAAAATCGGCAACATTACCCTCTATCATGAGCTGTAGAAATTCTCGAGTGTGTTTAGACTGTTAACTTTTAGCGTCCACGCTCCGTCCGTATTCTGTGTACCTCTCGACAATACTTCGGCCGTATTCGGCTTTTATCAACACGATATGTAGAAATTCTGGGGAGTTTTTAAATTTCTTCAGACATTTTAGGGATTTTGATTTGCAATTTAACATTTATGTTCTATTTCTATGGTTTATTGGTTTAGCATATTATTATTTTGTAGATTGCAAAGTTGGTTTTGAGATGTTTGTTGTTATTTTTCTGTTTTTTATTTAATTATTGGTACTTGCGTTGGCTATTGGATAAAGGTAATAGGAGGTAAGCTTAACGTAAGTCCTTTCTCAAACATAAAATGCTTAGTTTTTTTTTGGTGGCCTTATTATATGGTCTTACATTGATTGCTATAAAAATCGTTTGTCATAAAATATTTCTCCGCTAAATAGTTAAATAAACAATAAAAAAATCTTTTAAAAAGTTTGTATTTTTTCATATGCTTCAAGTTAATTTTTTAAATAACATAATCATTCAAAGAGAAGAATTTCTAGAAGATATTCGGACTTTCAATGTTATGAGGAGGCAAATAAGAGATGAAACAAACCCTTTTGAATTAAGGGAAGATCTATTTAAAAAGTCTTTTAGATTAACAAAAGAAATGGCTCAATATATCCTTCATATTATTGTTGAAGATATAGTTTTATAGCAAGACTTGCCCACAAAGCGTTTCCTTTACCTTTTCCTTGGGCCCCATTAAAGTTGTTGGTTATAAGGCTGTGATTATTTTCAACAGCATTTAAAAATGCTTCCCAATGCTGGTTTGCCACTCTCATATTAATCAATAAAATCAAAATTTATTTTTAAAAGTATACAATACAACAATGAATAACAATACGGGCACAGAACACAACAAATAAAAAATATTTTGTCATAAATAGGTTATGTTTTATTGAAGCGATACCTCAAAACGTATCGCCTTCAAGCGACATGACTTGTGCTTAAAGTCGTATAGAAATGTGTACACGGAATACCGTTTGTTTGACACGACATGTCGCTATCGAAAGCGATAGGATACAGAATCCCTGTCCAGAAGTCTGGAATATACAGTGTGGAGACCACTTATGGCATAAAATTATTTGTGGGGTTAGTCTAGAAGATTATAAAAACCGCTGGGACCCGTCAACTTTGTAATTCAAATGTGACTTTTTTAAACATAATTTTAGATGTACAGGGTGATACACGCAAGTCTGGCATCGCCCATGATCTATATTTTTAATGAACCACCCTGTAGGTTTTTATAATTTTAAAAGCTCTTACGACACTGAAAAGAATCGCGTCAACTCCCATCAAGGCAAAAAGAAAGCGAAAATATGCCTGCTCCATCAAATGTCTTGATGAAGCCGACGACTTAATACGACGAAAAGTCTTTGCCATGTTCGAAAAGCGTCTCATTGATGACGAAACTCAGGTTTGTTGTATAGCATCACTAGTCTTTGAAGAATCCTTATGGAATCCCATCGATTAGAAAAGTGGCGTTATGATTATATAACTTTAATAAAAAAATATCATGCCAAAAATCGTTTAATAAATTACCTCGACGAGACGTGGTTTGACACGCATTCAACACCATCCAAAGGATGGTCTGATTCCTCCAATAAGTGTCAAACAAAAAGCTCCTTCAAGAAAGAGCAAAAGAATCACCATTTTACATGCAGTGTCAGAAGACGGCTGGGTCCCAAATAGAAAAAGAATATAAAAGATTCCTGCGTGGATTACTATGAAGATACAACGGCAGCACCGTTTAAAGAGTGGTTCAAGCATTGGCTTTTACCAAACATTACCCAGAATAGAGTGATATTTGGACAATGCAAGCTACCACGATAGCCAATTACATAAGGCTTCTGGTACAAATAACACGAAATTGGAAATTCAAAACTACATGGCATGAGAATGAGAATGTTTGTGACGCATTGGCAGAGGAAATGTCCCATCTAGTACTACGACTTCCACCCTACGATTGTGTATGTATTTAATCCAATTGAGCATAATGTGGTATCAATTAAAACATCAGAAAATATTTCGCCCTCTTTAATAAGAAAATGTGTTAATGATATTCCCCAAGATAGTTGGAAAAATTCAATTCGTCACGTAGTAGCTGTAGAAAATTTATACATTCTCAGAATTATAGTAATATTAAACCAATTATAATAAATTTTCATAGATAGCCACACCGAAACAGAACTATTTGTAGCATAACATTATAAATGTAATTGTGTAAAAAAATTAGGTACGAAGGTTTTACTTAAAATCAAGTTAAATTACATAAATTTAATACCTAAATATCTAAAATCCGGCCCTTAATACTTTCCATGTTTATTGACAAGCTCTTTCCTACAGAATGGGATTAATTGCAGTCAACCATTTTTCTTGAAATACACTTAACCCAGAGTCCTTTTTGGTATGGTTTTTTACAAGCATTTGTATTTCGCTAATACTCATATAAACCTTATTTAAAAAATTTAATGCTAGTAATCTATTAATTGCACGAACTTTATAAATTCATAAATTTTAGTACGTCATAATTAGCTAACTAAAATAGACTTCGTGAAATCGACAAGCAATAAAATATTTTATAAATAGATTAAATTCGATTTATAAGGGTAGTGAATTTCAACAATAACAATTTATGATGTTAGAAAATAACTTAAACGATGACTAATATTCATTTTTCAAATATAACTGTTTCGCAGTTAAAGGACTTCAGTTTAAATGATTGTGTGCATTTTCATCTAAATCACTTAAACAACTTGAGAAATTCAATCCGCTGGAGAATTGACAGAACACCATTAATTTTTAATTGATTGTAAATTCAGTAATTACGGGACAATTGCTTTAGAGCTGTAATTAATATTAAAATTATTTCTTTTTCTGTCCTTCAAATAAAAAATGCAAAATTTAAAATAAAATATGTAACTAAAATAATGTCTTTTATTATTAATTTAATGGATCCTAAAACTTTAGGGATATTTTAACGAGGCAAATAAAAATAAAAGAATTGGTAAAAATAACATTTTTCGGAAAGTTAATTTGAATTTTAATAATATAATTACTCAATTGTCCAAGCTACAAAAGACGTAAACATTTTATAACTCAATAAATAATCTTTAAATATTTGATTATACCATTCAGTTAATGGTTAGCAGGGGTATTAAAAATAAAAAATATCGATGGTGCTATATTTAAAGCTTATCAATTGTTCACAATTTATTGTATTATTGTAGAAAACTAGGAAATCAGAAGCTGTAACTTTAATGTCAATCTTGTCGTAGATATTTCATTGATCGTGACGTTTGTGCGAAAATTTAAATATATTATTTGTGATATTAATAAAAGTGAAAAAGTTGTGTCACGATCGTCATGAACAATGAAACAATTTTGACTTACTAATTTACTTTTTTTCGTTTGAACGAGGCCAATCAAAGAACGCGTCCCTCGCTTGGAATTGAATAACGAACGCATTTCTTCTGACAAATGACACAAAACACAATTTCCGTCTTGGGCTAGACTATTTAATGAATCGCCCAGCAATCTTATATCCTTTTCAACTGATACGCTCGTCTGAGAAGTTGGAACAAACCCTCAAGTACTCATCTTGTGAAATTTCCCCTTTTGGTTGTTGAAAGATACAACCCTATAAGCTGAAGCCTGGCATAACTCTAAGTTGGAGTCGAGTTACCGTCAAGTTATCTCTAAGTTGGAGTCGAGTTACCGTCAAGTTATCTCTAAGTTGGAGCAAAGTTATCTATCTCTAAGTTGGAGTCAAGTTATTGTCAAGTTATCTCTAAGTTGGAGCCAAGTTATTGCCAAGTTATCACTAAGTTGAAGTCGAGTTACCGCTAAGTTGGAGTCAAGTTACCGCCAAGATACCCCTAAATTTAGAGCCCAGTTACCGCTTATGTGTAGACAGTCCTTCAAACCACTTCTGAGCTGAAATTTTCATCTCTCCACGAAGAAGCTGAAGCCGCCCTCCTAGACAGCACAAAAACTTAAAGTTAAGTCCTATTTTTACAACTCCAGTTCATTATAAGCAAGTACTTACATTTTCAATAAATAATCTATATTTTTAAAAAACAGTTTCATTTGTATACCCTAGACAATAAGTCTTAAGGGTGTAGCGTGGTCGGTCTTTATTGCAAGTAGCTTCTTTATTTGTTGTTTAATTAAAGTAATTACAAGGTGTTTATATCTTTCTCACCTTAGTTTTTCTGTAGTTTGTTTGCTTAATCGATAGCGTTCAAAAGATAGTGGCGCCCTTATTACTTATACATCCCAATCCTTCCTATAGTGAGCATTAACTTGGAGTCGAACCACCCCCTGGAGAGGGTCTCTTAGCCGGGATCTCTTTTGGAGAGTTTCTTGTTAGTTACAAATTGACGGCCTGCCTTTTTGGGACCATTATAGTTACAATTAAAAAACAATACGAAAAAAATGGCTAATGCTGTGGTATTTTTGAAATCTCAATAAAATGTGTCCAATATTAAACACATGCATTTATCAGACAAAAAGTATTTATTCTATTTTGTATTACAGTTTTTTGTAACTTATACATTTGTGTGTACTTTTTTAGTAATAAAAATATGCTTATGGCTCATGGAATTTTAAGAAAAATGTCTCCATCTATGGTATCTGAAGAAGCTTATCAAAATGCAATAACTCATTCAAACAGTACCCTTAACATTACGGAATGCTCTTTGGCCAGAGAGTTGGATGCAGTAAGTAAATATATAAAAATAACCTAATCAAAAATGAACAAATGAACAAAAATTAACATTATGTATAACCACAAAAATTAAATCGAAACAATAAGAAGCCTACGTTATAATAATAATGTACGTTCCTACTGCAGGACAATTTTGATAATTAATGATAAAGTTTACAGTCAAACCATACTAGAAATATACGAAGGTAAATCTGCAATTAGTTTCGGTAAATATACTTGTGTCTATGGTAAATAACAATTAATGCAAGTTGCATTAAACATTATAGAGAATTGGTGCCAGAAGGAAGGCCTTAAGGTTAATCCATTCAAAACAATTTTGATACCGTTCACCAGATACTCTCTAACCATCGCTTCAACCAAGAACAAAATCGAAACAAAATATCTAGCCTTACTGGCGAGCTGGACTTGCCCCAAGACATTTGGGAAGACGGGGCTTGAAACCGAAAACCATCTTCTGGTCTTACCAAACGATAACAAAGCCCCTGATCACCTAGGCTTCTTTAGTGTGGTGCTTGTCTGGGAATTACACAGGCAATAGCAACGTGCCACACATCAGCCTTATAGGTGTTGCTAGATCTACCTCTGCTGCAATATTGCATTATAAGACAGACAAAAAACTTAAAACCCGGTGATTTGGTTGGACATCTTAGGATCCTGGAAAAAATTCCATTTGCATTCTTAAACCAACCATTAGATACTATACCAGTTAAGTTTAACTTTGAGACATAGTTTAAAGTGATTATAAGACACATAAGACGTCATACGGTTAAAGTCGAACCATAGCTGGAAGAGGGCTCACTGGTGTGGTACAGATGGGTCAAAGATAGATTAGGAAAGTATAGGTTGGAAAGTCATAGGACCGAATTTTCGTTTGTCCGAATCCCTTGGTAACGCTCCAACTATCTTTTATGCTATAGATGTTAGTGTCCAGGAGTGTCTCCGTAAAGGCACTCGAAGAGCAAACATCTATATTCTTATAGCTTTTAAAGGTTCTGATTCCTTCTACTTATGAATCAAAGCCATAGTCAAAGTCATACTTTGAGAAAATTAAGAAACAACAAGGTTACTTTGATATGGGTGCCAGGTCACAGAGGGATAGGTTATGAGGAAGCTGGGAGACTCACAAAAGAAAGGGCTTTCCTTGGTACGGAACCCTTCTGTGGTCTTACGAAAAGCCACATCAGAAAGGAATTCCGAGGAAATCTAAAAGGTTTTTAGACATATCACCTGAAAAAGCAAAATGCCTTCTCAAAAGAGCAAAATAGATATAAAATTGACCATAGGTCTTCTCTATGGATACTGCCCTTTGAGGTACCACCTTAAAATATTGCTCTGACTCCTTATAAAATTAGGAATTTCCCTCTAGAAAGCTGCTTAATTTCGTTAGAAGTATTGGCATTCTAGAGTTCAAGTAGGTAGATTAAGGTAGGCACATAAGATCTTCATAGGTCGAAGTGCCGAGAAGTCTGACTGGCTTATACCACCTTCAAAATAAAAGAAAACCTTAAGGTGGCAAAATATTATTGGTAAATAATAAGTTGTTTATTTGAACATTTAGAAAGAGAAACACTCACTGGTGCTAGTTCATCGGTTGTGCGAGTCGACTCGGACGACGCTCAACTTTTTCATGCTAGTAGGGCCGAAAGCTGATAAAATATTAGCAGGTTTTTAACATGTACTAGCACGTTCCTTGCGAGTGGTGTTTGAAATTGTTCTTTTGGGTTTATATTTTATACAAATATGGGAACGTAGCTTGAGATATAAAGTTTGCCACTCTTATCAACCAATAAAATTATTCTTGAAAATATGATAAAACCAGTGAGCGGATATGTTTAATACTTCAATCATAACCATAAGGATGATTCATAAAAGAGCCATATATGTACCTAATAAGCCAATATTTAATTAAATTAGCAACAAAAATTCGCCTACTCAATACTCTGCACTTTTTATTAATCTCAATCTTTTAATATAGTTAATTATTCATTCAATTTTTATTGTTATGTCCTATCGATTAACAATTTGAAATAACTGTCTCGGTAGCGCAGAAGGCGCAGAAGGCAGAAGTCTCATAGTCTTAAGGTCGTGAGTTCGATTCTCACCCGGGGTCATTTCTTTTTTATCAATTTTATAAATTATATAGTACTTTAATTTCACGTAGGCCAATTATTCAATTTATTTTCGTTGCAATTAACCTTTTTTTGATTATATTGAATATTTCCCTGATGTATAAATATATCATAAGAGTAATGGAATTATCAATTATCGAAAAATTACATCGGCATTCCCCAAGCGATAAAATTAAATTTTATGACATTACACTATTGTCTATAATTTTAGTTTTACACAAATTCGGTTATACGCATGTTTAACTATTTGACTACGAAGTAACTTAAAATTTTTATGAATTTTTTAATTTATAAAAACAGGATGAAATAAAATATAATACATATGGTCGTTAGGTGTTATTAAAGTACTTGGTTTTATTTCCGTAAACTAACTCGTACTGTAAAAAGTCACCTACCGACCTTGTAACGTATTATATACGTTATACGTTATATATAATACTATTTCTATAGTTTAGAATTACATAAAAATTGTGTATTTTAGGCAGCAGAAGGTACGGGTTTGGCTTTTATCGTATTTACTCAGGCAATCGTTGAACTACCAGGAGCTCCATTCTGGGCAATAATTTTCTTCATGATGCTTCTTGCCCTTGGTATTGGATCACAGATTGGAATGATGGAAGGGATGCTGTGTACAGTCTTCGATATAGAGATATTTAAGAGGGTCAGCAAAATATATGTTACAGGTAGAATATTCAACATTTCTGAAATTTTTTTTATTCAAACAATTACAAATAATAACTTTGTTTTAGCTGCTCTTTGTCTGGTTTGTTTCTTCGTGGGTTTGATATTCACTACAGGAGCCGGTGAATATTGGTTAAGTTTATTTGACTCTTTCGCTGGTACTATTGGTTTGGTAGTAGTAGCCTTTTTAGAAATGATAGCAGTTATTTACGTCTATGGTCACGAAAAGTTTACCAAGGATATTTTTGAGATGACTGGTATTAAACCTGGACTATACTGGCAGATAACTTGGAGATATTTGGCACCCTCCATAATGGTCATTATATTGGGATCGTCGGTTGTACAAATGTTTATAGAAAGTCCAAAATATCAAGCGTGGAGTAAAGAAGAAGTAAGTTAGATACATTTAATTAATCTTTCCTCATAAGAACTTTTTTAAAGGGTGACGTCAAACCTACACCGTATCCAACATGGGTAATGTCAATTGCGATTTCTATGATCTTAGCTGGAATTCTTCCGATTCCTATAGTATTTTTACTGAGAAGGTATCAGATCTTGAAACTGGATGTGAATATTCACGAAGGATCTATCCGAAGAATAGATACCACGGTATCTACTAAAGAAATGATCACAGATGTTGATGTAAGTTACAGATGTAGTTTAAACTATAAAATTAATTCAAAATATTTCCAAGTTTATTGTATAAAAAATATCAAAGTGTAGGTAATACTTTCGCTAAATGTATAAAAGGTTATCACGCTGCATGGATCGGAACAAGAAAAAGGGACCTACCCCATTATTCTAAAGAAATATGAAAAAAATAGTCTTATTTTTTCGTGTTATTTGCACCGGA
Source organism: Ophraella communa (assembly GCA_035357415.1). Lineage (NCBI taxonomy): Eukaryota > Metazoa > Arthropoda > Insecta > Coleoptera > Chrysomelidae > Ophraella > Ophraella communa. The sequence continues at coordinate 12,361,906 of CM068995.1, read as the reverse complement.
AGACAAAAATCTCTTAAAGTTAAATGTTAATATTTTAGTTGGGCTCTTATAGATAACTGTTCAATTTATAACTCTCATCATCTTGGAACCGTAAATGATGCTACGCAGTAGGTACTTGATATATTAAGGTATTAAATCATAGATCACATACATTTTTAATGAAATTCTAACCTAACTTTGTTTTTAAACAATTGTAATTTCTTATTAAAAAAATTATGACAGCTAATTTCGTAATTTGATATACTATATTGTTTGCATATTTAAAAAAAAAGGGAATTTGACATCTTGAAGCCAAGTTGCCCCAATTATTAAATTCCAATTAATAAATGATCCGAATGAGCTGCTGTCATCGATGAATTGACCATTTATTAACAAAACATTACTGGTCTAGGTATAGAATTATATATTTGCGCAGATTTAATCCCAAGAATAAGATTTATAACATAAAAATTTCCGACAAAAATATTTAGTTTCAGCAATAATACTAATTACAATTTATAGCAATTTCTACAAAAGGTAAAAAACAATATCGTAAAGAATTATTTGGTTATAAGACCTTGTAATGTTCCTACTGATACTTTTTTATTAATATCACAAAAAAATAAATGTAGTTGGCAAGTAATTGTAATTAATAAACTGACCAATATGCCTAAATATGCAGCTCTATTTTTAAATCTAAAACGTCCTCAAGAATATACTGAGAAGAATTATTTAAAATATGAATAAATATAGCAGACCAATAAGATCCTTCGATTACTGGATCTAATTATAGTCAGTAAACATTCCTTCAACCTCCAATTCTTCCTGCTACAACCTTAGACCATATACAAATAGACTGACGTCATTTTTCTGAAGAACATACTGAAGCCAATATTGTCTCTCTATGTTGCATGAAGTTCGTGGATTTAGTTTATGAACAGGGTAAGATTAATGTTTACATATGATTCTCAATGTTCCATGCTACAAAAGACAGTGCAGCCGAATATATACGAAAATAACCAGAAGTTTTATTCAAACGAGGATATGTTAGTAAAAATATAGTCATAAAACACAAAGTTATTTTGGCTTCACAACAAGGGCACAAAATTGACATCTATTTGTGTATGGTCTAAGGCTACAACACTGTTAAGTCTGCGCGGCCATTTTAAATGATTTTTGTCGTCGCTGACAGTACGGTGTTGTGTGTTGTCTGCTTATAATTATTCTCTGAAACCGATTTTGTTAGGTTTAGTTCCATTTTGTTTTAGTAAATTTGACTATGAAAAAGCAAGTTAATATTTTTTATAAATTAAAGGAGTTTTTTTTCTCAAAATCCGTAATAATAATTTAGATACTGAAAACTATTTAAATAAAAAAACGTCTTTTCCCCTTTATTCAAATTAAATCTTTTTTGATTGAACTAATTTCAATCACCCAAAAAATAAAAAGTAGTAAAATCCGTTAATATGACGAAAGATATCACGCTAAAAGTCGACTTAAATCTTAAGAATGTTGATTTACTACAAAAAATGTTACAAGATTAAAATTTTACCTCTCTCGTCAATCAAACAAGTTACAGGAGCCAAATTAGTAAAAACGCAAAATCTGTACTTTGACTTTCCCTACACAGTATTAAGCCTGGTTCTGACGGTGCAATTCATCAATGCAATTTAGTTGAAGCAACTTCTTGTCGCAACACGACTACTTTTAAAGTTGCATGAGCGTTCACACCATATTTATTCTGTTGCAGTAATTTCTTAGGAAAGTTCGATATATTGTTGCCAACATTGAAAAAGTCACCATATTTTTAACATTATAAAAACCCAGCTTTATCTTTAAAAAGATCAATTTATAGAACAGATAACGAAATAACCTCGTAACTGGCATATCAGTTAGTCACATCAACAGAAATTTTAGGTTTGCGTAAAAAAGTCACTAAAAAAGTTACCAAGATGCTGCAACTTGTTGCACAAAATTAGAACCAGTTCTATTTTGGTGCAACTCGATTGCATCGATCAGTTGCATAGTGGGAACACCTAAACTGCATGCAATTTTATTGCTGCCATGGAGTTGCAGAGACTAAATTGCATCGTCAGAAACGGGCATTACGCTTTTCCTAGATCACATAGATGTTGCCTAAAAACATATTGGCAGGGTTTATTGAGAAATATTTTTTCTTCTACATGGAATTATTTTTTAATTGCCAAATCTAGCTAGCTGTAATTAAGCATATTTTACTACTACTTGCTACTTTTAGCACCTTCATAATAAAACTATTTGAAAGTAATATATTATAATACTTTTATTTGCTATATAAATACAAATTCTAACAAAGTTATAGCTAATTCTTAATAACCCAGCTAACTTTCGAATAGTTTTATATTTTATTGCATATTGCTAAGTACCTGTTGATTCAATTCAGGAACAAATGACTAGTCCAGAAGGTCCTTGTCTCACAGCTGCAAACACGCTCAAAAATAAATTCACTATTGGAGATTTTGAAGTATAGAGTAAGTATGTCTATAAACATGATTGATCGTAGTTATTTCCAAAGGCATTTAATAGAAATTGAAATGATTATTTGCATTTGGAACGCAACGCCGTTTAGATCTGATTACTGAATGTACGTATAGTGAATGTTTTAGTTGCTTTCTATTATTGTTTTGAATTTATGCAATCTTAAGTTAAAACGAATGCCACTGTTGTAAAGCTTCATTTAAATTTTTAAGAATCTGTGTATTATATGTTTTTTTTATTTATAAGTAATTACAATAAATAATAACTTCTAATTTGTAATTTACTCGTATATCTATTAAAAATATATATTATAGGCGTGTTCTGTGTTTCAACAGACTGGTAAACCCTTAGACCATATACAAATAGACTGGCTGTGACGTCATTTTTCTGAACAACATACTGAAGCCAATATTATCTTTCTTTGTCGCATGAAGTTCGTGGAGCTACGGGATGAGGTGTGTGGGCGGTACTGTTTACAAACAACAAATACCAGCGGCGCAAATGTATTTGAATAGGTACCTAACAAGGTTTTAACTCTAATCAAAATTCTTAAATCATAACTTTAACCCAAAATTAATACAACGAAAACAATACCACAATTAGTTTATGAACAGGGTAAGATTAATGTTTACATATGATTCGCAATGTTCCATGCTATAAGAGACAGTGCAGTCGAAGATATACGAAAACAACCGAAGAAGTTTTATTCAAACGTGGATTTGTTTGTAAACATTAGTTATAGAACACAACATAAAGTTATTTTGGCTTCACAACAAGGACAGAAAATTGACGTCTATTTGTATATGGTCTAAGGGTAAACCGTACATTAATATCGTCCAGTACATGCACAGAAAGAAAAAACCGTTCCAACCACAGATTATAATAACCTAGGTTGTCAATACATACCGATGAGCGAAACCAAAATTACTCAATATAAATGGGTGCGTGCGCATTGAGATAGCATCGATGCCAAATCTAAAATGTTTTAAGTTATCAAGGGGAATATTATTGAGATAAAGGCTACATAAATTCTCCATTAACAACATCAGACAGTTATAAAAAAATATGAAACTTTTTATGATGCAGGTTAAAAAATGGCACTTTCACAAATAGTATTTTCTTGGCAACAGTCACTAAAATACAGGGCAGTCAAATGAAGTGCACATTTCTATGATATAATTAAACTACATACATAAAGAACCAATTTCGATGTTTTCTCAACTATGGATACATAGGTATTAATAATTATTTTCTTCAGATAGGAAATTTCCATAAATATCGAAAAATAACAAGTTTAATATTAAACTAACTTCTACCATAAGGTTAAATTATAATTTAAGTATACAGTATAATACCTATGTGTTACCGGTAATATTTTCTATTAAAAATTTCATATAACTATATAATTAGTAGAACATAATTTTTATATTGACTTTACTATTAAACGAGGACCGTTTTTTTCAACCTATCCTATAAATTTTATAAACCAAACCTTGACGGTTACGACACAATCACCGAATAGATTGAGAAATTTGTCATATGGTTAGGTTAGGTTAGGTTCTATGTGAATGGTGGTTAACGTCCCTTCCACTGCGAACTGAAAGATCCATTGTGGATCAACCCTAGGTTATAGTAGATCTATCAGCCCTATGCCTCTGATAAAGCTCATCAGGGTCGTTGGCAACACTTTTATGAAGTCCTTGGACTCGATTTATGCAAACCAAATTTATTTATCATTATTCTCCCGGCAGTTACACAAGATACGCTCCACCATTTCATCCTCAGCCTGACAGAATCTGCAGTCCACACTCTCTGTCAGTCCAATTGTTTTCATATGGCTATTAAAGCGACTGTGTCCAGTCAGTAATCCTGTAGGTCCTGTCTGCTCATAATCAACAGCTCTTGAGACCTCTTTTTAGAGAGATCTACAAATGCATTTGAGTGTTTTAAACTCTCTAGCTCGAACCAGTAAGAACGTCTCATCCGATCTACCTAGCTCGATATTGTTCCTCTGGCTACGCTATTCGCTATACCTAGGAATGGCTCCGGGCCTATAATTATTCCTTCAGCACCTTTTCTGGCTAGAAGGTCCGCTTTTTCGTTACCTTCAATCGGAAATGATTTTTATAGTTTTGTTCCTGCAGTCACGCTTAAGCATCGCGAAAACCTCCGCTTGGAAAATTGTGGATAGGTTACCCAAGTTCTGGCTCAGGTCCACCTTCGATTTCCCTCCATGTGCCCCAGCTTCAACACCTCTCTCGGTCTTAGAGCCGTCTGTGTATCAACACTGGTCAGCCATTATAAGATTCGATCTATCCGTCTTCCATTCGTGCCTTCCTGAGAATAGGACGGTAAATGGCTTGTGGGAGTTATATTTAGGTTGCATTGCAACTGGTACCATCTCCAGTATCGGATGATTTTTTATTATCTCTCCGGCCCTGGCTCTGACACTGCTCTGCCCTGTATCCTGACATTTCACTAGTCTTCTGTATGCACCAGCCACCGCCTCCCTTTCCATCCAGATGTGGAGTGGAGGAAGATCTATTAAAATTTTGATGGCAGCGGTGGGAGTGGTAGACATAGCTCTCGTTATGGTTAAGCATGCTTGCCGTTGAAGCTGATTCAGCTTCTCCCTGGTGGTATTTTGCTGTCATTTAGCCCACCAGACCATACGTAAGCAAAGGCCTCATTACTGTCAGATATAGCCAATACATTTGTTTGGGTTTCATTCCCTCATACTCTACGGCATGCCCAAAAGGATAGCTTTGCTTTACTGCAAATATTCTCTACATGAGCGTTCCATGAAAGTCTTCTATCCAGCATAACCCCTAGATTTATGACTTCATTCGCTTCCTTAATAGATTCTCCATAGAGGTCGGGTATTTAGAGTTTATCCAGTTTCCGCCTCCTGGTGAGACTAATAACTGTTGCTTTACTACTGTTTATTTCAAAAGAGTATAGAGTAATAAATCATTAAGTGCCATAAAATTTGCCTGAATTTCGGTGTCGTCCATGGGCGTAGGCAAATCTTAGGATTATTAAAGATAATAATTAAAGTAAATTTAAAATAACAGACATAGATAATAATAAAAGGCCATTTTTGGGATGTAATTTGGTAAGTAAAATTTCTTAAAAAAATATTAAGATTAATTTTAGTGGTTTTTGTAAACTTTTTAATGTTTAAGAAAAAGAGTTTAAATATATTGTAATGATAAAAGGTGTCTTAAACATTCTAGTTAGTAATTGTTAGGTACCACACCAATTTTCAGTGATATTGTGATATAGAAATATTGAAAAAATTAGAAAATGGCGACATTTACTCCAAAGAAAAGAAGTGTAAAAAATTCTCCGCTATCTGTTGGTGAAAAAATTATAATTTTAAATGTATATGATTGCATAAAACACGATCACCCTAGTTTGTCTGTTCAAGAAAGTGTTGAGCGATGTGCCCGAATGACTGGAATTGGACAGTCCACGATTTTCAAATTATTGCGAGAAAGAAAGATATCAGGCCAGGTAAGTCCATGCAAAAAAAAATCAGGAAGACCAACAAAAATCTTAGATGAAGACACCAAATGTGACATTCGAAGAAAAGTTCATTCGTTTTATTTTAAAAAGACAAAATATTGATGGAGATAGGCCAAAATGACGGTATTCCTTTGATATCCAAAAAACTTTTATGGAAAACTTTAAAAAGCATGAATTTTGCCTGGGAAAAGCACAATCGAAAGGCACTATTACTGGAAAGTGATGAAATTGTTTGCTGGAGACGAAAATATTTGAGAACTATAAAGCAGTACCGCAGAGAGCAAAAGAAAATTTTTTATCTTGATGAGACGTGGATAAACGAAGGTTATATAGTCCAAAAAATGTGGCAAGATAAAAATATAACGAGTGCTCGCCAAGCTTTCATAGAAGGCTTTTCTACGGGTATTAAAGTGCCTTCGGGAAAAGGGAAGAGGCTTATAATTGCTCACATTGGAAGCGAAGAAGGATTTTTAAAAGAAGGTTTGTTAAGCTTTGAGTCGTGTCGGACGGGAGATTATCATGAGGACATGAATTCGGATGTCTTCGAAGACTACTTCGGGGAAATGTTGAAATTTCTTCCAGATGATTCGGTCGTGGTTATGGATAATGCAAGCTACCATTCAAGACGCATAGAGAATGTACCAACTTCAGCTTGGAGAAAGCAAGAAATTATTAACTGGCTGTCGAATAAAGGTATTCAGTTTGAGACGAATTCAATAAAGAAGGAACTACTAGCCATAGTAAAACAACATAAATCTCGCTTCATGAAATATGCCGTTGAAGATATAGCAGAAAAGAATAAAGTAACTGTGCTGCGCCTACCTCCATATCATTGCGAATTAAATCCTATAGAACTTATATGGGCACAAGTTAAAGGATATGTTGCAAGGCACAATACCACATTTAAAATGAAAGATGTCAAGGTATTGTTTGATAAAGCCATTATGGAAATCACATCAGAAAACTGGCAAAAAGCAATCCACCATGTTTTAAAAGAGGAACATAAAATGTGGGAACTGGACAACTTGGTCGATCGGGTGGTTGACCCTATAATTATAACACCAGGGGATGATGACAGTTCTTCGGATGAAGACTATAGTTATATTGAATAATTTAATTGAAGTGTAAATTATACGTAAAGTTCTTTCGTGTGTGTTTGTTCTGCTGTATTAAATTTGTATTTCCCTTAATATAATTTTTATGAATGCATATATTCTTTAGTCAATTATCCCACTAGCGCGCCTCTGGCGCAGTGTTTATCCGTCGATAACAATGGACTAATCCCTAAAAACAGGGTGATACCTACCTGCTCTTTATGAAACGATAGAATTTTGCAATGCGGACTAGGGAAGTGACAGAATTTATTGACGGATCACCCTCTAGCCCTTTTGAATACTTCTACTAGGTTTTATTACTCTATACTCTTTTGAAATAAACTATAGTTACTGAGTGCTAAGTCTAGACTGTATGTCCCATCCAACAACAGTGTGTGAAGGATCCATTGTCATGGATCATGTTTACTAGGCTGTATCACAGGCTAAATACTAACAATTGCGGAGCGCAGATCACAGGTTGAAAAAAAATGGCCCTCTTATATTAAACAAACTAAATGTTAAACAATTAAAGAAAGATACCAACATTAACATCAAGTAAATAAGATAGTTTATAGTGTTTGTTATGTTTAAATAAATTGGAATTCCAAAAAATACAATTTTTTAAATTATTTTTATTTGCGATTTGTTCAAACTCTGTGATGTGGATTAACAGCATGTTAAATATAGTTGCATGTTGCATATTTTTTTCTTAATTGTAGGTCTATAATAATAAAAGACATACATTAATGTCCGCACAATATGATTCCTCTTTAATTCGCATGACCTCGATCGTTATAAAATACATAAATTTTAATTGTCCAGAAAATATTACAAAATACCATACTATTTACGACATCATATAACTTTTTTGAATTTTAATGAATGAAGTCATGTTCAGCGTCAATTTGTACAATCAAAATCAATTTTAATAAAATGTGAGCTATTATTTTTTTGTGGAATTATGTAATTTTATTGTGAATGCTTATCAGTACCACACATTACTGCAAGAAAAATACTGTCTAATGCATTAATATTGTATAAGCTGTCTGTACAGTATGAAATAGCCATAAGGAACAAATTCGAAAACATATGAATGGGGATATGTTTCAAAAAAATATAGCAGTCGGCGATTAGTTTTTCTAGTGAACGATAATAACTAAAACCAAAATTTTAAACTAATAACACAGTATACTAAACTTCGCGCATGGGTTGTGCGCAATAAAGTTTGGGTATGGAACATTGTACATAAAATATGTCTAGAATGTTCTGAAATATCCAAAAATTAAATAATATACAGAGTGTTTATTTGGAAAAAAAAGTTGGTATGGGACACGTTCGCACACCCTGGATAGCCACATATATCTGTTTTAGATTTTTTTTTCCATTTGGCTGTTCCATATAATTTAAATAAAATATATTACCAAAAACTGAAGAGTTCCAAAAATATAGGTTTCATGTTTTTGTTTAATTAAAAATGAAATAAACATCAAATAAAATCCATCCGAGTATTTTAGTTGTTATTTGTGTTTATAAACAATTAAAAATTTCACAAAAAGTGCTAATAATAGTTTATTGCATTTTAGCTTTACGAAGATGAAGATATAGACAATTTAGGGCCGTACCACGATTCCGATTCATCTGATGATGACGGACCTCAACTAAACACTTCACTTGGCCGAAAAATCCACATTGAGCTTTAGATGATTAACATTTAAGAATGTTTTTAAGTACAATTATTGTTGGTAGTTGACACAGGCTGTTTGTTAACGGGGTACAAGTCATCCAACTGTTTTTTTTTTTTATTTTTTATCATCTTAACATAAATCACAATATTATTTTGACAAAATATCACAATACTTATCCAAACAAATTAAAACTGGTTTTGGAAAAGTATGTAATAAAAAAAATGAAATATAGAAAGTGATTAATAATTCAAATATCATTTTTATCCCAAAAACACTATTAAAATTGTTACTTTACCTGAAGCCAAACTTAATAAATATCTGACAACAAAATAACATCATTTGCAGACCTAAAATCCTGCTTTTCTACATAGCATAATAAACTTAAATTTAATAGAAGTACAAACAATAAAACTCAAAGTCAATCCACATTTTCATATTAAATATTTTTCTACAACTGTAAAACCGACATGTTTCGGTCAATGAAGCATCATCAGGCTATAAAAGGACAAAATGGTATTAGCACACACTCTCTAACAAAACTCGTCCCTTCCAGACTGCAACCCTCTAGGAGCGGTGCATTCCGGGAAGACCTTCCTCCATCCCCCCCCACTTCCGATAGGGCCTCAGTCCTCAGGCTTATGTTTTTCCTTCCACTATCTTAGTTCGGAGATGGTTTCCAGGTGTCTTCTGTTTCGTCCGGGTTGGTGCTTGGCACTTTTATACTCCTATCTTCTTTTTAGGAGTTCAAGAGTGTGTGCTTTTCGCTGCCTCTAAGAAGTTAGCCCTTAGTCGACGAACTGCGGCTAAAGGTAACCTTAGAGAGTGGATCCACTTGTTAAAGTTGTCCCTACTCAAGAATCTGCGCATCTTCCTAAGGATGGGCAGAGTCTTTTATAGGTGGTTCCTCTTCTGTCTGCTTCTTGACAGATGTTGTTTCTTCTTAGTCGTCCAGCTGTTTCCTTGGTCTAGGATGTCTCCTGTAGTCCTCTGCTGTGTAGTTTGTTAATTCCATAAGTGCTGGGTTCGGGTGTGTCCTGAGTTCTTCAAATCTTCTTCTGGTTCTGGCTTTCATGATTTCTTCTGTCTACTCTTACTCTAGTTCCCTGTATAGTTGTATATTTCTTATGTACCATGGGGTGTCTGCTGCTTGCCTTGTCTGCTGTGCTTGTATCTTCTTTTTGTAGGTTTTGGCTGTGTCCCCAGAAAATGGTATTAGGAAAGATTGTACATTTAGTTACAAATCTAATAAAATTAGAAAAAATTGATTGGGTCAATGCAAACATGGTTAATAACGCTAGTGCCTAATTAACAAATTATCAATTAAAAAATAATCATAATTTATAATAAATAATGTTAAATCTACGAGTATATAGTTAAACAAGCCCAAAAATTATACTAGAAAAAGTTATAATTAATTATTATAAATTGGAAAACCAACATTAAATTGTTGATTGACTTTGAGTTTTATTGCCTCTATTTGTATCATCCACATTCGAGATATGGATGAATAAATCTCTAAAATTTAAATTTAATAATTATTAATAAACCTCTAGAAACTGCTGTTGGTTTAGGTTTATTCGAAACAGAGCTAGGAAATTTTCAATAAAGGAATTAAAGACACTAACAACAGAAGAGATAAAAGTGGTATTTTGGAATTGGAAAGGCCTCAGGACTGGCACTCTGTAATTTGTATTTTAAGGAAAGAGATAAAGAAGAAGTTCGACAAGATTTGTGATTATCAATCGGATAGAGAATAATTTACTAATAATTAAAAAAACATTATGTAAATTTGCTAGGCAGCTAGGCACGGAAACCACCGAACTCAGTTACAGAGAACAAAATAGCGAAGAAAAGGAAACCTTTGTCGCTATTTACTTACAGAGTGCCAGTCCAGGTGTCAAGGGACTCTTTGTTTATATGTCAATACAGAGATACCTTAATTTTCAACCATTAAACCAATTTTTAAAATTTAGACGCTCTTGGAAAAATTTAAAACATATTGAGCTGAAAATTCACATGCTAATAGGTTTAAATTTTTTATTTAATCAATATTTTGATATTTAAATAAACTATATAATTATTTAGTAAAATAAACATTATTGTGATTTATAATCGACAGGAATCTAATTTTTTTTACAGAATACTTTTGTATTAACAGGAGCTGTTAACAGTTAATTATTTATTGGTTTGTTTTTATTTCTTCTCCAAAATCTCTTTATTTAATTAGACTGTGATATTAAGCAAAACGGCTCATCGAGAAGTAAATTGACAATAATTAGGTACTTTATGCATATCTATCTAACATCACAATTTTAAAATATATAGCCAGCTCAAAAAGTTTGCGATTAATGGTTAAACTATAAAATCTATTCAGGATAGTAGGTTCGGGTTTCTCCAGTTACAGTTTTCCAAACCGCCTGCGCAAAAGGAAATCATATTTTCTTAGTGCGCATGCTTCTGGCGGTTTAAAAACTGTAACTGCGAATCCCGAAGAAAGCCAATGGGGACGTTCAGCCGAAAAAAGCGATTACAAGTGCTTATAAGCAATATAGCGTTCGTAAGCGGTAGGTGCTAATACTGCTAAATAGATATTTTCCTTTAGAACGCTATGAGTTTGCGGTAGCCAGGAATTCTAATCTAAATTTGATACTTTTCTAAAGTATAAATTATTAATTTTAAAAAATTAGTAATTATGAACATACTAAATAGTCTGTAGTGTGGCAGAAACAACAAATTCCACCTTTGCGAACAATTTTTTGGACGGAAATAATTTCAATAATACCTACGTCAGCTCTTGATTAAAGTTAGCAAACATATTCTGGCAAAGTAAAAGTTGTAAACAACTTTTACTTTGTTTCTCAGTTCTTGCAAGCACTGTCAATCGTTTTTTCGGCTAAACCCCCCCAATATTAAGCAAACTATAAATAAAAAACATTCTAATTTTCAAACCTATTAATAAAAATATTGGGAAACAGTTTCAATAATAGAGCAGATTTTGGAACTTCCTGTCAATACATCTAGGAACTGGCCTAAATTATCCAAAGTTAATCAAGCACCTAATCATTCACCACGTACTCTGTTTTTATATAACAGTCTGTCGAAAATCATCCAGACAATTTTTTTCTGTAAATTTAAAATATTTCTTTAGTACATAATATTACGTAAATCACTTGTTCAACTTATACATTTATACACATTTCTTGGGAACACTAAACAAAAAAAATTTAACAAAACATTTCCAAATTAAATTGAACAATTTAACTTTTTCGTGTTCTCAATGTGATGGACTTCCACAAAGTAAAGGTTAATACAATAAATTTCATAAATACATTTCTGTAATAAAATGCCAAATATTTAAAAAGAATTTATGTGTGTCAATACCAAATCATTAATACTAATAATTTATTATCTTGTTTAAGAATTTTGTTGTTTTCTGTAACCACTGAATCCACTTTTTTAATAATAATATTTTTAAGTGGGTAAATCTGGATGACTTTCTATAATTAATATCGTAATGTTTATACTGTTGTGATATTAGTTAGTACCATTAGATGAGATGATGAATTATTTATAGAAAAATATTATTTTATAAAGTAACAAATCGTGATTTAAGACAATTACGAGTTTAAATATTCCAATTATTAAGTATATTTTATATGTGTCCAAGAAATGAGAAAGGAAATCTTTCAATGCACTAAACAAATTTAAAAACAAAAAATGGTTAAATAAAATGGAAATAATTATCAAAAATATTAATGAAAGTTATAAATGCATGTATTTATCGTAAAGTTTACTAAATACTGTATAATTTACTAATATACAAATATGTTTAAAATCCCAATTTATTCTACAAAAAGTTTAAAATATTGCTTTTAAATTAACTCATTTGATTGTTTCATTTTAAGCCTCAAAATAAATTTCTGTCTTAAACCCTATATATGGATAAACGCTAATAAGAGAGCATAGATATGATTATTGAACTATAAAGCTTCATTTTAGCCTCCTAATATATAATTTTTTATTTAGGTATAATCTCAATAACTTTACATAAGGTTGCTTAGCCTTAGCAACAGTTATCCTAAACATTTCCGAAAACAAACCTACGAAATCGACTCCTACAATTATTTCTAAATTTTGATATCCAAAATCTTCTGATCTCCTGTTATTTGTAGTCTACCTATCTTAATTTTTCTACAAATTTTTAATTTGAATCTGCATTGATTATGTAAAACAGAAAGATTTCCTGCATCTCTGTAAAATAGATCTATACTAATAACTGTGAGTTATATTAAGTTAATAAAAATATAGTTGGGTGTTTAAGATAAATAGATTGTAAGTGGATGCTTAATGTTTAAAGTTAAAATAACCATTAAGAGCAAACCGTACCTACAGCGGCAAGCGAATTTCACCCTAATTAACCCAACCTCCTACTTCTCGCTCCGCGCTGAGAGCCAATAAACCAAATGTACTACCGAAACAAGTAAACTCGTGCGCTATTGAAGTTACTATAAAGATAAGTAAGAGAAGAAAACTTACATGTGTCTATTGTAATTCGGGTGTTTCAGCAGATGATTTTCAAATAGGTACATAGCCGTACCTAAATAGTATATTAAACAACGCATTTCATATGGAATTCTGTTATGACACGAGTTCAAGTTTAAAAAACGAATCGCGAAGCGATGAGCTTTTTGAACGTGTGTCACAACAGCCATATGAAATAAGTTGTTTATAATATTTTTTATATTTTGCCATTTTATCAATTATTATAAATTAATTTATTATTTTTATATAATTACGAGAGTTTTCATTTTAAAAAGTATGTCGGTAGCACTGTGTAATTTATAACATTTTACAGTTTTGACATTTAAATTATGAAATGTTATTGTTTTCAAATATTTTAAAATGACGTATACACTAATAATAATATATTATATAAGTAAAAGATGATATTCTTATTCCCAAATACTTTCTTAAAGAACAAAATAAAATTAATAATTTGCTATTAGCCACAAATGTCATTGTCTATAGTCATGTCATTAGATACTTCACGCATGTCGCCAACCATTTAAAACAAAAATTTGCGTGCGTAAAAGTAACATTACGATACGCAAATGCGTTTTATAATGAAGATTTTTATAAGTGCAAGATATAAAAAAATCGTTATATTACAGTGTATTGTTCGTTTCTTAACTTAATTTGTGCTTCCGTGAATGTTATTTCTACTTTCTTAATTTTTACTCTGGAGAAGTGGTAAGTAAATTTTAGTAAAATGAACTTATAAAGTATATTTTAAGACCTGAGTATCCATACCTAAATATAAATAGAAGTAAAATGTCCGGAGACTATCAAAAACCCTGAAGACACCATAAATTCCGAAAAAATTAAATGGGCTTCCTTGAAAAATGGAAAATTACATTTAAACAAAAATTATATATATTTTTATTAGGTTCAAGGATAAAGAATTCTGTTTTTTTATAATATGGAGTTCAAAAGGTCTGCTAATAGAAAATGTAATATATAAAATTATAGAGGTAATCTTACGTAATTAATTATCCTATAAATTTCCTGAAATTTATTGTACTAACCCTTACTATGTGAAAGTCCATCTTATTAAGAACAATAAACAACTAAACGATTGAATTAAACTTTCACTATTTATTCGCAAAATATGAAATGCAATGACCGCCGTTTCGTTATAGAAATAGCATCGTCATATTGAAGTTACATTTTGTTTGTTTGTAGCTAGGTACATGATGTTGATTAGGTATTATTAAGGCTAGACCAAGTATGGAAGTAATAAAATATAACAATATTAAAGCCTAGATGTAAAGATCAGCATGATATAGTTTTTTCCTGGTTTTTCTATATCATTGCACAGTTATACTGATCTTAGAGAGAAATACATCCAGGATAATCCCTTAAGGCTATTAACATCTAGGCTTTAATATTGTTATGTCTTATTACTTCCATAATTGGTCTAGCTTACTACCTAATCAACATCAGGTACCTAGCTACAAATAAACAAAATGTGACATCAATATGTCAATCTGATGATGCTATTTCTATAGCGAAACGGCCGTCAATGCATTTAAAAACGTCTTTGCGAATAAATAGTGAAAGTTTAATTCAACCGTTTTGTTGTTTATTGTTCTATAAATTTCCTAATTATTGTTTAATGAATGTTTTTATATTTTGCACTTATAAAAATCTTCATTATAAAACGCATTTGCGTATCGTAATGTTTCTTTTGCGCAAGCAAATTTTTGTTTTAAATGGTTGGCGACATGAGTGAAGTATCTAATGATAAGACTATTGACAATGACACTTGTGGCTAATAGCAATTTATTTATTTTATATTGTTCTTTAAAAAAGTATTTGTGAATATGAATATCATCTCTTAATTATATAATATATTATTATTGGAGTCATTTTAAAATATTTTAAAACATTAACATTTCATAATTTAAATGTCAAATCTGTCAAATGTTATAAATTACACAGTGCTACCGATATACTTTTTAAAATCAAAATTTTCGTAATTTACATACAAATAATAAATTAATTTAAAAAATGATAAAATGGCAAAATATAAAAAATATTATAAACAACTTATTTCATATGGCTGTTGTGACACTCGTTCTTTAAAACACTCATCGCTTCGCGATTCGTTTTTAAAACTTGAACTCGTGTCATAACAGAAAGCCATATGAAATGCTATTTAGATTCCGCGAGGCAGACAGGATGGTAGAAAAATTAAAAATATATTTTTTAAATCTTTGCTTCCACAGCTAGTTGACTCAAGATTTCCTAGAAGACTGAAAATTCGGGATAATCAAAGACAGAGAATAGCAAAGAAATAAAATAGTTTTGATTGTACGACATAAATAATACTATTATTAGGTTAAAACATAACTTTATCGTGCTTGTAAAATATAGAGTATGAAATTTCTTTAATAAAAGACTAATGTCTACACAATAAGTTTTATATTTTTTACCAATTAATTAATGTTGAACTTCAAATATTAATTTATTTCTATTTGTTGAGTTGCAGAAATTTTACAAAAGAATTATTCAATTTTATATACGCAATATTAAACCCTCTGTATTTAAACCAATTATTAAATTTGGCGAAACACTGTATAATGTCGCATGCTAATTATTCTTATTTAAAAAAATAAAAAATATTTACAGGGAGATTTCTATTACATAAAATGGACATAATAGACATAAAATGGAATAATTTTTTCAATGCATTTTACAACTAGATGATAAGAGCTGAAATTCCACATTTTTTGTCTAGATGCGTTTTTTACTAGATTTTCATTGTCTTCTTTACTGCAACTAACCAGCAAAATCGTATAAAAAAACAATAAACACCTAAACGGTTGAATGAAACTTCCACTATTTATTCGTAAAATAAGTTTTAAATTCAATTACAGCTGTTTCGCTAAAAACTAGCATCATTAGATTGACATATTGAAGTATTTAGTTGTAAAATGCATATAAAAATCATTTCATTTTAGGTCCCTAATATGAATCTCCCTGTAGATATTTTAGCGAAATATAGAAATTTGGTGAAACAATTTTGACTGGATGTATATGAATAATGCTACTTGTCCTTATTTTTAAGTTATGCAATTTTTTTGTTTTCGATGTACCTATGTATTCTTCTTAATAAATAAGTACACCAGAAACTACAAGAGAAATGATATTAGTGGCAGATTTATGTAGATTAGATAGAATTAAAAACATGAAATTGAAAAAAATGTCTGCTTTATAATGTTGTGTTAACCTTGTAAACACTATTTAGAGGCAAAATTTAATTTTGTGGTAGTGAAGTTGATCAATATTATTTTGACCACCTTGTCAAAATTTGAAATTTACTTTAATTTAATTAGAAAAAGTCACATCATTAAATACAACAAAAAAGTTATATTAAATTTTCTGATACTCTCGTCTTAACATGATAATTGCTCCGCCACTGGGAATATCTCCACCAACGCGATTAAAACTGTCTTAAAATTTATACAACGAGAGGGCAGCATTTTATAGAAAATTTTTAGGCAAAGGTGGGAAAGCATCCCATTTAAAAACTATTCGACATTTACTAAAACAGAAAGCGACACATTTTCTTAAATTTAATGTAGAAGACGGGAATAACCTTTTTTTTTCGTTTTTATTAGGAAATAAATAGTTCTAAAGGGTTTAGAAAAAAATCAAGGTAATACCCCCCTAAGTTTAGTAATAATGAGTGTTTACTGAAAATTTCACAAAAATCGGATTAGAAATAAAGGCTCAGGATGCTTTTAAAATTTTCGGACCTGTCCGGTTTGCTCTTAAAGCTTCCTATTTATAAAAATTGTTTGGATTAAAAGAACCAGTAAAAACAATAGGTGTGTGTCCCAGACTATCTGTTTCGAAATAGGTACAAATTAATAGAACAATATAATTATGTTGGATCATGTATTTTTTTCACTACTCGCTGTAGAACCTTTATTAACTTTTGTTAAGGTAGTTGAGTTGTTCATGTTCAATTTTAACCAAGGTAAAAAATACAGGGACTACTTGATTAGAACTAAATCTCATTCCATTTTAAAGAATGTGAGGTTAACTGATGCAAAGATAAAATGAAAAAATATTTTTCCTTACTTATTTAATAGTAATATCCACGTATTTATTCAAAAATCAATTGACTTATCCATGCATTTTCATAGCAATTTTTACAACACAATAGTTATTATCAAATCATAAAAAAATTATTAGATTGCCATATGATTCGGGCCTCGTCGGGACATCCTTGATCTTAAATATGTAAATAAAAAAAATTAAAAAATATGATACATATTTTTATTTTAAACTTTATAAATAGCTCTAATTACTTGCATAAGTACTTCGATGGCCATACTTCTCTAAAGATTTGACTATTCTTAACAAATCTTAGTTTTCTTTAACGTATTTGTACAACTCTGTGTAAGTCATATTAACTTGATAATGTAAAATGGACTCCACAGTTTCTGGAAGCAAGCGATTTCGTTCAGCAGTCAACAGGGCCGACATTACCGAAAAAACTCTTTCCACTGTGGCGTTGTTGGCAGGTATTGCAAACAAACATTCGCATAATTTTAATAGCTGACTTTCTCTTTCAAGATTTTCAATGAAAAACTAAAGCCCTTTTTTTTGACACTAAGTCTATCGACTTCCATTCTTCCGAATCAAGTTTAACTTTTACAAAGCTCTTGACATAGTTGTATTGCTCAAAGAAATTATGACTCTACACCATTATTATTCAGGAATAAAATAGTGTTTTCTGTATTTTTTATATTTTGCACTTATAAAAATCTTCATTATAAAACGCATTTGCGTATCGTAATGTAACTTTTACGCACGCAAATTTTTGTTTTAAATGGTTGGCGACATGATTGAAGTATCTAATGACAAGACTATTGACAATGACATTTGTGGGTTAATAGCAATTTATTAATTTTATATTGTTCTTTAAAAAAGTATTTGTGAATATGAATATCATCTTTTACTTATATAATATATTATTATTGGTGTATTAGTCATTTTAAAATATTTGAAAACATTAACATTTCATAATTTAAATGTCAAAACTGTCAAATGTTATAAATAACACAGTGCTACCGACATACTTTTTAAAATCAAAATTTTCGTAATTACATAAAAATAATAAATTAATTTAAAAAATGATAAAATGGCAAAATATAAAAAATATTATAAACAACTTATTTCATATGGCTGTTGTGACACTCGTTCTTTAAAAACCTCATCGCTTCGCGATTCCGTTTTTTAAACTTGAACTCGTGTCATAACAGAATTCCATATGAAATGCGTTGTTTAATATACTATTTCCATTCTGGGATTTCAGATAGCGTAATCCAATCGAAAACATCATATTTATCAAATGAAATAGACCACTTTTTCAGATAATTAGATGCTGTGTCATAAAATTCTGCTGCTTCCTCTTCATCTTGATTTCAACGATAGACACTTTATTCTTTTCAATAAGTTTTATATTTTTTTTTTCAAACAGAAACATTTGAATGCTGAAACAAGAAATAGACTTCGCTGATCGGACTTTTAAAGAAATCAGCAATAATTTTAGGTCACTTTGCTTCAGGGTTAAAAAAATATTTGGGTGGTATCCATAGTTTCAGGATTCTTGCAACCGTGGGCTTTAATGATAGCCATCTTGTTCTAGAGTGTGATAAAAGAGTCTGATAATTAATATCAACATACGAACAGAACTCTTTTAGCTTTTTTGTCCTAACAGTGTATATTGAAAAATAATTTGAATATTTTGAGAACGATAACCTCGACATCCACCGACAACATTCCAGTAGCGCTTGATATAGTATTGTGCAAAATATGGGCGAGACATCCAATTCCCTCTATGGGTTTTTCGAGGTCTTCTTTTATTTTATGAAAAACCTTCCATTGGTCGCGTCTTTCAAGCTCTCCGAAGTTGGTATTAGTATTGTCCTCACAAAATCTAGTGCAATCTGCATTTGTCTTAAATTGTCGAGACAATATTTGGTTAGGTTAGGTGTTTCTTGTGATGATACTGAATTAATTCTTTATCCTCTCTAATTATTAATTAATTATTTCCCCAATAAGCTTATTGTGTTTAATACAATTTATTTTCTTTTCTTTTTTCTTCGATGTCACCATAAAATATGTTCAATTTATAATCATTATATAATTAAACCCTAATGTTTTTAATTCCTCCCTTCTGGACAACTTAGTTGCCGCAGCACATTCAACTGTTTTTTGGTTTTATGTAATATGTACAGTCTGATGATGGTCTTTACCTAGACCGAAACTAGTAGCTTTGTAACAGCAGTACAATTGTTTATATCAATAAATACTTATTATGTGACATTGACGTTGGTCTTTCCTTTCTTCGATTTCATTATTATTTATGTGAACTGTCCTAAAATGGTTTTAATATCAAACAAACCTATTGTCAATCACCTTAGAAATCACCTATATTTTTCAAAAAACCACCGAAATACCCACCAGCCTCTAGATGCCATATTGGAAGTGACTGGTAACCCATCCAAAATGTTTATTCGTTTTAAAAGCTAATATTTAATTACATAGAATGCCAGTAGTGAAAAAAATGCTATATGAGTCACTGTAAAAAAGTGTATTATTGTCTCGGATCCATTAAAGACCTCGAAAATAATAACTCACTTTTCTACAAAAATGTTCATTTTGGTCGTATGATTTATATTTATTATTTTGATACTTTTCCAAACGAAGTTTTCCCAATTAATAAAAAACATACTTAAGGCAAATGAGATTATTTAAAAAAATAATTAAATCAGGTTAATCTGTGACAATACCTATAAAAAATAATTGACATACTCTAATGAGAATTATTGTGTACAATATTCCTATTACATTAAGAATTTTCAGGAAGATTGTAATTTATTTCAGTTGATACATATTAAATTGTATTCGACAGTTTAAATCAACTTATTTGCTGTTTGATTATTATTTTATTGATCGCTAGCAACAAAAATGTATTAAAAACAAATACTTGAATACAATACTGAAGAAGCCGCTTTTAGTGACTAAATACAAATCAATAGAAAACCCCCAGTACGTTAGCAATATATTTAAATACTAATTAAATATGTAAATTTAACTAGAACCCGATAGACAGAAAATTTGTTCAGAATAGAAGAATAAAAATATACAGTCAATTTTTTCAATTCTATATATTTTTACCAGTATAGTCTACTGGAACATTCAAATGGTTGTTTGTTGTAAGAAAATTTAAAGGTACTTAGATATATTAATGTTATTTTGCTATCTTCACTAAATGTGGGGATTATATATTAAATAAAAAGATGATAAAAAAAGTAATTGAAACAAATGGAGCACAGAGAAACTATCCGCCTTACAATTTAAAACGAACATTTACTGTCAATTTAATACATGAGAATAGTTATTTACATTACAAGATCCAAAAGCTAACTTTTAGGATCGAGGTACCTAATGTCGAATTCCAAAACACCGAGCTCCTGAAAATACTTTCGGATCGTGTATTGTATTAAACTCTTCATTCTCCCCATTCTTATATTTGTGTTAGTGACGTTATATGTCAAAGAAGTACATCTAGTATCAATTTAGTAGGTACATTATTTCTTTTCAATTCAATACATTCTGCTGTGTTGCTCTGGCAACGCTGCAGTTCCCAACTATAGGCCAAGCAACAGGGAGCATGTATTAATTGATATTTGCCATAAAATAATAGTAGAAAACGGACTGTGCCTTTAAACTACAGGTTGTTAATAGATTTGTGTTGTCTTTTGGACAAGCAAATGTAAATTATTTTGTTATTAACAAATAAAGCCAAAAAATTACACTTTTTTCAATTATTTAGTTATAACTTTGATAATTATCAAGTAGGTAATCGAAACGTCGTCAATGAACGAATTGTAGGCAATGTAACGCGAATGAAATGAGCCGTCGTTCAACCTGATCGGGTACTTGAAGAAAACTCGGAAAAGCGGAAAATTTCACGATTATTTCATAAATTAATGACTCCATCTATTTTTATTATTTATTGATATGGCAACTACGTTGAAACCTTTAGGACCTAACAACACCAAGCAACCGATCACCTGCCATGTTTCACTTTCTGTTCCACTTCTATTATCAAGATAGAAAGTTCCCCTTTCGTACAGGGGAGAATGAAAAGTACCGTTTCGAAATAAAGTTTTATAGAAAGAGTGCCCGCGCCTTTTACGCTGGACACCAATAGGTGACGCAACTATGCTTTTCAAATTTACTAGGATAGATCAACAGACATAAATTATTAATATTGCTCATTTAAAAAAAATTTAAATTTATTAAATTAAATTTTTATTTTAATCTGCTCAATCGCCCTAACCTAATATGTTAGATAATAAAATCCTGCAAATGTTAATCTAGTGTAGTTATCAAAGGAAGCTTGGGAGTAGTCATTGGAAGGCGAAAAGTTGACTCATTGAACATCTAATGTTTAATCATATTATTCACGTTGTTTAAATGGTATTTAATGTAAATCTTTAGTTAAGATGGCGTTTTAAAGAGTTTATTATCAATACTATACCTATTGTTACTAAAATGTCTTTTGTACCTAATTTTTTTTTAGGTTTGTTTAAATAATGTCTAATAATGGAATGGCTTGCAATAATACTAAAATTAATGATAAATTTTGCCAAATTCTACAATAGGCTAATTAAATAACAACACATATTGTCGGATCATATCTAAATTACACTAAATTACAATTTTTCGGTATATTTTTTTGGTATATTTTTTAGTCACTACTTTTTTCAAAATAATGTTAATTTTTTTATAGTTATGTTAAATATATCAAGTCATTCCAAAAAATTTTATATTTTTGTAAATAAAGTTTAGCTGCTGGTGAAATTATAACACTGAAAATATTTTTTTTTTTTTGGTTAATATTAAAACACTTAAATATGGTTATGTTACCATAAATCAAACATTTCCTGCTCATATCTATTAACTAATTGTGATAGTGTATTTATAGCTACATTCAACATTAGACACTTAAGGCAGCTGCATCGAAATAAACGTAAACGTATCTAATGACAGCTAAGCATGCGTAGTAACAATTTTCGTTGCGTTATGAGATACGTTGCACGTAAAAATAGGGAGTTTAGGCACACAGGGTACGTAAACGTACCCTATGCTTTTCATTAAGTTACTTTGAATTATATTCCATCTGGAACTGTCTTCATAAGGGTTTTGCCCCACAACCTCCCGTAATAAATGTAAATCGTCCTTATTTGAAAAATACCCGTCCTGCTCCTGATAGACGATTTACATTATTCACTTGCATTGTGATCAAAACAAAAAACAACTGGATTTGCAGGTTAGGATTTTTCTTCGCTTTCGTTTCTTTATTTTGCAGTTCGGGATATCTAGCAGTGTTTCGGTCGATACTACCGCATTCTTGCGTCGAACGTATCTCGTATCGTAACGAAAATTTAAACGGCACATGCGTAGCTGTCATTAGATACATTTACGTATATATGTGATGTGAAGGCTTAACTCCCTAATGTCGATAGTTGTGTATCGCTAAATCCATCCGGTTTCAATCGACAATATACGAATGGTTATCCGAATACTAGTTGCAAACCTTTAAAATGCATTCAAACACATTTAAAAATAATGTAAGCTGAAAATGAAAGGATTTACATCTTCTTAGAAACCAAAAAGTATTTAGAAAAAAGCAGGACTCGACACTTTCAGTAAGTAAATAAGGATCCATGTATCTATCATTGTTTTTAAAGTAGTTTTTACTATTTTTATTTTTATTTAGATTTTGCCTATGCATACTATACATGCCATTACTCTTCTTTCAGTTGATACGAAATACGTAAACGTAATAGACTTACGTACCGAAGACACGTTTACGTATGCGTGTTGCCTTAAGTGTCTATTATCTCTCTCTATGGAATAGAAAAGAAAAAGTACGTATCATCTAAATAATTATTTTTAAGTTTTGCTGTGTAATTGTTGAAATTTTATTTTAATTAATCTTTGACTTATAGAAGCTTGTTTTATGTACTGCCGATGATAAGATAACCAAATGCCGTAAAATTAATATTTGGTGATTGTTTTTAAATCGATGGGTAAAATATTCAAATTCACCATATCCAGACAAATTAGTTTGACGAACCAGTGATTGCTTTTGTTTCTCTTGTTAATTTGGAAACATTTTGTACAGAACTGCAATCGTTCTGCATTGATTTTATTTTATAAAATTGTTATTGCTTATTTCAGCCTTAGCTTATTCTTTAACGAACGTAATATGTAATATCCACTGGCAAATGTAAATTTGCCTTTGGCCGAATATATTATTCCGAAGGAAAAATGTATGAATCCCTAAAAAACGTTTGCTTATAATTTCACCAGTATACGCGGGTAAATGGCATTTAGAAATGTAGATGGATACATGTTCAACCATTATTTGCAGTTATGTCATAAACTGTGATGTATTCTGCTGTTTTACGTTTGTCTTATAGTAGTTGAATGTTAATTTACACTTAACCTCAAAATTATAATCAATGACATATAATGATACAAAATATGACAACTGACCTGTCAAAAGTAACAAATAAAATTTACGTCGACATTAAATAGAAATAAATGAAGAGATAAAGTTGGACAATGTATGACGTAACGGCAAAGAATGGTTAAACAAACTATGTGATTATATTTCTAAGGATTATATCAAAATTTTTGTCATCTATTACAAAACAAAAATGTTAACACTAATATTTATTCAATTACTTGAATATTTCAATGTCTATATTTTCATATTCACATAAATAAGTAGATGTTAGAATTTAAAGTATCCTGACATCTGTGACAAATTGAAATTTTTGATGTTGTATATATTATATATTTTCAAAAATAAAAACTGAACAGTACTTTTAGTTTTACAATTGTTCCTTGAATTATAAAAATATTTCTTGTATTGCTTAAATATTACCATATAGTTATAAAATCAATAAGATAACAAAGACTGTGGTTTCAGTAAAATAGTATCGAAATGTAAGAAAGATAAAGAAATGTATTTAGAAATAAAATGCTATAAAAATCGTGTTTTATTTTAGAAGAATCTACTAAAGAATAATCTGTGTATAAAAAATCTCTAAATTCTTAAACATAAAGTTTTCTGGTCAATAAACAGTATATAACAAAATATAGTATTACTTTAAGAATAATATTTGTTTGTAACTTCAATATGTCAATCTGACGATGCTAGTTGTCTAGCGAAACGGCTGTCATTGAGTTTAAAAAAGCAGTTTTTTAAATAAATAGTGGAAGTTTTGTTAAAACGAAGAGTTTTTTATTATTCTTAATAAGATGGTCTTCCAAAAAGTAAGGGTTAGTACAATCAATTTAATTTACAGTATTACTTCTTAATAAGTTATAAATATGATAAAGAGAATGAAGTTTCCAAATTTTTTTTATGGACAAATTATAAAAATTTCAGTAAAATGAAACAAACACGTGAAAGAATCAATAAAATAACGTCAGAAATAAAAAAGTGATGAAACTTTGAAGTTGCATGAATAATTTTGCGCCTCGTCACATGACGTCATTCGACCCAATACGTATAAATTTATCAATGAGTAGTTGCTTGCGGCGTTTAATTCGTATTTTACTTATTAAACGATGGATGAAGTAACAAGAACAGCATGCAAATATTGTGTTGTTTCTATGTGTCAATTAAAACTCCCAATAAGTTTTCTTTGGGTACCAAACAATTAACTGAATTACCTATTTTCCGTCGTTTAAAAGTTATTTGGTAAAAATCTAAGTAGGCTGATTTTACTTAACGTCAAAGGTATAATCAATAAAGTCTTAATGAACAATGTTATTGCTTTAAAACCAATTTTACATGTTTTTAATGTTATTATCAACAATTCTAGTTTATTTAAAAATTATCCAGTTTTATTTTATAAGAGGTGCTCGAAATTTCTGCTATTTTCTCTTATACATAAACCTACTCGTTCGTGAAATAATGACGATACGTTTCTTAGTATATAGATGTAAATGCTTGTATTATTCGCTCCTTCATATCTTCAGGTGTTGAAGGTGAAGTTCGATAAACAAGAATCTTAACATAACCCCACTTAAAAAAATCAGGTTTTGTTAAGTCCATATTTTTGGACCATTTCTGCCGATTCATCTATTAGAAAACTGTTGATGTAATTAATCTGCTACCTCACGTAAATAATGCTTGTCTTATGGCAAGGGCAAGGTTTTCAAGTAAAAGAGGAAGATAATTAACCAAAAAATCTAGATACATCAGGACATTTAAATTGCCTTTGAAAAAATGCAGCCCAATCACATGTTCCCCAATTATACCCCTCCAAAATTGTGCCAGGTTATTGAATCCATTCTTACGGAATAAAGTTTCATCGGAAAATAATGATCTTTCGAAAAATCCTGGATCTTGCCGAAGTTTTGATTTAACCCAGTTACAAAACCGCAATCGTTTCTCAAAATCCATGTCTTTCAGCTCTTGATTTTGTACGGATGATAATTATGATATTTTAATATTCCTGCAACAGATCTTTCACTAACTGACGTGTATTTGAATTTTCTGTTACTGCTAAAATAACCGCTATTTGATTGTAGTCATGGATAGTACGTTTGGGGATTACTGTTAGTTTATACGTAACACTTTCAGTTTCGTTAAATCGATTGAGCAATTTTTCAAAATTCTTTTTATCTGGAATGCGTCGCTCACGATATCGTTGGTAAATTCATTTTGCTAATACACAGTTTTTGTCGGATTCTTCCAAAACAAAAACCATGTCAATTCATTCATTTGTAGTAAAATTCATTGTTACCTAACGAACAAAACTTAAAAAACACAATAAACTAGCAAAAATGAATCAAATGTCAGTATAGAAACAATAAATATTCTGACATTTCAGCCTACTTGCAGTTTTACCAAAAAAGGTGTTTTTTTCAAATAACTTTTAAACGACGGAAAATAGGCGAAGACAGTAAATAGTAAAGCTGAAGGGGATAAATTCCAGTATCCAATTATTAATATTACAGGGTGTCCCATTTAAAAAACCTGGAAAAATTTCAATTCAAGTTTTTTGAATGTAAAATTTATTTAAGAGCAGTACAAAATAAAAATTTCAAACGGAGTCTAAAAAATCTTCAGTCCTTTGTCTTTTTACATTGGTAATTTAAAACCTTTATCTTTAAATCACATAAAGTTGCGGTTTTTTAAAAAGGGATGCGGATGTGCAAATTCAAATTTTTTAGGAAAAAAGGTGGTTTGCTCTGAGATGACTGGGAGTTTTACAAAAAAAAAATGTGGGAGCGTATAGTACTAACTATTTCGGTTTTTAAAGTGTGGAAACAAGTATGGCATTCCATTTGAAAAAAATTAAGTCAATTGCCTAGTTTACTAATGAACTACCCTGTATATTATGAATATAATTTTAAAATGTTTGATTTTAATTACCCTTTACATATACCTTATAAATAAATATGAAAGTTATATACAATAAGAGTTATAGAACTACGACAGACGTTTACCGGACCCTGTACAATAGGTTTGTTATTTATTGCTGCACTGAGTTCATCCTACACTGCACTGTACGGAACTAGTGTAGGCAGGACTAGTCATTTGTCAGCAAGTATAAAGAACGAGCCAGTGCAATAATCAACATGAATTTGCTTTCAGCTGATCAATTATAAACATTCTTTTATATTCTGTATAATTTAGATAATTAAGAGTGTTTTATGCAATAAATTCATTAGTTTAATAACTAATACGTTATTTTACATTTACAAACAATAAAAACATCTAACTTGGTACCTAACTTTACTTAAACAGATTACTATTTTCTTTTTTAAATATTTTATAATTACTTTAATAGTTAAGGTGGATAGCACAACTAAATAGATTAAGGTGTAAGTATATAACATAAAACAATAATTATCGTATTAACTTTTATTAGTTGTCGCGGTTGCAATATTTATGGCACTGCCATTCAGTTTTTTGTAAATTCAGCTTCGAGCATATAATATACTAACGTAGAGACAGTAAGCAATAGTGATTGTTTTGTATCACAGGGGAAACCGTCAGACACTACAGCCAGTATCGTATCATTTCTAGGGGGTTTGAAATTAATACCTTTATAATACATTTTAAAACATGTAACAAGATATTTTTGACTTGAATTTAAGTATTTTAAGCATTTTCATATTTATATTTACAAATCACACAAACTCTCACCATATAATATATACTCAAATTAATTTTAAAAATGGCTTTAAAAATAATTTCCAAACACTATTAAATTGTAAAAATAACTCTAGATGCAAAACAAATTGACAATAATGGCATAATATGTGACAATTCGACTTGACAAGCAAATTCAAAACGGACCAATGAGATTGCTGGACACTATATGACATTTATTTTCCCCCCCTGATACAAAACAAAGCTCATTTGGACGCTGTCTCTACGTTAGTATAATATATGCTTGAAGAAACTCAGTTTGTAATAAATTATACTGAATACGAGTTCATGTCGTTAAAATAAAACACAGTCCATATCCTCGAAGATAAATTATAGGAAACTTGTTAATTCTTAAATACCAGCACACATCTACATTAAATTATATGGTTTTATGTTCTTAGTTTTACGTTTGAATTAGTTTCAATATTTACTTGCATGAATCCACCTTTAATTAAATATTTATAATTTGTTGTGATTATTTACATTTCTATTTATGTTTTCGGCCATTTTTAAATGCCCGGTCCTGACCCTGCCTCAGACCTAGGGCAGTGAGTACACTGAACTACTGCAATGCACTGCAATAAAG
Source organism: Ophraella communa (assembly GCA_035357415.1). Lineage (NCBI taxonomy): Eukaryota > Metazoa > Arthropoda > Insecta > Coleoptera > Chrysomelidae > Ophraella > Ophraella communa. Next base: position 12,333,685 of record CM068995.1, on the reverse strand, counting down.
AACGCTTCGATATCGCTAATGTACACAAGTGCAAGGTTCAGCAATAAAGAACAAACCTTGTATATGTGTGAATATCATTTTGATATCAGTAACTATTGATAATAGCTGCCTATTTCTAATTGACATATGAAGACGAAGCCTTCTTCCATTATAATTAAATAAAAATTAAGGAATTATTATAAATTAAAAAAAACAAATTTTACGTAAATAAACACGGAAGAAACCCTGGCGCGACTCTGAATAAGGTCAAGTGACGTCACAGGTGAATCAGAAACCACAGACGCTCCGTACTCAATATTCTATTTCTAAGTGACTTATTGATGGATTTTAAAAAATTTTCCACTGATTGATTAGTTTTAATAGTATATTATTACACGAACGATTCACCCTCGTGAATAATGGCATTAAAATTTAATAATTTGTGTAATTATTTAATACAAAGATTGTTTATAAATTTTATTTCATCAAAATTTCATCCAAATGTTTTAAAGAGGTACTAAATATGCCTTTACAATCAAAAAATATTAGATTTAGTACAATTATTTTACATCATTGAACCTTTACCGTTGCCATGGACAACTAATAAAACCTTAGAATATCTGTTGGCTTATGAAATTCGTGGCCTGTGATTGGTCAAAATACCGTTGGCTTATGATTCATAAGCCAACAGGTAAATATAATTACTACTATTATTTAAAGAAAACCCGTAAATAATAGATATATTATTCCATAGGTGTAGAAAAACTATATTTTAATATAGTCTTTCTAATGTTAATGTGATGACCCATATTTTCAATCCCTTTGAAGAAAAAAGCCGCCGAATGGCGTGCCTAATTTTTTTTTATAAATTCGAATATTGTGAAATAATGTTTTTTAAATGTAATTCAAATTAATATAGTGGATTAAAATTAACCTGCATCAAATTTGTGATACAATTTTTCTAAATAATGCTCATTTAGCCAGACAATCTGAGAAGATTGTCTGCCCAGCAAGAACCACGGGGAGGTATGAGCTATTCTTACCAGGAAAAAAGGATTGGGTCGGGTATGTTAGTAGGAACATGGAGTTAGTTTTTTTTTGTTTCAATTTTTATTTTTTTCATTTTTTTTCAGTTTTTTTTGCTTTTTTATTGGATTTGGAAAATATATATACTACTATTATGAATAACCGGAATTGTCAGAATCTTCTGAAGTTGAATCGTTTTCAAGATGAATAACTATTGGTGCTATGTTCGCAATAGGCGGTAAATCCGTATATTCTTTTTCGGTTTTTATTACATGGGCCACGCAATTTTCCCATATACCGCTATAATTTTCATTAAATACTTGCCGAATATTGTCAAGGACGACTGCGCTCAAAGTTGGCGACTGATTAAATTTCCGTAAACGGCTTTTTACTGTACCCCAAACGATTTCTATTGGATTGAAGATACAATAGTATGGAGGTAATCGCAAAAGGGTATGACCGGACCTACTGCAAATATTATCAATGACATATTCTTTTTGGAAATTCCTACTTTTTATCATTTCAATCAATTCTTTTTTTACCGGAATCTTATCAGGAATATCAATGTTTTTAGTTCTCATGAATTTTAAAATTTCATCTTTTTCGTGGTGATATTGGGAATTTTATTTAATATTCGCGAATGATACGACGCGTTGTCCATTACAATTACCGAGCTCGGCGGAATATTAGGCAAAAGCTGTTCGCAGTGTTTCTAAACATTGATAGTTATAATCAGGAATATCCCGCAATTTATCGCGAATCAGTTCTAGAGTTGGTACCATATTGTCCTTATAAAACCCGTAAACAATCCGTTTAATATCATGTTTCGTAGCATTGTCAACCTTACTGAGTTTTTGATTTGAACGTTTTCGCTTTAAAGAATGATCCGTAACAGTGCCTAGTTTAATTACTTTGTAAATCGTTGTAAACCCGATTTTCGTCAATTCGTGAATTCTCGCGATAACCGCATTATCAGAAATTACAGAATTTTCTTTTTTCAAACACGCGTACATATTTAAAACAACTCACCCCAACGTCTATGAACAAATATTATATTGATAACAATTCACTCAACTACACGAACAAATAATAAATATTATATTGATATCAATTCACTCAAGTCCACGAACAAATAAATATTATATTGATATCAATTCACTTAACTCACTCGACCAAGAAATTAGATATTACTATTATTTTAAATATTTCTTTAAAACAAAATTCACACACGCCCCTGAATCGAGACTGAATACTAATATCTCTGTATAAGCCACGCCCTAAATTTTTTATGTTACAGTGGTCCGCCTTAGTAAGTGACCCGTTACTCCATTATATTATAGACAATATTTAACTTGATGATTGTATTAGCTCGGACACCTGTGCTGTGATGTGCTGCGTTGCCAGATATACAAAATTTTCTTAAATATAGTAGGCATATAAAAAGTTGTTTTAATTAATTTCTATTTTTACAGCAATTTCGAGCGACTTTTTTTAATGCTTACTAATAAATTTATATTATGTATTGTTTTTAAATATTTCCAAATTAGCTTTCTGAGAACATCACGAGCTAACAGTTTACTGAAGTAATGGGAGACATTTGTATAGTGAGCCCAACAATTTTAGAAAATTTATCTGACAACATTGCTTTATTTCATGGTCATTACATTGAGAATAGAAAGACTATACCAATATTTTGAATATAATATTAACTAAATCATGAAACTTCCTAATTGCAGTTATTTTGACAACACCATATTAAATAGTAAGATTCATAAATTGGTAACATCCAAAAGAACACTACCATAAATATAATAAAAAACCTATTCAAAAATGTCTCTAAAACCAATTAAGCTTGAGAAAAAACTTTTAAGACCCTTAAAATATTTCTTGCAATGTGGTATTACTTTTTAGAATTAGGGCATATCTTGAGTACCATGATTTTCTTTTATTTACAGTCTGATGATGATCTGATTTGTTACTGTAAACTGTAACAAATAATAATAAAGAACTTGTGGTTAAGTAAAAAATTATAACCAATAGGAAAATTAATAATTAATTGAAGAGAGTCCGGTTCAAAAGTAATCGATTTGCCACTGAATAAAACTGTATTATTCAGTATACGCTAAAAAACCTCATCGCATGTCCCCGACGAGAAATTGGAGAAAATTATTATCAAAGCTATGTAGGACACACCCGCAATGGCTGGGGTTATTTTTCTTTCTACCCCTCTGCACCCATCTACCTCTCAGGCGACGGAAAGTCTCAGTTACTCTTAACCTAGATTTTCCACTCGCCAAATAAAATTAATGGTAAGACATTTGATGGATGTACGCGTAAATAGGGCAAGTAATCTTGATTCGGAGAACAAATGTAAAACATTATCTTCCAGAATAAGCTTTTGTTAAAAAATCAGTATTTGAAACGGTTTTTATTTTTCATTTTATTTTCACAATAATGATTTATGCAATACACGTAACGAAAATATATAGCCAAGTTTATGAGTTAGGAAGTTCTACTTAACCGTTTAGTTCTTAATAAGATGGACTTTTACATAGTAAGGGTTAGTACAATAAATTTTAATTAAAAAATTATTTTAAAATGATGTGGAAAATACAATTTTTTTCAACTCTGAATATAGTTATAAAAACTTTTCCAAATTTTGTATCCAAAAGATGGGCTCGATTGATCTATTAGTTTTTGTAAAATTCTAATTGTTTATCCCATTTTTATTAAGGCCATTTTCAAATCGCTTTACAGCTGGCTAATTATTGACTGCACATTGTCTATTTTAGGCTCATTCTCTTGGTTTTGCCTCTAGGTATCAGATTAACAAAAAAGAAACATTTTTTTAACTATTTATATAGAAAACATTGCCAAAGATAGTACCCTTTTTTACCTTAAACATTTAGAAAAACTCCGCCTTTTTCACTCTACAAAAATAAATCATATGAAAGCTGGTTAAAAAACACACATTAATAAAAAAGAACTTTTTTGTCGTTTATCATTATTTTAAATTCTCTTTATAAAAGTGTGTAAAATATCTTCAGTCTTATAAACAATTTTTTATATACAGTGGACGGCTAACTTATGGAATATTATCATTATTTCGAGAACCGTCGAGTTTTGAGGGTAATCCCGAAACAGGTCGATTTTTGTTATAAAATACCCATCTTATAACGTACATGGAGTAAGGATGACGTCACCGGTGTGGGTGTAGTGAAGTAATCGTTAAATTTTGTAAATAGAAATCGGTATAATGCGACATCTCATTTGAAGGAGAATTTAATTCTCTATTTAACGACATTACATTTGTAACTAAAATATTTTTTTAAGGGTACAAAAACATTTCTTTTTTATTTAAATTCAACCAAATTACAACTAATGATTTAATTCATAACGTAACTTAAAGTAACCAAATTATGCATAATAAATATTTTAAATGCCCTCCATCGGTTTCTTGACAATATGCGAATCTACGGACACATTCATCAAGTACATTGCGGATGACTTCTGGAGTAATGAGACTCATTTCATGCCTAATTCTATCTTCTAAGTTCTGTAAATTTTGGGGTCTATTGACATAAACTTTGATTTTATGTAACCCCACAGGAAAAAGTCTAGAGGTGTTAGATCTGGCGACCTTACTGGCCACTCTATAAAACCTCGTCTTCCGGCTCCATCTTGTTGAAACCAGATATTGTCACTAGGTAAATTTGCATTATTGGCATTTGGATATGGATACATGTTAGCAAGGACAAGTATAAGTTGATTTCTCAAAAAAGTTAAATAACGTTCTCCTGTTAGATTTTCTTCAAAGAAAAAAGGGCCAATGATTCTGTCATCGATGATCCCTGTCCATACATTCACTTTCTGAGGATATTGCGTGTGTGCCTCAGTCATCCAATGTGGGTTTTCTTGACTCCAATACCTGCAATTTTGACGATTCACGGTACCATGTAAAAAAATGTGGCTTCATCGGAAAAGAGGATTTAATTGATGAAACGTGGATTGCCGATACATAAATCCTGCAAAATTTCAGAAAATTGAAGCCGGCGATCGGCTTCCTGGTGTAGTTGAATTTTGTAGGGATGGTATTTTTGTTTTTTTAAAATACGTAATACCGATCGTTGGGAAACTCCAGCATATTCACCCATTTGTGTTGAACTACTGTGAGGATTGTCATGGACATTTAATAAAACATCAAGTTTCACATTGTCTTCAATTTTTAGGACGCCCAGCGTTTGGGATATGTTTAACGTGCCTAGTTTCTCCAAATTTTCGGACTATTTTACTTACTGTTGATTGGCTGATGGGTTTGTCTGGATATTTTGCGTTGAATAAATTGCATACCTCGTTCTGTGTTCTTTTTTATCTCCACATCCGCTAAGAATTAATATTTCTATGTGTTGTGTTTCATTTAGGTGAGCCATAATTTAGTATTCAAAAGTAAAAATTACAATTGACAACTGATGACAATTCACAAAATCAAAAAATATTTACGACAATAAATATTACAGTAACTATGCCAATATCACTTGCTTGATTTAACATTGGACAAAAAGTTTCAGTGTTTATGAGATAACTTTTTGTGTCAATTATTATTTTTACTTATTTTTGCTTTTTTAAGTATTTATTTCAGAAAGTCATGGCAGGAACCGATGGATGGCATTTGGAACATTTAATTTAAAATAATTATTATGCATAATTTGGTTACTTTAAAGGACGTTATAAATTAAATCATTAGTTGTAATTTGGTTGAATTTAAATAAAAAAAACTGTTTTTGTACCCTTAAAAAAATATTTTAGTTACAAATGTAATTTCGTTAAATAGAGAATTAAATTCTCCTTCAAATGAGGTGTCGCATTATACCGATTTCTATTTAAAAAAATTAACGATTACGTCACTACACCCACACCGGTGACGTCATCCTTACTCCATGTACGTTATAACATGGGTATTTTATAACAAAAATCGACCTGTTTTGGGATTACCCTCAAAACTCGATGGTTTTCGAAATAATGATAATATTCCATAAATTAGCCGTTCACTGTATACAATAGGGAATTTTTCGCAAGGATATTCGAAAGAAATGTCTTTAATTTTTGCAAATAAAATATTTGATACCGCTTTTCCCTTACTTACTTTTTCAAAACTTAAATTAAATAAACATTCTAATTTATAAACAAAATTAATAAAATATCTTGGTGGTGACTGATGATTTACACATAAACTGTCATCAGTGTTGAAGGCTTTAAAATGAGTTAATAAATTATGATAATCCAGGGTTTCACAAAGTTTCACAACTTAAGGGCCACTTTTTATATCGCGGAATAATAAATGCCAAATCTATAATTTAAAGCACTCATATTTTCGACGTTTTCTATTTCAAAAACGTCTTAAGTACATATAAAATAAACTTTGTAGGTAGAGGCCGTGGATTCTGAGTAGACCTGTGACGTCAACCGGCGCAGTACACAAATTTGTGTTTGAAAATTGTCCTATGAACTATACTAATAATTGCAGCCCTTACTGATTCATTCTGGTCAGTCCGCCGTTTACGTCGTATTGTCTCCTTGAATAGCGCAGTAAATTTTGCTTATTTTTAAATTATATTATTTAGTTTAGTGTATTTTAATTATAGCAGTTATTTAGTTGTGCGCAACTATTTACGACGTCACGGGTCTACTCAGAATCCACGGCCTCTAATATTCCTCTTGAAATGAAGACATGTTAACCAGGCGATTATGAAAAGGTATTGTTGACGATATTTCGAGAATAAATATAATGTCTAAGAAGAATACTTATTTAATTTATTTTAATTTTAAATATACACGATTTCGTGATAGTAGTTATATTTATAACTGTGTTATATTTGTTTGTTAAAAACATGCCTTTAATATGTTTTCGCATTTCAAAAAAAAATAATTTTTTCGACCAATATTAGTTAAACTTCAGCTCATGCGCTTACCAAAACGACACCCAGCAAATGGACAGGGAAAGTGTGACGTCAAAATATGCGTTCTATGCTGTCGAAATGTGAAATGTAAACGAAATGATTCCAAACGGCAACATTATAAATCTCCAGAAATAAATTCTGTTTGAGTCATTTTGTTATTATTATACATTAAAGTATAACGCAACTATCATAATTAAATACATATAAGCAAAATCTTTTAAAATTTTTAAAGTACCATTTTTTGGTAAGTATACTTATAATTTATGAAATTACACAACATTGAAGGTTATGTTATAATGTTTTTACTGAAATTGTTCGTATATCTACTTTAGTGATATGTAAAACATATGAATGAACACTTGCCAATAAAAAAAACAGTAATTAACTCCCAAAAAATCAAGAAAATAAAATAAAACGGTCGATAACATAACTTAAACAAAGTTGTTTGGAATCATTTGGTTTGACACTTACTTCACTACTTTCCCAGTCTATTGGCTCACTATCGCTTCTCGTTGTTAAGTTTTTCTCTGTTTAACTAAGACTACAACAATCGCTTTTCAATATAAAAATGTCAAGCAAAAATAATAATTAATATACCCGAAAAGAATGGTCATAAATTATACTACAGATTCTGGGGTCAACAATATGTTGATTGAACCCCACTTACCTATATACAATAGTGCACACAAAAAAAGTTACAGGGTGCTAAAGTTAAAAATTTAAATACATTTTTTTTAACATTACTATAAAAGGGTTTAACGTTAATGTATGAAAATTTATAGGAAATACTAGTAGAGAATACCCAAAAAATTGGAAACAGCTGTATTCAATTATTTTGATTTATTATGTATTTCCAGAGGGGATCAACACCCCTTTCACCCCCCAACTTTTTTTAGGGCTATAATTTAACAAAATAAGGTCCGCCACTGGAATCCAACGTCTATTCTTAAACTTTTGTGTCTCTATATATTTCTTTGTAAATATTTTATTATGGAAGATACAGCCACCCTTTAAAATGCCAATTTGAATATTAAATATTTAAACTACATTTTCACAAATATTAAAAACATCTTTATTATTAAATTACAATTTATAAAATAATAAATAGGAGTAAAAATCTAATGTAATACATAAAATTTAATTAATGTTATTTACAAGTTATTTCTAATCTGCTACGTGTGTAGAATACACTATCTATTAATAATTATTACATATGTAATACTGAGTAGTCTCTGATGGCCACCGCGCGGTCCATGTTTGAATCCAATAGAATTTTGTTTCTGGGGATATATGAAAAAAAAAATGTTTATTCTGTGGAAATAACCAGTGAGGATCAACTGAGTCACCGAATTTTACAAATTGCTAACGAGTTTCGACAAAAACATTTAATTTTTCAAAATTTTCGGTATTCCTTGTTGAAACGATGTAGAACTTGTATACAGGAAGGAGGAGGTCATATTGAACACTTCTTGTTGAGTAAAGGCAAATATCTTGTTTGTTTATTAATTGTAATTTAATAACATAGGTGTTTTTAATATTTGTGAAAATGTAGTTTAAATATTCATAATAAAATATTTACAAAAAAATACAGGGAGATACAAAAGTTTAGGAATAGACGTTTGATTCCAGTGGCGATCCAAATTTGGTTAAATTATAGCTCTAAAAAAGTTGGGGGTGAAAGGGGTGTTGATCCCCTCTAAAAATCCATAATAAATCAAAATAATTGAATGCAGCTGTTTCCAATTTATTGGGTATACTTTACTAGCATTTCCTATAAATTTTTATACATTAACGTTAAACCCTTTTATAGTAATGTTAAAAAAAATGTATTTAAATTTTTAACTTTAGCACCCTGTAACTTTTTTTGTGTGCACTATTGTATATAGGTAAGTGGGGTTCAATCAACATATTGTTGACCCCAGAATCTGTAGTATAATTTATGACCATTCTTTTCGGGTATATTAATTATTATTTTTGCTTGACATTTTTATATTGAAAAGCGATTGTTGTAGTCTTAGTTAAACAGAGAAAAACTTAACAACGAGAAGCGATAGTGAGCCAATAGACTGGGAAAGTAGTGAAGTAAGTGTCAAACCAAATGATTCCAAACAACTTTGTTTAAGTTATGTTATCGACCGTTTTATTTTATGTTCTTGATTTTTTGGGAGTTAATTACTGTTTTTTTTTATTGGCAAGTGTTCATTCATATGTTTTACATATCACTAAAGTAGATATACGAACAATTTCAGTAAAAACATTATAACATAACCTTCAATGTTGTGTAATTTCATAAATTATAAGTATACTTACCAAAAAATGGTACTTTAAAAATTTTAAAAGATTTTGCTTATATGTATTTAATTATGATAGTTGCGTTATACTTTAATGTATAATAATAACAAAATGACTCAAACAGAATTTATTTCTGGAGATTTATAATGTTGCCGTTTGGAATCATTTCGTTTACATTTCACATTTCGACAGCATAGAACGCATATTTTGACGTCACACTTTCCCTGTCCATTTGCTGGGTGTCGTTTTGGTAAGCGCATGAGCTGAAGTTTAACTAATATTGGTCGAAAAAATTATTTTTTTTTGAAATGCGAAAACATATTAAAGGCATGTTTTTAACAAACAAATATAACAGCATTTATAGCAATTATAGCATTTCCTATAAATTTTTATACATTAACGTTTAACCCTTTTAGAGTAATGTTAAAAAAATTTGATTTAAATTTTTAACTTTAGCACCCTGTAACTCTTTTTGTGTGCACTATTGTATATAGGTTTCGAGACACCCTGTATATTTCATGTAAATTTTAATTATTAACACAAAACAATGCCATTATAGAAATATCCTTTCAATGACATTTTTACTTAAATTACTCCTCGTACATTTTATTGCTTTAACTCAAACAATAATGTTATGTATGTGCACTATCACAATTAGTTAAGTCGTAAGTTTTTTAGAATGAGTTGATTAACATGTTCAATATTTGGTTATTCCTAAAAAAAAAAGTTTTTGTTGCTCTTAAAAATGACAATTTTAGTGCCCTAATACAGTTGTTGTGATTGACACTATTGAATATTCTTTGAATCGTTTTAAGACTTAAATAATTATTGTTCGGATAACATAACATATTTCCAAAAATAAATGCATGCACTTGTGCGTCATGGTGGTAGATTAGCTGAAATTTTAATCAATAAGCAATCGACATTTAAGTAATTAATTGTTCAAGTGCAATCAATTTTGAAGTATTGCTCTCAAGAGAACAATAATTTTCTTGTTTACTCAAATTCTTGATTCTATTCAAATTTAATCGTCTCATTAATACTCTTATTTTCCGGCTCTAGAAGAATAACCTTGTGTGAAAAATCTCAAAATGTAATTATGACTATTTAAACCCTGATCTAGATATTCGGGGTACGTATGTAGTTAGAACAGAATTCATTAATTACTTTAAAGTTGTATATCTTTAAAAGACAGTATTTTTTCCACCTAATTTAAATTCATTTATTTATTTTTTTCAAGCGATTCGAATATACTTAAATACAACACAAATTCCTAGACTATTCCTAGACTATTATACTACTTACTACTTTTTAGTTTGCGCACTAATTTCCGTGATCACGGAACGCACGCACCAGAAATAAAATCGCGCCAAAAACAATATCAGTAGCAGCTTTTCATTTACAACACAACCTTCGGCAGAGCAGATTTTTTTAGTTTTTTGTGTTTTGTTTTTTTGTACGTTTGAGTGTGTTTGTGAGTTTTTAGTGTTACGGTTACTTTTTCATTGACTGAAATATTATAATGTGTCCGATTGCTTATAATTGATTACGGACTTTTTTTACTTTTATTTTTAGGTAAGTTTGTATAAAAAAATTATTTTATCCGTATACAAATTATTTTTACAATATTTTTTTTCAATATAGTTACATTGGAACAAAAACAACGAAAATGTTCATTTTAGTTCGATTTTAATTTTAATTTCTACAACTATTGGAATGGATTTAATACTATTTTTAAAATATATAGTCTACTACTGCGTTCGTTGATTTAAAACAGGTGTTAGTTCAAAGCGGGAATATTAATTAAGTAATAGTATTTCCTCGGGCAATAAAAATGTTTTACACGAAAAAGATAGAAATTCTAAAAATACACTATGTAACAATTTTTTTTATATAATCGTAAACAAATTAACTACGGCATTAAATAGTTTTTATAGGTAAAATCTCACCCTAAACTAATTTATAAACCTTGGAGTTATTAAAAATTTTTCTTAGTTATGTTTCAAGTTTACAACTTTCTGAGAGAGGGCGACATATGTTTTATTGTCGTATATAATATCATAAGAGAGAAAATTTTTCTGGCAAAATTTTCGACTGGTATGAAAGTTTGTTGCTTATCAATTTACGCGAATGAAATTTTGTCAAAATTTCATGATCGAAAATTGTCAAAAAGCAACAAACTTGAATAAAACCAGAAGAAAATTTGGCCGGGAAAAATTTTTCTCTCCAATGGTATTCGACAAGACTATTTCACGAAAAAAACAAGACAATATTAACGAAACATAATCTTTCTTTATTTGTTAACAATGTTAAATGTACAATTATTATAAGTTATAGTAGTTTGCCCGTTATTTTCTACCAAAGATTGATTTTATTGTATTATTGACATGTAACATTTGGGAAATCGAAGGTCCAGCTTCATTTGTTGTCCTGAGATTCTCGATCAACTTTTTCTAAGTCCAGAGGTTAGGTTATTTCTTTGATTGGTAAATGTTTTTGAACTCAGTTTTCTTTTTTCTGGACAACTTTGAAGCTGCCTTCGCTTGGTGTCTCTGGCCAATCTTGCACATTTGAAAGATATATCTGTGAAAGGGTCTCTTTATAGTCTTCGCCATTGCCTTTTTCATATTAAAGGCGTAATACTCGAGAATTTTTGCTAGTTCCGTTATGGTAGTACATTTTTCAAGTGTAAAATTTCTCACCCGTAGGAACTCCGAGACTTCTGCGCCTGACCGGAAGCCGAATCTTGATATTTCGTCTGGATTCATGATTTCTTTTCAAAATAATGAGACGCTTCAATGACGTTTGTGAAACTGGCAATTCGGTGTTTTCATTAGAAATAAATCAATGAAATTCCTTTGTAATCATATAGTAAATTATAAATATTTAATCCTAAACTCATTACAACGCAACAATTCTGGTTATTTTTTATATAATATCAAATTGAAAGTAAGTTAAAATCGATAAATTCAAATAGAAGTCGAAACGCACTTTCATTGGTCGTGACGTCAAAACTCATATCGATGACAGTTTGTTTACCTACATTTTATGTGTGGTAATTGAGAGAGTTGGACTTTTATTTTTAATTTTATTGTGAATTATTGGTTTTATTTGTGTTATGCAATCATAAAATGTCGTCAGTAGGGTTTGTGAAAGCATTGTCAAACAATTTACCATCCTTAAACATTTTCATGGTTAGGTTAGGTTGGGTTAGGTTAGGTTTCAATGCAGCTGAATTTCGAAATGTAAAAGCAACAGCGTAAACACTTATTTTGTGCTTTTTTGCATTTAAAAATGTCTAACTGACTTATTTTTATGAAAATCAACAAAAAATAAAGAAAAGAGATGAATAAATATAAATAAAAAACTTCACACAATCTCGCAGATATACTCGGAATTTTACAGTCTTGTAATGACGTCATTTTTGTCTATCCTTGTTTAACTAATGTAAAATGACAGTGACAAAAATTTTTGCCGAAATGTTGTTGTCGTGGCTAAATTTTACCTGAAATGCTTGTCAAGTGATTGTCAGTTTTGAAGTTTTGAAAACGCCAAAGCGTCAAAACATGCCGCCAAAAAACCTTCATCGATTTAACGAACAAACACAGTTAATAATTCTAAATGTGTTGGCTTTCTTTCAAATTGAACAGGAACAAGTTCGGAATGGCATACCACTAGACATCAACAATGTTATACAGCGAACTGCACAAGCAACGAAAGTCATACAGGTAATTAGACACCAGTAGTCAGTTACTTAGCAACAAATAAATTTAATAGGACATACGTTTTTTCCCACGAAAATGACGTCATTACACGACTGTAAAATTCCGAGTATACACTGTTTACAATAAAATGATGGCGCTTTCAATGACACATATGAGTAGTGACGTAGACCACCCGCCAACAGTCGTTTACGCGGCAGTCGTTTACTATGCTACAAAATTTTTTTAATTCAAGTTTTTTTGGTTTTTGAGGTAATTGATTGCTGCTCTGTCTTCCTGCATGATTTTGAAAAAATGGAAAACACCGAATTATAGAAATAACAGACAGCTATATAGTACACCTATATAGTACAGTGGTCTAACCTAACCTAGCCTAACCTAACCCAACCTAACCATTACATATAGTACAGTGGTCTGGTACCTTTCAAATGTCCATGGAACCGTCGAAAAATTCAGAAGCCGGATAGAGAGGCCTCTCTCGAAGAAACTCCTTGGTCAATCTACGAAAGATGGTATAAGACCGAATTGATTTTAAATCAGCTGGGAGTGAGTTGTACAATTTCCTAGCATTATATGGCTTGTCCAGTCTAAATATAATTGCACGTCACAGCTGTCAGAACGGGACTATGTTGCCAAGCATTTGAAAATAGTATTAGAATCTAATAAATGTCAAACGAAGTTTCTCTAATATTCTTCTTTTTATTTGACTACAATACTACACCATTTTTGAACGCGGTAACAGAGCGCAATTTTGCCAACATATAAACTATTTTAGCACGAGGTATGTTTATATTTTATTAGTCCAGGAGTTGTATTTGATATAAAATTAATTACGTAACCTTTCTTAAAGCATTTATTTATTATTTGTAATAACTTGCGGCCTATGAATTTAAATATTTAGCAAATTTACAGTAAAAAAAGATACCGATTGACAGTAGCAAACGAACGAAGCAAGTCAAACGAACTGAGCGATTTGTTCACTTTGATGACGTGCACTTATATTTATACTGGACAAGCCATATATGAATAAGTTTTTAATGAAGTCCGAGGAAGGTAGGATAAGGTAGACATCAAAATCCATATTTCTTGCAGGATATCTATGAATTGCAGTTGCGTTTTCCGGAGATTTACGAAACAAGCAAACAGATTAAAATACAAACAGAGCTGAAAGAGTTACAATTTTGTACGTTTTAAAATATGGCTTGCAGTTGTTCCTACTAGCTAACCTGAATATTTAAATAATGTAAAGTAAGGGAACCCCAAAAAACATACGAAGGTGAGATTCAAATAAAGAAGAATAAGCTAATAATGCCGTTGAAGGTGTAAGTTCCTTCGAATAGTTTTAATCGTAAAATATCCAGAAGATAATTACTTAGATAAGATTTCGATATCCTCAGGCCATTAAAGGGACACATCAATGAAGAGGTCAAGAAATTTCGTTGATTGGGAAATTTAAATTGGTTTATTATTGAGCATAAGAGGTTGTAAAGTACCCTTAATAAAGGATAAAGCTATCGTTTTGTATGCGTTTATTTAAATTCTAACTGAATATGACCAGACTTTTATAGAAAGCAGATATCTGCTAATGTTTAACGTAAGTTGGTTAAGTCTCACCAGGTTACAATAGTGCCATCTGCAAATAGAGTAATTTTCCAATTTAATTTTAGGTCTGTAATATTGATAAAAAAAGGAAAAGTATTGGACCTAAAACTAAACCTTGTGGCACACCACTATTTCTAGGGAGATTACTGGAGTCTTTTCCATTGGCGCGTACAAGCTGCCATCTATTTTCAAGAGATGATTTAAACCATTTTTACGGAAGGACACGGATAACATAAAAATAAAGAATCTGTTGATTATGGCAATTAAATCCCTTGGATTTATATTACTCAAATTATTATTTTTTGTTTACAAATAGTTTCTATTTATTTCATTGCCTATTTCACAATTGACTTCCAGGTGGAACAATAATTCAATACAATATAATATTTTTGTTAAAATGAACTGTTTTTTTCTAGAGTAGGTAGCAAATGTGTGATAATTAAATTTTAAAATTAAAAAAGTTAGATGACTATCTGGAACTGACTTGTTTCTCGTTAACTGTTATGCTTTGTTTTCTTAATGTTTTCTACAATGGTCAAGTCATAATGAGAGACATTTTCAATTAGGTACATTTAAAATTTCTCTAAAAATTTTGCATTAAGGTCAACGTATTTGTTTCTTTACGTATTACAATAAAATGACGTAAATATTTTATTTCTAATCCGAATAGTTCCTATTATTGTTAGAGAGTTATTTTTAATTAGAATTATTATTGATAACCAAAAATATTTCAAGAACAATCAAGACAATTTATCTGCCGTACCCTGTATACAAATAAATATAGATCTAATTTTGCGCCTGTTATAAAACTAATTACTTAATTACATACTGACCTTCCTTTTTAATCACATTACACACAAAAATATCAAACCGCATACCTATGCGGTTGTTATACCTATTAAATAAATATTTGGATCCTTAGAAACCTTTTTTTTTCAAATATGTATAACCATTTTTTTTTAATTTAATTATCACATAAATTGAACAATAAGTTAATTTTGGAAATCAAGAATCATAAGTCGTCTAGCGAGATCTAAAAGGATTGAAACGTGCGCAGGAAATAAATACTATTCAATATTTTTTCACTTGTTTGAACAGACCTATATTTCCCGATTTTTATTTTTTCGCTGAGCTGATGGTTACGAATTTTTGCAGTTAACCTCCAAAATACTCTGTCCCTTTGAAAATAATTCAAATAATATTTTATTAAAATTCTTAAAAAAGTCTTATCTATTATTTTATCTATTATATACGGTCAAAATATAACATTTGCTTTATTTTTATATTTCAAATATTTACATAATATAAAGTATACATATGGCCTGAGTCATTTATAACGGAAAATGTTTCAAACACATGAACACAATATTTGATAGTAAACACACAAATATAAAAAAATTATAATAAAGTGACCTTTAAATATTTAGTTGTTTTAGGAGATATAATATTTTAATAAGAAAATATCTAAAGCACAATATTGAAAGATCTTTAAGAAAGTACACTGAGGGAGATAAAAGCATTTTGAACATATTTTGCCAGAGTGATCATGCTTTTCTACTAATGAACTTCCAGTCTCGTATTCCTGCTGTGTGCTATCTTCCCGTTGTTGTAACTATTGTAAGTCCTTTTAATTTGGAAATATTGGTGAGAAATGCCCCCTACGGGGAAAACCTCTTATGCTTAAAGGTTTTCACAATTATTTAATTAACACTTATACTAATATTACGCACTTAATTAAAACAAGAATAGTAAACAACTAAATGTTTGAACCTCAGAGTAATAAGTAAACTTAAAGGTGCCACAACAACACAATAACATACAGTTTGTAGTCAATAGCAATGAACCTATAATTGAGAGAGATGGAAAATAAAATTGACATCTAGAGGCGTAGGTAAACACAGCCGTACAGTGGCGTGTAGTTGGTTAGAGTATAAATGTTAGTTAAATAATTTACACACATTAAAAATAATTCTTTTAATTAAATGAAAAAACAAACAAAAAGAAAACTATTTAAAAGAAACTTTCCACTTTTAGCTCCTAGTCTATATTTAATATGTATTTCATTATTAATTTGATTTTCTTATTTGTAATAAATTTTAATTGAAATTGCTAATTCTACGCCAATGAAGTGAATAACTTACCGGTGATAGGTTAGATTATCATTTTGCGAAGTACCACAAGTTATACACGCTTTTCGGGTTTTCACCATTTTCAGTATTGAAAATAAATAAAAACACTTTATAAAGTTCACTTAAATACACAAAAATTCGGGAAAAATCGAACAAAGCGCTAATCACCTCTAGAAAATAACAAACAAAGGCACTGATGCCAAATTTTCGGTGTGGGTGCAGTGTGGGTGCAGTATTATCGAAAGGTAAGAAAGTGAATATTAAAATGTATGAATATTTTCTCTAACTAAAAGTTTCCTCTTAAAAGTAAAATAAAATCGCTGTAAATTATATTCTTACGTTTTTGTTTCCTACTTTGTACTTACAAAACACAACGTCTGGCAATGCTCTGCTGGTAAACAAATCTGTCTCGACGACAAGTAGTAGGGAATATGCCTACTCTATGTTTACTTATCACTCTGAGGTTTGAACGATACTTCCACATGTATTTAAAAAATTAGCTTTTATAATACAATGTTTCTTTCTAGCGTTGTATGTATAGTTTTGGAAATTCCATGAATATGTAACTGAATTACCACCTAGTACCGGTTTGTAACTATTTTGATCGATGTAACCGACACTAAAAATTTTAGATAATAATTTTCGCTATTCCAGATCTTGTAGATATCTTCTCTACAAGAACATATTTATGGGGTATAGTCAACTGGATTTACCATAGAATATAAAAATACATAGAGATAAGAAACACGTCTGAACGTCTAAATACTATCTGAAAGTTAAATAACTAAAATAAAAACACAAACACAATTACTTAATATCCAACAACAATAAATGACAAAATTTGCTATTTATCTTAGCCTCCGTGGACCATGGCAATCTCGGAACGCAAAACGAAGTAAAATATTGGGAAACTCTATAGACCTATTATCAGAGGAGACGCAACGTTCCATTCATAAAACTTTGTTTGTTTTGTCGCAATGATTACTAGGGAGTGTCTATGAGTATGACAAAGAATACCAATCGATTCTCTTTGTTCCGTCCTCGGGCTGGCTACGCTGTATCATTATTCAGTAGTTAAGTGCTTACTTTTGGAATCAGTGGCGTTATATTTGTTAAAAATGAGAATATCTCTGTCTGGTAAGATTTAGTTACATTTATTGGAATAAATTTATGAATAGTTAATACTCAGTTTTTTTCGTAAATAATATCGTTAATATTACTAAGAACATTAAAAATAGAACTTTTTAAACAAAACTTCCACTATGCTAATTCTAGCGAAACGGCTGTCATTGTGATTAAAAACCTAATTTTTTAATTAAACGTGGATGTTGAGGTAAAAACAAAGAGGTTTTTATTAATCTTAGTAAGATGGACTTCCAAAAAGAATAGTTAGTACAATACATTTTTATTTTTAATGTTCTTAGTAAGATGGACTTCCACAAAGTAGAAGTTACTACAATCAATTTTCGTTAATTTCGTTTCGTGCCTCCTTGATTTCTCGATTGGAGTTTATTTGGGGGGATGTATGGATAGTTCAAGGATATAGAGGGTGTTTCATAAAAGGTGAAGTAGTAAAAAATCATTCAATTTTTCACCAAAAAGTTAATATTGGTAAAAATAAGCAAATCCAATGGTATGGTACATGAGCTAAATAATCAACGTATTTTGGCTTCAAGGTTGTACAAACTTTGTTCTTATCACTCAGAAACAATTAAAAACTACGAGTACACAAGTTACGTTCAGGATAATAAAAATTGTTTTTAAAAACAAATATTTCTACTGAACTAACTAATTTATTTATTTGACACAGAAATTACAAAGAAGTTTAAAACTTCAGAACTAAAACTTAAAAGCACATACAATATTCTTTCCTTTATACAACAATAAGTATGTGATATTTATAAAAAATGTTAGTAAAGGTTAAAAAATAAAAATATTCGGTTAAAATTAAAATAGGTAATAATAAAACGTAAAGAGTAAAGAAATATAAAAGTATTAAATTAATTAAACATGGCGTCTAAACATAAAGTCTACTGCGTAATTATAAAAATATTGTTGCAGAAATGGCAACAATAAAAATAAATATTAATATTATTAAACAGAAATTTGTTACGCCATTGATATTATTATATCTTAGCGAGTCTTGTAAGCAAACACCCCTAAATAACACCAAACAGATCGGCAAGTGTTCACAAGTTCGTATAGACCAAGAGGGTAGCGGGGTAAAATCACACATATTCGTGGTAATTTTTTCGTTGGTTGTTCCTGTTTTACGAGTCAAATCTGAAGATTTTAAAAAATTGGAGATTGCCAACTAACGGAATAATTACCATACTTGTTTATTTTGATATTGAAATCATCATAGCTACGCCAATGGATGAAATAATTGCCAACAAACAAATATTTTAACTTACCTGTGAAAAAAACATTGGGGCTTAAATAGTCCGTTTTTTTACAAACTTGACAATGACGAACCATTTCTTTCACTAAATTACACTTACCTTTAATCAAAAAACACCAATATAACTCCAAAATCTCTTTGCAATTGCTTCGGCAACAATGCTAGAAATAATTAAAGAGACTGTGTCAAATTTCATAGTATAACCGCTTCTGCGCGTGATATCAGTCAAACAAGCCTTGCGGCGTTGTCGCGTATTGAGCAACTAATTTCTATGATATAACCAAATGAAATAGTTTAGTGGTTAAACATTCTATAACATGAGTTGCATAATTTAGGTCACAATATTGGTCACAATATTTTTGCAAATGTAATCAATACCTACTATAGATGATTCAATAAAAATCACAAATCTCTTACCATAAATGAAGATCAGGCAGCATTACAGCACAACAAATTCCAGTCGGCCATATCAAGACGACACGGTCGACCAGAAATAGGTTCGAGCAAGTAAAAAAATATCTTCTCTGATATTAGGTCTATAAGAAATTCCATTTGTGTTAAAGGGGGCTCCGACGTCAACAAAAATGGCGGAGAAGACGTGACGGGTATTTCAAATTTTAAGTCCATTGACATATTGGTTAGTCTAGTGTGATTAAAATTACTCTTCTGCGAATATTTCACTTTGATTTATGTTTTGATAACTATGAAACAATGATCTCATTAAAGAAAATTAAAATAAAAAATTATGTACAGCTTTATATTCAGATTATTAACAGCTGATTAATGTTGTTCACGTCTTCAGTTGCTAATTCCTCCGCTAGGATCCAAAACTTGTCTTGCAAGTTCCCAATTATGTTCCTCACAAAACATTCCCACCTTTTTATTTGCTTGTTAGCTTCAACCCAAACGTATATTAATGTATTTTTCTACACCTATGGAATAATATGTCCATTATTTACGGTTTTTCTTTAAATAATAATAGTAGTTATATTTACCTGTTGGCTTATGACCCATAAGCCAACGGTATTTTGACCAATCACAGGCCACGAATTTACTTACCTTTTTGAAAATATTTGGTACTGATGACTTTCCAATACCAAAATCCCTAGATAATACTCGCACTGTACAGTGTGGATTTTCTACAGCCGACAAAATTATATCTTGTTGAATATTTTAATTAATTTTTGGTCTACCTTGCTTTGCTGCATCCCTCACATGTCCTAATTCTCTGTATTTTTGCTCTATTCTACTTACCATAGATTGTGAAATAGGTTCACGATCTGGGTGCATTTTATGGAATAATCGGCATAACTCTTGTTGAGTCCGCATCTTATGGCCAATACCAATCATCATTAACATTTCAATCCTGTCACTTTCGATCAAAGGCATTTTGTAAAAAAAGTTCACGAACGTACCTTCTCTAAAGCGTTAACAATACGAAACTGTGCTTCAAAGTTTTTGACATTATTGTCAAATAAAAAGAATGGCAAAAAATAATGCCAAACAAATAGTATATTACATAACGAGTGTGGAAAGTGAAGTATTACGCACAAGTGAAGTTTAGCACGAGCCGCGTAGTGGCGAGTGCGGAAACGTAACGAGTGCAAGAAATACACTTTCCAACGCGTTGTGTACACGATTTTTCCTACGACCCCAATATTTCTTATAATATATTTTAAATTTATGTATAAAATTTATTTTAATTGTTAGTCATGTTAAAAATTAGGATTTAAACGAGTTTATATATTGCATAGAAATATAATTAATTAAAATCAAATAACCACCTTTCTCAGGAATTCACATCAAAATTCTTTATTAGCTAAATGACATTTTAATTTTTTTTGTGGGCTCTATAAAAATTAAAAGTAAAATGGTCACTTGGTGAAATTAATTGAAAAGTAATGTAATAATAATAGACACAAAGATAATTGTAAACAGAAACACAAACATAACTTCAAAAATCCACATTTGACACATGCACGGAACATAAACACAACATAAAAAAGAAGAATAAACTGTTCTTCTTTCTAAAAGTGTTTTTATAAAAATAATAATATTGAATAAAAATATGTTTATTTTTTAAAAATTTAAAAACCTATAAGAAACTTTATTCTTTCTTCTTACTTTATACAGAAAAATTTGTATTGGCAATTACCATACAATATTTGACACAAGGAAGATTTAAGAAAAAATTAAATGGTCCTTGCTTTGACATTCATGTGTTTTTACTATTGATAAATTTGACGTAAATGTCACAGATCATAGAACTATATTTTTTTACTTTTCAATACGTGTATTTATATTTACTTTTCAATACGTGTATTGATATTAGCTACTTTCTTAAGTACCAATAAGTGTGCAATCTAGCACTTTCATATGTGGTCGTAGGAAAAAGATTTTTTATAGTCCAGGGGCTTGGATCTCTAATAAAAGCTGTAAGATACAATTATTAAGAATAATGCTGGATGTTCTTGATAGTTTATCAAAGTAGTTGTATAACAATACGTAATTTCATTTAACGTGTTTATTACGCTTATTCGTTATTTTCATTATTTGTAAGTAAGTTTTTGCATTTTTGCCCACCCTGTACGAATTTGAAGCAACTTATATATTTTTGCAATCAGCTCAGCAAAGGCAATTTGGGAAATTGAAATAAAGGGTGGGATTGCATTGGAAAAAAATGGTTATGACGTCATTAAACGAAGGTGGTTGACCCTGTATATTAGATTATGATTTGAAACAATAGTAAATTGAAATCAAAAATCGACCTGTTTTGGGAATTTCTAATTTTATTGTTCATTTAGCCAATAATGAATGTATGCCTTACTTTATAGACGCACTGTATAATGACGAAATGTATAAGCAGACTTTTGTGCAGGTAAAATTCTATAGTTAAAATTTGGTATCGTCTGGAAGTACCTTTATGTTTCAGATATTTTCTATTATTTACTTCTCACACTGTAAGTTAAAAATCAAACGAAAACGTGCACGAAAAAATGAAACAGAATTACAGTTAATGCAAATTGAATTTCCTGTACGTAACCGAAATTAAAATGTCCTTGAGTTTTGTGTTCTATTGATTGTAAAAGAATAATATGACACTACAACTTTTACAAGGTGAAGGGCGGCTGTGTTCCAATTTCACTCAACCGTAGGATAAATTAACTGTTCGAACGCAACTCTTGTAAAAACTTAAAAATATGTATTATGTAAATAAAATTTGATGCCGATTGCACGTATAGTCTATAAAAATATAGTAAACATAGTGAATAAGCACAATCTACTGTGGGAAAATTACTGTTTTTGTTTCTTTCTGTGTGAACTACATAATATATACTTATTTCAGAAAAAGTACCAAGTGTAGTTTTTTCATCTTATCGACATGTAAATATAGGCTGAACTATTTTTAAAATGTTATAAACAGTCGTTAACATTTTAACGAGGTCTGAAAATTTTAGTGAAAATATTTAATAGCAAGAATATAATTGGCTCATGTATATTCGAACCGATATTGTTTGCATGAATTATGTTTAAAATTAAAAGTGAATAAATGTATGAAAAATTTTTACTTTACATAAAAAATACTTGGATATTTTTTTAAATTATTTGATCATATTGAAATACCTGCAAGGATACGAAAATAAAACTTGATTTTGGTAATATTCCTCTGATTATTAAACTTGAAACTTCCTTAACTATTGAAAAAGTTTACAACATTCTCAAATTCTCTGTGTACCTAACTATTGATTATCTTAATAAAAACATTAAAAAATAAACTCTTTAACAAAACTTCCACTTTTATTAAAAAATTGCTTTATAAAACTCAATGACAGCTAAAAATAATAAAAAAACTCTTCGTTTTAACTCAATTTCCAAGTTTAATTAAAAAAAGGTTTAAAATCACAATTACAGCTGTTTCACTAAAAACTAGCATCGTCAGATTGACATATTGAAGTTACATTTTGTTTGTTTGTAGGTAGGTACCTGATGTTGATTAGGTAGTAGGTATAAAGGCTAGACCAAGTATGGAAGTAATAAGACATAACAATATTAAAGCCTAGATGTTATTAGCACTAAGGGATTATCCTGGATGTATTTCCCTCTAAGATCAGTATAACTGTGCTATGATATATAAAAACTTCGAAAAAACTATATCATGCTGATCTTTACAATAATTTAATACGAGTGTTCATTGAATCTTAATAAAAAATTTCTTTGTGTTTGACCTACATATACAGCATTACATTTTGGACAATTAATATTTTTTAATTTGGTAATTCTGTTTTCACATTTGTACCAATATTATTTTGTGTTTTAAATGATATTAATTCTGATTTGGCCGAAGATATTTTTGAAATTAATTTCTTTAGTTTGTTTAGGAAATATTAGTTATAGTGACACTTTCTGCTATTTCTTATTAATTAATGTATTTATCAAATAAATTGGATAGCCATTAGAAGTAACTATTTGTCTTATGATATCAACTTTTTTATCAAAGTTATTTTTGTCCATTGGAATTGAAAATGCTCTATGTATCACAGAATTATAAGCTGCTAATGTATGTGTTACAGAATGATTTGAATTATATGGTATGGTTACATCTGTTTGTGTTGGATTTCTGTTTATTGTGATAAATTATTCAGAACAATAACCTACAAATTTTGTGTTTATACTTCGTCTTGGTGGCTATAAAGTTTTATTTTATTACCTTTTATTACGTTTTATGTGTTTTTTGATTATTATTATTATATTATTTATCTTCTATAATATTATGAATAAAGAAATCCTGAATTCGTTTCTATATTTGAGGCATTTGTATTTACTTTAGCGTGCATAGTTAAAAAATTTGAAATTAGGACAAACTTGCGCATTAAAGAAATCCAGTACATACTCTGAACATGTTATGAATGTCAGGATTTGCTCTGCGGAAATAGCTAACGCTAATACCGTCCCGGATATTTGTAAACAGCCATCGTGGCGACAGCCGGAAAATTGGCCGCTCAATAATATTTTCCGGTTGAGTCGTTCTATTTTAAGTATGTAAAAAGTAATTACCAAGCGATAAATGCAAATAAACGAATGGGGAAATATTTATTAGTTACTTCATTTATTTAATTTGTGAAAAAACTTCCTTATTACGTCTTCATTATGTAACTTAAACAATATTCAAAGGGTGTGGCGTGTTTAACCAGTTCCAACCTACTTTACCAACTAGAGTTATATATATATTTTTTTTATTGTCGAGATAGTTGCCGCTAGCTAACAGTGAAGATGGGTGGGTTTTTTTAACGAAAATAATAATAAAAAGGGGCGCTACTTGATTTTACTATATGACAATACACTTTTTCCAGGCTAAAATCAAGAAAAGCCGCCTTCCAGTTGGCTCCTAGGAGGGTATAACCAAATAAGATGAAATAAATTTAAATAGAAAATTAAATTTCAATGAGAATTTTAAATAAAAAAATAATGTAGTAATATTAAATAAATATATATGTTATCATCAAATAAAGATACTATATCAATTTAATGTAATGAAATATGCATTAACGTCCTCTTATATGATAAAAGAAATAGGGCGTGTGAAAAAAAAAAGAAAATACCAGACGTGTACACGTTTGTTTACAACATTTAAAAAAAATAGTAATCTATTTTAGCAGCAGCCTGCGTGCATATATAACAAAAAAAAAATTATATAATTAATTATTCAAATTACTTTTAGCTCTTTTACTTTTATTATAAAATAAAACTGTATTTCAATGTTCAACCATCCAAATGAATTTTACTATACAAAAAAACAACTACTGAATTTATCTTTAATTATCCATTAACTTCCTTATAACTAAACTTATCTGAATATCCAAGAAATACGGAAACTCCCCAGTAAAGGCTCTTCCAAAATGGTTCACCAAGACTGGATCAAGTTAATGACACCGGTAAATTATTTATTTAGTCGATTGATACAAATACTTCAGCGTTTTACGGTAATGATATTAAAGAATAAAAACCCTAAAATAAAATTTTATTATGGAAAAACATCTCTAATATCAGTAAGCAGGTTTAAAACCGGATTAATTTTCAGACAAAAAGAAAAATGTTTAACAACTGATTCAAAATAAATTAAATTTATTATTTCTTGTCGGCTCTAAGCTACCAGCCAAAAAAAAATAATACTCAAAAAAAACCATTAAAATATTTAATTTATAAATACGTGATTTATTTTAAGTTTAAACATCTATAGAAATATTTTAAACTTATTTGGAATGAAACTTTATAAATAAGTTGCCAAAGTATCTGAAATGTATGTACTTTTATTAACAAAATAAAATATTAAGAATAATGAAAAACTCTTCGTTTTACCAAAACTTCCAATATTTATTTAAAAAATTGCTTTATTAACTTTAATGACAGCCGTTTCGCTAGACTTAGCATCGTCAGATTGACATATTGAAGTTACATTTTGTTTGTTTGTAGCTACAGTTGACAGAAGCAAACATGAACCCTGGGTGGGCGTGTCCTTGTCGCTGTAGTTGTATTTTCATCTCACTTATGCAGCCACTGAAATTGATATTATCGTTAACATTGGCTCGTGATTGGCTGATTGTGATAACCTTGAAATTAGTTGGCATATTTTCCGCGGACCATGTTTGCTTCTGTCGACTGTAGGTACCTGATGTTTATTAGGTAGTTATAAGGCTAGACCAAGTATGGAAGTAATAAGACATAACAATATTAAAGCCTAGATGTTATGAGCCCTAAGGGATTATCCTGGATGTACTTCCCTCTAAGATCAGTATAACTGTGCAATGATATAGAAAAACCAGGAAAAAACTATATCATGCTGATCTTTACAATAACTTAATATATTTGTGTTACAATTACGTCTTATCTATGTATAAAATGAAGACTCAATCAAAGCAAACACTTTAAAAGTGGAGAACTTCCCAGATTTATTTGTTCATTAACAACTTTAAATTGTGGATCTGCTAGATGTCTTTTTATTTCAAGTTCTTCAAGGAAATCTAAATTTTGTTTTTTATTACAAGTGTGTAGTATTTGGATGTCATTGATGTGTAAGAGTGAGGTTGGATGTTCAAGTAGGTGTTTTGCATGTAAACGATTCAAATTATCTATTAAATGACAATGATAAAAAATACCTAGTAAATAAAAAAGAGTTTTTCATTATTCTTAATAAGATGGACTTCCAAAAAGTAAGGGTTAGTACAATCAATTTAAAATAAAATATATAAAGACTTCAGACTCAAAATATGATAACCAAGAATTAAAAAAAAATACTTACCTCACTAGACGGTTTTTCTTTCCTTAAATAACTATCTATAGTTGTCAGGTAAGTTTCGGCTTGACTTTTCTTACTTAGCTTAGAGAATTTCGTCGGAAAAGATTAAAGATGACCTGTTTAGTAGTGAAAAGCAGCTACGGATGGAAATTTTGTCCAATACAGAATTAAACCAAAATTCTTCCATTTTTTTTCAATAAAAATTTCCAATTAAAGAAAATTATTGTAATCCCTTTTTTCTAATAAAGGTTGAGAAAAAAAACCACTCATTTTACCAAATATAACTTTCTTTTTAAACTCTCAAATTCACTGCTAACTTTTTAATCAAAAATTCTCGTACCAAATAATAATTTTTATTTATGTTTTATAAATCGTTAATTTTTGTTTGCTCGACTGATAAGTTTTTTTGTCGGAACAAGAAATTATTTTAATTGCTCGGACATACGGAGGCACTTGTGAGAAATTGGGAATTATAAATATTATTTTAGGTCAAATTAAAAAATAAACTTATTATAAGCGACAACTAGAGGGCATAGACTACTAAAAATCTCAGAAAGAATTAAATATTTGGATTAAATCTACCGGGAACACTAAGAAAAATAAATAAAAATACGTAAATAAAGTTAAGAAAAATTATTTTATGAAATTTCGTGAAACAGAAATAACAATACTATTGTTTCCTTGGTATATTACAAAACCATTACAAGGGAAAGATAATGTTTTACTTCTTCAAGATGCATAAAAAAATACTATATTGCTTGAATGGTGATCTGGATATCCTAGCCCTAACAAATAAAACAAGTATTGGTAAAATTAATGTTATAATCCCAACCTTAAAAAAATTATTTGCTATTAAAGCTCTCTATTTGACTAACAATCGACACATTATTAATAAAATAATTATAGTGATTGCTAACTATTTATAGACCTCCTACGGCTAATAATGAAAATCAAGAATCTCTAATTTATAGATAACCTTTAAACCTCGCTTTAAACTCAAGTTAGAACAAAATATTTAAATCAACGGCTAATTGATGTCGTTTACTTTAAGTGTAAGTAGTCACATTTAAATGATTATCTTTTCAATATAATGCAAAAATATCAATTAAAGAACAACATTGAAGAAAACAATATTTTTTTAAAATCCATATATAGGAGGAAAACTAATAAAAAACACCTTTGCAAACAGCAAAAATTAGGACAATAAAATATGTACTATACTAACATACTGACATATACACGCATCGGACAGGTATAGAGATATTTTTAAAAATCATACTTTTTTAATATTAATTAATGTTTATTCTATACCAAAATATTTTTTTAAAAAACATTAAATATAATTAAAACAAAAAATAATTCAATATAACCAATTCGAAGATCTTTGTAAAATCTTTCCAAAAAGTGAAAAATCAAAGTTAATAACAATAAATTTTATCTTTCATGAACAAGGATAGTGAAATGGTAATGAGTGGCTACATACAATGACATGTAAGTATTGTCTATCAAGTTCCACGCTGGGAACATTTTTGTTTTATTTGGTTTATTATTTTATTTAGCTTTATATTGTTTTTATTATTTTGAGATGTTTGAATTGATTAATGGTATAATAATTAATTATTTTTATTGTTGAACGCCCTATAAGAATTTTACTAGCTCAGTGAAATTATTAATTTATTTAATTTAAAACCCGACTCTTTACCTTGGGTAGGATTCAAGAAAACTCAATTTTAATCTTCTATTAAACACTAAATTGTAATTGAAAAATTGTTTATTATAAACTATGCATAAAACTATTAATATTGTTCAAGTGTTTATCACATGCAAAAAATTTTATTACACAAAAGAAATGATACCTTTACCAAATTATATTATCCAACCTGGATTTACATTTACCAAATCATGCATACACATATAAATAGTTTTTTATCGCACATACCTCGTATAAGTATCTTCTATGTTCAAATAATGATGTCAAAATCAGATGGGTCCCTGCTAGGTAGATGATCTGCACAACGGTCGTCAACGGCTATTCAAAATGTCTGCCAGGCTGTATCTCCAGAAACGATGAAACAAATCTCGTAAATTCTGCTACAATCTGGATTGTTTTTGTTGAATTGAATTTATTGGTAAGTACTTTTGTACTGTTAAAACACTTTATACCAAATTTTTCTAATTAATAATGATTTTATGGTGCTAATTAATTACCAATCGACGTATTCGGCATGGATCAGCGAGAAACAAGAGAAGGAAAATTCAATTTCCTGGTCCTTTTATACTTTTTTCCAATTATGACAATAATGACATATAATTAGGACTTCAATTGTTTAAATTTGCAAAATTTAACCTAAATTTACGAAAAATGATGAAATATTTTTACATGTTTGACTATTTCTTTGATAATATAAAGAAAATCTGTATTCTTACATTCATTAAAAAGCTGTTTAAATTATTTTTTGATCAGTTTTTCCCTATAAAATTGGAGTTTGAAATGTGCTACTTTTAGGTATGTCAATTACTTTGAAATCTTTATAAATTTGAGCTAACAACCTAAAACGCACCTAAATCTATGCATAAACCTATTAAAATAATCCAATTACATCGTTTAAATACTAAATTAACTTAAAAGAAATAAAAATTAAGCTTTTCATTTAATCTATTATATGGACTAGATAATAACTATAAGTACTGATTTAACTGAAATCTCTTGATATTATCAAAGATTAACATCTTTTAACTAACAGGTTACTCTGTCTATCACTATAACTTTAATAGTTTGTACACTGATTTCACCTTAGTTTGACCACATTTATTGATACAGTTTTTGTGGTTTTAAGTATATCTTAGGTTGTGATAATTTGTCTGAATACATATCTATTATCGAAGACTACCAAGTGTCTACCTGTCACCATGTAAGTACCTTCACCTTATAAATAATATTTAAACATTTAACTACTTAAATTACACAGTTGTTTGTTAAACATATGAATTAAATTAATAGTTTTAATTGTATTCTTTTTGTTTCAGATTCTAACTTTAATTTCAAGAGAAAACTATGTGAATTGTAAATTGATACATGAATTATTGGGACTTGTTATTTGAAGTGGGACTATTTTGATTGTTATTGAATAATACTACAATAATACTAAGATTATTATACCGAATACTTTAAATGAAATAAAGAAAAGTAGCTGATATTTTAATGAAAATTATTCTGATATCCTTTTTATATTTACATATTGAGGTAAGTTTTACATTTTCATTTTACAGAAGTTTAGCTATTCATCTCAATATATTAAAAAATAAATATAAAAAACCTGTACCAACACTTACAGATAAGATCCAATATACAAGGTGTATGATCATATATGTATAGGTACTTGTACTCATTGATAATGAATGACCTAATTCTCATAGCTCCACTTATAAAGTGATACAATCCGTTAATTACTGTACAGTCTGTTGATGATAGTAATGAATCTAAGTCGTTTGAATGTCCTTGGATTTGGATTCTGGATTTTATATTTTTATACATTGGACAGGAAAATATTATATGTTCGACAATTTCGGGTAGGTATTAAATGATTTCAAATTGAGCAAATCATATTTGTTGCAATATTATAGGAATATTATTTACAATATGCAGTTTTTCTATGTTGGTTGTTCGAAGCTGGAGTGGAACTATGTTCACGGCTTTCAGCGACATCGAAATGATTCGACACAAGTCAACACTACGTTCATATTTATCTCTGGATTTCAAGCGATCTGACACCCCCACTCTCGCGTGCAAATGTCGCTAGGAAACGATTGGAGAAGCCCTGTCGCTGGAGATATTTTACGTGTGTTGAATAAAGACAGAACATAACCTATCAGAAAAATAGTGTTAATCAAAATAATAAATAGAGAATAATAAAATAATATATTACCTATATATTATCAGGCGCCTATTTGGCTAAAACTAAAGATATTAAGATCGCCATGTTACCCATTCAAATATTCCTAAGAGTTGTCGCTAATGAGGAAGATCGAAAAAATGTGATTAGGCGATTTAATATGGAAAGAAGGATAATGCGTTCTGACAGTGATCCATTTTCATTACCGGATGATTATTTTGTGAACCTATTTAGACTAACGAAAGATATGGTACACCATATATTATTCCCTGCTCTGATTCATCAAATGGAAACTACTAGTGAACTAGCCATAGAACCCTCACAGAGAATACTAATGACTTTGTACTGTTATGCAGTTGGCTCTTACCAAAGATCTGTTGGCCAAAGTCATTCGTTCCCAGCATGCCAACAGTTTGTATCAAGATGTGTGAGACAAGTAACGAATCTCATAGTTCTTAGTCTAGCAGAGCAATGGATAGTTTTTCCAACTGAAAGACAGCACATCAATCAAATCAAGGGAAGATTCATGGAGAAAACAAGATTTCCAGGAGTACTTGGGGCTATAGATTGTACTCATGTTCCAATACTTGCTCCGAGAGAGGAAGAACATAATTATTTAAATAGAAAAGGCTATCATTCCAAGAATGTACAACTTGTAAGTATCATAGGCTGTCATAGGTTGTGTATATTATTTTCATCAGCATTTTCAATGACTTCTGATTTCAGATATGTGACTATGATTTGAATATATTGAACGTGAATGCTGGTGCCACACATGATTCGTATATTTTCCGTCAATCTGTAATATATGATGAATTAGAAAGGAGGTTTAATGAAGGTGAGCTATAAAATTCCATTTTTATATGAAAGAAAACACTTCCTTTTTTCAATAATGGAACTCTTGAACTCCACTTTTCTAGATAATGATGTATGTATATCTTTGTAAACTCTGGAAAAAATGCTATAACTATTTTTAATTATATTTAATTATTGTATGTTTTATGTCTATCAGCAATAAAGCATTATAAATAAATATTTTTACTTTCAGGAGAACGGAATACCTGGCTATTGGGTGATTCTGGATATCTACTTAAACCATATCTTCTGACTCCAATTTTGAATGCAGAACCAGGAACTAGAGAATTCTGCTATACAACCAGACATGTGAAAGCGAGAAATTGTGTAGAGAGATGCAATGGGGTCCTAAAAGCTAGGTTTCGTGGTCTGTCAGGTGATAGGAATTTAAGATATCCACCAAACTTTGTAGGACAAATAATATATGCGTGTGTAATTCTACACAATATTAGTGTGAGAGGACAGCTGGTTGAAAATAATAATCATTTTGAACCAATAGCAGGAAATTATGAAGTTGCAGAAATGAATGTCAATCTAAATAATGATCAGAGAGGATTTGAAGTGAGGAGGCAAAAAATTGAAAGATATTTTGATTAATTGATCATTTTAATAAAGAAATGTAAATAAATACTTGCATTATTTATTATTGACCAATGCTAACATTTGAAAGATTTATTCACATATATAACTTCAACTCATATTTCAGAAACATAAAACACAAATAAAAAATAATTCTCAGGTACATGAGTATACATAAAACTATCTATAGTACGAGAGCCAGCGACACTCGATCCTACGTGATAAGGAATTGTGATAAGAGTGGTTTCATGATATACTTTACATAGGGCCGAATGCAAAACCGCATTGTCGGCCAAGCATATCCTGTGCTTTTGCACTTATAAAAAATTATTAAGACCTTCTTTTTTTTAAGAAAGTTACGTCATAAGGAATTGTAAAAAAAATACATGGTAAGATAGCTGATATCAAGGAGATTAAGAAAATATATGTCGGCCAGCACTTATCCTGTGCTAAATTCTTGTCGGCCAGGGGCAAAGGGGTCATTTTTCATTATTGCGCTTACGTCATCAAGAATTTCGAAAAAATTTTTATAAATAAAGTTTAGGTCATAAGGAATAAAGGTAAATATGTAGGCCAGGCAAATTCTTGTGCCTAATATGATGTCGGCCAGGTCAAAGTGACCGACTCCCGCCTTGATTCGAGTCGGATGGAAAATCTTTCATTATAATTTTATTCATGTGTAATAACATTAAATTTTCTAATTTTAGTCGTAAATCATCTTATACTTTGCCACGTTTTTGACATGCTCGGCTGATTTTTATCTTCTTGTTTTATTTTTAGACAAAAATAATTTTTCCTCATATTTTTTTATTTAGATACAATAATTACATTAAATAAATTAAACTTATAAATATACGCAGTTACATAAGCATATGATTCAGAAAAGTGTTAGATGTTCACGAATCGCATTCAGATTACTCAAAATCAGAGTCATTGTCTTCCTCATCGTTAGTGGCTTCATTTTCAATTTCAATATCATCTTCGTTTTCATTCACATCTTTTTCCGAGTCTATGACCAATACATCGTCCACAGATAATTGTGTCGGCTCACCTTCAAACCAACGCGGTCTCAATTTCCCATTATGCTTTTCCCACCCATATTCAATGGGATTAAGTAAGGTACATTTAATAAGCGTTGAAGTCTGCCACATGGCTGCAACGTAAATTGTTCTGAGAATCTTTTGCCGCAGCGATTTAAAGCATGGTGACGGAGCAAAATTATGGACCTCACCAAATACAGGGTGTTTCTTAAGTAATCTAAAATATTATATGGGGCGCTTCGTTACTCAATTTTAAGACGAAAAGTTCATATAAACATGTGTGATAGGTGTTGTCGTTTATGAGAAACAGGGTGTTGTACGTGAAATTAATTTTTCTTGGTGACGCTACTGATTTATATTTTTTTTATTATTTTATTACAAGCAACATGTGTTAAACATAAAAAAAATAATACATTTCAGAGCAAATGTTCAAAATGTCCACCTCCAGCTAAAATGCAACAATCCGCTCGATGTCTAATGGATTGTCGAATACGTTCGAAGATACCAGGATTGTTACGAATAACATTACAGCCGTCTATGATACGATTTTGAAGATCTTGTACGTTTAATATCAGTGTTGTGTAAACAAGCGATTTCAAATATCCCCACACACAAAAATCCAGAGGATTGTGTCCAGGTGATCTAGGGGGCCACGGGTGTGGAGATCCTCGTCCGATCCAATGGCCTGGAAAAACATTATTTAAAAACTCGCGTACAATCACTGAAAAATGTGGAGGAGCTCCGTCATGCATGAACCACATGCGCCTTCTAATAATAATAGGTACATCTTCCAAAAGAAGTGGAAGTTCATTTTCTAGAAAATGTTGGTATGTTTCACCGGTTAACCGTACAGGAAGGAAAAATGGTCCAATTAAATAATCATCGAAGATGCCAAGCAAAACATTGACCGAAAATGTTTGTTGAAATCGTTTTACACTTATGGTATGTGGATTTACATCTGCCCATATGTGGTCATTATGAAAATTCATAATCCCATGTCTAGAAAAGTTGGCTTCATCCGTAAATAGAATATTGGCCACAAAATTCGGATTGTTCGCGATTTCACGTAAAATCCATTGACAATACTGTATGCGTAATGGATAGTCAGTAGGTAACAAATGTTGAACACGTTAAACGTGATATGGATACAATAAATTATCTTTTAGAATATTCCAAACAGTTTTGTTACTGACATTTACTTCATCTGCAACTTTTCTTGTACTCGTTTCTGGATGTTGGTCAATAATTTGAAGAATCTGGTTTTCCAATTGGGGATTTCTCGCAGTTCTGGGTCGTCCAATAATATTCTTCGATTTAGCAAAAGTTCCAGTTTCTTGTAAAAGAATATGTAACTTAGTAAACGTATCTGAACATGGTAAACGATTATTTGGATAACGCTGGGCATACGTACGTCTAGCTTCTAAGGCATTACCATTCGCTAATCCGTACAAAAAATGCATATTAGCCATTTCAACATTAGTAAACACTGGCATAGTTATTAACTAAACACAGAGTCAATCAAATAAAAATGTACGATTTTTGCGTTGGTTTTCAAATTTGACACTTGTCAACATTATTTCAAAGGCCACTTAGAATAAGCATGTTTTTGCGTATTACTTCTAAAAACCAGTAGCGTCACCGGGAAAAATTAATTTCACGTACAATCAGAACTGACTTATTACAATAAATTCAACACCCTGTATCTCATAAACGACAACACCTATCACACATGTTTATATGAACTTTTCGTCTTAAAATTGAGTAACGAAGCGCCCCATATAATATTTTAGATTACTTAAGAAACACCCTGTATATTAGGTGGATGAGTCGGGGTTGTCCATTGTGCAATCCAGATGTCCAGAAGTGGTATCGCTTAGAGGCAAACGACAAGTTGGTGCTATCACATCAGCAAAAAGAGGTACACTTATAACCATCGTAATGTGTATAAATGCGGCAGGTGATTTTGTACCACCAATGATCATCTTTCCACGTAAAAACAAAAATGAGCTACTAAAAAAGCTGCTTGCTTTTCACCCATCTGGGTGGATTCAAACAGATTTATTTACAAAATGGTTTGACCACTTTCTATAAAAAGCCAAACCTTCAGCAACGAATCCAATACTGCTGATATTAGACGGCCATTATACTTAAACTAGAAATCTAGATGTACTTATCAAAGCTAAAGACAATAATGTTACTATTTTATGCTTACCACCACATACATGAATAAAATTATAATGAAAGATTTTCCATCCGACTCGAACCAAGGCGGGAGTCGGTCACTTTGGCCTGGCCGACATCATATTAGGCACAAGAATTTGCCTGGCCTACATATTTACCTTTATTCCTTATGACCTAAACTTTATTTATAAAAAAATTTTCTGATGACGTAAGCGCAATAATGAAAAATGACCCCTTTGCCCCTGGCCGACAAGAATTTAGCACAGGATAAGTGCTGGCCGACATATATTTTCTTAATCTCCTTGATATCAGCTATATTACCATTTAATTGTTTTTACAATTCCTTATGACGTAACTTTCTTAAAAAAAAGAAGGTGTTAATCATTTTTTATAAGTGCAAAAGCACAGGATATGCTTGGCCGACAATGCGGTTTTTTATTCGGCCCTATGTAAACTATATCATGAAACCACTTTTATCACAATTCCTTATCACGTAGGATCGAGTGTCGCTGACTCTTAGACTACTAGTACCTATATCAGTCTTTTCAAGATTCATACCAATCATACCATGATATACAGACTCATGAAAATATCTTATGAAGTTTTGTCATTGATAATTTTTAATAAAGCATCACTTATATTACTCAAGCTGGAGGCAATACTTTCTAAATTATTATCAATACTTTTCAACACAGATAATGTTTCATCATTCATTGTTTTTATTTCTGTTGTCATGTCTACTATTTTTCTCCTTCTATTTGTAGAGGCTGATTTACTTTTTTCTTCAGGTTTCTTATTCACTTTGATTGAATCTGTGACAGTTATATTACTTTGATTTGGTTCCTCCAGAACACTATATGTGTGGTCATCATCATGATCAACTAGCTCACACGTTGTTGGTGAAACAGTATAGGTCTCCAAATGCATAGATGGCTGAAGAAAATCATGTGCAGATACAGAAACTTCTTGAGGGTTCTCAACCATGATGATGGGTTCTTTTTCAGATACTTGTGATTGCCTCTGAACATGATGACGTCTTACACCAAATTCTTGGATTCCATCATCTCCTTTAACAGCAGATTTGCCCATTAAAGCCAGGAGTCTCTCTTCCTGTTGTGACCACTTAATATGAGGAGATTGTCCTCCCCCAGTTCGCTTCTTCGATTTTTCAATGTCTGCAGCTTTAGCCTTCGTCTTTGATTTCCAGTCAGTTAGCCTCTATAAAAAATATAATTGGAATTATTCGAAATTGGATATATAATATATAAGTACCTAATAACAAACTTACCCTTTTATATTCATTTTCTGTGAGTGTTCCATATCCCAATCCATTCAATTGATTGGTAAGTTGTTCCCATAGCTTTGTACTGAACGAGTTTCCCAAAGAACCTTTGAATTTATTTGTTATTATTTGTGAATTTTTTCGGCAAAATTAAGGATAACCTCGTGATGATCGATGTTCAAACGCATTTTTATGTAGGAGTAGGATGAAATCTAAGGAACTAAGGTTGAATCAAATTATTATAGGTTATGAAAAAAATATTTACACATAACACAGCACAGAACTAAAGATTCTATGACAGAACACCAAAAATGAAGCAAGTTTGCAACTAAAACGCGTTTAGCATGAAAATTCCTAATCGGTTATCGAATCGGCCGAGTTCAGCCGACAAATTATTTCGACAAACACATTCGCCTGAACATAGTGCGTCGTGCTCCCAATGTCGAAATCGCTATCGCTTCGATTCTATCGCTTATTAGCGTGAACGTGGTTCCACTGCTGAGCTACAATCCTTTTAACATGAAGTGGCATTGCATAGTATAGGCAGTTTTTTGTATGAATTTCATTCTGCAAAAGATGTTTATATGAAGGATGTCGGATACTCAGTAAAATTCTCATTTGATCATCTTAAACAGTGAACAACTAAACGGTTGAACGAAACGTCCACTATTTATTCGCAAAATACGTTTTTAAATTCAATGACAGCCTTTTCGTCAGATTGACATATTGAAGTTACATTTTGTTTGTTTGCAGCTAGGTACCTGATACCCCATACCATGAATGTGCCACCTCTGTATCTGCTCACTTCCCGAACATGTCCACATGTCCCTGTTCCACATTTCAAGATCTTCACACTCTTGTTCGACGAGAGTCTGGGTGAAATCCAAACCTAGATCTGTGACTGAATAAAACTGTTGCCCAATCTTGAGTAGCCCAATTCTGATATTCTTAACACCCTTCCAGTGTTGAAGCGCGCTTACCTCTAGACAGAGGGGGTGCATGTCAGAGACCGTCCAATGAACAAGTTGGCTTAATGAAGACGATTTCGCACTGTATCTCGACCAATAGAAAAGTTATGCGCTCTTTGGAAAGTCGTAACTAATTCATCAGGAGCAGTTATTGTTGGTTGCCTCCCAGCTCTTAAAATTAAAAAGTTGCTGTTCGTTAAATGTCTTCTTTCCATGATAAAACACAATAATTGATATGTAGTCACTAGACAATATCTTTATTAGATAGATCAAATTGGTAATTTATTTAAAATTTAAACAGCCTAGCAATTCTACTTTTTCCAAGTCTCAGGATTGTTTTACTTTTTGCAACTGTTTTAAACGAACCACCATATTTATCATTAGAAATTGAACTAATACATACATTCCAAGTGCATATTAATTTAATACAGATACAGAAATTAATTTTATCTAATTAATTATATTTTTAAAATATTCCTAGACTTTTTCGACGTATGCATATTATCGCAGAGCTGAAGCTTTAAAGCTGACGATATGAAATATGAACAAGCGGTTCGTTCAATGCGTAAGCATTCACTAAAATAGGGAGGGATAGGGCTTAAAGTGTTTTTGTGAAAATCAAACAGATCTCAACGATGGTTTTAAGAAAAGCTGCTTCAAAAATTGATATTTAGTTTCTTTGGTAAAAGTATTTTAACGTTTATATTAACCCTTGATGGTGTAAAATAAAAGATTAATGTTAATAACAGTTGTCTGCAAAGTTGGAGTGTTGTTATGCGACATGTTGCCTCACTCCACAGACGAATTTTTAAAAAAATCTTTTGTTAAAGACTACTTTTTGAATTGGCGAGAATCTGATGTACGTATGCCCTAAATGTATGACCTGAAACTGACAATAGTTGTTTATTTTAGTAAGATGGACTTCCGCAGAGTAAGGGTTAGTACAATAAATTTAATATATCACTTCTTTCATTTTAATGTTACTAGTACTCTGGTTCAAATAATTTGGTTTATCATCGATTATAAACATATTCCTGAAATTTATTGTACTAACCCTTACTATGTGAAAGTTCATCTTATTCAGAACAATAAACAACTATAAGGTTGAATTAACTTTCACTATTTATTCGTTAAATACTTTAAATGTAATGACAGCCGTTTCGCTATAGAAATAGCATCGTCAGATTGACATATTGAAGTTACATTTTGTTTGTTTGTAGCTAGGTACCTGATGTTGATTAGGTAGTATTAAGGCTAGACCAAGTATGGAAATAATAAGACATAACATTATTAAATCCTAGATGTTATTAGCCCTAAGGGATTATCCTGGATGTATTTCCCTCTAAGATCAGTATAACTGAGCAATGATATGGAAAAACCAGGAAAAAACTATATCATGCTGATCTTTACAATAACTTAATGTATTTGTGTTACAATTACGTCTTATCTATGTATAAAATGAAGACTCAATCAAAGTAAACAGTTTAATAGTGGTGAACTTCCAAGATTTATTTGTTCATTAACTATTTTATATTGTTGATCTGCTAGATGTCTTTTGATTTCAAGTTCTTCGAGGAAATCTAAATTTTGTTTTTTATTACAAGTGTGTAGTATTTGGATGTCATTGGTGTGTATGAGTGAGTGTGGATGTTCAAGAACGTGTTTTGCATAGTTTGACTTATCTGGTTGTTGTAATCTATATGCTCTTAAATGTTCATTGAATCTTATTTCAAAATTTCTTTGTGTTTGACCTATATATACAGCATTACATTTTGGACAATTAATTTTGTAAACACCAGATTTTTCTAATTTGGGTAATTTTGTTTTTACATTTAACAATTGTGTACCAACATTATTGTGTGATTTGAATGAAATTATTGCAGATGTTGCCGAAGCTATTATTTTTGAAAATGTATTAGAAATATTTTCACAATATGTAATACTTTTATAACTTTTAATTTCTTTAGGTTGTTGAGGGAATATTAGTTGTAGTGACATTTGCTGTTCTTTCTTATTAATTAATTTATTTATCAAATGTATTGGATAGCCATTAGATGTTGCTATTTGTTTTATAATCTAAATGTCTTTATTAAAATTATTTTTGTTCATTGGAATTGAAAATGCTCTATGTATCATAGAATTATAACAACTACTTCCTGGGCTATATGCCCCAACGGACATTGAATTACATTCCAATAGAAAACGTGATGGCGACCGACTTCGTCGATACTTACAACCATCTCTATCGATTTGCAAATTAACAGGAAGAACACTACTCGTAGACCGGTTTCGACATTATTGGGTCTCATCAGTACGAGGTAAGTAGTTCTTCTCATCCCGCAGAGCAGGATGCAAAATGATTCTTTCACGCCAATACGTAAACCGTGAACCCACGATTCCATGATAAGTAACTAAAACATTATTTAAAAAAGATAACAGTTTCAAATTTAATTCTTAAAACCAAGAAATTCAATTTAACGTTTTGAACTTGTAAGAAACTTATTTTTCGAATACAAAGTGGAAGTTTCGTTCAAACGTTTAGTTGTTTACTGTTCTTATTAAGATGGACTTTCACGTAGTAAGGGTTAGTACAATTAATTTCGTCTTCACGTCCCCTATCATTCCCCGAAAGCATGACCTTCTTCAGGAACCACCTTGTATAGTATGATGTATTACTCTTATGCCCGATTTTAACGACCATATTCTGCTACCTACTAAAAAATTCATCCAAATTGAATTTATGAAAACCTTTCCGCG
Source organism: Ophraella communa (assembly GCA_035357415.1). Classification (NCBI taxonomy): domain Eukaryota; kingdom Metazoa; phylum Arthropoda; class Insecta; order Coleoptera; family Chrysomelidae; genus Ophraella; species Ophraella communa. The sequence continues at coordinate 12,293,728 of CM068995.1, read as the reverse complement.
CAATGCGCAGAAGGCTAGAGGCAGTTGAAAATCTCATGGGCTATGACCTTGAATATGTATGCGCCGAACTTAATGGCAACAATGGTCAAAATGATTAAAATACGATCTGAAAACGTTGACTCAATTGCACGTTAAATTCAATAGCCCAGTCTAAGTTGCTTGATTATAGAATTTTTTATTTAATAAAAATTGTACATTATATAGATGCATAGATTTATTTAATCACATTAAAAATAAATATAAAAGTTTGTGACAAGTTAAAATACATAAAAATACAAATCACAACAATGGTTGACAACATCTTCATTGTCTTCATATTCCGATTCGCTCTCGCTACTTTCGTTTCCTATATTTATTACTAAATTGTGCACAACATCCATAATATGCTCTCTTTCCATGTATTCGTTTTCAACTTTACCAACATGGGCGCAAATATTCTCCCAATGTTAATTTTACATTGGCAAATTTTTCTTCCGTTAACTTCCACACACTTGAAAGTGAGGTTACAGGAAGCTACGTCACTGCCCAAATTTTTTCTATTGGATTCAGTTCCGGATGGTAAGGTGGCAAACGCAACGTTAGCATGTCATTTTCTGCTAATATTTCGTCGATTACATATCTTTTATTTAGAGGTTTGTGCATTAGAATTAAATTGTACAATTCTGTTTTAGTGTCAGCCATATTATAAAAAATGTTTCTTTCACTTGCATCGCATCTTTCTTCCATGATAAATTGGGAAGTGGTTCAACGAAAGTATTATGGTAAGAGGCATTATCTAATACTAGTACACATTTTTTCGGAGCGTTAGGAATAAACTTTTCCTTTCGCCATTCGTAAAAATTTTTGGTCTTCATTTCGTTGTGATAATCGCCCGTTTTAAGTCCTGATTTGAATATCAACAAAGCATTAGGTACAAAACCCGATACACCTCCAGCATGTAAAATAATCAATCTTTTACCTTTGGCTACTGGTGATTTCAAACACATATTTTGTCCACCATCCCACATTTTAGGTACAGTATGTCCTTCTTCTTTATATTTTATTTTAACTTTCTCAAGTATTCAATCCGGTTTGATTTGATGTAATGTTTTTCCGTTAAACTTTTTCTATTATCCTCAGTTTTCTTAACACTAAACTTCACAAGTCTTTACTATAAATACAACTAACTAACAAAATACTAATGTTCAAATACAAAACCACAAAAATAAACTAACTATTTAAAAACTAAACCTCGACTGTACTAATACTCCGTATGCGACACGATGTTCAATCACTGACAATTTAGTTTAGACTAAAATTATCTACTTATGTTTTCACAATAGTTAGTAGGGCTTATTAGAAACCGAATCGTGTAGACTGCGCAAGGGTGACTCATAGCCCATGATATTTTCGACTGCCTCTAAAAGACAGTCACATTTCAGACGGTAACAGAAGGCATTTTGTTCATAGGCGTCGCTTGGTTGTAATTGTTGAAAAAATAAAGGGTTTTGTATTTTGGTGTAGTAGTTCTTCATTAAATTAATTAAGTAACCCTTACTTTTTGGAAGTCCATCACACTAAGAATAATAAAAAAACTCTTCGTTTTAACAAAACTTCCACTCTTTATTTCAAAAATTGTTTTTTTAACCTCAATGACAGCCGTTTCACTAGAATTATCATCGTCAGATTGACATATGTCAATCTGACGATTAATTCTAATTCTATTATCTTAATTAACGTATCCATACAACGCTCCATTATGTTAATGGAGCAGCCAAGATAAGAAATAGTATTTGAGGAACTTTTCAGGAAAATAATTAAGTCTATAATCTTTTGCAAATGCAGAAAGCAGTACTACACCACTTAAGAATGTCTGAATCACTTTTCCAGATTATTTGACTAAGTAATAACTTTTACATTTTTTCTTTTCTTGCTTTGTTTCTTGCAAACGATACATAAGAATTTTTTTGATTGTTATTGTGATTTTGTACTAACTAACAGATAAAGTAGCCAATCCCACGAGCTTCCTTCTTGAGTAGAGTATATGTATTGGAATGTGGATCCTGCCAGAAAGACATAAAATCTTCCAAATAAATACCTATAATTATTTCTTGTTAATTATACCCTGTCAGCAGGGTTGCCGCTCCAGAGTTTTTTGTACTAGAGGGTCTTTCGAAATTGTGCTGAATGGTACTAAATCTCAGATGCTATACCCGTAAGTAAAAGAGGAAGCGGGGTGAGGTTAGAAAAAGAGATTAAGAAAGCTTTCATTTTACATAAGGTTCATTCATGTCTGTATAAACTTGTTTTTTATCTTTTATTTGAAGAGATCAACTTCAAGCAAGTAGATCAATCAAAGTATGGAACTTTTCAAATTGAAGCCATCAAAACAGGTTAATAGCCAGTGAAACATTTTTAGAATTTTATTCATATATTTGTTATAAACAATGCGAAATAAATAAACAGAATAAAAAATCAAAGTTTGAAGACAACAAAATAATCCTCCTAAGAGACAAATTTTCATTTTTGAACTAGATTCAAATAAATTGTACTGACGTAGGTACTAAATGTGACTGAAATGCATTAAAAAAGGGCAAAACGGCAACCTTGCCTGGCAGGCTGTTAAAAACAGCGATAACAGGTCGCTTATCAATTGTATGTTAAACATTGATCACTCAACGGTTAAATCACTTTTGGAAAGTTTGTTGTTTATTGTTGTTAATATTTAAAAAGTAAACTAAGTTACGGTTTACGTATAGTAAATAAATTTAGGTACTCTATTTATTATTTAACTAAATTTTCTTTAAAACACCTTTTCAAACTCGTTAATTACTGTATTTTGACCGGTTATTTTTATCATATACAATATTTACACTATTTTTACAAGACAGGGACGTATCTATTTCAATTTTGTTTTCCCCATTTGCAATTTTGCGAATACAAATCTTTTTTTAAACTCATATACTTAGTTGCAAATTTTATTATCTAAATTTAAATGCATGTAATAATATATCCTTGACAAACATACTACATAATTTGATAAAATATTTTTCAAATAAAGTACAAAATTCATGGGCAACAACCTGTAGAACACAACAAAGTACGTATAATCCATGAAATAAGTAATGAGTTTAATACAATGGTCATAAAATGATTTAATTACTTTGGGATTTATATTTTATTCCATTTAAGTCAGATGTTGTTTATAATATTCTTCTTTTGGTATAATGAACGACACATTTTGTGTGGTTGACTATATATGATTCATTGATACAATTTTTAGGTGTAGTTTTTATGCTCTTATCTAATCCATTTATTTAAATGTTATCTTTTAAGTACACCCTAAAACTTACGGAAAAACCTGTTTCAGTTGTATATTTGTAGGCAGATAATAGTAATAATGTGCCAAAGTAGAAATTATTATCGAGCCCCGAGACAATAGTACACTTTTCTACCGTGGCTAATATAGCACTTTTTTCACTAGTAGCTGTCTAGTTTTTTTTAAATATTGGTTTTTAAAGCCGATACAAAGTTTGGACGGGTCAACAGTCACTCCCGTTTCACATGACATGACAGTGACAAGGCAATCGATAACATATATATATCGAATCATTTTTGATTTGATAATAACTGTTGTGTTGTTAAAATCGCTATGAAAATACATGGATAAGTCAATTGATTCTCATTTTTGAATAAGTGGGTGGACTATTAAATGAGTAATGAAAAATCGGGTTATTATTGTCGTGGTATTTAGTGGATCCGAGACAATAATACACTTTTCATTTTGTCTTTTTTTTTCGGGCTGAAATGGGAAACTCATGATCGATGGGACCTTATCCAGAACCCAACAGTGTTGGACTCACCCTATCATTTTTTATAAATTAAAAATTTGTTTTGAAATTTTACTCACACACGCCGACATAAATATAATATGCTTTAGAAAACCCATCCCACTAACCATATACTACCAGATCTTCTAATAAAAACGAGAGGTCCAGGAGTCTATGCGAAGTAGACTATTCTACCACCCTCTGTCATTCCGGCAGGACCTCATCGCTTTTTCGGGTCGCGGGCATTTCTCCCTTTTCCCCCTTTAAATATGAGGCCTCCACTAATTTAGGTACTTTATTTTGAATATTCTGTATAAGTTTTTTATTTCATTTCATTTTTCATTTTCAGGACATCTTTTGTTAGAAGAAGAAATTTTCACACCCCGAAGGCACAATGTAGTAGTTCAAACGATTGTAGATTTTAGTTAAAATTTTAGTGTTGCCTATTATAGTATATTTCTATTAAGAAAGGTGGTCACACTATTTTCGTGGTCTGCCAGGTAGATTTATTGACATCAGGTTAAATTTTATCCTTAGAACATGAAATAGTAAGGAAGTATTGCTCGTTCAAGGACAGTTGACCGGGATGGTTATTCAAGAAAAATAGTAGAATAGAAAAATAATTTCCTTGAAACATATCTATTATTCAGTATGAACAGTGGCGGATCACCGCACAGGCGCATGAGGCGCTCGCCTCGGGCCTCGCTTCAGGGGGGCCTCAGAATTGATAAAACTAATAGGTTTTGATGATAATATAATTTAAAAAAAAAAGGTAAATTAAACATAAAAACTAAAAAAAAAAAAAATGGCGTTAAAAGTCGCTAATATAAACAACCCTGCTTTACTCTTGTATCTAATTACAACAATATGCCAACAATAAAAAAATACAATTTTCCATCCCTTTCTTGGCACGGCCAATGGGGGGGGCCTCCAAATGAAGTTGCGCCTGGGGCCTCGGAAAGCCATGATCCGCCACTGAGTATGAACACTAATCATTATATATTAAAATAACCATTTTAATAAGGAAAGTAGAGGAAAAAAAATAGTATAACATTTCCTAAAATGGGGGTACTAGATTTAAGGAAATAAAACCAGTTATATACTACACAATTTTTATTAAAATTTTTCATTCTACAACTATTGGTCCTTAAATTGAATTTTGTGTAAACATGTCTAATTTTTTCTACATTATTTATTTTACTTTACATATATAATAAATTTTTGTTTTTAAATATACTTCACAGATGCTTTTTATAAGTTGTTTCCTACGAGGACTTTCAGAAGTAGATGGTAGAGTTTCAGGAACAGGAACTGGTGAAATAGTTTCACTGCTAGTAGTTATTATCTCTTCAGCATAAGGGTAATTAGTCCTTACCTGCATAGAAAAGGTATATATTAGTGAAATATATGTTTAAGTAAAATATCTGTAAATAGATTTGAGAAAAAATATAGATTTGGTCAATGTTATTAAAGCAATTTGTGGATGTAATAATTACTTACATATTTCATTCTTGCGATTTTAATTGTAGGTATAGCATTTGGTACTAGTATAACAATTACTGAAGAAGTTCTATCAAATGATTGTTCTGTAAAATGTTGTGAGCATAAAAAGCTATTCTTGTCTGGACTCCAGTTATCTTTATCCAAAATATTTAACCAATTGCGTCTAATATGTGTTAATGTGTTAATTAATACACAAATACATTTATTGTACAACGTTGCTTTAGAATACTCCATAGACATAAAAATAATTGACATATACAGTTATGAGATTAACCAAAAAATTGTAAATTAATGATAATTAAAATAAAATATCCTCTTTCCATTATTGATACGCCTATGTCACTTTAAGTAGATAGGTTAGGCATCAATACAAAGTATTAATTTAATTTAAACATCAATATATAGTTTACGCGTATATAATGTATATTTATTATAATAATAGCTACTTACCAATAAATAATTAATCCAAATTTTTAACAGAAACTAAATTTTTATAACTTGTAAAAAAACTATGAGTCATAAATGGTTATCCAATATGGCCGACTTCCGTCACCAGATTTTAACATTGTAGATATAACATAAACTCCTTCCTTACTATTTTATGTTCTAAGCGGTTCTAAGATTTTATCCAACAGTTAAACTGTGTATTAGCTTCAACTAGCGGGTAAGTCAGATAACTACAGGATAGCCCATAATACTATATAACCTAATTTATACCGTAGTCTGAAGTAGTGTTTGTATTTTATGCAAGGGTTGTATTACAACATCAAAGAGACAAAGATATGTCTAAGAATATGAATAAGATAAAAAGAGGGAACAACTTCGCTCCTGAAGAAATTTTAAACCCCTGGAAACAGAAAAAAATTATTGAAAATAAAAAACACATGGTACAACTTGGAAATTGCTTAGAAGAAAGTCGAAAGAAGTTTTAACAGTTGGAGTAGTGGCCCTGTAAGAAATATGTTTAATAATCTATCAGTTCGAAATTCGAGTTAATCTTCAATTAATTTTGCCTTAAAATTATGGTCTGTTTAAGGCCTCTGTTTGTGTTGAAGAACTTCCACGATATCTTATTATTATTCTTATTATTATTCTTAACTTCAGTAAACCCTTATCAGTATTTAACAGTATTTTGATCTATCGACAGAAAACTTATTCCTTAGCACTGTATTTGGAAACTATTAACGTTTTTACAAACCTGAATAATTATTAGAGAGATTTTAAGCCGCTTATATGATTGACGTTATACGTTATCGGTTATTTTGCTCATGCGCATTAGTTAAAAAATAACCGATGACCTCAATAAGCGGTTACCTATTCCGTTACTTACGTCGAAATAAACGAAACGTTAGAGAGATTTTAAGCCAGTAAATTTAGCGGCTGTTTTAGACTACTTTATGGTTATTTTTATTAACGGTAACGATTACTTCGACAAAATAAAAGTGAGATTTTAAGCCAGTAGAAATAACGTCCAAATTTAATGAATGTCACTTAACCTCATCTAAGAATAACACCTGTTAAATTTGTCATTATTTCATTCATTGTTTATCACAAAAAACAAAATTAAGAAAAATGTGAAACAACTAATCTAATAGTAATACCTTTTTTAGGTTAATTCTGTCGTATTACCGTAGACAACTTCATAATATTTTCGGTGTTGCCAGATTCAATTTATTTTCTAGCTTCAGCCCAAATGTGATAAATTTAAAGTATGGTTTTGTTTTAACCACATTGCTATTAAAATACTAATTCGCAAATATTTGCAGTAAAATTAATCTCTCCTAATGCTTTTAAATTATTCTAATACACGTAATAAAACATGTAAATTTAAAATGCTCTAACATTTGGACGATATAATGCAACAAGTGGCAACGTAGATGCTGCAAAAATAACGATAACGGTGAGATGCGTAACTTTATTTCTCCGTAACTAACGGAATCCGGTATGGTTAATAACGATAACTAATTTCATAAACGAATAATATATAGACTAAAATTTAATTGATTTATAAAATATAGTTGAGTTATATCAACATTAATTTGTTAAGAACATTATAAATCTGTGTAAAATAAAATGTCATATTTTTCAGAATATTTTAATATGAGTGTATGGTACCCTTTAGATGTATAAAAGTCCAAAATATTTGCATTAGAATCTGATATAAGCATAACATTAATAGAATGCTTTCCTTTTCTATTGATATATACATGTGGTGGATGATCTTCATCACTTAATGGGGGAGCCTGAATATCAACATGGGTTCCATCAATAACTCCCAAAACTCCTCTAAAACCGTATTTTCAATAAAATCCTTGTTTTATATCCCTTTTTTCTTCAGGTGTTGTAGGAAATTTCACCCATTCAGGCAAAAGATGCTGGGTAATAGCTGAACAAATTTCTGTTATCGCTCGGCTCATACTAGTTTGACTCATTGCCAGCCATGCACATGATCCAACTGAATTTTGGAACGATCCAACTGCTAAGAAATTTAAAGTTGCAAGAACGTAATAAGTAATTACAATAATCTATTAAAAAAGATTATCTGAAATTAGACATTGCTATAAAAGTTACCTTTTTTTCAAGAGGTAAATATTTACAAAATTCGTAAATATCTACGAGAATCTGTAAGCCACAGTTGCTCTCAGAATTGCAAATTTCTTACAGTCCTGTAAAATCTTACAGATATTTTTTACAGTTGGCACAGAATCGCACTATAAATCGCCTTTTTGTTGAAAAACAAAAAATGAATAAAGTTTGATAAATCCTATTTGTATTATTTACATTTTAAAATTTCTTGTGTGCAGTAAGTTTGTTTAATTTTTCATTTGTAAGTGTCTAGAAACATTTTGAGTAAAAATGAGTAGTTTAACAAACAGCTCAAATCGTGGCTTTAGTTGAAGATGGACGATCTCAGCAATATGTTGCTAAAATCATGGGAATCAACCAATTTAGCGTTTCTAGAGTCTTAAGAAGGTTTAGAGAAACTAGAAGTTATAATAGAAGACCAGTTCCAGAACGTCCCAGGTGTACTAATCCTGCAGATGACCGTTATTTAAGAATTCAGACTCTGCGATCTCGTCATGTTACAGCAAGGCAACTACAAAATGTTCTCTCTGGAGTCCGTAATGTTAGAATATCTGTCAGTACGGTTAGAAACAGATTAAGAAATTTTGTAATCAGACCCAGAATGCCTGTCTCTACTCCATTGTTAACTAGAGTACACCGTGTAGCACGTTTAAGGTTCGCAAGAGAACATGTTAATTGGGAGATTAACGATGGAACTAATATCCTACCAAGATTTTCACTTCTTGGATCCGATAGACGTATTCCAGTTTATAGACGCGCAGGTGAGCGATTTGCTCAGTGTAGCATAAGAGTAGCCAGAAATTATGGAGGTGGTTCGATTATAGTATGGGAAGGCATCTGTTTTGAAGGCCACACGGATTGTGTTTCGTAGGGGATCACTGGCAGCTGGTATATAAGGGAGGTTCTTGAGGAAACTGTAAAGCCATTTGTTGCAATAATTGGGGATAATTTTATTCTAATATACGATAACGCACGCCCGCGCATTGCCAGAATAATAATGGAATACCTTCAAAAGGTTGGTACCTATCCCAGTTTTAGGTTGGCCAGCAGTTAGTCCAGGCCCAAACCTAATCGAACATGTTTGGGACTACCTGGACAGGCGCAAGTTTTAGATTGGCTAGCAGTTAGTCTAGTTTTTCAAGGAGGTTGCGCTAATGGCCATGCTACGATTGCGCACGGCTGGTGTAAACCCCGAGGTAGGAATGGGTCAACTGAGGCTGGGCCTATGGAGGGAGGCACTCACTGCGGTGCCTCTGCTACAGGCGGCCGGTGACGCCCAGGTTTTTGTTTAATAAACCCTACAAAATACAAATAAAACAGAACACTAAGGCGGATGCTGCAAATGCAATACGCATATACACAGACGGCTCAAAAACCAAGGAAGGATCAGGATGTGGAGTCTACTCCAGATCACGTAGCCTAAGGATTAAATGGGGAATGGGAAAAAATACCAGCGTGGTTCAAACAGAACTGGCTGGTATCTCAATCGCCGCAAAAGAGCTAACCAAATTTCTGGCAAAAACATAATAATCTGCACTGATACTAGACAAGCCCTACTAACCTTGAATAGACAACGTTTTATCTCAGGGTTAGCACTAGAGTGCCACCAAGATTTAGCTAACGCCTCGGTAGATACTAATATCGTACTAAGGTGGGTGAAAGGGCACGACAGGAGCAAAGGTAACCGTATTGCTGACTCTCTGGCCAGGATGGCGGCTGGACTGAAAATTTTGGGATCAGGCGACACCCATGGTTTGACGACTTCGACAATTGCGGAACTAGCCAAACGTTACACCCGTACTCAATTCCTTAAGAGATGGAATGACACCAGGATTACCCTGGGCGACCCTGAGAAGCTGGATACGAATAAATATTTGGCGATGACCAGGAAGAACCTACGTTTAACAGTGGGATTTCTTACTGGACACTGTCAACTAAGGAAACACCACTATATTATGGGGCTAGTGGACATACCTCTATGCAGGAGGTGTGAACAGGAAGATGAAACTGTCAGGCATGTCTTATGTGAATGTCCGGAGCTATCGTCGATAAGAGAGTGTGTGTTCGGTGAGTCTTGGCCTACACCTGCCGACATTAAGGAGATGTCCCCTGGTGACCTGTCTTCCTTCCTGGATAAGGCAGGATGGACAATGTGCTAGGAGGGCGAGTCCTTGGGAGGATGTACAATGAGCCATATTGTGGCCTAAGTGCTGTGGGTCTATACTCACCCTTCCTACTCTACAGATAACAGAGATAGTCTAGTTTTTTAGCGAAACAGCTGTAATTGTGATTTTAAACCCAATTTTTTCAATTAAACTTGGAAGTTGAGTTAAAACGAAGAGTTTATTTATTATTCTTATTAAGATAAACTTCCAAAAAGTAAGGATTAGTACAATAAATCCAACTGAACATGTTTGGGATTACCTGGACAAGTGCATAAGAACTCGTAATATCGCTCCAGAAAACCTTGATGAGCTGGGAAATGTTTTAACAGAAGAATGGGAAAATTTGGATTTGGATTACATAAGTGACCTGATAAGAAGCCTTCTACGGAGAATGAGAGATGTTATTAGAGACAGAGGTGGCAATACCAGATACTAAAATGTTAAATTTATCGTTTAAATGTTTTATTTTGTTACTTTGTAGTATTTGATTTTTCTAGAATAATTGATATTTTAATTATTTATGCCAATTATTTTTAGATTTTTAATTTTAATTAAATATAAACCTAATTCCTATCATTTCCCAGAAAAATGAAAAGAGAATAATAAAAACTTTATTCATAAATCACTTATCGATACTTTTTGTGACGAGTGTAGTAGAATTGGTTACAGGGAAATATTAAAATTCTTGTCTATTAGGTAAAAAGATAACAGTACTTATCAAATCATATATCAGTGATAAAAATTATGAGCACGGTAAAGATACCTTGTCGATATTTTATACAAATTGTTAGTTTTATGTAATGTGTACTGTAACCTGTGTTTAATTGTTGTTAAAAAAATAGGTGAGATTCATTTTCCACACATATATTTATACATAATAGTTTATTATTTGATTTTGGGTTTTTAAAATACATCACAACGTTGGGTGATAATCACTCAAGCATATTTTTTATTTAAATGTATAGGTATTGTTGCATTAATTTAACAAAAGCATAGTTTAATGTAACGTCTTAAACAACTTTTTAAATATTTTAGTGAACTTCTACAAAAGAACTCAACTTAACTAACTTGAGTTCCTCAAAAATCATTAATTATTTTTAAAATAAGCCCTCGTTTAAATTACATAAACTTTTAAACAAAATAGAATTATACTATAAAGCATTTTAGCATTTAAAGGAACTTCCTAGCTTTAAAACTTCGGTTTTTTATTCTTCTTAATATTTTTAAAAATTCTTATTTTCAATTCCGAAAAATAGAAGAAATATATAGTACCCACATTTTTTTATGTCACTTTCCGATATAATTCAATGTTAAATGACTAAATAAAAAGTATTTATCTACTAATTCAAACATATAAGATTAGGTAGGACTTTAAAATGCCAGTTCTCGTAAATAATGAATATAATATAATATTAAAATTTCTTCACTTCACTCCTCTTCCACTTGAAAAATTATCTAGAGTTGTTTTCCGAGAATATTCTATTTAATCAGATTTCCACGTTTTATGGTAATAGGATAATCTCTTCGCTATAAATAATGAACGGCAAAACAAACTAAGTGCTAATAATAATCCTTAATAATTTTATACAGTGCTAGCCAAAAGTCCCCAACCCCCCTCCTTTATTGTGAACGGTAATACTGATAATAGTGACATTTGCAAAGAGGAAATAAACGGACGCAGGCTTTTCAACTAGTTATAACAGGTGACGTAATAGTCATAGATGACGTCACCCAGCAACTGTAACCGATAATTTTGAATGGGACGTGTGTGATATCTTGTTTGACAGTTATTGAAAATATCTGTTTAAGGATGACTTGTCGATACTATCGGAAACAAAAATTAATGACGTTACTACTACATAGTGTGTAAAAGCCAAATGGAATAAATTCATTATTTCGGTTACTGTACATATTTATAAAAAATCCCGAAACACGTCAAATTTAAATTATAACTTGACATTCTTTAACGTAAAAATGCAACCTCTACCTTCAACCCCCTTAGAATGACAGGTACAACCCCCAATTTTTTAAATGGGAAGTATAGGCTTGTGATATATCATTTGAAAGGTCTCTTCATTCTCTATTCAAAAATGTTATTGTTTTTAAATGTAATGCAAAAATTAACATAAAAAAAAATTAATATCATGCTGTTACCGAAATTCGCTAAAATATACTCGAAACTTATTACAATATACTTAAAACTTATTTCCCGTTTAGGTCTTGATAATGAGAAAGTGAACAAAAACCATAGCAATGTGTTTTTTAGATGGTAACCAATAAAAAACTTTAAAGAATTTCCGTGGCAACGCTATTTTAACAAGCAGTAGTAAATTGTTTTATTTAAGTTATTATTGTTGTAATTTAAGTATAAAGTTTGTTCAATTCAATTCTGAAAAATGGTTAGATTAACGGAAATACATAAAATAACAGTTTTACAAATGATTGGTTACGGAGATAAGATCCGAACACAACAGGAAGTAACTCGCCTATTTCATGAGAAATTTCCTAATTTACCGCCTAGAACAATAAGTAAAATAGAAAAGCAGTTTCGCGAGTTCGGTCATGTAAGCAAATAAAAAAAGCAGCTGCCAATGCACTGAGTGATGAACTCAAATTAGATGTGTTGCTTGAGTTTCAAGAAAACCCACATACATCGAGTAGACAGGCATCCACTACATTCAATGCTAGCCATACATCGATAGCAAACATATTAAAAGAAAATAAATTGCATCCGTATAAGATGATACCTACTCAGGAGCTCATGGAAGACGATTTTGATAGGAGAACTTTTTTTTGTGAGCAAATGATGGACATGTTGGATAACAATATTATCCAATTAGAAGACGTTATGTTTTCTGATGAGTGTACTTTTTTACTTAACGGTCATGCTAATCAGCAAAATTGCCGCTACTGGTCCACGGAAAATCCTCACTGAATGAGAGAAGAACACACTCAATACCCTCAAAAGGTTAATGTTTGGGCAGAGATTGTAGGGAACAATATCATTGGTCCCTTTTTTATTGAGGGTAATTTGAATGGCAACAATTATTTGGTACTACTTCAAAATGATGTCATTCCAACGTTGGCAAATTTATATCTTGATCCAGGTAACCCTCAAGTTCCAGCGAATACGATATGGATCAGCAGGATGGAGCACCACCACATTACCAACTTAATGTCCGTCAGTACCTCGATACAATATTTCCCAATCGGTGGATAGGAAGGCGAGGATCGATTGAATGGCCAGCGCGATCACCTGATCTTACATTATTAGATTTCTTTTTATGGGGATATGTGAAGAGCCATGTGTACAAAACTAAACCTTCTGATTTAAATGACTTAAAAGAACGAATAACGCTTGCGATTAGGTCGATCACGCCTGATATGTTAAATAATGTTAGAAGACAGTTTAATTTGAGATTAGGATGTTGCCTAGACGTTCGCGGAGAACATTTTGAACATCTACTTCATTAACATTCATAGTTCTTTTTCGTGTTCTACATTTTATTACGTTTTGCATTACATTTTAGTTTTTGATTGTATTGTAGCGAATTTCGGTAACAACATGATATTAATTTTTTTTATGTTAATTTTTGCATTAAATTTAAAAACAATTAACATTTTTGAATAGAGAATGAAGAGACCTTTCAAATGATATATCACAAGCCTATACTTCCCATTTAAAAAATTGGGGGTTGTACCTGTCATTCCAAGGGGGTTGAAGGTAGGGGTTGCATTTTCACGTTAAAGAATGTCATGTTATAATTTAAATTTGACGTGTTTCGGGATTTTTTATAAATATGTACAGTAACCGAAATAATGAATTTATTCCATTTGGCTTTTACACACTGTATATTTATTTCAATATCTTAAAAACTAATAATTTTATTTTTGATATCAAGTTTGTAAAAAAATCATATTTAATACAATTTTTAGCAAATTTTTCATTGTTTGGCAAATAAAATAACTTTTGTTTATGACTATACCTTGAATTAAACTTAAAAAAATAACTTTTTTTTTAATTGTAGAGGTTATCCATAACTCAAATGTGGGTGGTACTAATAGTAGCAATAAAACTCAAAGTCAACCCACAGTATATAATTAATTCAATGGTAAAAGTTACATCAGTGCTGCGACATGTTTCGGTCAACAGACCATCATCAGGCTCTATGAAGAGAACATAAATGTCAGAATAAAGGTCACCATATATATCACAATATCAGCAAAATACAATCCAATATATTTAGATAATAACAAAAGTAACATTAAAACTATTAAACTAAATAATCATTACATATCTCAAACAGACTCACCTATGTGTGTAGACTACTATGTTTAAATTATTAAATGGGTGTGAATAGAAATACATGGGAAGTTGAAAAGTAAAAGGGTAAAAAAGTTAAAACTGTTGCAAATTATTTATAGTAATTAACAAGATTAGGGGTTGAAAACAAAGTTAAAAAAAATGTTAATTAAGCAGTCAGTGCCAAATAATCATTATGAAAAAAGGTAAAATTAGCGAAAAGCAGCAGAAACTTTAAAAGAAAGTTATTGACTAACAATAAAACAAGGTAAACTTGTTTTACGAGGAGAAATCTCCAAACGGAGTTCGATCTCCACAAATCCCGGAAAAAAACAAATTTAACAGGGTGGTAAGTCAGACAGAATCAGTTTGAGGAATCAACCTTAAAAAGGGAAAAACAATGTTACATAAAATGTAAATGTAAATCAACATCATTCTCCTTCACTATAGACATACTGTTAAATTACAAATATGGTTAGATACGGAAACGGAAATATAAATGGAAATACCAAGTAACCAACTGAATAAATCAATCAGAGCTACCAACTGTATGGAAATAATAAGGATTGTATTACTTTAGCTAGAGACTTATTAATAGACCTATCTCGTTAATGGCACAAATTGAATACTCATGCGCGAACCAACTCCCACTCTCGTAGTTCCCCCTAAATGTTCGTGCCCCTTATAAAATTGTGTTGGCATGACATGCAAAATTAATCAGTAATCCAAAGTAAAGTAAATCCAAAGAGAAGTCTAGGTACACACACAAGTTATTAATATTAAATACACAAAGACAAGAAAAACAAAACCTAACCTAGCAAGCGGCCTACACGAACGAAATAAAAATTAGAACTTCTTTTTTGTGGTTTATGGCCTGGGCTGTCTGGGCTATACGGCAAATAGAGGCTAGCTTTTGACAGCCAAAAGGGTTGGACTGTATTTTGCTGATATTTTTAATTAACCATGTTCTTATCTTTCAATTTTAATCATGTTAGTATTATATATATTGCAACCTTTATTCTGACACTATATGTGTCTTCATAGAACCTGATGATGGACTGTTGACCGAAACATGTCGCAGCACTGATGTAACCTTTAGCATTGAATTAATTATGTACTGTGGGTTGAGTTTGAGTTTTATTGCACCTAACTATTAATTATTTTATCACAAATCACTGATGAAAATTTTTCAAATGAACAAAATAAAATTAGAATACATGTATCGCAAATTAAAAGTCAATTTTATTTGAATTAATTTAAAAAATATATGTTATTTTTATTCAGTAATGCGTGACAACACCGCAATTTTAATATAGTAGAATTTTAATAGTTGGTAGTTGTGGCATTTTAAATTTTAGAAGTAAATAGCATGCGTATCCGCTTGCGCAATCACATGATGTTTAATTACGTCTTTGAACAAGTATTTTCTTTAAATTTAATTTTATCATCACCTTTGTCAAATCCTGAGCAAACATACGTTTGGAAAGAAAAAATCGTCAACGAAAAAGTTTATTTACAACGAAGTAAACAAACACAACTTGCGTCAGTGACATATGTCGGTGTCAGTGACATATTAGCGGTGTTGCCATGTATTTCTTATAAATCCCATTTCTCATTGATATAATATGGTAAATAACACCAATTTTAGTATTTTTCTCCATAAACAATATTGAAACTACTAATCATTATTTGCTTATATACTTTTTACATGTTTTGTCTGTTAATATACAAATATATGAATTTTCCCAATGAGAAATTTAATACTATTTTTTCCACTTGATTCGGACTACCACCTACCACAATATTCATCTTATACGTCTTACTGCACCATAATAGTGTGAAATGTTATTTCCAAGTTGCCGAATTCATCTAGAGATTATCTTCCAGAATTTCAAGAATTTACGGCTCAATTCTATTTTGCAATATCTCCAGATAACCTTCACCGATTAAGTTAACATGGAGAAGAACAGACCTAGAAGATTCGAGAACTATTGGTATCGAACATTTGGATTTAGAAACAACATAAGGCAAAACTATTTTGGTGAATAGGCTGCGTACTACTAATATAGATCCTGCCGCAGTGGAATTTAAAGAACCGATTCAGAAAGCGATGTACAAGCAATCGTAACAGCTGGCCCAGCTTACAAATCGAATGACAAGCCACCAAGAAGAGCAAGCGTAACAACTTGTCCAGCTTTCAGATGAAGGACCAATAAGAGAAGCAGATTAAGAAACGAGAAGAGCTTGCGGGAAGAGTTGTGCAGCTACTTTTTCCAGAAAATATCGACTCTACGTAGTGAGCAATCCCGGCCTAACTACGTACAAAAATGTAAGCAAAAAGAAGAAACTCCAGACGAAAATGGCGATGAAGGTACAGAAACTTGCAACTTGGATGTTGAACGATGAGGAAGTGGAGAAGCTGCTTGTGTGCGATCAACACTAAAGCACCTTAACTTCGATGGAAAGACTTTTTTTGGACAACTACTTAAAACAATTAGATGCAACGGTGAACGGATGGTTATCCAGAGAAAAAGCATTAGCGCGACGACGCGAGTCTTTAAACGTGTTATATTTCCTAAGATCCAATGAAATTGATAACTTCGACCTGCTAGTAAATCGTTTGGAAATGCAGTTTGGTCAGATGTAGTTAGTATCTTTACACCAAATAGAACTGATAAGCCGCGTATATTTAAGAGTTCGAGGAGAAGATTGCAAAAATGGTAAGATTTGCATATCGAACTGTAGCGGATGCTGCTGGAAGCATCACGCAATACCACCTGGCAGCGACGTCGATGGAATAGTGGAAATAGTCATGAAATTATTACACACATGAAGAAGGTGCTGGAATTATGGAGAACTGGTTGAAGAGAAAAATGTCTGCTCACGAACGGAGCATTCTCTGCCGTCTCCCCTCAGCAGAAAAACTCTTGAATGATTACATCGACCTCAAATTATTACAAAGCCTCTCCTATGGTTTAGTGGGTAATTTTGAAGCACCAGGCAAGCAGGGGTTATATATGTGGACGGCCTTATTGACGAGGAGAGTTGCAGCATGCTGGTGGATACTAGAGCCACAATAACCGATATCAAAGAACAGTATCAAAGTAATAGGTCTGTGGTACCTTTATGTGGTACCTTTTATGCTCAGTAGGCCCTATGATTTAATAGAAATCATTTTAATTGTGTCAAACTTGGTGTATTCATCGAGTGAGGTATTCCTTGAGCCTTTCCCTTTTATTGTATCTCTTTATAGTCCAGTCACTTTAAGGAAAAAAAGGGGTCAATCTCGGAATTTGAGATAATAAGCTGGAAACTCGTATACAGCTTTATTTTGGAGTTCTAAAAGTTGTCTCAAAAGTCTCATATTATCTCGTGTCTGCGTCGTAAGTTATTCAAGGTCAAAGGTCACGAAAATCGGTTTTTTGCAATTATCTCCGTTTCTATGGTTCCAATCACTTCAACACCTATTATAAAAATTAAAGATAAAAAAATTTGCCACAACTTTTATTTAAACTTTTTTTTTATACGTTCAACCCTTTTCGAGATAGAGGGCGGAGAGCACCCAGCACTCAGGCATATATACTGTAATACAAGGTCAACCGTGAATCTCGGTGAATAATACCTTTTATACAGTTACTAAATTATAAAAATATTATTAACAATAAAGAATTTGTATTATCTATTAGTTAATACATTGTATTGAATGATGTTTTATATATATTTTAAATTCATTTAATTTTATTCGATAATAGATTGTAAATAGAAATAAATCAAGTAAGTATAATTTAATTTAATTTTTGTTTAGTAACTGTACTTTTGTTACAATTAAAATTAAAATTAAACGTAAATTTGAATTCTAAAAAAATGGGAAGTTAAAAAATATCAATTTTCTTTTTCTTCTTCTTCATCATCATCATCATCTGGGAAATTCAACATTTCAATTTCATCTTCATCTTCGTTTTCCTGAATCATTGTTGCAAACCTTCTAAAATTTCTGGATCAAATGCAGTTTCTTCCTCGGGATCGTCTTGCAATACAACACCTGAGCGCTGGGTGCTCTCCGCCCTCTATATCGAAAAGGGTTGAACGTATAAAAAAAAAGTTTAAACAAAAGTTGTGGCAAATTTTTTTATCTTTAATTTTCATAATAGGTGTTGAAGTAATTGGAACCATAGAAACGAAGATAATTGCAAAAAACCGATTTTCGTGATCTTTGACCTTGAATAACTTACGAAGCAGACACGAGATAATATGAGACTTTTGAGACAACTTTTAGAACTCCAAAATAAAGCTGTATACGAGTTTCCAGCTTATTATCTCAAATTCCGAGGTGAAACCCTAAAGTGACTGGAGTATTATGACAGCACAGAAGTCATATGTACCAAGGAATGATGTGTTTTCCCCTTCTTTTGAGTCTGTCAGTTGTCACCGAAAAATGGTGCATGGAAATATCAAAACATACTTTCGAACATTAGAAAAAATTGAAAA
The DNA here is from genome assembly GCA_035357415.1 of Ophraella communa. Classification (NCBI taxonomy): domain Eukaryota; kingdom Metazoa; phylum Arthropoda; class Insecta; order Coleoptera; family Chrysomelidae; genus Ophraella; species Ophraella communa. Next base: position 12,274,874 of record CM068995.1, on the reverse strand, counting down.
ATCAGCGCGTACTGTGCCTACAAGTAATTTTGTATTTTCTTTAAAATAAACTAGTTAATAGGTAATTAAACTTTATTCTCTCAGTGTATAAATTTTGCTATAACAATTATTATTTTTTTAATTGTTACATTTATTTTCAATATATTAAAATACTGTTAACATTTAAAATCATTGAATAAGAAAAATGTTTTCTGATAAAGTAGTGGAAGTTTTGTTACAAAATTATTTGTTAAGATGGACTTCCGCAAAGGAAGGGGTAGTACAATAAATTTAATTAAATATTACTACTTTACTTGGATTTATTACGGTCTTACATGTCATGCATTTTCTGAATACACTGTATTCTGTATTTGTTTCTCTTAAATAATATTTTACGGGAAATGCCAATGATATTATAATTGCTGTTTTTAAATGTTGTTGTTTAGCCATTTAATGTACATTTAAGTTATTTAAAATTTGCTAAAAGCCAGTATTTCCATAGTTGTCAGTGGAAACAAAACTTAATTTAATTTTATGTAGTTCGTGCTAAATATAGCCGCAAAAATAATTTATATGGAAGAAGTGAAATGTTTTTAAAAACGTTTAAGCAACATCTAGGTAAGTCCTACTGGATAAATTTTCCATACTTCAGAAATTGATAAATAATTGCCGACCAAGATAATTAAATGAAAATTAAAATTCAATATTTGGGTATTTTTTTATTATTTATTGTCGAAATTGTTTTTAAATTTTTTTCTACACCCATATTCCATGTAAGTGACATTTAACAATAACTTGCACGTAATGAGGTTTTATAACATACACGTTCGTTTAGATAAGAAAATTTCAATTTCTTTGTTTAATCAAATTGCAATGAAATTTTTATCTACCTACTACTTAATTTTTTCTAGTTACATATTTTTGGTAAATCGAAAAACATAAAATAGCTTTTAGCATTAGATTAAAATAGTAATAGATTATAAGAGTGATGCCCCTAAATGTCGGCAACATATTATATAATTTCTGTTATTAGTGAAAGTGATGAAATTATGAGCACTCCGCCGGGCGTAGAAAAAGTATAGTACCTTACATGAGTTGTAATCCCATTACGCACTAAGTGAAAAATTTCACGAGTTACTTACAACTCCTGTTACGTAATGTCCTATAAAATTCACAAGGCTTTTTTTGGGTCCCATTGTAGAATACCAGGTAGTCTTGCGATTGAATGACAGTCAAAAAATTATTGTAATTGTTGAATTGAAAGTGAAAACTGTGATGAGGAATATAATGCTGAAGACATGTACATGCCGTAGAGTATGCGTTAAGGCTACGTACACATGGCAGCGTTGGATCGCGCGTTTTGCAACGCTCGCTCTAACGCGCGTTTCATAACACTGCGAAACAAATTACCACGTACACATGGAACGCGCTTTTTTAAGATAACGCGCGTCAAAGGTCTCGAAGGTCTCGAAGGTTCCTCGAGGAACGCGCGACTGCAGCGCCTCTCGAGTTTTGATAGTTTGAATTGTACCGTACACATGTGGGCAGTCGAGCGCGCGCTTTTGAGGGGGTGATATCTTCTGTAATCAGTCATGGAAGGTGCCAGATCATCCTGAATTATTACCAGTAACTCGTCAAATGAAGCAATTGACATTCTAAAATAATTAAAAAACTTAGGCTCATATTTTCTGATTTGGATAAAGGGTTACAAAAGAACCGTGAGTTAAACGGTCTTCGTCTTCGTTGTTTATATCTACGGTACAGAACCCAAAGACATACAGCTTCTTCAACTTCCATGGCTATACTGAAACATAACAATGGACAACTAAAAAAAAAACGATTTTTCGAATAAATAGTGGAAGTTTGGTTCAACCGTTCATTTATTTATTGTTCTTAGTAAGATGAACTTCCACAAAGTAGAGGTTACCACAATCAATTTTATTAAATTAAAAATAGTTAACGAGACAAAAACTACTATAGAAGAGATTATTTTCCTAGGTCGTAGCAGGAGAATTCAATCTCTCTTGCATGTTACGCATCTTTGGTAAGCTTTTATTTCTATTTTGAGAGCATTATAATTCACTTTCTCTTTGTGAGATTTTGGGAATCGGGGTCCAGACCTATTTTTTATAAAGCTCCCATGACCTGTATCTTTCTACTGCACTTTGTACTTTTCTACTATAGATAGCCGTTATCTTTCTTAAAACGTTAGAAAATGTAATACGTATTTTCCATGAATAAAACACTACAAAAATAAGAAAGAAACAGTAGTATTCTGTATTATAATCTCTTTAAGGCCATTTGAGTGAAATTTAAGAATGTATTGTTTATGTATAAAAGTAAAAAGAAATCCAACATAAAACATAAAAATACATGTTTTGTTGAAGTAAATACCTACTATCATTAGTTAATCATTAGTTATTATTTATAATGAGGTGTTGTACCCAATGGAATGTATGTTACTAACTAGCTACTATTTTTTTTTAAACAAATGTGATGGAGTAAAATTCAGTATATTAGTGAAAAGTGATAACATTTTTCTATAATGCGATAACAAGTGTGTCTAGATAAAATTTAAAATTCCTGATTATGGTGGAACTGTAATTAAAACCATGTGAAATATTAAAGTTTTGTATTGGAAAAAAGTTACAAGTGCTCATGAATTTTATGTTTAATATTCGTTATTTTCGTAAATTGTTAATTGAATAATTCAGAAGCTGTTAAAGTTGCAGTAAAAGGTAAAGATATTTAAAATAAGTTTACAATTGTTTACAAAAACGTTTTATAGTCACGATAACCAGTAAAAAATCATAAACAATTATAAATAAATCAACACACATAAAGAATACACAATAAAACAATTTGTTCTTATATTAAAGAAATAATTCTCCCATTTAAAAGATGATATTTTTCTAAATATTATTCAATATATTTATTATGTTAGAACATTTTATTCATTTCAAAATATTTATGAAATAAATATAACGGTAAATAGAAATAAAATATATCAATGAAACACAAAGTCACCATACAATGAGTTTCCTTTATTTTGGTTTTTGACCTCTGGGCTTTCCTATTTTGGAAAAACCTACTTTCTTTTCAAAACATTTTCTCCTCTTTTTTGTATGTACTTCAGATTCTACAGTTTTTCACCGTTACAAAAAAAACTTTTTCTCCAGTTTTCCACTACAGAAATATGGTTTTTCTTATTTTCTTTTATGCAAGTTTAAAATGAAAATTTTAATTTTTTTCTTTTCTGTTTTCTTTTCACGGCGTAACTTTATTAATTAATGCCAAACACTTTATATCTCGTTTATCTCAACTTTGCAATTTTCAACATAACATATATTTCCTTCACCTTATCCTTTAACCAAATTCTTATGTTTTTGATGCATTGAAATCGGCATAATCAGGTTAACTTTTTTTACTTAATTTGTTATTAACTTTTCACCTTTGACGACTTATAATTTGTATTCATTACCATTTAATCTCACCGTTATCTTTGTATTTTCATTATATCCTGATGATGGTCTGAGAGCGAAACTAGTCGCTATCCTGTTTTGCTAATAAAGTTAATGTTGTGGTCTGACTGTGTTTCATTAATACATAACAGCCACATTGGAGTTTCAAACAAAACGGCGCAAATGCCTTCATGCGGACCATGCGGTTAAGAGGTCTAGCTTTGAGAGCCTGCGTTTCTGTTTCTGAACATGAGGAATAACCAATTACAAAAGAAAACCATATTATGTGTAATAATCCATCCCCAAATAATTTAACCAGGTCTCCAGGTTCTAAATGGAGTTCAGCCAGTCAGTTAAAATGAGAAAACTGATTTCTTTTCAATAACCATATTTTGGACCACTTTCTTTCTTCCTTTTGTGACTTTTGACCTTAATATTTGTGTAGTAGTCTTTGTAAATAATGTCCTTCAAAAATCTCAAGACGTTTCCCTAGTTTTAAAGCACAAAATACAATTAGCTAAAGGTGTATTTTAGGTCACCCCCCTAGGCGCATGCGTGACAATTTCAAATTTATTGATTTTTAGACGAGTTTGAAGTTGCGATGTTGTCGGCTTAAATAATTTTTCCCTTAAACCGAATAGTTTGGTTTGGGTTTAGTAAATTTGAGTTAAAAAAAAGAAGCTCGTAAATATTTAAAGATAAAAGGAGCTTTATTAATCCATAAATATTAAATTATATGCTGAAAGTAGTAATTAAAAATATAAATAAAAAGAGTTCTTCTTTTTTTTATTTTTTTAATTGGCAAATACCTATAAATCTCTTGCTTTAATGGTATTCTGTGATTTTAATTTATTATGGTTTAATAATATTAAAAATATATAAACTTCTGCTATAAATGCCATAGAAATCATAAAACAGCAACTTATTTTAATTATGGTATAAAATTCATTAAAAAATATAAACTATTAATGTAATGGCCATATAGAAAATATTAGCAAAAACTTTTGTAAGTAAGCCCAGAAATGTTTTCAGATGCAAAACTTATTTATTTAAAAAAACTTAATTTTCCAGTCAATATCTAATTTGTTTAATTTATGAATGAATATCTATGTAATTTTCATCTTTTCCATGTCTTTTACTCAGTTTATTCACAAAAATGTTTATTCACAAAAATGTGGCAACGTAGCTTAAAATTCAAAGTTTACCGCTCGGTTACTGCTCTCGTCGACCAATAAAATTAATTTAAGAATTCAAATTGCCGCATGCGCCTAGGGGGGTGACCTAAAATACACCTTTACCTACAATTAAAATAGTTATGTATTATACCTGTTAAGAATCCGCAGTCTCCACACTAAAAATAAATATACTAAGGTCCGCTTGACATTATACTAATTTCAGTAACTACTAAAAATTAGAATATATTCTAATTTCTTGTACTAAAAACATTTAAATGTTACTGTGTCAACTAAAAGTGAGGTTATGCAGTTAAGGTGCTTATGTTTTGTATTTAAAAATGTGGAATCATGAAGAAATAGAAAATCTGATTGAGCTATATAAAATAAATCCTTGTTTATATGTGACAAAACATTCAATGTATGAAAACAGAAATTCAAGAATCAAAGAATTAGAAGAAATAAAAGTAGAATTGTCTAACCTAGGATCACATGCATTAATGGTAGAGATAAAAGTCACATTTCATAATTTACATAAGACTAAAGCCACTGAACATAACTTTAGCTTTTCTTGCCATCATTATTTACTTATTTGTTGTGGTCATTCAAAGCGCAAAACAGACTCCTACATTTTCAATACAAAATACAAACTTATTATGTAAAGCGCATGCTTACATACTAAATAAAATTAGGGCAGTTGCAAGGACATTTTAACTTTTTCATACTAAATCGACTCGCGAAACTAATAATTTTAATATTAAAATTAGTACTGGAATAAGCATAATCGCAAGCAGACCTAAGTCTAAGGAAATGAATCTTTGATTGGTATGAAGTTGTGTTAAAAATAATTAATTTAAAAACGTAAACTATATTTCACAAACGAACCTGCCATATTCTGGATATTCCCGAGTTTCATATCTGTTTTCCTATAAATCGGAAAGTTACGAAATACCCTTTACGGGAACATTCCCAATGAAATCTCAAGTTTTTGAGTATAAATTGTCTTGTCAGTTATTTCCGTGCATGTATTTACATAATCTATTTATAATCTGTGATTCATAGAAAATAAAAATGTATCTGTGCAACTAAAAGAATCTTATTGGAGTTTTTTTTCTGTTCATTGTCGATTAGATTATTAAAAACATTAAAAAATTAAACCAACTGTATGAAAGTAATACGACTAGCCTTAAAAATACTTAATCAACATCAGGTAACTTCAATTTATCAATCTGACGATACTCGTAGCGAAACAGCTGTCATTGAATTTTTAAAAAGCGATTTATTAAATAAAGGTGGAAGTTTCGTTAAAAAGTTTAATTTTTTAATGTTCTTAGTAGGATGAACTTCCACATAGTATGGGTTGATACAATAAATTTTGTTGAGATTAATATTTAGATGTCTGAATATTTACATTGTCACACAATAATGATAACCTCAAATTTATTGTACAAAACCTTGCTCTGTGGAAGTCCATCTTACTAAGAATAATGATAAACAACTAAACGTTTTGTTTAAAAAAATGGTTTTTAAAACACAATGACAGCTGTTTCCATACAACGAGCATCGTCAGTGTGACATATTGAAGTTACATTTTGTTTTTGATGTTGATTAAGTAGTGTTAAGACTAGACCAAGTATGGAAGATATAACATATTAAAGCCGAGATTTTATTAGCCCTCCAATTTTAGCAAATATTTTTATGGAAAATTCAAAAAAACAAAATCTTTAATTCTTGTTGTATAAAAACAATATTAATTAATATCTATGATGTATTTTACATATATTTTTTAATTAAATTAATACCTTGCAACCTAAAATTAATTTTACTTTAAAAGTTAAATAAAATAATTAAATTAATTTTCTAGAATTAAGAATTAAAAAAAGTTAATAATTCACTAAATTATTCAATATACAGCATACCAACACAAACAATACCATATTTCAAGTCATCCTATAGCACAAACTAGTAGCCTAAATTCTATAATACATAAAGCATTTTTAATTCCAATGGACAAAAATAACTTTGCTAAAGAAATTGATATCATGAAACAAATAGCTACACCTAATGGCTATCCAATTCATTGGATGAATAAATTAATTAATGAGAAAGAACAGAAAGTGTCACTACAACTAACATTTCCTAAACAAACTAAAGAAATTAACAGTTATAAAAGTGTTAAATATTGTGAAAATATTTCCAATACAATTTCAAAAATAAAATTTTTGCCAACATCAGCATTAATATAATTTAAAACACAAAATAATGTTGGTACAAAATTGCTAAATGTAAAAACAAAATTACCCATATTAAAATTAATTGTCTAAAATGAAATGCTTTATATATAGGTTATACAGAGAAATTTTGAAGTAAGACTCAATGAACACTTAAGAGCATATAGATTAAAACAACCAGATAAGTCAAATTATGCAAAACACCTACTTGAACATCCAGCCTAACTCATACACACCAATAACATCCAAATACTACAGATTTGAGATAAAAACAAAATTTAGATTTCCTTGAAGAACTTGAAATAAAAAGACATCCAGCGGATCAACAATTTAAAGCTGTTATGAACAAAAAAATCTTGGAAGCTCTCCACTATTAAACTATTTTATTTGATTGAGTCTTTATTTTATACATAGATAAGACATAAATGTAACACAAATATATTATTGTAAAGAGACGCAAGGATAACTCTAACCAGGCTGGAAATATCACCAGACCACAAGGCAACTTATGGTAAAGGACACTCCAAAATCAGAAATGTGGATGATGACATTTTAAAAGTGCCACGTGCTAACGAAATACAAGGAATACAGGAATTTAGACACTGTCATTAAAGACTGAAAGGTATAAGAGAAGGACAAAATAACCCCACTAAGTAGAGCAAATGAATTGATCTGGTACACAGACGGATCAAAGAATGAGCTTAGTACTGGACCGGGAATATACAGCAAGTCAGGCGGATACGAAGGTAGCTTTCCACTTGGCAAACACACCTCTGTATTTTAAGCAGAAATCTATGATATACTTGCTTGTACAAGAGAAAATTAGATGAGAGCTTATAACAGAAGGCATATCAGAATCTACAGCTACGGACAGGCTGCCCTGAAAGCTTTATAAAACTTTAAGGTGTCATCCAGGTTGACATGGGATTGCGGCAAAGAACTTACAAGACTGGTGACCCAAAACAGGGTTATACTGGAATGGGTACCAGGACATTAGGAAATCGCTGGTAATGAGAAAGCTGCCTAACTAGCAAGGCGAGGATAGTCAACTCCACTTAACGGAGCCGAATCGGCTGTAGGCATTCCTAAATGTTCTATAAGGTAATGGTCAAAAGGGTGGGTTAAAAAGAAACTTAAAATTCACTGAATGAACACGACCAGACAAATACTTGGGAAGAAATTCATATAAAGATCATCTGAAAAATTAGCAAAAGAACTGTTCACAATGAACCGGAATTAACTACGCATCATTACACGATTACTCACGGGACACTTCCCCACTAGAGAACACCTGCATAAATTAAGGCTTTTTGACGGAGAACTTACTTGCAAAGGGTGCAAAAAGGTACTATGCCATTGCAAGAGCCTGGATCACAGAAGGAGGATATTATATGGGAATCCCCAAATGATCTCAGAAGACTTCTACCGCCAACCAGCAAATAACCTGCATGAGCTCATACAGGGAATTGAATTTCTGGACAGATCGTAGTCAAATACAGGAGAATCCACAGTAAGCCCAAGAAGCTCAGGTGGGACCGATGCGTGGACGGCTCCTAAGAAAAAAAGTTATTGTAAAAATCAGCATGATATAGGTTTTTCCTGGTTTTTCTATATCATTGCACAGTTATACTGAACATTAGGGAAATACATCCAGGATAATCCCTTAGGGTTAATAACATCTAGGCTTTAATATTGTTAACACTACTTAATCAGAATCAGGTAGTTACCCTGAAAAAACATGTAACTTAAATATGACAATCTGACGATGCTCGTTTTAAAAGCTAATTTTTTAACTAAAAGTGCATGTTGAGTTCCAACGAATAGATTTTTATTATTCTTAGTAAGAGGGACCTCCACAGAGTAAGGGTTAGTACAATAAATTTAAGAAAAAGAATTTGTAAAATTTATCTTCGTATCAAAATATTATATATAATATTATAATTAATTAGTCTTCTCTTAATTATTAAAGAATAATATCTCACCAAGGACTTATTGTGACTGGCACCAGTTAAATTAAATGTAATTAGTTTGTGTCATAAAACAATTAAAAACACTAAACGAAATATAATGATCATTTTTCTATTTTGTTAAAATTTCTGTCCAAGTACCTACTATTATTTGGATGTGAGTAAAGACATCTTAATATATACTATAGGTATTTAGATAAATATAAGGAATTTTGGATTCAGCATTTTTGCTGATGGTCTTTTGATTCTTTAACATTAGCAAAGCTTAGGAATAGACAAGGTAGACAATGTCTAGCCAAAACTTTTCAACAATAAAATGAACATTCATGTATAATACGTTTTTGTTAAAATATACTACGTTTTATCATTAAAATAAGATTTAATGACACCAAATTATAAAGGTTGATTAATTCTTCGAAAACCGGGAGGAAAATCTACTAATAAACACGTTTTTTGGTCCCGGTGTAAAAAAGACATTTTAAAATATGTCTATGCGACAGCGCTATTCGCGCTGGACAAGCCGGGCAGACGCAGATTTCGGGATCGAATAAAAGTAACACCGAAAGTCAAATATACTGATTTGCCAAGAACGATAAACATTTACCAGGATTGCCTAATCGGGCTGATTTGTCAGCCAGCTGTGTGACGTGTTATAACGTTTACCATATAAATGCATGGAAATAATAGGAATTAGACAGTATTTTTATGATTTCTGTAATACTAACGTACCACTATTTGGATTTTTAAGACTAAACACTTATAATTTATAATAAATATTCCCATAAAATCGTTTTAATACGGCCGAGAACTGCAGTGACGTCACGTGCGATCGTTTTTTTGGCGAACGTACGTCTTATGGGATTAAGCAATCCTGGTAAATTTTTTATCATTCTTGCTGATTTGCCTAGGCAATGAGACAACTAATTATTTCGTTATGCATCAGGCGGGTAGGCCGACAATATTTATTTGGTTTATTATATTATTGTGTCTACGAAGAGAAATGTTTTTCAGGCATTTTTCGAACGAATCTGTTTATTATAGAGAGAAATTTCTTGTAGCTTGCACAAAGATACTGTTTTCTAATATTTATTTGTTTTGTTATACATAATATATGTATTTTATTTATTTTTTTTTTGTTTGCTGTTTTTGTATATTCTTTATAACTTAAACAATAAAAATATTTAAATCATTTTAATACTTTTTATAATGGCGGTTGACTGTTATGGAGTCTTGATGGTGTTTCTGATGGTCTATGTAAGCCATCAGAATGGGATACTGGTTCCAATGGTTCTGTTTTTCCGGTGTGTCATTCCTTCTGACTGATATTATTTCTACACTGGCATTTTGTAGCTCTAAAAATACAAAAAGAACAATTTATGACCAATAACTAACATTTCGCTACTCTCTAAGATCTTTCGCTGCCCGCGGCACGCCCAAGCGTTTTCCGAATGCTGTAAGGAAAATATCGCCTTAAAATCTACTTTTTAGACGTCATTTCTCTCACGCGCCCTTAAAATGATATATATGCTATCTTTTTCGGTCCCTTAAACATTGCCGGTGTTTTATTCCTTCGCTAGTTTTCGCGAAATTTAGTTTCATTCCTCATGTCTCTCTTGGTCATTCTTTAATTATATCTCTTCATCATGTAACAATGCCTTAGAGCAAGATTCATCTGAAATTATAAATTGAAATTAAAAGTTATTGTACATATGCCATTCCTCATTAATCATTACAAGAATATTATCAGTGCTTTTTGTTCTTCTTATACTACATCTTCTATCGAAGGTTCGCTATCATTACAGCAATTCGGACCTTGACTACAGCTCTAAACAGTGGAACATTGCTACAGTTAAACCAATCCCTCAGGTTCTTTAGCCAGGACACAAGGCGTCTTCCAATCCTCCGCTTTCCACTAATGTTACAAATGTTGATATGGCCCTCTTTATGCCCCCACGGGCATAAAGTACGACATTAGATAGTTGGTAACTAAGCAATAAAAATACAATAATGAACTAGTATGACAGAGAAATATACGAAAAAAAATTCTTTATAGCAAATTGTTTTTAAAGGAAAATTTAAAAATAAAAATTTTTATACAGCTTTTAACATTTAAAAATAAAAAAATGTATTAATAATTATTTTTTAATCTTAAATTTTTTCAGTTGTTAATAAAAAATCAGAAAATGCAAATTTTTAAATTTTTCCAACGTTTGATGACATTTTTTTTAAATGCGTTAGAAAACAAAAAATATATTTTTGTGTAGCATCTAACATGTAAAAATAGATATATTCGAGATATGGAAAAATTTGTATTGATGATTATTTTTTAAATCTTAAATTTTAGCGTATTTTTAACTGTTGATAAAAAATTTGAAAATTTTTAAATATTTCCAACTGTTAGCCTATTTTAAATAATTGGACGAAGTAAAACAAATCCTAAGGCTGTATTTCAATATTTAAATATTGCGATTTTTTTGTTAAAATTTATTGCAAAAAAGTTGTTATTTAAGAAAACCATAACTAATGAAAAAATTGGGATTGGGATGACATTTTTTTAACTTTGAATTATTGTTTATTCATGTATCCGAATATAGTACATTAGTTTTATCATTGCTTAGTATTCAGATTTAATGTTTAAATCATTGTTTTAGTTACTGCATAAGAGTGTGGCAGTGCGCATAAAAGTCAGACTAGGTACCAGTTTTTGGCACTATTTTCAGGGCTCTGTAAAAATTATAAATATTGTATATACAGTTCCAGGAATGAAGAATTCTTTTAGCAAATTTAATGTTATTTTCAAATCTATATTGATATTTCGAAAATCTTGAATATTTTTCGAGATATTCAAAAAACTAAACCCTCACTTTTTTTTACTTTATTGTTGACAACTATTGATAATTTACTTTACTATTTATTTTCACTTCACGCTACAATTAAATAAATTATAAGTTTAATTGTAAAGTGTTCTCTAAAGATAACTTTTTATTACGAAAGTTATATCTCTTTCATAACAATTTACTCAAACGCTATAAATTTATAAATATTGAATGTAGTTAACTAAAAAACCGTCCGAACTCGCTTTTAAAATAAATATTCGTCCGTAAACAGGTATCAATGTCGATACGGGGCGAGGTAAGGGTACAAGAGAAAAGAATAGTTCGATGTTTAAACACCGCGCCGCCCAAATGCAGTATCAATTTTAATGAATAGTGGGAGATACGCTGGATTCTCCATAATGCACAAAATTTTACTTTGCGTTGCGTCTCTTCTTATATTTATCACTCAACGGTAAAAATCATCTTGGACATTGTATCTGCGAAAACTAGCAACATCGCCTAATACCAGTACTATTCGGTAGTGAGGAGAGAGATTTAATTCGGTGCCAGGTAAAGGGTCACATTTGACAGACCTCCGCAATGTTTTCTTGTTTTATTACAGATAGTGAGATAGGTACATAAGGGGACATCCCAAAAGGGCCACGTTTGAAATGTTATTTATTTTATTTAAAATTGTCTAATTTTATGACAGCCCAAAAGAGCCACAACGCTTAATTTTACCTGTTGCCAGGTAATCCTTTTCTCGGAATTAAATAATGGATTATGTCGTTAGGATAGCAATTTCTTCCCTTTAATATGATTCTTTTTTTGAACCCCTATATATGTATATTGTAATAAATTACAATTAAAAAAAATTACAGATTGTATTAATGTAGTTTAAATTGTTATAATTATTATTTTTGTTGTTTTTATAATTTTAAATTTTTATTTTAAATGTTTTGTGGGGCTTTAATTTATGTTTAAATTTATTTCAATTTTTATTTAATCTTTATTCAATTTAAAACACCTTAAAATTTCTTTATTTTATTGATCCTTTTCTGCTTGTAAAAAAAAATTATGTTATTAAACTTAAGATATGTAATTTTATTTATTATTTATTATTAAATTTAATATATCTAAATCAATTCCTTTATCATTTGAGACTCATAACCTCAGTAGTCAGTTCAAAATGTAAAATTTAACAATATTAATATTTATTTATTCTGCTTTCCCTAAAAGAATTAATGTACCCTTAACCCATTCAACGATACGGCTATGTCAAATTCGTGCGCATCAACCCCCATTTAGGTACACGTGATCCTTAACGGTTATTTCTGGGGTAAAGAATGTCGAGAAGCGTGTGTTTATTAGTTGTTAAAAAGTTTCCTAATAATATAATGTTCTCAAATCAAGATTATAAAAAATTGTTCAACGATACTGAAATATATTACTCACAATGTTTTTTAGAAGTTATGAAAGTGATATAAGTGAATAAAGTTAAAAACATACCCTAAATCACTTGTTGCTGACGGTGAAGGATGGAAGTTTTTTTGTGGCGGCTTTCCAGACTTGACTTCTTACCAGTGAATAATTTACACCACGTGCAAATGCCTCCTTGTACGGATACCAAACAGGATTACGACCACTGGATGTTATTTTTCCTTCGTTTCTTCCAGATATTTTATTATTATTACAGGTTAGTCAAAACAAATTTAATTTTTCTTCTTAGGATTTAATATTTATTATTCGGTACACAATTTATAACCATTTACAATTTTTCCAATAGGTTTGTTTGAAAATACATTATATAATTTATCATATTACTTTTCAGCCATCTTTTATTTTTAACAGTCATCGGCCATTGTTTTTATGATAATTTTAAAATTGACTGGCGTGGATTCGGCCTTTGATAAATTTAGAATGACCTCGATTTTTCTTTTTCCTGGGCTTATATACCCTCGGTCAAAAAATCGAATAATGGCCGCCTTTTCGAGCGTATTTTGTTTTTTATAACCCCACTTACATCAAATTTTTGAAAAATTGACTTTTTAATTATACATTTTCTGACCTTTTAATAGTTACAAATCAATTCTGTATCACTTATTTGATTATAAAATAACATTTTTAGAATTTTAAAATCAATTTTTCTTTATTAAAACAGCTGACTTTGCGGAGTAAACAATGTCGGCCATTTTGACAATTATCAATATTAAATTTAACAATTTTGAGCTAATATCTCTTTTTGGCCATTAATTTTAACAAAAACTGAAAATTTACATATTCTAATATGATCAGATAACTTTTATTTTCAATGACACCGCTTATATTAGCTTTTATTTGCTTTTTAAATTTACTACGTCATAACGATTCAAATACAAAATTTATCAAATAAACTAATTAATAACATTCAAAATCATCAAAGAACAACCTAAAATTAATTATCTTACAACATATAATAATAACAAATAGTACCATCAATTAATCCTCTAATATTTAGTTTATGTCTTTCCACTACAAGCACATCTTTTAAGTTTATAATCCGCAAGTTTTTTATCATCACTTCACTATTTACAGTGTTTTTCATTGAATTTATCATTCATAATGTCCTTTATTACACTTTAATTAAACAGTCTTCGCTTGTAAACAAAAACATCACTTTCTTACAGATGCGTTCTTACATGTAATATATTTCAACATCTTTCTTTATTTTTTAGATTTAGTCTCAAACATTGCATTTTATCAAAACTGAGATGTACCAGAATATAGGAAGTACTGGACTTGTATAACTTACCCAAAATATAACTTGAATTAAAATAAACTATTCAACAGGGATGTTATTTTCAAATCTTTTCATTAAACAATCAATACACCAAAAAATTTCTTTATTTAAACCAATCCAGTAAATCTTAATTCACACAAGAACACAAAAATATCTTGATAAAATGAGTTCAAAAGAATGAGCACTAACACCAGTAGTCGATTCAAGAATCAAAGTCCAAGATACTATTTTGTTTAAGCTAAAAATAAAAAAATTAAATAAGTATTAGAATATGTTAATAATGAATCATAAGAATACAATATTAGTAGGATTAAATTAGTATTAAAGTATTAAAGATTATTAGTAGATTAAAATCCAAATAATTTATAATCAATGTTAAGAATAATAAGTTCAATAATTTTTTTTATAAGTAGCTATAAAATAAGAATAAGTAGGTTTAGGTTATTTAAATTTATCATGTAAAATAGAGATTATTCAACTGTATTCAGTTAGTAATATAAGGTACAAAAATTTAAACCTCAACAAGTTAATTTAGATGTTTGAGCAAAATAAATAAATCATAGACAATGATTGTAATTTAATAAATAGATTTTACTTACCCCAGACAATATTTTCAAATTTAATTAAGCATCAAGTGATGAGTCCTGTAGTTTGATGTATCGGATGACAATATATACCAACCAAACCTAACCCAAACTCACCAATATTCGTCTAAATAATATCGCTAATATTATACCAACCAAACCTAACCCAAACTCACCAATAATCACCATCTTTGGGGACCAAATTACCAACTCCGAAGACAGTTTTCGGAGATTATCTTAATACGGTGGCCCTTTTAGTCCATGAATATAATCCTCAAATTTTAGATGGTGGCCCTTTTGGGTTTACTTAATTGGGTAGGCATGATTAATGTGGCCCTTTTGGATAATCCCGGTACATAATACATTATTTTGAATTGAAATAACTAATAATACATAAATGTCTGGATACTTATTTTAATGAATCAATGTCGGAAAAAATACATATTTTTTTCTCAAATATTAGTCAGTTAAAGTGTTTTATGACATATCAAAAAGTCTGTAAGATAAATGGTTGGATATATATCCAATACTATTTTCTCAGTGGCCACACATAAAAATTTGCAGTTTATTGCACTTTATTCTGCACAAATATAACTCATAACTATAATATCTCTTTTGAACTGTTAGTCAAATTCATTTTTCATAAAATTTTGAGTATTCACTGAAAATTACGACTAAAGTGTCATTAAGCCGCGTCCACACAGAAGCAACATGGAGTAACATGACTGTCGACTTTTGTCGCACTATGTTTCTTGACATTAAAAATGTTGAAGGAAAAGGAAACTTTACTGTCCACACAAATGAAACTTGTCTATGAAGGTTTCTGTCAGTGAAACAAATGTCGCAAATATGGGGAAATGAAGTGTCCACACAAAGGAAACTTGTTTCATGTTTTAGTTTAGTCAACATCACATTCTACAGCTTCAGCGATGTTTTTCAGAGCACATTTGCACATTTGTGATCTGCATTTTTTGGATTCCACAAACATTCCGCATCTTTATATATTTCTAGCAGTAATATTGTTTTATCATTTGTCCAACGGGCTATTTTTATTATTAAAACTATCGACAAGCAACTGATTACTGATGACAACTCTCAGCTTGTCGACACCTGTTACTCCAATTTCTTTGAAGTTTACCGCTCGGCGAGCGAAACACGCGACACAGGGTCGCATCCCAGTATGCGACATAAACAACCAGAAACATTTGTCGACAAAGAGCAACTTTGTTTCTAGAAACTAGTCATTGATGACAAATGTTGCTTATTGTTGCTTCTGTGTGGACGCGGCTTTAGATTCGGAATATTATGTAGATCATTTAAGGAAAGGTTCCAAAAGGGGCCGGAAAAATAGCAAAAAATAAAAACAAAAAAGTAAACAAACAAGGAGTTTATATTTTTTGAATATCTGGAAAATATTCAATATTTTCTAATTGACGATTTGAAAAAAACATTTAATTTGCTAAAATAAGTCCCACCTCCCGGAACTCTATCTCCAATATTCATAATTTTTATAAAATTCATGTACTATAATCGGATACATAAATGAACAATAATATGCGGTTAAAAAATTTATAAACAAATTTTTTTATTAGTTATGCTTTGGTTAATTAACAACTTTTTCTGCAAAAGGACCGCGATAATTATTGAACTAAAGACTTGGATTTTTTTACTTCGTGAAGTTATTCTAAATAGGTTAACAAATAGATCCCTGTTGGCAAAATTCAAAAATATGCATTTTCAAATTTTTTATTTACAATCGAAAATATGCCAAAATTTCAAGTTAAAAAATAATTGTTTTTTTAGACACCATTGTTTTAAAAATTAGTAAAAATATGTATTATTTATCAGCTCATTTTTTTGCAATATATTGGGTAGTACAATTTATGATTTTTAGTGAAAAAACGGTAACTAAAGCTGTGACTAAAAATATTATTTATTGCTAAAAAGTTCGTTTGTAAATAAACATTCTATTTTTGCAACTAAATAAATTAAGAAACCATTAATTCTATTGTTCTTTTGGATTATAAAAAAAATTTAATTCATTTTTTATTTGTTTAATTTTTTTCTTTTTTTTATACAACTTATAATATTTTTGCGCTTGAAACTTGAAATATCGCAGATACATCAATACTTTATTATTAACTATTAATTAATAAACAATTTTAGGTTTTTATGAAAGTCCTAGGTCTCTCTTAAAAATCAGACTACTTGTTTTTAGCACTATTTTCAGGGCTGTGTAAAATTATAAATATTGAGTTTCGGGAGTTGGGACTTTTATTAGTAAATTAAATAAATAAATATTAAATATTTTTTGAGATATTAAAAAAAATAAACTAATTTATGAAGAGAAATAATTAAATTCTATATTTCGAAATATGCCGAAATTATACATTATTTTAAAAAAACTGTAAATAGAAAGATGATTCAGTTTGGTGCATTTCAATTGGTTCTGTTCTTATTTTTTATTTATTAAAACGATAAAAAACTTTTCATCTTTTTGGCGGTCGCGGCCACTTCTGTATACTCTTAAGGGAGATCTTTATGTCTGCTGATAAAACATTAGATTTTCAATAAAATAACTCCCGTAACCATTTTATTTATTTTTTTATTACAAAATTTCAATACATATTGGAAAAAAGTGTTTATGTCTCTTTAAGTGTTATCTTTTCCATATCGAATTTCCTTCCGTTTTAAAGTATAATTCAAAGATTAAATCTTTAAAAGGATTACAATTTTGCATTTACTGTTGGGTACATAACATGTAAGGTAATACGAAAATTATTTGAAGAATATTTACAATATGGTAATATTTATTGTTTGTTTCAGGTGAGTGCTTACATCAATATTACTAAATAATTACATAGGTAAGTTGTCGTAACTAAGTAGAATGTACAATTATTATTTACATTTACAATTTTAAACAAAATTAAGAAGTTAAAAAACAACTGTATTATTCTTATCGATACATATTTTTAAATTACCTGAAAGTATGACTTTCTACTCAACCATTTCAACTACCTCTAAAGAGGTACCAAAATATTACAATAACACTTGATTAAATAACTAATGGTTATAAACTTTAAAAACATTCACAATTTGTCCAAAAATTATCCAAACTTTATTTTCCTGTATAGTTAACATAAAATACCCATTCGACCGGGTGTGTAAAACGTACCTAAAAATAGATTTGGTATAAGAAAACGGTGTTTACATGAAAACTTGTGCAAGTGTAGTTGTGCTAGTGTAGTTGGTGCTTGTGTCAAAAGGATTTGAAAATAATCAA
The DNA here is from genome assembly GCA_035357415.1 of Ophraella communa. Lineage (NCBI taxonomy): Eukaryota > Metazoa > Arthropoda > Insecta > Coleoptera > Chrysomelidae > Ophraella > Ophraella communa. Next base: position 12,256,602 of record CM068995.1, on the reverse strand, counting down.
TAAATTGTTTACCAACTGTAATAAACTACAAATCAGATAATTTTTAATAAAATTTCCTTCCTTATCGTTGACGACATTGATTTTGGCTGTTAACCCAATACGAACTGATTAAATCCGAACGAATATTTATAGATATTTAGCTTAAAACAAAGTTATGGTTAAAGTAAATATGTAAATGTTTTCTGCAACCTTCTTAGATCGGAATTTAAATGAAGGTATCTTGTCTGCCTCAAGTCGTTGAAGAACCCGGAGAATACTCCATACTTATCCAACACTCTTGACCCCCTTGATAAAATGTTCAAGAGCCTTTATTTTATATATACATATTATGTAAAAAATATATGAATACATTGTGTGAATTTACTAAGCCGTTATAATCAATAAACCTACCAATTTTTCTGGGATTATCTTAAAGTTGTTTATTTTATTTTACTTTGTTGATCTTTTTATATTTTACTTGTTTTTAAAAGTAGGGTAGACCGGGGTCGAAAGTAACAGGCGGCGAAAGTAACAACTCAAATATCTGAAACCACGAAAATAATTACAGACTTGCCCCAGGGTTTGTGAACTGACAACACTGTCGACTACTATATATCGGCGTCAGTCTCTATTGTGTACAAGACCGAAATTGTTTTTAGTGCTCCTTAGTAATAATTTTCGACTTATTTTTAAGTTAAATACAAGCTTTATAGTCGCAGGTAAGTACTTCATCTTGCACATATGGTTAGTTTAGATGTTTTTAAATAATATAAGCACAAGTTACTGTCCACATTTACCGATGTTCATAGTCAAAAATTAAAAAGTTTTTAAAAAGTAAGGTCGGGGGCGAACGTAACATACTATCGAGGGGGCGATTGTCACGTTACAAGCGACCCCGCTAACAATTCCAGGCATTCTGGTTTCTCAATATAATATTTTTTTTTCCAGAATGCCTCGTACGAAAATTCGAAAAACTAATAGAGGTTCCAAAGACATTGCAACCTATGAAGCTGCATAAGCCGAAATGAAGGACCCGCACCACCCACATCTTTTTCTGTCTCAGATGACCTAACAATGAACTGAAAAATATACCTCCCTCGTCAACTTCACGTCTTACTTCAGCTGAGGAGTTTACACCGGAAGCTGTCAGACCTTTTCCCAAAGCTCCGCCGTGCAAAAAAGAAGGAAATAAAGGAAAAAAGGGAAAACAAAATCAACCATATACACAGATACGCTTGAGAAGGAAGAAATTAGAGCAGAATATGAAGAGAAGAAGAAAAAAAGCGTTAAGAAAAATTTTTCTCAAAACCAAAAATTCCTAAGAAAAATAAATCATTTAAAAAACAACAAGAGAGCGATGGAGAAGATGAAGAGTGTTTTTGCCTTGTGTGCTGTGAATCATACAGTTTAAGTAGGCCAGGGGAAGATTGGGTTCAATGCATTGAATGCAAGCATTGGTCACATGAAGAATGCACAAAACACGAAGCTTTATACGTTTGCCATAATTGCGAATCAGACTAATTTATACTAATTCGTTAGGCCCCTTTTATGCACCGCGCCATGCGACGGTCGTCGGGCGGTCGTCATGTGAGGTTGAGAAAAATATCTCAACGTCGAATGACGTCCGTCGGGCGCTCGTTGGGCGCACGTCGCGTCGTGCGCGCGTCAGGCGAGCATGGTACGGACGTCCTTTTCCACCTACAGATCGTCTGCTCATACATAGTTGGACTCACAGTTTCTGCTGGAATGGATACATATGTGATGTACATCTATTTAACAATAAAAAACAAACAGCGGAAGAGGAGAAGGTGCATTTTACACTTAATATGAGGAGTTACGAATCCATGGTGAAATTTTTTTTAATTATTTCCGAATGAGTGTTGTTTCATTTGTTTTTTTCTATGTCACTTTTATCTTCAAATTGTGGCACCACAAGAACACAAACAAAGTTTCAAGCATCTCTTTTCTTTAGTCTGTTAGTCTTAATAATTGGAACAATTCCATATCTCGGGTTTAGACTTAATAACGTCTATTATTAGCTCAGTGTCTATATCTTTCATTTTTTTCACTTAATTTACACATACAATTTACATGGATGTTCAACAAGAGCAACAGTATAACTGACGACCGCCCGACGACCGTTATTTGGCTGCCGTCAAAAAACGCCTTCCATAAATAGCTCCATATAGTTACGGCAATGTTAAGGTAAATTCTCGACGACCGCCCGACGGTCGTACTCTAACTATTGACGTCGTGATTTAGAGTACGGACGCCCGACGACCGCTCGATGTCGTGCATAAATAGATACATTTACGCCAATTCATTTTTATTACGACCGTCGCATGACGCCGTGCATAAAAGGGGCCTTAGGTTAAGTTCACTGTTCTTCCTGGTATAGCAAAGATTTGTTTCTATTTGTGTAAGAATAAATCTTTTTTTTTGTACTTTTTTATAACATTAATAAATTAATAAATTTGTTTAAGCTCTTGATCACTGTTACTATCGACCCCGCGTATTGTTACAATCGCCCCGGGGTGGGGGGCAGTTGTAACATTTTCCGTTAGTACAATTTTTATCAAATAAATAAAAACTACGATTATTCAAAAACCTTAATTACATATTTTCATATTGTTTAGATGTGTAATTAAGGCCTGAGCGAGAAATTTTGTTTATATCTGTTATAGTCCTCCCCAAATAGGTGTTTGAATTAAAAATGTTACTTTCGACACCGGTCTACCCTACTTGGGCCCATAAAATTATGGAATATTATTTTAGGGATTATGGATTTTAATGGATTATCACAGATATTTTTAAATTAGAGGGTAAAATTAAACATAAAACTTTAATCAATAGTTTTTATCTATTGAAAAAATCATACATCAGTTTATAAATGTAGGACTCTTATTCCTCTATTTCAACCAAATTTAACTTAGGTCCACGTTTATTAACAAGATCACAAGTACTTTCAAAGATAACCCCGTGTTACTAAATTTATTAATATCTAATAACAACGCCCTCATACTAAACTAATAACATATAAATACTGCATCATAAAGCACTTTATCTTTTTAACAAACTTTGAATTTTAGAAAAAAACAAATAATAGATCATCATTTATTATTGTGAATGACATATTAAAAATAAAAATAAAATATCATCAATTATGATCAATGACAAAATCTTTCAGATAATATGGGAGGCTCAATATTATCTGATTGGCTATTATTAACTCTTATATAGTCGTGTAATTTAGAAATTGTTTAGTAAGGATTATTGTATGCTTTGATTGGCGTGTTTGCACTGAGATGACTTATGTCAACGGCCTTAAAATTCATTTATGTTTTTAAAAGTATTTTTGAAGTACTTTTGTTTATTTGAAAATGCTTCCTTCATTTGAAATTTTTGTAGGTTCTTGTTGAGTAATTTTATAATTCTCAAAGTTGTTTGACTTGTTAGAATACCTTGTTAAAGTTATACTATCCTGTTTGGCAAGTTCCATGGTAAAAGCCAATTTTAAGAGATCCTTAAATTTACTTTTTGTTTTATTTTGAAGCAATGTAGTTCGAATATGTGCGTCGTTTAACCCCCTGATAAATTGTAGTGCCAAGAATATATCAGTAACTGGTTTCATACATTGATTATTGGGGCATTGCAATTCACAATTTGCAGACAAAAGTTTCAGGGCTGAAGCATAATCTGTAACTGATTCGTTTTCATTTTGTACTTTAGTGGTGAATTTTTGCTTCCTAGCCCAAATAGTGGGTTGTGGATCTAAGTACTCCGATCAGGGTCGGACTGGCTATATAAGCTACCAGGCAAATGCCCGGTGCGCCGGTACCGAAAATTCGATGAAAGGCGCCGGTAGATTTATTTTTTACAAAATTATTGAGTATTTTTTTAAACGCATCCTTTAATAAGTACAGGAAGTATCGCTCATTTTTAAAAAAAGGCGCCGGTTTGTTCCGGGATGCCCGGACGAAAATTTTATTCCAGTCCGACCCTGACTCCGATAGTATGTCGACGACTTCTTTATACCCCTTGGTTTGTCGTTAATGTACTTAACTAAAGGTAAATAAATACCTTGTTTTTCTCATCGGATATGTTGTTCATTTTGAAATATATTTCAAGACGTTGAATAACATTTTTGAAAGATTCATTTGGTTGAAAAGGTATGAATTTGACGTTTGTAGAGATCTGGGATTGAGTAAGGGTTATGCTACTTATACTAGTACTGGCGTTGTTTTCCAGAATCGTTTGGATCCTGATTATTTCTTCATCTATTTGATGTTTTATGTCTGCTTCTTTTTCGATATTGTCTGTTGCTACTTCTATTTGCTCTTGGATTGTATTAAAGCGGCTACTGTACATCTTCAATCTTTCTAACCGTATAGCTGCTTCTTGTCTGATAATTTCTGAGGTATTCTGTATAATATTTAACATTCTTGTTACTTGCCCACGTATTGCGGAACGTATTTTTGCTAATTCGGCCGTACTCGTCGCCGAATATGCCAATCTTAAGTCTGAAGATCTCAGCACCACATAATTTCTGCAGGATATTATTTCTGGTGATAAACTTTGGCAGTAACGTTTGTTACGTGCTGTTTATAAAAAAGTGTTTCATTCAGGGTTACTCCCAGGTACCTACAGTCGACAGAAGCAAACATGGTCCGCGGAAAATATACCAACTAATTTCAAGGTTATCACAATCAGCCAATCACGAGCCAATGTTAACGATAATATCAATTTTAGTGGCTGCATAAGTGAGATGAAAATACAACTACAGCGACAAGGACACGCCCACCCAGGGTTCATGTTTGCTTCTGTCAACTGTACTCTGGATTTTTGTTATGTTTCAGTAACTTATCTTAAATAAATCCCTTAAGTTCTGTGTTGACCTATTTAAATAGAAACATGAGCTTTAAGTTTCTGCTGAGCTCGGTTGTTTATATATTTTTTTATCAAATTAAAGCTAAGATCGATTTATTTTCATTTGACAGATATATTGACATTCATTTGTCAACACATACAATAATCCTAACTTCTTTCTAATCTATGATCCTAACTAAAAAATTTCTAATTGACATGAATATATAACATTAACAAAGTTAAGGTGGATTTAGCGGATGTATAAGCATGATATTTTCAATTCCTATCAATAGAGTTTGTATCTTCACCTCTATTCCCTCCGCCTTTTTACCATGCCAACCTCTATCTCTAATCTACTTCCAACCCTACCTGGGCCTTTGTCTCACCTCCCATCGTGAGTACATCCTGGCTTTGCAATATTTCATTCTTAACCTAATTCATTAACCCTCCTTTCTGCCAGCTTTTTCACACTCTTCTACATTTCTTATTCAAATGCTCTCCACTCTCCATCATCCTCCCTCCCAATCCCGCTTTTGTTCCCTCCTTTTTCCTCTTATTTCTCCTTTTTTTCCCTTCTGATCCCTATCTAGAGGCGATACCTCCTTCCTCACAGATTCAACACTTCCCACTTCCTCGATTTCCCAAAATTTCCTTTGCTTTCCTTCATCCCCTGTCACGGGGACGGATTGTTTTATCGAAGTTTGCATCAGAAAGTTAAAGTTTGTTAGTTGTGCTCGTTTTACGAAAGAAGGAAATAGGTATTTTTGTCAATTTGATTCGTGGAAGATTATTTCCATCGCACATCCCCACGAAAGCATGAACCACTTTAACTCGCCATGTCGGGAGGAACAAAACCTTTTCCTCGAAAACTTATTTGAAAGATTATTTCTCCAAGCTTACTAATTTCAAAACCATGTGCTCACATTGTGAGAAATATTATTTCTCACTGCACTTTTCCCATACTACATTCATTTATTTTTTTTTGTTTTGTGGCTAGGATCGTTTAATTTCGATGATTTTTTCCGTGATGGTAGTAGATTTGAGTATTTTTTCGTATAAAATGTGGTTCAATGTGAGTGGGGCGCTCAACCACCCCTCCACTGCGACCACCGTTGGGTCTATTGTGGCTCACCCCTAGGGTTATAAATCGCCATACAAGCCAATCCTCCTTGCGAAGTCAATGGTTGTCTGCGGCGAGACCTGTTTAAAGTCGTTAGGCTCCAATTTTGGGAAACCAAAAATGCGGTGCCTAGTATTTTCCAGGGCGGAGCAAGAACATAATATGTGTTCTGCAGTCTCGTCTTCCACACTGCAGAAGCGGCAGTCTGAAGTTTGACTCAGACCTATTTTCTTCAGGTGGTATCTTAGACGACAGTGTCCCGTAAGCAGTCCTATAAGAATGCGTAGGTCTTTCCTAACCCACTCTAGAATCTGCTTAGTTATATTTTTCGAGGGTTTGGAGATGAAAGCCTTCGAATGGATTAGTCCTGGGATATAATTCCAGTACATGAGGATTTTCCTCTCTATCGAGCCGGAGATAATATCTTTGGCAGTACTTTTGGTAATGCCAAAGAATGGTTCAGGTCCTATAAATCTAGACTCTGCTCCTTTTTTGGCAAGAGTGTCGGCTTTTTCGTTACCCACCACTCCGCTATGTCCTGGTGCCCAGAGCAAAGTTACCCTGTTGTTGGAACCAAGACGTTCTAAGGCTTTAATACAGTTTCATACCAACTTTGAATTAAGCCGGTTGGAGCTTAGGAAGATATTCCATTTTTCCACCCCCGTTATTTTTAAAAATTTTGGAAATTTCACAAACTATCAAAAAATAAGGGAACGGTAAAAGATATCGTAATCAAACAAAAACTATCTTCTTCGGCACTTCGAGATCTATTAGAAACCGTGTTTACTTACATTAGAATCTTTAAGGTCTCTTTGGCATCATCGTAAATGTGGAAAAAATTTAACTTTTCGGTGGTACATTATTTTACTTAATTCGGTCCTCAACAGAACTATCATTAAAAGTTATCCAAGGGGAAATTTTCGTGATTAGGTAAGCTTTCAGATGGTGGGTGGATTTCTGAAAAAAAAATGTACCCCCTTCATAATCTAACAAAGTTGAAAATTAAAAAATTTTTACTTTTTTAGATTATTTTTAACTTTGAGAGTTTATGGTGGCTAAACTATCAACCCAGTGGCGCGCTAGGCGTCAGCGGCCTCGCGCTTGGTGGAGCCTCGCGGGCCTCGTAAAAAACAGTGTTTGGGACTTAATCAATAGCAAGAGCGGCAATATCTGAGAAGAACATTAAATTCTTCATATTTGAAAATCCCGGACAAGGTGCATGGGAACTTTTTTATAGAGAGAGAGCATAATAGTATATTAAACAACGCATTTCATATGGAATTCTGTTATGACACGAATTCAAGTTTAAAAAACGAATCGCGAAGCGATGAGTTTTTTAAAGAACGAGTGTCACAACAGAATTCCATATGAAATAAGTTGTTTATAATATTTTTTATATTTTGCCATTTTATCACTTTTTAAATGAATTTATTTTTATGTAATTACGAAAATTTTGATTTTAAAAAGGATGTCGGTAGCACTGTGTAATTTATAACATTTGACAGTTTTGACATTTAAATTATGAAATGTTAATGTTTTAAAATATTTTAAAATTACTTATACACCAATAATAATATATTATATAAGTAAAAGATTATATTAGTCATATTCACAAATACTTTCTTAAAGAACATTCTAAAATTAATAAATTGCTATTATAGCCACAAATGTCACTGTCAATAATCTTGCCATTAGATACTTCACTCATGTCGCCAACCATTTAAAACAAAAATTTGCGTGCGTAAAAGTTACATTACTATATGCAAATGCGTTTTATAATGAAGATTTTTATAAGTGCAAAATATAAAAAAAATTTTTTACAACTCTATAAACATACTCACAATATCTGGTTAGTATAGAGAGGGACCTTTTTACTAGGAATTGCTGGATAGATAAATCAGTTACAAAGGCAGGCACGTGTATAAAACAATGTATAAGAAATGTATCTATGCATAATTATTTTCTATTATTTATTATTACTTTGATAAAACTCAAAGTGAATTGTTTACTATAAATATATTATTTTAAAATTTAATTAAACTGTGCTTTTTTTTCGCTGAGAAGTAAATCTAGCGCCACCACTGTATCAACCCCATCGAAACCTGACCACCACCAATCGATTCCTCATTAAGTTCTGTATAAAATGTCAATATAACAGAAAATGTACTAAAAAGAAATCAATTTCCACACAATTGTACTAATATTACTATTAACTATAATTTTAAATACTATCTTACTATTCTGAGGTAGCATACTAGGGTTATTTCAGTTTTGCGAACCTTAACCATTAAAATATGTATGTCATGTATATACAGTATGATGCAAATGTATGGAATAAATTCATTATTTCAGAAACAGACGACTTTAAAAAAATCTTAAAACACGTCAATTTTAATTTTTGAATGCTATTGATGTGTTGGACATTACGTCATTAGTAAAGGCGTAATGACGTCTTCGACGATTTTTTTAAATACAAACCGAGGTCACGTGACAGCTTATTTGAAAGGTCTCCTTACCGCCTTTGAAACAATGTAATCATTTAAATATTTATTTCTACAGGGTTAACCAAAATTATGAACTTTGTTAAGTAACATGGAATTACAATAAATATTCATTCACTGAACTAAAATACACTAAGGACCGGCACTGGGAATAAAACAAAATAGTGTTCATTGTTGGTTCCAAAAAAAAATACATTGATAAAAACAATGCTACATTATAATTTGAAATTAATTATTGTAGTAAGTGCTCGGAATTATTTTTACAAAAATATTTAAATCAATATTGTCATTGACTTTTTAATGTCTTCTATGATCGTTTCTTTGACTTTCCTTTGTTTCCTTATTTCTTCATTTCTTACATTTTCTAATTTAGACTTTCTCGCTGATGTCCTCTAGAAATCCATTTCCACTGTCCTGAGGCTGTTTTTTTGTTTCTGTGTTAGTTGCCATAATTTGGAGCCATACGTTATCACTGGTTTTAATATAGATTTATACATCTTTTTTTTGTTTCTGGTCTCATGTTCTTTTGCCATAATATAGGGATCAATGCACCTATCACTTGTTTTCCTTTTGTTATCCTATCTTTTATGGCCTTAGTTTTATTCCCAGGTATATACATTGATCACATTTTTAATCTTTCCATATTTCACATCCAATTCTTCTGAGAGGTTTTCTCCTTCTATACATGGATATTGGGTTTTATTAAGATTTATTTCTAGGCCCCATTTTTTGTATTCCCATATATTCCAAGTCCTCTCTGTCTTGTGCAATAACTACTAGGTCATCTGCATAGTGCAGGGGGTTCCGATGAACAATAGGTACATACGAATTTCGAAATTTAATAACTTGAAAATTAAAGTAACTTACTTTTTATAGAATTTTAACTCAAATTATATGCGGAAAATTGAGTTTAATATGCTAATTTAACTTATATTGCAATAAATTTTAATAAACCATTGATTAACCTCACTTTTAGAATTATTTCTTCCCATGGAACTAAAAATTTACCACAATTTTTATGACAATATACTGTTTCGACGTTGACATTTAATATAAGTTGTCTAACGTTAACAATCCAACATTGTCATTGCCAATTGTTGGTTAGAATATTATTTACCGGTTTTTATTTATTTTTAAATTTAAATTTAAAATTTAAAATGGAAATTAAGAACATTTAAGATGTAGTATATTTTTTATATATTTATAATATAAAAAAATATTATCCTAATATTTAGGTTTTATTTAGAGATGTGGCAACGCTGGTATCTACATGACATAACGCACCTTGGACAGTGAATGTTTTGTGTATTTAACCTATAAAATTTGAGTTTTTGATTCCATTTTTCTCAAAAAATCCTGGATAACCCGCAAATTAACCGGACCCTCATCTCCAATGTCTAACCCATCCCGTTACATTTTCTTTTCAATTGTCTGAGTGCTTCGTCTATGTATATGTTAAAAAGTATGGGAGATAAACAACAGCCTCGTTTCAGGCCTTTTTTCACCTGCAAACCGTTAGAAATTTTATTTCCAACTTTAATTTTGGATACTGTGTTATTATATAACTCCTTAATAGCGGCAACCAGTGTAGCGTTGATAATGGTTTCCCATAAGTTTGTGACGGGCACAGTATCATATGCCTTGGTTAAATCAACTAGAAGTAGGTGTACTTCACGGGATCTCAGTGTTCTTTTCTCGATTACTTGGGATAGGCAAAAGATACTGTCCATTGTAGATCGTCCTGCTCTGAATCCATTTTGTTCTTCCGATTCAAACCAATATTATTGGCATATTTGTTCTTTTATAATTCCTCCATATTATCTGCTTAGTGTGCTTTTAACCGTTATAATTATTGCAATCTTCTTTACTTCCTTTTTTATGGCTCTGGTTCGCCATTTAAATAAATAAATATTATTACTTTTATTCTGATTTTGATTTTGCTTTTTGCAAATCAAAATTTACAAGACATGTGTAGGGCCAATCATGACATACGGAATAGACGCCCTGGAGGACACTAATAAGACAAAAAGTATGCTGAGAGTTGCCGAAAGGAACATACTAAGAACAATAGTAGGGCAAACAAGACGAGATCGAGTCAGGAACACAGAAGAAAGGGAGCAATGTAAAGTACAGGATGTAGTAAGATGGAGAATACAAAGAAGAAGGCAGTGGCACAATCACGTAAGAAGAATGAATGAAAACAGGTTACCGAAAATAGCTTTAGTTGGAAGACCAGCAGGGAAACGACCACTGGGGAGACCTCCAGAGGTGGAGGGACAGCTGGTAGTCCACATCACAGGATGTGCTACTAGGCAATGTTCGAAATTAACAAATCAACAGATTTAATAAAAAAATAAGAAGAAGAAGAAGAAGACTTTAATTCTATAAATTGTTGTAGTCGTAGGAAAAGTATAACGTGCAACAAGTGTGGAAGTTTGTGGAGCTAGCTTGAAGGGAACTGTCGCAAACAAACGATTACTATTTTCCTATTAAAATCTAAGCTTACAAAATTCTATTCTAAAACTATTACCTCATTAAGTCGAACACTAGCGTTAGATAAGTATTATTGGAAACTGTTTTAGATAAAATTTATTTTATTAAAAAGGAAGTAGTTTGAGATATTTTAAAGAAATTAAAAAAATAGTTATGGTCTATACATTATTTGTCATATTTACAAAATTAAATGTACGTACAGAATACTAATATAATAACATAACTAGGTATCTTATAAATCTAATTTTTATATTTTTTAAAAATGAATATTCATAAATATTTTTTTTAAATATTTCTACTATCGCATCGGTTTCTTTTATAATGTCTTTAATCATTTTTTTAAATTAAGCTAGACCAATATATATGATATAATTGCTTAAAAATGTACAAGTTTTCTTAACAAGGCAATGTGCCGTCAACAAAATAATTTGTAATACGAATTGTGGTAAAACTTTGAACAAAAAAAACGGTAAATTTTAATTTAAGTAATAATTACAATGTCACTATTTGACCTCGTCAACGAGCCATTGCCAGTGCTGCAAAAATTATGTTTTACACTAAATCTATAACTATAATTTATCGTTCTTTTTGTACAACACAAAATATTTTCTTGTAACATATTTCCCTCTTTGTAGAAAATCGATATCACTTTCAGTATTGCATGAGGAAAGTTTGCTGGGATATCATGCCATACAAACATCATTTTCTTTGTAAGGGGTTAGAATGACACTGAGTTAATAACAAATCAATACATTGAACACATACAAGTGGCACATTAAATTATTTTAAAAAATCGTTGCGATGATAATCGTTTTAAATGGAAAATATTTATGAGGCTAGTAAATATTAGTAGCACCTTGCACGCATATATTCTTACGGAAGCGTAGAAAGGCCAATATTTTATTTTAATTTTTTCTTTTAGATTTGCTTAGAGTTGCAGCACGGAATTTTATCTATACAGCCAGTTTTATATACCTAAAAACAATCAAAAACTTAAAACCTCCATTTTCTGACTTTAAAATGAAAATGTGGAAAATCACTCGGACCCATCAGTTTCTGATTCGAAGGGGAGCTACTTTTCCGCTCTTTTGATCCCCGTTACTTAATTCCACTACCGGGGGTGAGCACAACCTCTTCATTTTGAATAGAGAGTAGGGGGTGTTGCGATACCTCATTTTGAATATCTCATCGAGTACTATCTGATCCTGAAATATCGCTTCAAAATGTCCATCGATGACGATATTACATCTAAAATAATGGAATATTAGTTACTTTTGTGATTACTTTATTAAATGCTAAAAATGGTCACCATTTACTTCCATGAAGAAATATAATCTTTATTGAAAACGTTAACATGCATTACTAAAGAATTGTGGTGTAATTTGACGACATTCATTAATGACCCGATCTTGTAAATCGTCCAGTTACTCAGACTAGGTAACGTAATTCTTGGATTTTAGATAACCATCTAGACAAAAGTCCAGCGGAGCTGATTTGGTCTGGAGGCCACTCAATATGTCCCCTTCTTATAATCCAAGCTTGAGGAACATTTTCTATTGAGAACTGACGCACGGGTTGAACGGAATGTTGGAAAATAATCGTTTAATGATCATCTGAATTCTCCAACATTTGCTAGATGGGTTGGGTGAATAACGTTCTTCAATAGATCTATATAAATTTCGTCAACGAGATTACTTGGTATAAAAAAAGGGCTGATTATACGATTTCGTATCAGAAATTGACGGATCCAGCGATTTTCCGGAAAATCAAGGTGTTAAGTTTTCGTTGAACCACCTTGTATGTAGGTACATAAAACTTGTTGTATTGATAAAATTCCGATAAAATTCGCTCGCAAGGACTTCCAATTGAAATTAAAATATTAATATTTTATTAACATTTAATTTGTTTTGAGGATTTGACAAATAATTTTTATATGGGGAGATAAAAAAGTTTAGTCTCAGTTGATCAATTATTCAGTTAATATGAAAATCGACTAAATTATTCCTAAAGTTATTTATTTACCTTATTTTCTTTTCAACAATGTTTTATATTCAAACACAGCGATCCGAGACAATAATACACACTTTTTATTAACAATATTTCAAATAAAAATTAGTAAAATCAAAAATGTTTTTGGTTAGTTAACCAGAAAATCACGTAGAATATTCAAAATCTTTCTTTTCTTGCTTTTACTTCGGCAAACATATCAACCAATTCAGAATAATCTAAGGTAGATGCCACTTATTTTTCGAGGATTTGATAATCACTCTTGTCCCAAGGAGGAACGAGGATACGACTTGTATTTTCCAGTTATATTAACCCCATTATCATAAAACTGTCTCTTACATTCTTAATATCCAAGCCATCGGTTACCAATTTTTTCACGATTTCTTTTACAAGCCCTTCACTTATTTTTTCGTTAGTAGTTATCAAGTATTCTTTAATATTGCATTTTCCCCACGTTGGCACCAAATGTGCGAGCCTTGTATAGTAGGCATGCAATCGTTTTGTTTTCTCAAGGGCGTCCTCAAGGTCTTTGTCAGTGAACTTCCACAATAATTAAGTTCGTTACATATTTCACATACTAGTCTCTTTGCGTCTCCCCAAGGGCGCAAGTGGTATCCCAAATTAACTTTTTACCTTTCCTCCATGGGAAATAAGACAACCCATCAACTTTCACTTCGTAACTTCTACAGATTCCAATCGGTTCTAAAATATTTGGAGTGTCAGCTATAACTAAAGACCGATGTAAAATATTATTTAAATATCGATGCCGAGCAAACCTACCCGCACTTTTGGAACAACTTAAGCCATGATGGCCCAAAATATTAACAGTTTGTCCACACCGGCTGACCTAAACGAAGAGCAACGGAAAAACGAAAAGTTGTATCGTCTAGAAGAGTTCCCAATGGAGGAGAAGGCAAAGCATTAAGCCACACATTGCTTCCCTTTTCTTGCAATGCTCTGAGGAATGCTTTTATTTTAATATCTTTTGCGTTTTCGATTTTATTCGTTATTAGAGATTTACACATGAACTCATCATAATCCCTTTGGTTTTTCGGGCATGGAGAAGGCAGAGAAGACAAAATGCAAATATTTAGACAACTTTTTAATGCGAAGTTATAGTCTGAATCATTTTTATTAATATATTCAGGAGGAATACAGTTTACCAAAGCACTTGTATCATTAATCAATCCTAAAAATGGATATGTTAAGAATTCCAAATCTCGTATTCCAAGACCACCGAATCTGGTTGTTAAACTTGCTAATGACCATGCTATGTCATCAATGGTACAGTTAGATATTTTTTTCAAAAAATGTTGATATTTGATCAAGAATTTTTAGCTGCCCAACAAGGTAAACATCTTAAAATGATAAGGGGGGAATAGCTAGAGAATTCTTTAATAGGAAAAAAGCCAAGTGTGAATTTAAAGCAGTAAGATTTATACATAAAGTTTCAATTTTTTCAAGTTTATTTTTAAGAGTATATTCTACTCTATCGTGAGTGAAAGGTGAGCCTAAAAGTTCTAATTTAGATAAATCTGAAACACCAAATTTTCCAATATTTGGCAAACTTATAACACAACTTTTTTTTATGACTGTACCTTAAATTAATTTAAAAAAAAATAAAATACCTCAATTTTTTAATCACAAATCAGTCTTGAACTAGAAAATTAAAAAGTCTTATTAATTTAATAAAATAAATGTTATTGGTGTGACAACACCGTAATATTTTTGGTTAGTAGTTGTGGTATTTTAAATTTTAGAAGTAAATATAGTGAAGTTATGGTTTAACATATGAAAATTATAACGCTATAATAAAATTATATTTGTCTTTTGAAGGCAGTGACATTAAATTGAAAAAGTCTTATTAATACTTTACCCAGATACAAGTATAACACCTTAAGTTTATTTGAGCATATTGAGCTCTTACAGAAATTAAACCTTCAGGTCTAAAGGTATCCCCATTGTAACTTCTCAGCAATGTGTCATCCCTGTGCAACCTGTTTGTTTATATTTATCCTGACTAGCTCAGGCTCTTGGCGAAAATATCCTAGATCTTGAATTTCTTTTCGATTGAAAGTAGTTTCTACCATTTTGACTTCTGTCTCTTTCTCGTCTATATGCTTCATCTTTGTTATTTCGCCAAGAACGAAGTGGAGATGCTGAAAAGCTACTTCTTCCATCCCTACCATTGAAAGCAACTCGTCAATCGTTGTTTCTGTGCGCGTCTTGATATTGATAATTACCACGTTGCCAATTGAATTTGTTTGAATTTCGATTCGAGAATTTTTTTGTAGATTTAACATAATTTATTGAGTGCGTGTTTTCTAAATTTTCTGTTTTTATTGCTATTTCAAAAATTTCTCCTAGAGTTTTTTATCTTCGAGATCATCTATGTCGCAAATACGGTATAAAATCTTTCCATTATTTATGCCGGTAACAAATTTAATTTTTAATAGGTTTTCTAAATTATTTCTAAAATCAAACCTCATTGCTACTGATTTCCTCTAAGTAAACTCCTATAACATTTCAAAAGCTTCAAAGCAGACTAATTATGAAATTTATTGTACTAACCCTTGCTTTTTGGAAGTCCATCTTATTAAGAATAATAAAAACTCTTCGTTTTCACACAACTTCCATGTTTAGATGATAGATAGATGTTTAATAGGTGGCCAGAAGCCTATTCCACTGCGACCTTTTCAGATCTATTGTGGTCCTCGAAAAACTAGATTACATCCCCCAGTCCGACTCTCTTAACGAAGTCTATAAGCTTTGAGACTGTAACCTTCATGTAGTCCCTTGCCAATGGATATTCTTCTCCTAAAGTCAGGAACCGCATATTTACCAGACCGTCGCACTGACATAAGATGTGCTCTGGTGTTTCTTCTTCTAGGTGACAGAATCTGCACAGATCCGTCTCTGTCAACCCCATTAGCTTAAGATGCCTGTTTAGCTTACAGTGCCCCGTCAATAGACTTACTACAGTTTTGACCGTTTTCCTGTCTTTACTCAATAAGTCTGACGTAAACTTTTGCGAATGTTCCATTATGAACTGTTTCGCTTGCCTTTGTCCTGGTGAATTCCACCACCATTCCCGTGATTTTTGTGCCACCCATGTTTTCATGGCCGTTTTTATTATATTTTTTTGCAATGCCGCAGAAAGGTTCCGGTCCAATAAAAGGCATTGATGAGCCCAGTTTAGCCATTTCATCTGCCTTTTCATTGCCTTTTAGACCCCTATGCCCTGGTACCCAAGCTACCGTAACCTTGCTACGATCCCCCAGAGTATTCAGAGCATGCACACAGTCCTATACTAGCCTAGAATTGACCTCTACAGAATCTAGTGCCCTTAGCACCGCCTGACTGTCTGTGAAGATGGCTATTGAACGGTACGTCCTATCCAGCCTTTTAATTTCTTCTACTCAGTAGTGAATTGCCGTAATTTCTGCTTGAAAAATCGTGGCATTTTGGGATAGACTTACTGGGAATGTTATCCCTTGTTTCCTTCCGACTACGCCGGCTCTCACGCCATACGGCGTCTTTGAGCCGTCCGTGTACGAGGTTGACTCCGCCTCTACGGGTACACCTTTTTTCCAGTCTGCCCTACCTGGTATAACTATTTTAAATTTATTGGCAAAGCTATATCTCGTGACTGTTGCGTCAATGGGTTGCCCCAAAATGTTATCCGCTTTTAGTTCCTAGATTAGCTTACCATTATCAGCCCCATGCGATTGACTTATGTGCTGCTGATTATGTATTAATCTGTGCATGGCTGCTCTCGCTTGGCCCTGTATATATATGTGTAGTGGTGGAATGTTTAACAAGACTTCCAGTGCAGCTAAAGGAGTAGTTGTTATGGCCCCCGTAACGCACAGGCAAGCTAACCTTTGTATGTTACTTAACAGCCTTACTGCTCCTGTTTGCTGTGTCTTTGTCCGCCATACCACTGACCCGTAGGTTATTATGGGTCTAATAACCCTTGTATATAACCATATGGTCATTTTGGGGTTAAGCCCCCAATTTTTTCCACGCATTCGTCTACATCTGCCCAATGACAATATAGCTTTCTGCGTGGTTTTTTGTATGTGTGTGTTCCATGAGATTCTTTGATCTAGGAATACTCCTAGGTATTTTATTTCTTAAAAAAAAAAGAATTTCCATGTTTAATTAAAACCTAATATTTTTAGTTAAACATGGAAGTTTTGTTAAAACGAAGAGTTTTTATTATTCTTAAGACTAATTATGATTATCCTATTTCCAATATCGTCATATTCATTTTTCTTTTTTAATTTCTGTTGCAGATAAAAAATGAATAAAGATGAGGACTTTGACGTAAAGTATAACGAACAATCTTACAATATTTATGAATTTTTAAATAACCACCCGGGAGGTATAAATTATGTCCGACCTTATAAAGAAAAAGATGTTTCCAAGCCCATGAGCTTATATAATCATTCAAAAGCTGCCTATTACCTTTTAGAAGAATATAAAAAAGGAGGAAGAAGAAAAAATAATGACCCGGAAGAAGATTTAGAGGTAAAATTATGAAATTTGTTTGCAACTTTTTATGTAACAATTTTATTTTTCAGAGCTTGGTAAATTGGGACAAACCCATGTTTAATCAAGTTGGAAAATTAGGTACCAAATATTATGAATGGGTGACTTCACCAGTTGACAGAACCCTTCAATTGTTTGGTAATCCCATTCTGGAATACATGACTATCACTCCTTGGTATATAGTACCTATAGTTTGGATACCTATTTGTATATATTTAAGTATAATAGGAGCAGAAAAATACGCACTCATTAATAAAGGTATGTTTAATATGCGAGGTTTGTTAAAAACATAAACGGAGTTTTATACTTCTCGAGTTTGGAGTTTTTTTTAATAAATTTTATGGCTTTGGCTTAACCAATTAGCTAGATCCTATCTGTAATGAATTGGACATCCAAACTCACAAATGTATTAGTATGTTAATATTATGAATCTGTGTGTATTTCTGTAATTCTCTTTTCCTCTTTTTTTTAATTGTTATTATTTTTCTTTTATTCTTTTTTTATATATACTTTTTATTTATTATAATTTTTTTTTGTTTTTGTTTTTTTTTTATTTTTTTTTGGGGCACACATTTAAAATTTTTATTTGGTTGTCGCTTTATTGCTTACAATTCAGTGGTTAGTTTTTTATAATTTTATTTTGCATCTAGTCAGATGCTGATACAATTCTTGTAAAATACCAACATCTTCACTAAATACAATACAATTTAAGTCAGTGGGTAATGTTACATTATGTTTTATTAATTCTGCGTATTATAATTTATTGATGCTCTCCCAGAGGTTTGTACATTCATAATTATATGTGTTAAACTTCCATATTTCCTGCATGTGCAGTCTGGACTATCAAGTATTCCTATCTTAAATTGGTAAGATGGAGATAATGCATTGAGGAACCTTATTCTATTTATGGTTGTAATAAAATGCCTTTTGGAAACTGAACAAAACCATCTTTTTGAAGGGATACCTCTTATACAGTTAACAAAATTTAATCCCGTTGTAGAGCGATCATATTTTTCTTGCCAGTTAGTTTTTAATCGAATTTTGTACAGTGCATTAAAATCAGTATATGGTACAATTTTTTTATCCGTTGTTACTCCTATTTTAAGGGCGGATTTGGCTAATTCATCTGCAATTTCATTTCCTTTTATACCTGAATGTCCTTTAATCCAAACAATGATTACTGATTTATTTTGGGAGTATATATCAAAATTGTATTTCAGGATCTCCACTTCTATATGAGATAAGTGTGTATGTTTGTTTATATTCGATAGTTTCTCTACTATACTTTTGGAATCTGTAAATATGACGTAATTTTTGTAAGTTTTCGTTACTATGTATTTCATTGCCTGAGAAATAGCAAACATTTCTGCAGTATATATCGATGCTTCCTTTGGTAGTTTATACTTGTAGGAGAATTTATTTCTTATGTCATAGCAAGCACATCCAGCCGCATTCTCGGTTCTTGATCCATCAGTATCCATCAGTTTGGAGTTTGTCAAACATTTTGTGTTTAGATTATAACTAATTACTACTCCCAGAACGTTAACAAACTAAGTGGCTGCAATAGATACAGTAAAATGATAAATACAGCCGAATATTGTAGAATCATAGCAACCTAACAAAATAATAACTTTATACGCATATAATATATACCTACACTGCTCAACATTTGAAGTGGATATTAAAAAAATCTGTAATTTTCTTTTGTCATTAGTTAATAATAAATCTAAATTCGATGAAATAAGTTCAGTTGACGTTACAATATACTCAAAAAAATAAAATAAACGAATTTTTCATGAAAAAAAACAGTTACAATAAAATATAAAAAATTGAAAAATGTTAAATCATAAAGTACTTTCACGAAAATTAATATCGTGTGGGTCCTCCCCTAGCTTGCCTTAGTGCTCACTCTATTTGGCATGGTCCTAATTAAATTATTAATAAATTGCTGAGGTATGTTTGCCCATATTCTCTGCAAGACATTGGCGAGCTATTCTAGGGTTATGGAGGGCCGTTCGAGTCGGTTTAGTTGTCTAGACAAACCAATATTCGATCATCACACATATTGCATGCAAGCTGATCTGCAGTCAACCGTGGATGTGAACTACGCCTTCTGGCTCTTAACTAACATGCATGCAACGTTCTTCTAACTAGACTAGATATTACTCTTCCGGTAGCATTTCTAAAGAAGTTGTTAATTCTTGAAGCAGTAAATGCTCGGTTTCTTCTTGCACTTCCAGCTTTAAAGTGGTCTTGAGCAGGATTTGTAGCTCGTTCTCGTCCTCCTTCATGCTTGTACGCTGCAGAGATCCCCAGTTTCCAAATATCGATTCCATGCACAACTGACAACACTTTGGGACACATTTAGCCGTGTAGCAACTTTTTCCTGATTTAAGCCTTCGTGTATCCAACGTACTAATTGATCGAGTTGCACTGTTTCTAATCGCCGTAGCACCATTTTTTTTTTCAGGTAAATAGATTTATGGACAACAATAACAATGTTAAAGTCACTGCAAGAACTTCTACGCCACTAAAATGTTAGTATTTTGAAATCGAATTCCTACAATTCTGGTTAAAGAGATAACAGCGTATAAAAAGGCAAAAAACAACTTGCTATAAACAGAGTTTACTGATAGCATGAAACGTAAATTTAAAATATTATTTTTGTGCGAAATTTTCTGAAATTTAAAAAATATCCACTTCAATTCTTAAGCAGTGTATATTGCGATTTTATACAGCTATTGGGACCGTGTTTGTATCCTAAATGCCAGAGTTCCTTATCTTCCCTTAGGTTTTCTTCTAATTGTCGCTTTTTCATCGCCTCTCGTACATCTTCATCCCATGTTCTTGGTGGACGTCCTCTCTTCCTTCTCTCTGGCGATCTCCAAGCCCAAATACGCTGCGGCCATATGTCCGGCTGCATTCTGCGCATATGACCATACCATAATAGCACCTTTTTCTTAATCTCCTCTATTATTGTCTCTTCCATTTCCATCCTCCGCCTAATCTCATTTCGGATATGTTGCAGTCGACTCACACCGCAGCTTCGTCTCAAGTAGTCCATTAACATAGCTAGGAGCCAATTTTTGTTTCTTTTCCCACGTTTCAGATCCGTATGTAAGTATACTTTTCACATGTATACCCCTTCTATTCCAAATTTCTCTTTGGCAGTTTCCTTCTTCTGTTATAAGTACTTCTAGGTATTTATATATTTGGTCTTGTCAAAAAGTATCTTTAAACCCCATCTTTCATAGGTTTCCGTCAGCTTTCTCATCATGTAATTGATATCGTCTTCGTCTTCCGCGATTACTGTCTGATCGTCAGCAAATAGGAGGGTATGCAGAGTCTTATCGTCAATATTTATTCCCATTGGTCTGCACTTTGCCTGCCATCTTGTTTATGTATATTTTGAATAGGGTTGGTGAAAGGCAGCATGCTTGCCGTAGTCTTTTAGTGGTTTTAAAACTATTAGAGACTAACTGCATTAGCGAGAAACGTCTATCACCGAGAATGAGATTGTTTTCCAGGCTCTTCAGATCGTCGAAGAACAGTTTGTACCAATGCAAATGACGGAAGCGTTTTTAACCAAATCATCCAATCTCCGCAGTCGATTTTTCAGTAGGAGTTGACTCTTCCTAGATAAAGTCGACTTTTACTGGTATTTTCAGTAAAAGTTGATTAAAAGCGGCAAGTGTTTACTATAGAGCGGGTCACAGTTATTATGCAGCGTGGCCGGTATAGGCCAATGTAAATCTTATGGGCGAATATTCAACACTGTTGCCGCTTTGGTTACGGCTTGAACCACAATTAACTCAGCCAATTTATTTTCGTAGAAACGTTTTATTATAAATTTTGCAAAACAGATGTATTCTATATAATAAATATTATTAAAAAATGGAATTCAAATCTATTTATGTAGATTGTAATCAGTATATACCTGATCACTTGATGGATTATTTAGGTCTCTACTAAATCTTTCAGACAAATCCTAATCCTATTGCCAGTGAAAATATTATTTAATTACAAAGATGCTAATTATTTTTACCTGTATGATCCCTTGATCGTCGTAAACCGTTATGTAATATTCCTGAAATGTAGAGGTAAGTAAATGTACAGGTAAGTAATAACATAGGCAGGTACCTATCTGTTTCTGCTGATAAACGAAAGGGCATTATTGAAACAACAGCCATGCAGTTAGCAACACCGTTTGAAAAATTTAAACAAGGTGAAAATCTTCATCGTCAAACCAAGAGGCTTTTATTGAATATTTTAACGTATACGTTGAATACAAAAGATGACAAAAGTGTGACAGCGAAAATAGAACTGATTTTTGAAATGACTGGCCTTAGTGTGAGAACAGTGCATAATCTGAAAAGCGAAGCCGCTACTGGACCTTTGACATCGCCAAAAAAACGAAGACGGAACAGCAGCCAGTCGAATTCAAGACTGATCACCTACGATGAAGGTATCCAATCGCAAATACGAAAAACCAAATTTTTCTAAAAGTACCCTAAGACGCTTGCTTAACGATATGGGGTTTGTTTATGGAAAGAGAGGAAGAGACTCGATTCTAATAGAAAGAGCTAATATAATCGCCTGGAGGCACAAATATTTAAGATCAGTGAAGAAGTTCCTCGAAGTAGGATATAACGTAATATATCTGGACGAGTCATGGATTAATGTGGACCACAGTGTAAATTTTGAATGGAAAGACACTACCATAAAAAATGCCCGAGATGCATTTGTCAAAGGACTGACAACAGGACTGAAGGCTCCAAGTCAACGAGGATCGAGATTTGTTCTTCTTCATGCAGGCTGGAAAGACGGTTTTCTTGAGGGTGCAGAATAAACTTTTCTGGCAAAGAAAGGTGCAGACGATTACCACGACGAAATGAACGCAGAAGGCTTTGAGGCCTGGTTTAAAGATCAATTGTTCCCTAATTTGCCGAAAAACGGATCAAAGAATGTTGTAGTGTTGGACAATGCGTCATACCATTCGGCGAAGTTACCTTTTCCAAAGACAACTTGGAATAAGGAACAAATAAAGCACTGGCTACTGGAAAAAGAGATTTACTTCGAGGATGATTCTTTAAAAACAGAATTATTGGCTACTGCAAACGCGTTTAGAGAGCAGTACGACCTAAGAAAAATAGACGACATTGCCACGGAACATAATATAACAGTCCTACGATTACCACCTTATCATTGCGAATTAAATCCTATTGAAATGGTGTGGAGCCAAGTGAAAGGATATGTGGCTCGTAATAATAGTACTTTTAAAAAAGAGGATGTGTAAAAACTTATAAAAACAGCGTATTCGCAAGTAACCCCAATGCAGTGGTCTAATTATGAAAAAAAGGTAGAGAAGACAGAGGAAAAGATGTGGCAAACAGATCATTTAATGAAATTTATGGTACTAACCCTTACTGTGTGAAAGTTCATCTTATTTAGAACAATAAACAACTAAAAGGTTGAATTAACTTCCACTATTTATTCTATAAATACTTTAAATGCAATCTGACGATGCTATTCCGATAGCGAAACGGCTGTCATTGCATTTAAAGTATTTATAGAATAAATAGTGGAAGTTAATTCAACCTTTTAGTTGTTTATTGTTCTAGATCATTTAATGGAAGACATTGAGCCAATAATAATAAATCTAAATCAAGACGATGAAGATCAGTAATATATTTCTTAACCCTCAAATGTTCCATTCAATTTTCATTTATTTTAGTTATTACCTGCTAATCATTGTCATTTTTAAAGTTTAATTTTAATTCAAGTTAAAATACGTAATTATTAATTCATTTACTTATTCTATATTTTGTTTGTTACAACAACCCGCCAGAAGAAGAAAAATCCTCGGAAAAATCATCGAAACGTCGGCAAGATTTCATTAGCTTTTCTCTGTTAATCGTTCTCCCTTAAAATTTAGATGACAGCTGACTTTTTTACCACTCGTCTTGTAATTTATGTATATATTATTATTGACATATTTTTATTATTAATTATATTATTATATTATTATTTCATAATTTGACAAAGGTCTTTTGTAAGACCACTGTATTTATTTATTTCTTTATACGTAATAATTAAACGTGTAAAATTTGAATATTTTAGCGGATTTACAATATTTTCCTTTAAACGCGTAAAATTTATCTAAAAGCATAATTATAAATATTCTTAATTACTCACTAAACGATTTTCAAATGAATAATTTAGTAAACATTTAAATCATAATAGTAACACAATGGTAAGTTATATTCCCGCGCCAGTTGGAACCAAATTCGAAGAACATGCCGATATGGCAACGCCGTCGTTCATAAACGCAATGCTGCATAATAACTGTGACCCGCCCTATAGTCAGAGTTGACTATACCTTACTGACTTGAGGTAGTAGCAGTCAACTATTTTTAAGGAAACGGTACTAGCTAACAAAAAAGAAATTAAAAGACAAAATCCACACAGAAAGAAAAACACAATGTTTAAGAAAAACTAATAAAATCCAAAACCCTTATAAAACATAAAGAGATATAAATGTTAATTATTTCTTACAGCAAGGTAAAGATTTGTGACACTGAGTTGCAAAACACTTTTTTTTCTTTTTACACATACACCTCATGGATTCGCATTTAGTGTTGCAAGAGCATTTAAAGAAACCTTGTCCACTTCCAAGTGATTGAGAAGTTGCAACAGTCCTCACAGCTATTATTTTATCCAAAGATTTCGAGTAATTCATAAAGAAAGATTAATTAATAAATTATATATATATATGGTATTTTGGAGTATAAGGGACAATGTAATGTCTTAATCTGAAATGTTTCTTTATTTTAGATCCTAGTCCGTATGTGCCAGTAGCATTAGCTTTTGCACAGGGTGCTTTATTATGGACCCTGATTGAATATAGTCTGCATAGATGGGTGTTTCACATAGAACCATCTGGACGTTCGAAAGCTATGATATATTTACATTTTACAATTCATGGTCTACATCATAAAGTAAGTTATATTATTTACATTATAAAACATCCTGAAAATAGAGAACTACAAGTTACAAAATTAATTGATTCTGAAAATATTTTCGTATAATTTTTTAGTTTCTACAGCTTTTTGATT